>JAVSCE010015262.1:0-653109 GCA_032199065.1 Smutsia gigantea
TCATTTATCTGGGAAACTTTTAATCTTTCATTTTTAAATGATAATCTTGCTAAGTAGAGGATTCTTGGTTGAAGGTCCATCTGTTTCAATACATTAAATATTTCATGCCCCTCCCTTCTGGCCTGTAAAATTTCTGCTTAGATATCTGCTGATAGCCTGATGGGGTTTCTCTTGAAATAATTTTTTTCTCTCTCGGGCTGCTTTCAGTACCTGCTCATTATCATTAATCTTTATCACTTTAGTTATTATATGTCTTGGTATTGTCTTCCTGGGGTTCTTCTTTTAGGGGCTCTCTACACTTCCAGGACCTGGGTGTCTATTTCCTACCCCAGAGTGGGGAAGTTTTCATAAAGTATTTCTTCAAAAAGACTTACCCTTTTGTCTCTCTCTTCTCCTTCTGGCACCCCTATTATCAAATATTGTTTTGTTTGGGGTTGTCATATGCCCTCTTAGCATCTTCTCATTTCTAGAGATTCTTTTTTCTCTCTGTTGCTCAGCTTCATTGTTTTCCTATTCTCTAATTTTCACCTTACTGCTTGTCTCCTCTACTTGCAGCAATCTATTATTCATTCCTTTAAGTTCCTGTATTTTCAGCTCTGAGTGGCTCTTTTTCAACTCTTCTCTTTGTTGAAGACCTCCCTGAGATCTTCAGTATTTTTCTGCAGAATGGTGAGCATATTTATGACTTTTACTTTGAAATCTTTATCAAGAAGATTGGTGATCTCCATTTCATTTAGCACTCTTTACGGTTTGGAACATATTCCTCTGTCCCATCACTTTGTTAGGGTTTCTGTGTTTCTTCTTTTGTATTAGATAGATCCTCTATGTTTCCCAGTCTAGAGAGCAATGGCTTTATGAATAAGGAGTGCTGTGGTGCTTAGAAGCTCAAGACTCTTTACTCTCCAGTGCCTGATTCTCCTTTGCAGTGGAGCCCCAGTTACTGTTGGTGGGCTATGGGCAGGGCCCTCTTTCTGTCTGTCATCCTCCAGTAGACTATCTCAGCCCACTGCAGGTGGCAGCTCACCTTAGCCACACTTTGTGAGCCCAGGAGTGGTGCTTCTGCTGAGATAATTGTGAGCAGAGCCACCCTCTTTCTGCCCTGTAATGATAGCAGTTCTGCTGGGCTAATGGGGTGGGTTGGGTAGTCACACATCACTAGAGATGGGTCACCCACAAGGAGGAAGGAGCTCTGGGAGATGACTCCCTTAGACTCCTCCCTAGTTGGGCTGAGAGAGGGCCAAAAAAGCTGGAAAAGCCTCTCTTTGCCTGTTGCCTTACAGGCACCTGCCAGGCAGCAAAGTCTGATGCTGCTGGGCTGAGCATGCTGTGTAGGTTTGTGGGTATGCAGAGAAGCACCTGGAGCTCAACTGCTAGAAAGGGCATGGAGCATTTGGTGCTCTTGCAAGCGCCCAACCAACTGGGCTGATGAAGGGCTGGGGAAGTGTCATTCACCTGTCCTTTCTCCTGCACAGAGAGCTTCATCCAACCCTCACCCTTCTGGCACCCTTTCCACTGCTGGTAAATCTTTCAAACTGCCACCTCTGTGTTGGGTCTCAGTGGGACTGGTGGAGCCTGACTACCCTCCACAAGTGGCAGGAGTCTCAGCCTCCTAGAATGCTCTGACTCTCCCTGGTGTCCAGCCCCACTAATTACCAGAACCCAAGGCAATGTGGACTCATGTTCCCAGAGAAGATCTCCAGTGCCAGGTGTGCAGATTTTCTGAGTATCTATCCGTTTCCTGGGATGGAGCAGGGCTGGGGTCCCAAGCAATCATGGCTTTTCCACTTTTCCCTTCTCTGCATGTCTTCTCTTTTTCACCAGGCATAGAGGTCTGTTTGGCTGTCTCCAGGTAGTTTCCAGGGTTAGTTGTATTTGCTGTAGTTGTTTCCTTTCTGTGTGTGTGGGAGGAGGTTTCTGCCTTGCCTTCCTGCTACTCTGCCTCTATTTTCCCCTCTACCCCTTATTTTCTTTTTTTATGTAGCTGCTTAAAGAAAAATCTGAACCAAAATGTGTTTCCATAGCACATATGCTAAATTCTGGACTCTTTATACCTTTTTCAAACTACTGTCAATTAGTAAAAAATTAAATTTTTATACTCAATTTATTTAAACAAAAAACTAAGCTCACTTATTTCTCCCATTTCTTGATATCAAATCAAGAAAAAGCGATTTAAGTATATTATTTAGTAATATAAAGGTAAATATAAGAAAAAATACTGCAAAGGACTAAAAAGGGTTATATCTGGTAAGTGAAAACAAAGTGGAAATATGTGCAGAGAGACATTTTCAAAGGAAATGAGACTTTTCAAAATGAAAAAGAGAGGGGGAAAAATGGTTTGAAATTTTTTTGTCAGCTGAACAAAAAAACAAGGGGACTAGGCCTGCAAGGCATGAATACATACTAGACCACCTTTATAATGAAAACAGGGTAGGATCTGTGCACAAATACACAAATAGACCAGGAGAAGTCCAAAAATCAACCCGACTATTAGTAAAAACTTAACGTAAGACAGAGGTGGCTTCTTAAATTTTTAAAACAATGACGGACCTTTATTTGTTTATTATTTAAAATTCAAATATAGTTGACAACAATATTATATTAGTTTCTGGTGTACAACATAGTGATTCAACATTTATATATGAAGTGCTCACCATGATAAGCAGAGTCACCATCTGTCATCACACAGTTGTTACACTATTATGGACTATTTATTTCCCTATGCTGTACTTTTCATGGTACTGGGAAAACTGTACAATCACTTAGAAAAATATCCATAGCTCACACCATACAGAAGAATAAACTCCAAGTTTAAATAGATCAAGGATCTAAATGCAGAAAGAAGGACAAGGAAGACAAGTAGAGGAAGGAGAAAGTCTCAGAGAAAAACATGAATGAATTCCCCTTTAACATTAATGTAAAGAAAGTCAGCTAGACTCAGAATTCATAGGCAATGAAAGAAAAAACTGATAAATGTGATTGTATACATTTTTAAAATGTATGTGTAGAGAAAGAATAACACCAAAAACAAAGTCAAAAAACAAATTCAAAAGACAATTGATCCACTGGAAGAAAATATTTGGAAAAGATATCACAAAAAAAGGGAGATTAATATCCCTAATCCTAAAAACAAAAAAAAAACTTCAAAATTGGGCAGCAAAAGACCAAAATCCTAATGGAAAAGTGAGAAAAAGACATCAACAGACAATTCACAAAAAGATATAAAAATGGTGCTTAAATACATTAAAAAATGTTAAAATTCACTCCTAATTAGTGAAATGCAAATTAAAACTGAGATACCATTTCTCACCTATTACATTGACAAAAATTGGATGAATAGAACACATCTGTTGGTAAAGCTGTGAGTAAATAGGCATGCTCAGATATTGCTGGTGAAAATGCAAACTGGCACAAACTTCTAGAGGAGAACCTGACAATTTTTCACAAAACTACACATGAATTTACCTTTGGACTCAGCTGCACCACTTCTAGAGGTTTACCCTGAAATTAGGCTTCTGACAATACAAAACCCATACTCAACAGATTATTTATCACAGCATTACTTTCAATTTACTAAATACTGGAAATAGCTTAAATAACCATACATTGGAGAGTGGGTAAATATACTTGATGCCTTCACATATTAGAGTACTATGCAACTTGTGAAATAGAGTTCTATGAATTGATATGAAGTGATATTCAGAAAATATTATAAATTGAATTAAAAAAGTAAAATACCAAGAAATATCTATAGTATACTACCTTACTACCTTTCCAATAAGAAAGATATAAAACAACATGTAAATGTATGCATGCATCTCTTGGGAAAAAAATACAGGGAGAATGGACAGAAACTAATAAGATTAGTGTCTACAGAAAGTGAGTGGGAATAAGGTAGAAAAAATGGGGAACTGGGAATGGGTAGTGGGCATGAAGAGTGACACTGCACTATATCTTGAAACCATGTTTATGTTTCACATACCTAATAATTAAGTAAACCAGCAGGTAGGAGAACCCAGCAACAAATGAACCTAAATATACCACAAATGACTAACAGTCATATAACCTCAATGAAGGAGGTGGGTAAGGAAAGAGCTAACCTAAGTAACTTTGAAAAACAGTATTTTGACCATATACTCTAAGGCATAAACCTTTAGGCAAATAGCACTGTACAAAAGAAATTGTATTTTAATTGGTAAATTGTTCACAGGGGACTGGGTTGGCAATTGCAAAACAATCATTATGTGTATTCTAGGGTTGAGCAAATTAGTAAATATATTGTGGGCAATCAAAATCTCAGTTTTCACTACCAGAGAAAGGAGTTACAAATAAAGAGGGTTGGGAAGAATAAAGCCTGTGGAATAGATTGAGTCACAGGGTCCATTTGAGGTCATGGCTTTTTATATATGTATATGGATAGAAACACAGATATGCATATGTTGTACTTTCTACTAATGCTGCCTGAAAGGTCCTAGAAATGATGGCACCTAGTGGCCATGAGCACACTCAGAATCCAGATTTTATTTTCTAAATACCATTTTTCGTAAACGGAACGAGAGCTCCTTGGGAAATTGGTTGATACTAGGGCTGGGGCAAGCAAACAACAAAATAAACTTTGGAACATTTTGCAGTGCCAGAAAGTAAGGGAGTGCTCAAATAATGACGAGGAGAGTATGTTGAAAGTACAGAAAAGCCAACTCAAAGGAATCTTCTAATGCTCAAATCTGGGACAATTTGGAAACCTAAATAAATTGTGATCGTAACATATTATAACTCAGAGAATAAAAATAAATATCTATGAGTCTGCAGTCATATAAATAAGCAGATGAACAAGTAAATGAATGAAAGAGATGAGGCAGCTCTTCCTTAAAATAAAATTCCAATTAATTAATTAATTGATAATAAATTATTAATTAGAATTCATGTTAATATATACAATTCCAAGTAAATAAAATAATGATAGAAAAATAAAATCTCCATTACACAAAACAACACAGTAATAATGTAATAAACAAGAATGAATAAAGGATGCCAAAATTAGTGGATGAAAGTATGATGAGAAAGACAGTCTGTGCATAGTCCACAGTTATTCCCCCCAAAATTATGTATTAATTACAAGGGGAAAAGTGGTAACTCAATGGTGGAGAAAACTAGCAAAAATTATGCTAACCAAGTGATCATAGTAATAAGTCATTACCAGTAATAAGATATATTAATATCATGTACCCCCTGATATTATCCACTGAGAAGGGTACATGACTTCTGTGATATCCTTGCCCAAAATACATAACCTCAATTGTCATGAGGAAACATCAGAAAAATACAAATAGAAAGAAATGCTAGAAAATAACAGGTCTGTCCTTTTTAAAAACCTCAAGGTCGTGAAAGACAGAACAACTGAGAAATAGATTATGGAAAAGACATGACAACTAAATGCAGTGATGCACCCTAGGCCAGAAAAGGGGCATTTGTGGGGAAACGGGTGAAATAAAAGTAAGGTCTATAGCTTAGTTGTAGACGATGTGCACAGTAAATATTGTAACAATGTTAATTTCCTAATGCTAAGGATTGTACAATGGTCATGTAACTTGACAACATTAGGGAATGCAGGTAAAGGGTATATAGGAACTCTATGTACCATTTTTGTGACTTTTCTACAAATTGGAATTTCTTTCTTTAAAAAAAGGACAAGTGAAATGTTAAAAATTTTGCCATGAAATAAAGAAAAAACTTAATGTACTTACTGTCTCGATTTAATAACTAAGCTATATTTTCCTACTAGGTACAATAAAAATTAAATATGAAGATGATGGGCTTCAGGGCAGGAAGGACAGAATCACATACACCTCTGCCAAGAGACACAAAGAAATGTAAAAGGGGCAGTAGTCCATTTACAAAGGAGACCGAAGCACAGACACAACAATACATATATAATATGCGTAAGGCAGAGGGTGTAGGAAAGGACAGACTAAATTATTTAAATGTGGAAGTTGTTCAATTTTACTTACCTTGATTAAAAACTAGTGATTTTATGCTGTCAAGAAACAAACACTACTTTTGCCTTAAAATTTACATTTGTTCTATAAAATTTGATTCTCTAATGAATGATTGTCATACAAAACAAAAGAAATAGAGTGAGACAGGTCCCAAAAAGATTAATAAGTACCATCTGCCTTGATTATTGTGAGTTTAATTTCACTCCTGGGGAAATAATTACAGTGATGGACTATTTTCATTCCATTAGTTATTGACATCAGGATTGACCTGGTTGAGTGAATTCCAAATTATTTTATTTTTCCCCAAATTTTAACGTGGAAGTTTCAAACAGAAAGTGAACAAATTTTACAGAGAACACCATTTAGATTTGACCATTCATATTTTACTGTACTTATTTATTATTTATCTATCCACTTACTCTTTCTATCCATCCATCCATATTTTTTTTTTGCATTTCACAGTAAATAGCTGACATCCACACATTTTCCCCTAAATTTTTCAGTATACAACTCAATAACCAGTAAACTCCAAGGCAACCACTCTGTTTTCTAGGTCTACTGGTAACAACTGTAGTTCGTAGCTACTGGATTCTATCTTCACCTCTTCTGACCTTGAGTATAAATGAAGCCTCATCTACAAAATTGGGCATATCAGGAGTCCTAAAATCTCAGTGGTGATCCCCTTTGTGGCGGGCAGTCCCTTGACTTAGAGTTATTTATAGTCACTATGCTGCATGAATCCACACACCTACCTATTCTCAGGTACGTTGAGAGAACAGGGGAATGATTACCTTTCTGTGGCCATGGATGGTGCTCAGTACACAGGAAGTGTTGGATATGGAATTAAATATTGACCATACATATTAGTTAGGTAAAACATTCACTCCATAATCGTCTATTCAAAATTTTATATGTGTGTGACTTCTTCTGAGGAGAGTTTCAAAGCTTACATATTTTCAAAGAAATCAGCGACTCTAAAGATACTGGGGGCCATGGGTCTAACCCTTCCCTCCTTCCAGACCCTGTGCATTAGCAGTCTCAGATTGCGTTCTCTCTTCTCTCTGCCACATCCCACAGTTGACTTATATTTAGCTTAATTCAACCAAAACCCCAATTTAGTGTCCCCACATTATGCTTTTAGTGTAGATCATTTTTGTTTATGTGTCCGTTCCTGGTGATTAGTAAGTTTGTCCATTAAGCCAAGTTGGATGCATCATTAACCAGAGAAAGCGAATACAGGAGTGAAAAGTCAATAGTTGGTGATATTTATGACATCCCTCAGAGTGTGAATAAGAGAAAGATGCTTCTGGTATCGTGACTGTAGTCTTAACTCTATGACTCATTATTTGGAGGACTTTGGTGAGTTACATCTTCCAGCTAACCTTTCTGTGCAGAAAAATCCACCAGGAAGTAATAGGCAAAAGAGAGTGGTGTGGATTTGTCCAGGCCCATTGCTATAGCTTTGTGAAGTTGTATCCTGGACTGCTTCTTCCATACTGTCTGAAAACTCCCACAGAATCTGGCTTAATATCATGCCCAGAACAGGGGCTCCACAAGCCGTTATATTACCGGAACATTAAAATGAGAAGCCAGTTTGGAATTCACCTTATTGCAACAATATTAACCTTCTTAGGACCAATGTTTCAGGAACAGCAAGACCCTAAAATGTCGAGGTTACTTATGCTTGCCCAGGTAAAGTGATCCCTGGGGATTTAAAATCAATGAACCCATATTTTCTAATTTTGTTATTTCAAACCAACATCTCCTGCTTCAAGAGGGAATATCGCGTTTAGGAAGGCAGTTCCTTACGACCTCAGTCCTGCCATTAACTCACTATATCTGTAGCAAGCCTAGTTTCCTTATCTGTGAAATGGTATTTTGGAGTGTGCCTGCAGCTGGAGCACTGTGGAGAGGCTCCTTGTGAACCTGCCTCTGAGCTCAGAAGGAAACAGGACTATGATTGATGATTACAGTGTCTGTCCCAGATCAGGTATCTGAAGAAATACTAATACCAAACCCTCTGAAAGAGCCTGGTCACATAGAATAATAATTGTTAGTTTTGTAAAGGCAATGTTTGTAGAGTGACTGCTAGCTGTCAGTATCTTTGTGCTTAGTACCCACAACTCTATGAGTGAAGTACAATTATTATCCCCATTTTACTGATGGGAACAGTGAAGCTTAGAGAGATGTTTACAGCTAAAATTTCCTGAAGAGTAACCTAGCTGAACTCTATCTGGGATAAAAGTCTTGATCCTTGATTGGAATGCCTTCCTTAAACAACAAAGGGGCCCACCTCACTTGCACGGTGAGTAGTTGGAGGAGGTAGCCTGGGCGAGCTGAAGGCCTCCGTGAGGACCATGCTATGGAAGAACAGAACCTAGCTAAGGGCAGCTCTCTGCTGCTCTCTTGTGGCCACTTGCCACACTCTTTGTTTGTTTATTTGTTTGTGTGGGTGGCCCTCACTGCCCAGCCTGGGGCTTTGGGTCAGATGCACAATAGCTGTTAAAGTATGCACATACTGAAGGATGATACAAGAAATTATTTCTTCTGCCTCCCTTATCACTATTAAGTAATTCAATGTTGGGGGTGGGGGTTGTGTCATTTTGTTGTTCTTTTTAGGAAAAACAGTTTATCAAGGAGCTGAGAAGTTTGCCTGTTCCTCATTCATTTGACTGGATATGATATATTCAGATAACTAAAAACTCCTGCCCTGTCACTTTCCCCTTCCATTTCCTATTAGTCTACACTTCAGATTTCACCTTAGACTGTCGCTTTCCTCCTGCTCTCTCTTGACCCACTCACATGCTGATGTGTATGCCCTGCTATCTCTCAAGCTGCTTTGTCAATAGTGGTATTAGACTGTCTCTAATGGTGCCACATAATCCCCATGTCTGATTTAAATACAAAGGGACACAGATGTGTTTGATAATAATGACTACTTTTGATCACTTCCAGAAAATCCAAACATTCTGCAGCATCATAGGGAATTAGGGAGGGAGACTAGAATAATGACCTATAATAAATGACAAGATGTATTAAGTTGATGGATAGGAACTGGGAAAGTTGGGTCACTTTCAACTCTATTCAAAGATAGATAGTAAGTAAATCTATAATTTACTTCTTGCACCTAGATATGTAGTGATGCTTCCCAACTGGTGAGTAATGGGCTTCCTAATGATAAGTATTAATCATTGTTATAATCATTAAATAAATGTATTTCAGCTTTTATGAACACCTTTAAGTTTTCATTATAGCCTTGTTAAAACTCTTCTATTTACCCACAGAACACCTAGGAGATATTTCTGCTTTCCTCTGATTCAGAGGCACTGCATAGATTTTATCAACACCTCTCCTTAGAGTTCTTTGAGTTAGTTTTTGCTTCCCACTGTGTCTCTGTGTAGAACTATTTCAGTAAGAGAGAGGAAACAAAGAAAATAAAGTTCCCCAATTTTTCTATGGAGGTATGAGAAGAAGCAGAACACAGAGGGCAGATTGGAACTCTGCAACCTTCAGAGTACTGAAGAGAGCATAGCTGTTGTTCTTAGTAGGCCTTTAGTAGCTGGGGCGGTTAAAGAAAACATCAGAGCAATGACAAAATGGTCAGTAAATGAGAAGTCATACTCATCTCAGAAACCTGACACATGGGTGATAGGTGTGATCTTACAAGTTCAAGAAAGTTCTCAGGTTCGAACAAAATCTGGCTTCTTGCTATATGCTGGTTCTTGAAATTATATGAGAGTGTGGCTAAGCCTTTTCTGACCCATGACACCTTAGGCTAAATCTATCTCAAGCCCTCCTGGAATATTATTTAGAAGTTCCAATTAAATAATGTATGTAAAAACAATGACCCATCTCTATAATAAATAAGTTACAATTAATATCCTAGATGCTCACTCTCTGAGATTGGTCCTCCCAGAAAATGGACTCTGAACCAGAGATTTACATACATTAAGTTTACTGAAGGGTATTCCAGGATTGTCCCTCAGGCGGGTTGGGGTGGGGGGGTGGAAAGAACTAGATGGAAGAGAAGTTGACCTGCCACCTGGAAGACAAAGGCCTGGCTGATACCACCTCTCCAGAGCCGAGATGGCTCCTCCCTCGGTGTTGTCCTGAATTAAGGCAAGAAGCCATCAAAAGTTACTGGATAAAGGCCATGCCTGGGGAAGGAGCACGACCTCGGGCAAGGCAGCTCCCTAAGCAGCGGACATCCTGGGAGGCACACAGCTGTGAGTTGCAAGTAGTTAGCACTCCTGGCAGTTGGGGTGACAAGTGCCCTTCCCACAGGGAGGACCTGGGCCAGTGCCAGAGCATCCACTGTGCTCGCCAATCAGGTTAATATCCTTGCCCTTGTGGTAGGAAGCAAGAGGGACCTAGGTAGCAGGCCTCTGACTAAACGCCTTTAAGTATCATTATTGTCATTCTATTGTCTGAAGTTCCAAAGCCCAAACATAGATTTCCTAACTAAACTCACACAGCATTCCAGAGGAGGAGTCAGGCCTGGAGCTGAGGTCAATCCTCCTCCAGTTCTCTAAACAGAAGAGGAAAACCCAGCCCTGCTAAGTGGATCACCTTGTCTTATCAGTAAATCCCAATGAAAGCCATTGATCCAAGCACTCTGGAGAAGGCACTGTAGCTTGCAATTACAGAAAGCCGCTTTATCTTCTGGCACCATAATTCTTCCCAGATCTCAACATTCTGGAACTAAGAGTGATTTCAGAAAGGATGCAGATTCATTCATCACTTAAATCTTAAACGTTCTATAAAACTCACTGCAAAAACAGGCAACTGGGGAGACGATGCTCTTCTGGACAGTGGTTACAGCTCTCACAGCTTCATCTACCAGCCTGTGCACCAAGGGTTTCTCATGGGCTCTGGAAGCAGAGGGGCCAGCCAGTTTCCTACTATTGAGAACGGGGCCATGGGTATAGTCAGAGTAGGGTGAGGGCCTCCGGAAAAAGCAAGGCAGGATATTTACAGTCAGAGCAATGTAACTACATACAAGGAAACCCCCTACCAAAACTGTGTTAAACATTAAGCTCTAGTCATTCTTCAGTGAGATCAGTTGATATTCCCCAGATAAAGGAAAATAGCCCATGTTTTTATTATGCTAATTGTTTATAATCATGTGTAAGATTCACTTTAGCATGCTAAAAGGGACTTAATGTCTCATCAAGAACAAACATCCTAAGACAACGTTTAACAAGCCCACACCCTAAGCCCTTTATCAGTTCCCAAAAATCCTCAACTACCTATAAATCCCCTAGACAACACACCACCCCAGGACTCTCTTGTCCCCTCCTAGTGTGAGCCAGAAGCTCTGTTCTCTCACTGTATCTCCCAATAAAAGTCTCTCTCTGTCTCTCCTACCCTGCGTGTTTGCTAAGTTCATTCTTCAACTCTGCAAACAAGAACTCTGGCATCACTATTAGTGTGTTTATGCAGATATTTTAATATTCTGTAACTCACCTTATTTCTTTGGCTGCTTCACACACAGCAACTCACAGAAACGTAACTCAGCTTTCATTTTCCACCTCACATCTTAACCCCTCTGAATTCCATTGTGCTTATCACTTCATCGAAAACCCTCAGTCTGATTGGCTGCCAGAAACTGTATTTATGATCTTCTCCAAGAAGCATCTCTCCATGTATGAATAATAAACCAACAGGCAAACTTGGCAGTTCTTTGTGAAAATGGGAAATTTGTGAGCCAGTTAATAGGATTTTAATAGACCAGGCCTTGCTTTGCGTGTCATGCATTTGCTGAGATTTCACCCCATCATTTTGACCCTCAGCTAAAATTTTCCATTCAGAAAAACACAGAAACTGCTTTCTTTAACCCTCAACAGGGAACCAAGAATCTGGAACTCAGTGTACACCTCTCACAGAGTTGTGATTGACCCCTAATTTAAAGACCAGGAATCAAATTTATTTAAAACTCATCAGTGGCAAGAGAAAACAATGCTTTCTCCCTTTAACCATCCCACACAGATTATTGACTCCACTTTGTTTTTAGACAGAGGACCTGTGGAAGGAGTTGGAACAATTTCCTTCTTGGTTCAAGTTCAGGCCTTGCCGAGAGAGACAGAAAATCATTACCAGCTGAATAAAGTTCAGTTATTTATAGAAAATGATTAGAAGCCCTCTACCCTGGTTGCATGGCCAGCTGTCCACAGTGCCCAAATCACACTCACGACTTACACTTTTGTTGGCAAAGAGAATTAAACCGTCAGGACAAGCCTTTCACCCTGTCACAGTGGAGGTGAATGCAAATGCCTGGAGTTTGGTGCAACCGTGCAAAAGACCTTGAAGCTTAAGAGGGCATACAGGAGGGGTTTGGCTTTGAAGCTTCATCCCTGGTAGGAAACTAATCTTTTCTGCCCTCACTCTGCATAGGTGCACTTCCTCCATTTTCCCCAAGTGTTATCTTCAGTAATGCTGGTCTTTGCACCCCAGCCCATGAGCACTCCCATTCCCACTTTCCAACTATAGCATCCTTGCCAATTCATGTTCTATCCATGCTTGGCACAGATCTTTCCTCTTCCCTCACTGCCAAGACCACCATGACCTTTCTCTTCTCTGACTTCCCACAAGTTTTCATATTTAGCATAGATTTGGACATGTAGGTGCACCCTCGTATGTGTACATTATTTTCTCATCATCCTGGCACCCGTTGCTTGGGGACTGAGAGCTCTGACATCATGGACATGACCTAATGTCTACCTCCGCCTCAGCTGCCCCTGCCTTGCTCTGTGCTCTCCTATGCTCTTGCTCTCTCCATGCCATTGATTCTGCTACCTCAAAGATTCTATCCTCTGCCATTCTGCCTGGTGCCTGGGCTTCCCCCATATTCTACTGTGCTGGCTCCTTTGCGTGTTTCATTTTCATACTTGAAAAGAGAAAAAATATGGTCACTTCCTCACATTGGCCATAGCCCCCATACAGACCACAGTGCAAGCCCACTCTGCCGTCCTCACTCAAGGTCCCGTGGTGCCAAGAACGGTGACCTAGGTGTAAGGAGCCACACAGATGGGGTGAGGATGTGGTGAGCACTGGGCATGTCTGGAAGACAAAGTCCCCAAAGACATGTCCACAATTCCTGCCTGTCTGTGTCCCCTCAACATACTTCACATGGCATATGGAAATATATATTTTAAAGTCCTTTCTTTATTCACTTCACCGGCAACTCACTTTGGGTACAATTCTAGACCTACCTCCATCCTTGGTAAAGTTAAAAATAGCTGTCCATTTTCTTGTAAGAATGTTGTATCTCCACATTTATCCATTCCATCATTTTGCCCATTCATTTCTGAAACTAACGTCCTTGCCTCATTCAAACTTTAACCCAAATGGAATGTCTTTAGGATAGCTTTCTTGGTTAAATATTTTTGGTCACTTATGTACACAGAAATATGTTTGGTGAAGGCAAAATATTTTTTGAGTACTCGTATAACTGCTGGAGTGCCTAATGAAGTGGCTGCTACATGGAAAGTGCCAAAATAGTTGTCAAATTGCATTAAATTCTTTGACAACATTATGGAATCTTAGAGTAGGAAAGAACTGTAGAAGTTGTTTGGTTCAATCTTTAATTTAGAATTATGCCTGAACAATGGTCATTCTAACAATCAACTCTCAGCAGAAATGCTTTCTGTAAATGGAGTCAAATCCATCTTCCTGTAAACATTCACTCATTTGTCTTAATTCTAAGTAAGGTTCAACACAAAGAAGGTCTAAGTTTACTTTCCACATAGAAGTCTGTTAAATATTTAAAGATAGAAGTTGAACATTTCCTAAGAGTTTTTTCCAGGCTAAATATGCAAAAAAAAGCTGACTCAGAGATTCTTTTTGGTTTGGTTTTGCTTTTATATAACAAAGTCTCATCAATTACAGTAGTAATATTGACGGTAAACCCTGCATTATCTATTCACTCCTCATACGACAAGGTTTCCAAAATCATATTACCCATAGCATCCTCCTCTGGATGCACCCTGCAATATTGTTTGGGAACTAAACAGAAGTCCCCATATTCGACAGGACTAAATAATAAGTCTATGATCTCGTGATTCAAAAAATAAGCAATGAAGTTCGTGTTCAGTTGACATCAGCACGGGCAACCCTCCTGGATCACTTCACACGGCTGGGTTGTGTTGTATCTTCTGTGCCCACCTTGGTCCCTATTTCTAGCACCTTCACATTCCTCATAGCAATGAGCTTGCTGATTGGCACTTAATAGCTGTTAAGCAAAAAAACATGCTTAATAAATGACCCACAGCCAATTCTAACCTCAGCCCTTTCTTACAGGATACCCTTGTAAGCCTAGGATACCCCACCCTCTGATTTTACTTATAACTAATTTTAACCATATTAAATTTCATCTTATTAAATTTGGTTCATGATGCCAGTCTGTGAAAATACTCTGAACTGAGCATGAGTCACCTAAAGTTGTCATTCTTCCTTCTACGTTGCATCAGTCACATTATTTGTTAATCATGCCTAAGACATCTTCTGTGAAGCCACTGAATTAAATATTAAACAGGACAGAGCCAATAACACAGTTCTCTGGCATTTCACTGGAATCCACTTAATCAAATTCTCCAAGTAAAGTGACTGAATGCACACAAATCTATCAGACTTACCACCTAGCCTATGTTCCTCCTTTTCCACAAAAGACATAAGATCATTTGTCAGATGCTTTCCTGAAGCCAAGGTATTATGGGATATGTTAGTTGTATGCTCTCTTTCAGGTTCTTTTAATGCAAGAATTTCTCCACGGAGATTGCAAATTGTTTCACCTAGAAGGCTTTTCCCATCTCTACGACCCTACGATAAATCATATCCATACAGAACCTCATATCCTGCAGGGTAAGTTTACAAGCACAAGATTACTACTTATTGAATGCCTGCTCAAAATAAAGGATTCTGCCTAGTGAGGGACGTGCAGCACCTTGGGAAACCATCCTCATTACAATACTGTTCACGGGGCATTCTTATCTGCATTTTAGAGCTGAGGAAATCAGGGTTCAAAAAGGCTAATTTCTCCCAAGTTCTTATATGTGGACATCGTTCTTAGGTGACTTATGACCTGGGCTGGTCACACGATTTTTGGAATCTAGGGAAAACTTAAAATGAATGTGTGTGTACCCCCAAAATTCATATATCCTAATCCCCAAGGTGATAGTATTAGGAGATGGGGTATTTCGGAGGTGATTAGGCTCTGCCCTCAGGAAGAGGAGCAATGCCCTTATAGAAAAGACTCCAGAGAGCTTCCTGGTCCTTTCTGCCATGTGGGGACACAGCAAAAAGACAGCTATGAATCAGAAAAAGGGTACCAAATCTGCCAGCCCCTTGATCTCAGACTTCCCAGCCTCCAAAATTGTGGGAAATAATTTCTGTTGCTTACAAGCCACTCAGTCTGTGCTATTCTGTTATAACAGCCCAAATGAACTAAGACATCCCTTCTTCAAAACAGCAGGAAAAAAGTGAGTATACCTAATGTTCTAAAATATAAGGCCTTTTCCTTTCTTCTGGTCTTTCTCTCAACCTGGCATGTTTTTTGTTATTTAACATTGTTCTCAGTCAAATATAAAATGAAAAAATTAAATTACCATCATGAATTTTACTGTTTGTCTTTGTATTATGCAATGCCAGTGTTAAGTGTAAATACAAGTGCACTTAATTGGTATGTGACATCACAGAAATTATAGATTCTGTGTTCATTAACTTGTCCATGTGTATATATTTCATTCTGACCAGAGTAGTGGAAATTCTGCACAAAACTAACTTACCCACTTTTATATCACTTCTAGATGCCAACACATTTCACCGACACTGTCTACCTTTGGCTTCCTGATGAGCACGGTAGGATGGAAGGGAAAACAAACTATGAGCTCTCCATCTTTCTCTCCTTCTATGTCATCGTTTTCAGTGTTACAGGTTGGCTAACACAGGGAAGAAACATGAATGAGAAAGGATATAATATGCTTCTTTGATTCTCAGTGTTTCTTAGAGGGCCATTGCCCTCTTTCTGTGTTCACAGCAAGTTCTTGTTCAGAGTGCTTGAGCACTCTGGGCTTTTAAAGCCCCCACTTCCTCAGTTGATATAACACAATTAACTTGTACTCCCATGTGTGGTGAGGCCCCTGGAATTCTGTGATCACAGTCCATCACAAACGCTATATGCAAATGACGTGGTAAGGAACAGCAGACAGACATATTGTGCATATTATCTTTGCTCACACACATACTCCATTGTCACATTAGACTTCACTTAAGGAATACAAGTTTGATGATTAAATCATTACAAATTTCAAGACAGCAACAGTGCACCATTAAGTCAGTGCTGGGCCCCTTTGATGAGGCTCTGAGTGATAGCACAGCTGGTACACCTACGGAGCTGACCCTGGTTGTCTCCCCGGAACACTGAATCCCTGCTTACCTCTGAGACCTCCTCTCCTGCTCTTCATTCCCATGCTTGCTACCCTCCAGACTCTTTGGCCATTTTTTTCCTTTAAAATTTTTCAAGCAATTTCATGCCTCAGTTTTCTTGCCCTGTTCCCTGGAAGCCTCTCCCAACAATGCTCATACGCTCCAGTCTTTCCCACCATTTGGGCATCAGCTCCAATGTCAACTCTTCAGGCTTTTCCTGAGCACCCATCCCTTTCCCTGCTCCCCCATCACTCTGTTATAGCACTCTACTTAATCTTCATCCTGCCACCTATAATCACCTGAATGCACCTCATGGATGCATTTCCTTGCTCACTGCCTGAGTCTTCCACCAGGAGAGCCATGCTATTATTATCTGATATGTTCACTGCTGGTCCATCCCCTGAACCTTCCCTGGCACAGGGTAGGTGCACAGTGTGTATTGATGGAATGCATGCCCAAATCAGTGAGCTACTGTGCTTGTGCTAGACCACACCTCATGGGTCCTTCTCAACACAGATTAATTAAATTATAAATGCACATAAGACGTTGCTTTTAGTAGAACTCAAGGTCTTTCAAAGGAGAGCATTATGCAGAAGTATTAACTATGACAGCAGTGATAAGATAAATTACTTAAAAACACACATATGAAAATGGCCACATTTTCTCCACCCCCGTTCATTTTCGTTTTCCTTTTCTTGCAGTAAAACCATAATATTGAGCTGGTAACAGCCTAGCTGTTGCCATAACAACAGACTTCATGGACACAAACTTTCAGCCGAGATGAAACCACATGATGGAGAAAGAATTGTTTGGCCAAGGCCTATTCAGAAATAATTACAAAGATGACAGAGGAAAGAATTAGCCAAGTAAATTGGTTTTGAACAACTGCATTTCCTTAGGCAGATAAGAAAATAGAAGATAAAGCTGAATCACACCTAAACATATATATCTGTGGTGGAAAGTCACACAAAGTCAAAAAAGGTGTCTTTTTTTTTTTTAATTTTGTAAGGAAATAAAGTTAAGTCTGAGCTGATTTGGAAGAAAGTGTACTTCAGACGCTTGGGTCATTTCAAATTAAACTTGAAACTGAACTGGCCTGGCTTTGCTGCATTTCAAAATGATTTTATGCAATTAAAGGATTTCTGAAGTATCATGGGTAAATCAAATATCTAAAACCCAACTAGGAATTCACATTTACTTGGCTGGCTTGGTTTTTAAAACAACTTTGGAAAAATTCTTCTGTAAAGAAAATAATTCATTTGTTATAGGACAAGACATGCCTTCATGTATGGATCTTACACGTTTTTGCATGATAAATATTCTTAAAGCAAAATTCTCCCAGTGCCCAAACCAGCACCATTTAACTTGTTCCTTACAAATGGCATCATCTTTTGGCGTCTCAGTTTGGCAATGTGAAATTGGAAAATGACGGCCAGCCACTAACCTCACTATTTGAACTTCTTTTGCAGGCTATTAACCTCACTATTTGAATTTCTTTGTTTTTTAAAGCTCTCTAAATGCATTCTTTAAAAGCACACATACACATACCCTGATGGTTGGCAGATGAGCTGTTTGTTTTCTCTTACACCTTCCTCTTCTTCTGCATTTCTTCTTAATCGCTGCCAAACACAAACACAGACCTCACCTTTGTGACTCTAGGGACATGGAGAGCTTTTGGTTTCTGGTATTAGGGACACTTGTTTCCTTGCTTCAACCTAGGAAGTCCAATAACAACAAAAACTCTTGTTCAAACTAAGACAAAGTCTTCTCTAGGCATCATCTCAGGACTTTTGGAGAGATTATATTATAGAAGTCCAATAAATGCTTAAGTACCTAAATCATCTGTATTAATAAAGTCTCTTTGGACAAGACTTCAATGAAAGAGAGAGCAAATCACACATGGATATGTCCAAACAGTGACTTGTTTGTTCTTTTACCTGCTTCCAGAAGGATCATTGCTTAGCTCATCAGTAGGATAATTACAAATTCCTATATGTACTTATATTAAGTTGATTTTGCCAAATTCTTCAAAAATAATGCAGGGTGCTTCCCATTTTCATAGAAGACTCAAAGTATATCTGTGTGAATCTCCCATTTTTCTAATTCCTCTTTCCTTCTTACCTCACCCAAATTGTGTTATATCAGGCATCATGCTAAAAAAACAAACAAACTGGGTTCCAACCCAATAGCCGTTTACTTGTTTTTACCAGTGCACCCAGCACCAAGGATAAATGGAAAAGAGTTACAAGAGTGCCTGTGTTCTAGGAGCTTACAATTTTATTGGAGAAAGGAATCAGCTCAAGAAATAATTCAACAATGGTGGCTAGGTATGAAGACAGTGGAACAGACTGTGATTTGGGAACCTGAATTTCAGAAATTATGGAGTTGTGAGTGCTGGAGAGACCTCAGAGGTAGAAGGAAGATTCTAAGTTGGATCCTAAAGAATGAGAAGAATGCTTTCTGTAGAAAGGAATGGGGAAAGTACCCTAGGTTAGGACCCTCACGAGGACCAGAACCTCTTTCTGCTTACTATCCACACTGTCTGGATATTGCTGAGGATCTGCTGGAAGCCCAGCCGCTATTAAGTGCTCCGCACTTTTCCTGTCCAGTCTAGTGGGTCTCTGATACCCCACCTTCTCCCAGGCACCCTTCCCTAGCACACCTCCTATCCTGCCTCAGAAAGA
Organism: Smutsia gigantea; assembly: GCA_032199065.1. NCBI lineage: Eukaryota > Metazoa > Chordata > Mammalia > Pholidota > Manidae > Smutsia > Smutsia gigantea. The sequence goes on from JAVSCE010015262.1 coordinate 19,100, forward strand.
TCATAAAACAAAGCTATGGCCACGTCATCCCCACACCCAAAACTCTTCAATGTCTCCAATATCTGAAAAGAATTGCACTCTGGAAGATTGACTCTGACCCCAGTGAAACATTCTCTTTCCTGTTTCTCTCCCCCTCTTGCTCTGCACCTCACATAGCACGGCCCTGTGATGTCCACCATTCTCTCTGTCTCATCCCAAATTACCAAATGCTTTCTCAAATTTTCAGTCCATTCTGTGTCCCTGCTTCTTCTTTCCACCTGAGTGCAGTTATACTTTCCCCTCCAGGAGTAGATCCCTGCCCTTCCCAATGTAATTACATCTGTGAAGACCTTCCAGAATTTTCCATATCACCTTCTGCACCCATTACTTTGACTACACTACTAAAGCAGGCAAGAGGACCCCAAATTTCCCTTAGGCAGTAGGTGAGGAGAAAGGTTAGGAAAATGCTTTAATTTTTTTCTGTTGAATATATTACCTCATTAAATCCTCCCAGGGCCTTCTGATGTAGACTCAGTTGTTACAGATAAGTACATGGCCAAAAGTCACATTAAGAAGAGAAGTATAATTTGTTATCAGGGTCTGTTGACTTTAAAGTTCAAGGTCCCACCCACCACAGTGTACTGTCTCCTTTTGTGCTTTGCATAAAATAGGTGTCCAAAAATGCTTTAAGAAAAATCACTAAACACAGTCTTGCTGGTTTTGAGACCATCCAGCAGCACATGCGCTCAACAGTTAAGTGGATATTTCTGCAAAACCATAAGGCTGTCACACAAGCCGGGAGGAAGCCCAGGAGTCCTGCCTTTGCAGCTTCCTCAGACACTTTGAACAGCTTTAGAAACTTTTCACTTAAGGAAATTAGAGGCTTAATACCAGCCACACTGAATGTTTTTCAGGAGCTGTCTCCCTAGAATCTGTAGCAGCTGTGTGCAAATTAATCAGTGATTTGCAGGCTACACAGAACCGAGACTGGAGAAACAGCTGGGCATATTTATGAAAGTTTGTCAGGGAAGTACCAGCTTGTTTGAAGGTACCTTCTTCGTTAAGTGTCATTTTGCTGGCAAAGAAAAGGAGAAAGTGAGACAGATCCTGCCAGTGTCTAGAGGATTAATGAGAGCCTGGCAGAAATCTGAAACTGAGTATCTCTTCTTGTTCTAATTTAGGCAGAGCCTTATGGGCAAGGGTCTAGGAAGCCAAACCGCATCAGACACGGTGCTGATCTGTGACGTGGCTGATGACTACGGTGGCATTCAGTTTTCAGTGAGTGCTGCCAACTGCCCTGCAGAAGAGCTGTGACATCAGGTGGGGGTCTGATTTGAAAAACAATGGCCAAGCCAACTCCGGGGCTCCCTGTGCCTCCCACGGTGGCCTATGCCTTCCCCTCGTCTGCTTCTAGCCCCCATCCAGAGTTAGAGAAAGGATGAAAGGAAATGTGCCAGAGAATCCAGAGGGGGTCTGAGTCTCATGTGTCATGATTCACTTTTTTATCTTTAAATATTTATGGAGAAAGCACGGAGGATGAAAAGAAATCAACAGCTCACATATTGAGAGAAGGGAGCACACTCTTGTAGAAAAACTAAGCGACAAGCAGGAATAACCTACTTTTGGAGACAAAAGGTCCTGTTTTAAGCTCATTTGCTCAGTTACTTTGACCCATTTGTGCCTCTTTGTCACAACGACACCCTGGATGTTTCCAGAGCTCTTCCCATTACCTAACCAGCTATCTCGTGAAATTTGTATCAGCTCACATTGATTGAACAGTTCCTAACATTGGCTGAGAACCCAAATATAGGGCCCTGTAAATTGTTTTACATTTTATTTTGCTGCCCAACTCAAGATTTGGCATGTATCCATTATTGTACCATTCGGTTTAGAATCCAATGGGATGACAGAAAGTAACTAACTCAAACCCAGGTGAGGAAACCTAAGACGTGACAAATGGAATAACTTCTAAGGTCTCAACCCTGGCTAAGAAAAGAACTGTAGATAGAATTTGAGCTCCTCTAGTCCAAGGCACAAGGTAGACAAGAATTTCTTTGTAAGATAGAAAGCTGAGGAAATTAGGGGCTTAAGGAAGAAGCTGAGGAAGAGACTAATTCATTATCTGAACCAGACAGAGACCAAAGAATACAGATCTACCACAGACCTGTAAAGAGTGTTGCCGTATTAACTACAGGTTCCCAGTGAAACTTGAATTTCAGATAAACAATGAATAATTTTTGAGTATTAATATGTCCCAAATACTGCATGGAGTAGAGTGTGTCCCATACAATATTTGGGATATATTTATTCTCAAAAATTGTTTGTTGTTTTCTGAAATTCAAATTTAATTGTGTATCCTGTATTCTTAGGTTTTAAATTTGGCAACCCTACCCACAAAGAAGGAAAATAGAAAATATTAGGCAATCATACTAAGTAGAACCACAGTAGATGCCCCCTTCGGGGTCATGCCGACAGCCTCGTTCTTCCACACAGTTCTCTGCATGTCCTTGTCCCTGCCTTCCTAACTAGAATTTACCCCAGCACCGTATTCAGGTCTGGGTACTATGTCCTTTTGTTCCTCCACACCCTACAGGAGATATTCTCCAAATGTAGGTTTCACAATAGTATTCTATAAAAGTTTACCAGAGTTCTTTGGGGGATTACATATGTAAAGTTGGATTTAAAGGTGTGCAATTACAATTTTTTAAACCATACTCATGCGTCTATACAGATTTTTTAATGCATTTCTGAATCAGTTAGGAATGCATTCAGTTGCATTTAACAGACAATCCAACTTAAACACATAGTGGTTTATTTTCTCACATGACATGAAGTTTGGAGATAAGAGTACTGATGGCATTGATTCAGTGGTTCAACGACATTAAGGCAAACATTTCTGAGGTTCTCTGAATCTTTCTTTTATATTAGCAGTATGGCTGCTGCAGCTCCACCCTTCATATTTACATTCCAGCAGGAAGAAGGAGGAAGAGAGTTGCCAGCTCTGTTTGTCCTTTGGTTTAGGAAAGTAAACTCTTTCCTATGAACTACTTGCTAGTCCAGGCCACTTGGGTACTCCACAGCTACAAGGAGAACAAGGAAGGAAACAGCAGGACTTCATGAAAGTCTCAGACCATTCAGGAATCACCGCCTAAAGCTAGCGCATTATTGCCTGAAAAAAATCGAGATCTTTTTTATAGGAAAGGAGGTGAAATGAATACTGTGTAGGTCTGCCACAATTCTTTCTCTTTAAATATAATTTTACCTTCATCCTACTGGGGATCTTTGTTCGCTTTACAATGCAGGACTTCACCAGAACTTAATCACTGTAAATGATGTCAGCTACAGAGAGGACATTCTGTTGTATTTTTAGGGAGGCCCAGTGTACAGCACAGTGTATAACTTACAAGTACTAAAGGAGTATTTGTTGCTATGTGGCAGCAGGCCAGTGAAACTCTGTGGCCCAGATAAATAACCAACAAGACACTTTAGTATCATGACCTCAGTTGCCGACCATAGTCCCCTAACGGTAATTTCTTTAACTTAAAAAGGCTTTATTTGGTTTTCTTTTATAACTTAGTCATAAATAAGTTTGTTACTACTACTGATATTAGTAATATCATAGGTATTATTACAGCAATATTATAAGAGAGAAAACATTCTTGTTATACAATATGGGAGCACAATAGGTGAGCTTCTCCCCTTCACCTCCTCCAGCCTGTTGCTGCCCCCAGATAACTGTGCTACTGTCTGAGCATGACCACAGCTCTGTGCATATCCTTCCCATCATTTTTCTACACATAATAATCATCTGTGAACACAAACACACACATTTTTCTTACAGTTTTGTTTTGATAATACATAAATTCATATAAATGGAATTCATACCATATATACTGCTGTTTGGATTTTTTTTTTTTTTTTTACTTAACAATAGGTCCTGCACATCTTCTCAGGTCAGTACACAGACATCCTCCTTATTTTATTTTAGCCATTCCCGGTAGGACTACCGCACACAGATCTCACACGTTAAGAGTTTGTAAAGTCCTTTCACATACATTCCTTCATCTGACCTTCACTACTGGGATCAGCATCCATATGTTTCATAGTAAAGAATCTAGAAGTCAGAGAGGTGGTCCAAGTCATAAACAAAGCCCAGGTCCAGCTGTTCCACTCCAGTGCCCTGTTCCAACATGCACCACTGCCTGTAAACACATGCTAAATTTGCCTCATGACCACTTGACACATGTCCAACACTGGAACACTGTTGCCTGGGTAAAGTTCTGTAGTCTTTAATCCCATGACTACCAAAATGTATAACCTCCTGATATAAGTTCATAGAAAGAAAAACGAGAGAAAAGAAAAGGTGGTGGGAGATAGGAAAGGGAAAAGAAGGGAAGAGGTGTTTGGCAGCAGGCTTAGAGGGATTTAAAACCATAGGAGACTATTGTTGGTGCATTTTTTCACATACAGAACTATAAAAAGGAGTTGTGAGAAAATGAGTTAGGGTGCTGTCCTTGAAGTCATTATGGAAAACTCAATACCTGAAGCTGACCTGTGGTCTGTGGTTGTAATACACACACTTCCCAGGAGAGACAGCTGCCCCATGTGCTCTGCCTCCAGTTCCATACATGGCTTTTGGATCAACACAGAGCCAGACCCCCAGTGAAAGCTGGCTCTATGATCCCCAACTACTCTTGGATTTCATCACATACTTTAAAAGGCACTGTCATGTGTGCTTCAGAACATCATAAAAACAATTTGAAATACCTCTTTCAAGGGGCATAACAGGAAATCAATACATTCTGATTTTCTCCTCCGTTAAACTCTCAATGACTGAAACAGTAGTGTAGCTGGGTAGAGTTTGATAGCTCAACGACCACATACTAAGTTCCTCTTCTTCAAGATTATAGGACCTTATTTAGGTGCCTATTTGTAGAGCTGTAGGGCTTTAATGGGTTCAAAAATGTACCAGTAATCAGCAAAAATAAATAAAGCGCTCATGTAAGTATGAAGATAATTTTTTGCAGAGTCATCTGACGTACTAGCGTCCCTCATAGCATGGTAACGAAATGTTACACGGCTATTAAGGTTAATAAACAAGAGAGATTGTTAAGTGAAATGGTGCCATGAAATGTGTGAGCAAGGATTTCAGAGGCACTATGAATATTTCTTAGCTAGAAGATAGACCACATTAGCCATAAGGTAGAGAGAAACCCAGGGACTCAGTAACCTGGGAGCCTTTCTCCGCTGCACACATGCAGTTCAGTAGCACATCCCGCTAAGCCAATCGCCAAAACTATCCCAGGATCCACCTGCTTCTCAGCATCTCCACAGCCATGACTACAGTCCCTGACAACATCATCAAAGACTGGATCCCTGTGAGTCCCTCTGCTGCTCACTTTCAGGGTCCTCTTTACAAAGCAGAAGTCATCTTATAAAAATGTAAATCATGTCCCTCGCTAGTGGAGAATCCCCCAATGCCTTCCCATCTAGATTTGTTTCTTAGGGTTGCACTAACAAAACACCACAAACTGGGTGGCTTCAAAATGACAGAAATTTATTGTCTCATAGTTCTGGAGGCTACGAATCTGAAATCACAGTGTGAGCAGCGTCATGCTCCCTCTGAAACCTGTAGGGGACTCCTTCCTCCCCTCTTCTGGTTCCTTGAGGTTTGTCAGCAATCTGTGGCATCCCTTGGCTTGTAGAGGCATTGTTCCACTCATCCATCTTCATGTGGTATTCTCCGCTGTCTCCACTGGCCTCCTACATGTGTACACCTGTCTCCATGTCCAAATGTCCCCTTTTAATAAGGACACAAGTCACTTTGGGTTAGTGCCTACCCTAATATCCTTATTTTAACCTAACGGCATCTGTAAAGACTCTATTTCCAAATAAGGTCACATTCTGAGGTCCTGGGGGTTGGGACTTCAACATATTTTGGGGGTCATACAATTCAACCCTTAACACACCAACGTAGAGAAAAATCCAAGAATCTTCCTTTGTTGACAAGTCCCTGCAGGATCTGACCCCTGCCCACCCCTCTGGCCTCCTCTCACTACACTGTGGCCCCACTGGCCTCTTTTATGTCCCTCAAGCCTGAAGATCTCTTTGCTTCCTTCACATACAAGGTCCTCTCTCCCTGGAAGACACTTCCGCTAGGTCTGTACATGGCTGGCCCCTTCTTACTAAAGGTGCTCCCTTATTTATTGCCTCCTCAGCAGAGGCGCATCCAGGCTGTGTGCAGCTGACAGACATAGGGGAGCCTCTCAAGAAGAAGAAGACACAACTGCCTGTGAAAACAGGTCTCAGGCCTTGGAAGGGGCCCAAGCACCACCCTGACTCAAAGAAATCCCCACACTTACGCTCTAACACTACCCTGTTTTATCTCCTTCTTATCACACCCTATAACTTATCACTAGTTCTTATAACAATCAGAAACCTTAAAAATATTTTTTCTATACATTGTCTCTTCACACCAGATTAGAATCTCCAAGAAAGAAAAGGCCTATTGATGTTTTAGTAGAGGCCGAGTCAGCATAGTGCCTTGCATATAGCTGGCACTCTGTGAATATTTACTGAGTTTGGAAATGGTTGAATGAGTGAATAATAATAATATAAATAATATCAAGGACTATCAGTCATATAGTGCTTATCTTGTTCCAGGTACACCTTATTATTATCCCACATCTTACAGGTGTTCCTGGCTAGCTGCCAGTAAATGGCAAAGCCAGGGATTTGGAGCCAGCCCTCTGGATGTAGATGTCATCCTCCTGCCCACCAGATGGTACTGTCTTAGATGAGAGAAGCTTGTTTGACTGACCCAGTGTTTATCACTGTGCACAGAGACACAACAAATAGGGGATTCTTATTTCACAGGGGTAAAGACTTGGCAGATAAGAGTGAAATAACTTGCCCTTCACACCATGTGCATGGAAAAGAGAAGAAAGATGTTTTGTCCCGGGATTCCACAGAGCAGTGGAGGTCTTCCATGGGACCCAATTGCACAGGATCATCCCCACCTCCCTGCTGCTTTTTTTTTGCTTAAGACTTCAATATATAGTGAATTAGGAAAAATATCAGTGATCAACTTTAAGCCAGATATGCAACTCAATAGGAGCTTTCCATGTCTTAACCAAGGGTCCTAAATTATTATGGGAACCTTTGCTGTCGTGGTTTATATGCTTCTCTTTCTGAGTGGACATGTGTGCACACACACATAAAAATGATGATAGCTGATACAACTTATTCTTCAGGTGTGCTCACCCCTACCGACTCACTGAATTCCATCCACATCACTTCTTATCCAGTGAATTTTAGAAGAAGGAAAACATTCAGTTCTTAAATTAAAATAAATAAATAAATAAAGACTTTTTGATTCTTTCCAGCTTAAAATAAACTCTTCTTGACTTCTTACTGATAAACCTGACAGCCCCTGTCTGGTTAGGCTCTTACTATCTATCATAAATAAGGCAAAGGAAACATCTACAGAGGTCTCTAGCTTTTACTGAAACATAGCAGTGGAAGACAATCAACTTTATTGGAAATGAGTAGGTGAGATAAGTGGACAAAGTTGATGGGGGGAAAAGGAAAGTGCATATTTTTAAGCAAAACTTCCCTGAATAAAGAAATGTCCTGTGGAGCCCTTCTTTGAAAGAAACTGGCCGAAGACCATCCCATCCAGTACCACCTTCCCTGCGGGTTGAGCCCTGCTCGGTTTTGTGATCTTTCTTTAATCCGTGATAATAACCTTGGATCTCGAGTCTGGAATGGAGCCCTCTCTCTCAACACCATCAGGGCCAGAGGTAAATTTTATTCTCAAGGTAACGCACTCCCAGAGGTGACATCAGAAAGATGAGGTGAGAAACAGGAGACTCAGCCCACTTCAGCTTTATATTTCCTGCTGCTGATGACGAGAAGAAAACACTGACCATTAAGAAATACCTGGTTCTTATTTAACTCCAAGGGGCAGGGGGAGAGAAAACAACAGTCCTTGTCCTTTGCTTCAGTTAGAATTTCCTCCAGTAGCTGAGATTTTTGTTACCTCCCAATCACCCTGTAGAAATATTTACTAGCTACCCACACTTACGTTCTGAATTTAGAGAATTCAGAGAATCATCAGAGAAGGTACAGAAGGGGATGTTTTTCTTCTTTTCAAATTGTTGTAATAAGTTTCTAGTGATGAAGGTTTTGGTTCATGTAATACATCATGTTTCATTGTTGGAACCGAATAGTGCTTAAGGACATAGGGTTTGCTCACTTATTTTAGGACTGAGCTTTCATTAGCTCACTGCTGAGACCTGGGGACTGCCTGCACTCCACTTATGCTTGTCTGGCCCAGAATCCACAGATTATACCCAAGGCCCCAATCTGGGTTTGGAATACATTAAACTTAGAAGGACACACGCCAGGGACCTTAGTTACAGGTATTGCAACCAATTCAATAGAAAACTTTTCTGAGACCAGGGTTCAGATACTTCAAAGGGATTCCATAACAGGGTCATTTGTACTGTCCCTCATGCCACTTGCAAAGACTGTGTCACCTCAACAAGTTTCATTGGAGATGAACAACATGACATCTGTCTTTAGACAGAGGCAGCACCCTCTCTCCACTATCAATAGAACTTCACAGTGCAGTGGTTTCCCATAAATCTGCAATTGTAGGGTCTTTCTTCCCATGCTTGCATCAGGCCCCGAGACTGGTGAGCACTCCCCTGAAGCCATCAGGCTAAGAACACTGTCCCCACGTGCTCTGGCAGTATGTCTTGTACTAGGTCATGCCACTCCCTGTTAAGCCCCAAAGCAAAGCAGAAAATGGTGCTTTAATTAGCAACATTTTTCTTTTAAGCTCTTCAGATTCACAAGTTGATGGAAGGAACCACTCTCTTTGCTGAAGAATCAATTCTTTGAAAGCAAGGACTCTGCTTGTCCTTCTATTTCCAAACTCTAAGAAGCAAGACTTCAATAAATGCTTGTGTCTGCATTGACTCAAAACACATTCCTTGAATTCCTATTCTTTTCTAGGATAAAGTATGATCAAAACATAGAAATCTTTCTCTCCTAGAATTTAAGAGCTAATCTGAATATCAACTAAAGATTGATATGAACTAGTTGTTACAATCTATCATAAAAATTATGAAATAAGATGCATAGAACAGTGAATGAATGATGGGATAAAGGGGTAAAGTCTTACATTCCAAAGGCTAACCAACCACTCCATGGTGTGAACTGAGACTTCAAACAGAAGGAAAGAGTTCATGTTTTTACAACTTCAGTACTTCATTCCCAGGCACCACAATACACATGGATAATTCTCTGACTAAATTAAATGCACATGCACTGTTTTTGCTGCAAACCTCTCCCAACATACCCAGTGATCCAAGTCTCATGGATGTGATTTGTTGCACATATGAGGGAAGACTAGGTATTCAACTTCTTATCAAGCCATTTTCATTCTATTAAATCTATGTCTTGGAAAAGCTTCCACTAATATAACCATTTTTGCCAAACAACCAAGAATGAAATACAATTTGGAGCATTTAATATGAAAGGGACAGTTTCAAATAGCTTTACACATGTTGAAAGTTTAAAAAGTTGTTTGTTAACTACTTTAGTTATAATTCATTTAAAAATCCCATTATGTTTGGTTACACAAGAGTGACTTTAATACACTTAAAGATGCAGTACTCCTTAGCTATGACATATTTATAGTCTGAACATTAAAAGGTTTATAAAATAAGGCTATATTTTCTCAGTGTCAAACATCCCTCAATGAAGACAATTATTCAGTCTGCCTATTTGTAATTAGGTATGAAATAATTTATGATTATGAAGATAAGTGATCAAAAAATTTTAGAAAAGTTGCATATTTTATTTTATTATTGAAAGATTTCTATAGTCTTTCCAGGGTTTGAGGAGTCATAAATTGCCCAGATCTGGTTTCCAACGGTTTTCTCTTGGAATTAATAAGCATATGGATCTAATCTAGGAATGTGTGTCAAAAATAATAAAGGGAATGACTTCACACAAAGCTGAAAATGAGATGGGATTAACATAGTCTGGGTTTGGCTTGGACAACTACAACAAACTGCCTGCAATCAACCCACAAAGACAGGTCTGGCAGTTCTGAGGGAGAAAGAACACCCCCATAGGGGTCAGAAATACAGCTGAGGTTCAAATAACCCAGGCTGTAGAACTTCTCCTTTGCCACACTTCCTTCTTCTTAACAGGACCAAGAACATTTTCAACATGTCATTCCCACAGGTTATCTATGGCTTCCTGGTTAAAAGGAATGTGGACAGAGTGAAGTCAGCCTCTTTCTTCACTGCCTCTACCAAAAGAATAGCCAAACACACAAGACATCAATGTATTTCTCTTATTTCTTTTCTCTTCCATTCAAAAGATTCAAAAGGAGTGGTGAGAATATAGGACTGCTATTGGTTTCATTCAAGCTTTATTCTTTCCAACACATTTTCCCTAATAACTTCTGTTATTATCCCATTTCTTTTCCTAAAACCTGAACAGGGATTGTGTGATTTTTACCACTATTTTGTCATGCCTCCAGCTCCAAAAACATTCTGTGTAAAACACATTGTCTTTTCAAAGTTGACATGAACTGAAGAAACTTTTGAAGAATGATTTTTGTGATGCCCCCAGAAATTTTTGCAATTTCAAATAGCCCAAATGTGAGACCTGGAAAACAAATTTAAACATAATATAATCCATTCTCTAATTGCTATGCCATCCTCGAGAGCCTCTGTGGAGACCAAATGGAAAAATTGCTTAGCCAATTGCATGTATGTGAATCTGAACTTGCTGTGCAGAAGGAACATCTGAACCAATCATTTCTGCTAGCTAACATTCAGTGAGTACTTGCAGAGCACGGGGCCCAAGTCCACAGATGGAGATTTCACTGAATGTGAAGATGCAGCTAATACCACAAATCTATTCAGTCATCAAAACAGAGCTGCCCCACTCCACCACATTCTTTCACAAATGATCCCTGACACTTTCAATTATGGAAACTCACCAGGAAATGCAGATTGGAATCAACTTTCTGACTACAATAAATGTGACCCTAAATCCTAAAAAGTTTGAAATTAGTCTGCCAGAACTAAAAGGATGTATTCTGAAATGCTTTGCAATTGCAGTTTTTTTTCTAAATATTGTGTAGACCATGCTATCAATCTGGTGCCCTAAGCTAAACCTAAGTGGGGGTCATAAGACAGAGTAGGTGACATCAGGCTATCTGTAGCAGTCAATCTGTACTAATTGGTAGAAAACAAGAGACTTCTTGGCCTAACAATTCCAAGAGACCATTTGATACCATCCTAATTCATTCTTTGTTGATCTCTCTTCCATTAGGGAATGCACAAAAATAACCATCCAGTATCATGGTGCAAAACCCAACTATAAAAACAAGCATCCCGGACCTCCATGCATATCTACCAAATAGAGGTGGTTTGCACATGTCAGACACACAATCATGATAATTGAATGAATGAAGTGTTACTGTCAATGTCTTTTCATTTCTTTGTTCAAAGTTCTTCCCATGAAAGATATGATGCAAAAGCAAAACATCAGAGACATGGGGGAAACCAAGTGAGTCCTGACATAGAAGAAACTCAAGATATCATCTAGTGTCATCTAGACCAACTCACTCTCGTACACAATGAATCATTTACAACCACATTCATCAGGGTTTGCTTGAACAACCCTGATGAATTTCTAAAGAAAGAGCATTTAATTCTTTGAAGAGTAGACCATTCCTTTGTTAGATAGTTCTAACTTTTTTAAAGTTCCTTCTTATATTGAGCCTGAACACCAGTAATTTCTAACCATAGCTCTTGTTATGACCCCTTAAAACAGAATATGTCAACTCTACTCCACAGGTCTTCAAATATTTGAAGACAGCTATTAAGTCTTCCCCTAATGTCCCTTTCTCCTAGTAAAATCATCCCATTTCCTTCAGCCACTCAGTATGGTCTCCACATCCTTCATCATCCTGGTAACCATTCAGATAGTTCATGATGGTTAAAAATGCAGCACCCAAAACTGAAATCCACACTCTACACATATTCCTATAGTACTGTGGCAATTGGCAGGGATTTCTCTATGCAGGGTTAATGTTATGAAACACCTTTTAAATTAGCCAAAGCAGGGGTCCACATTTTTTGCTTGCTCTATGTTTCCTAGTTAATTTACAATGTGGGCCATCAGCCACTAGAGAGGTGTGGGGAATGTGATTGTTGCCAATAATTGACCATTCCCTGGTTCAGGAGATACATAAAACTCTAATGGAACTGTTATTCTTAACCCACAGGATATATAACAAGAACAATAAAATGATACATTTGCAATATCTGCTTTCCTTTTTTTAAAAAAAAAGATGTATAATGAAAATATCCATCTTCATTTTAGCTCACATGATGATGTATAAAGGAACCAAACTTAAGATGAGATTCTTACGTTAAACATTAAGAGAACATACATAGCCTTGCATTCACATATACTCCAAGAGCATGCTAGCTGCTGAAAATCTCATTAACGCATCAGTGTCAGAGAGCTAGATGGCTTTGGACATTGCTGTACTGGCTTCCATAGCAACCTATTGTCCTTGCACACTTATTTCTTGAATTGTATGCCCATACATGGAGCTGTGTCATATCTAGAAAAATAAGTGTTCAATCATCAAGCAGCTTCAGTAATGAGATCTTACAAGGCCCTCAGAGTTGAAGTGGTTGGGTCCCACATCCAGAGTAATCTGCCTAAAAGACTTTTATCTACAAAAGTAAGAGGATGAGAACATAGTTGGGGCAGTATGAAGTGAAAACTGCTGTTAAGCCCCTGGGTTAATTGTAGCTTAGGAATGGAACCCAATATGCTGGTACAGAATGGAAGAGGCTGGTACTGAGGATATCAAGGCGAAGGCAAGACAAGGAATAACAAGAATAGCCATGACAATTGTTATATTTACATATAAGAATCACTAGTGATACATAATAACTAACATGGATGAGGATGGACTATGTCTCAGCTCCTCCATCTTGCACTTTATAGTTATCAATTCATTGTAACAATTGTTGAGAAAGGACTTGAAGAAAAAAAACATCATCTTCGGGTACTTTTAAAAAAAAGTTTAGTACTTTTCATAATCCAGCACCATCATGACTACTTATAAACTGTACAGAGTTTACTAAGGTGGTTGCAGTGACACATGTTACCATATGTCCCTGAATTAATGGCCTCATTAATGGTCCCTTCTTGGCACTGTTGGGCTCTTGACCCCTGATAGTCCATTCCTTCCCATTACTTCTCTCCTAAGGACAAAGCAGCCAGACAACCAAGACTAACAGAATTATAAAGCAAATGGGGAAGGCTCTGAGAAAGTCTCTCCACTGAGTAAGCACATGAGCATTAATATCCAGACATTTTAGTATCTCTATTCACAGCTCAGATGCCTTGGTGTTCTTCTCTATTATGTGTTTTCTTTGGGTAGAGACATGAACCAGGACACCTGTGGCTACACTGCTTATTCCTGATGGCAGGCTTGTTGCTTCAAAGGTAGCAATCTTATTAAATAATCCTGTTTAAGTGAAGGAGCTGTTCAGAAACTTGCTCTGACAGAAAGAGTTGGGCTCCTACCCACCCCCACCTCTACTGAAGAATCCATCTGTAGTGTCATCACTAGTGCTTCTCAAGTTCTTTTGGCATTAAGACACTTTTTTCATTGCAGGTTTTGGATGACACAATGAACTGGCACTTATAAGGTATACATACATGTAGATGTAATAGCAAAAGTAGTTTTTAATTTCATTATGAAATAACAAATTAGAAAAAGTAAATTATCTTATAAAATACTATGAACATAGGTTTAACTTATAAAGCAAACTATCTTCTTAGATAAATAATATACATTAGTTTAACAGGCATTTGCTAAATTTTGCTCATGCACTAATATGTTGCTGAAACAACTTGTATAAATTCATCAGGTAATTTCTCAAGCAACATTTTTGGGTCTGACACACCGTTGTATAATGCATGATTATGGCAAAAAGAAAGAAGAATAATCATATGCAAGCATGTAGCAAAGGTTGCTAGTTGTTTATCTGTGGTGGACATAACCTAGGTGATCCCCAGGGAGTCACTCCATGTATTATCACTCCTCTTGAATGCAGACAGGTCCTGTGACTTGCTTCTAACTAATAAAAATGGCAAAGATAAAGGGAATTTGAAGATGTCATTAGATCCATAATCAGTTGACTTTGAATTAATCTAAAGGGAGGTTATTCTGGGTGGTTTTGAACTAATCAGATGAGCCCTTTAAAAGAGGGCCCAGACCTTCCCTTGAAAGTAGAGATTCAAAGAAGCAGAGACTCCTTCTCTATTGCCAGTTTGAAGAAGCTAGCTGCCGTAAATCTATAGCCACAAGGAAATGGATTCTGCCAATAACCTGAGAGAGCTTTGAAGCAGATTCTTCCCTAACTGAGACTCCAGATGAAAATGAAGCCCAGCTGACACCTTGATTTCAGCCTGTGACACCCTGGGCAGAGAATCCAGCTAAGCCATGCCTGGACTCCTAATTCACAGAAACTGTGCAATAATAAATAGGCAGAGTTTTAGGCCACTAAATTTGTGGTGACTTGTTACACATGCATTACCTAATAGTGTTTCTTGTTTTGCTGTACAATTTGTATTTCTAGGTGAGAACATTGCTGCACACCTGAAAACAACATTTCCCACACTTATCTGAAGCATGGTGTGGACCGCATTTAGTTTAGCGTGTGACTGAGTTCTGGTCAATGAGACTTAAATGTAAATGAATGTCCAGAAACCTTTTTAAGTAAGAACTTGTACCTTCATCTTGCCTTCATTCTGCTGCATGAAATGAGATTGCGATGACTGGAGCTCCAACAGCCATCTTAAAGCATGAGTTTGACTGCTTCATGCTACGTGGAACAGTAAGCAGACAAAAGCATGGGTTTCATGGACACACCAAACTAGTTCTGCAATACAAACTAGTTCTGCAATACTAGCCTTCTTCTATGTAAGAGAGAAGCAAACTTCTATTTAAGCCACTATTCTGGGAATCTGTATTACTCATGGCAGAATCTACTTCCTAAAATATTTTTTATTTAAAAATATATGCATACATTCAAAATAAATTAGTGTAAATATAAAACAAAGTAGCACAGTTTACTTTGGTTCAACCATTAGTAGCATCTTACAGAGAACTAGTAAATGCTTCCTGCTGGTTCAAATACTGACCCAGACTAGTACTGCTACTAAACATGAGACTCTTCATTAAGAAGTAACCTGTGGTCAAATACATAAAAGAGGTTGTACATGAAAATGTACAGATTGGCCCATGCCTTCATAATAATCAAACACCCAATTCTGTCTGTAATTGGAAACAGTTACTTAAAACTGGTAGTGCATTTGGACAGTTTAGTTTATCTGTTTCATGAAATTAACAGGGTCATCTTAGGCATATAGCAGGTGGGTGACCACAGATGTGTGTGACTTTAGGGCTTTAGGAAGGCCCTGATGTCCAAAATCATCACCATGTGTGGACCTGGCTGAAAACTGAAAATTTACCAATCAGACTCCCATCCTTTCATATTAAGGTTTCTGCTCCTTATTAATTGCACGTCTCCACAGCACAGGCATCACTGTGACTGTACATGTGGAAGGTGGGAACAGCTGAGCTAGAGGGAAGCAGAAAGCACAGTAGTACCTGGTGAGGGAGCTCAATCTCACAGCTCATGATGGCAGACACAGAGGGGAAAGAAAGGTCATCAGAGATAAACAGCGCCTGCTTCACAATGTTCACTAAGCCATGAATCCTTTCAATAGATGATACACTTGAAAGTCCCAGGTACAGAAGATAGGGTGAACAAAACAGATCCTGCCTTCATGATAACTGTGGCTACATCGGAGACGAAACACCACCCACAATTTCTAGGCTGAAGCCATTTAGGTTTACTGACTTTGAAGGCAGGATGCAAGTGAGTGCCTCTTTAGATTTCAAAAGTCTAAATTTCAAAAGGAAGTCCTCAAATTGTTGGTCAGTTGATCTTTTAACTTAGTCAAAATTATTCAAACCATTTTATATATCAGTAGGTACAATTTTTAAAGTGTAAATACATGAAGTATATTAATGCTAGTGGGGGAATCGCTAAGATCGTCCTCATGTGCCAGCAAAAGCATCTCTTTCTGGCTCTTAGCCAAGTCTATGAATGTTCATCCTGACAGTATTGAAACAAATTATTACACCTGCTTATATTGAAAAAGACCATTCAACCATAAATGTTACATTACTATAAGATGCTATATTGTCCTGCAACCCAGCCTATTGCATGTTCCTACTTTGTTGGTAGCATATTTCATGATTATACATATCTATGACAGAGATGAGCATTTATATGTTAATCACTGCAATATGGGCAGCTCCAGCCTTTCACAATAAGCTATGAGGCTTTTAATCAGAAAAACCTATTGGAGCACAATAATTCAACAAAAAGTACGTTTGACTGGCTTAGATATTCAGGAAAATATTTTTTCTTGTAAATTTTAAGTACGAACAGGAGTGTTTGTTGTACCTTCACATCAAAATAACAAAACAAATGGGTGTTTTGGTAGTAAAAAAATAAATATGAGATAATTGGGGGAACTAGCAAGTTTCCACCCCTGTGTACATAACCCTCTTCAGCAAACACAGAGACCCATGTGCAAGTGGGTATATGTCACCGTAAATAGTCAGTTACTTAAGAAACAGACTGTGGTGCTCAGAAGAAAAATTACTATTGTGGGACTAAGAGAAATCTTGGTCTAGGACTGGGTGCTTAATAGAATAGGATAGAAGGAGAAATAATAGTTTCTCATGATATCATTTAAGGTAGGCCATGGTAACATCAATAGTTGTTGACAGTAATTCTGGTGGTTAATATTTATCGAACACTTACTGTATAGGCTAGTCACCCAGCTAAGTGCTTTACATATGTTTCTCATTTAATTCTCATACACATACTACCATCAGTGTGTACTACTGACCCATTTTTATAACTGGGTAACCTGAGGCTTAAAGAGATAGGGTAACTTGCCCAAAATCACTATGTGCCAGATTTGAGTTTTGGACCTATTTCTGTCTGATTCCAATATCCATGGGCTTATTTCAGTGAATGCAGAGAAGCCCATTCCCTCCCAGCAGGCCACAGACCATTGTGCAGTTAAGCCTCCCTGTGTGCCCAGGCTGGTCATTAGTGGGTAACTGAGCCACTGCAGAAACAGTGAGGGGTGCTAGCATTCCAGGAAATGGGATTTTGAGAGACATGACTTTCTCAGATGGCTGTGCCCAGTGATCTCAAAAGCAGATCAGAGCTGAAGAGAAATGGCACTTGGCAGGTGGGTGGATGAGGGAGTGTGGAAAGTGGGGTTCCTGTGGTCCTGACAGTGTGCTGGTGGGGCTAACAGGCTGGCAAAGTTCAGAGCAGGTGGCCTCATCTCTGCCACCACTGAGGCACTCACTTATGCCTACCATGTGATTCAATAAAACTCTATGGAGCTTTGAATGTTCCTGGGCTCTTCATAATGAAAAAATAATGAAAGCGCTTATTCCCACCCTCCAGGAGGCTCCCATCTACAGGGAGATATGTATGCCTTGATGGGAGATTGATTATAATGCCTGACAACAGACGCATAACCACAGCAAAAACTCCTTTGCATCTTGACTAATCCATCCTAGAGATGTAAGAAACATTGCCAGGAGTGGAGATGACTGTGTACATCACCTTAGTTATTAGCGGGAAAATATATGAAAGAAGTGGTGTTTCATTTTACTTCCATTCTAAAGCTCTTAGATCTGGCATTTTCCTCTTATTTTCATCTGGTGTGTGTTCTGCTTCCTGACCTTTCATGCCAGGCCAGGGGAGAGAGTGCTTTCTGGCAGGAATGGGTGAATACTCATGGACTTATAATTTGCTTTTTTAATTAGGGTCAACCACATATCCCTCTGCTTAAGTTAGCCACAGCTGAGTTCTTTGTCTAACTGCACAGCTTAGTTAAAATCCCAAAGTGACACTGAAGTTAACAGAGAATAGGGGAGAGAGAGACAGCGGAAAATAACATCTGGCTAGAAAGATTCTTTGAATAAATACATTATGACTCATTTAATTTGATTCAGAACTGACATTTCAACAGAGTTAGTCCTATAGGTCACAGGCTATCCTTTACCTTGAAATAAGATCAGTTCTACAATGAACACTGTCATTCATCTATCTCACTAAACAAATCAATTGCATTGACTGTGTGAAAAGATGTAAGTTGCTTTGACATGCAAAAATAATAAAGAATGTCTGAAAGGCCAATCACTTCATCCAAATTAAGGTTTTTGCATAATTTATGCTAAGTGACATACTTCACCAGAAGGACAGCTCCCCGGTCCCTATTTTGAGTGATTAGTATTTAAAGATAAGCTGAGTTTTATGGAACTGTCAAAAATATTTGGGGGAAATCAGCATCAGGGACTCATGGACGCTAGAGCACAGATACAGCCCAGGTCCTTTGGCACTAACCCTGCTTTCTGGAACTTTCTGCATTCTGGGTGGGTCCTTCCACATTACAAATTTGATTCAAAAATCAGAAAAGTTTATTGTCTTAAAAAAATGTCTTAAATAAGAAATATATAATATTTTAGTGTAAATTCTTCCAAAATGCTGATGCAAACCTAGACTATAACAAGGCGCTATCATAACAAGGACAGATTTTCCAGAACGAGAAGCACAATCACAGGGCCATGTCACATGTCCTGTCAGCAGTCCCAGTGATCCTCAGTAATGATGCTTCGTGCTCACCTTGTCCTCTCTAGTCCCACTCTGGGCAGAGGCCACAGTACAGTGGGCACTTTGCCTGTTTTAAGCACTCTCCAGGTCTCTCTGAAAATACTGTTCCTGTCAGACAACAGTCCAAGTTTCCAGATACTGCTTGTTTCCCCTGCTCCACAGTCTACAGATGACTTCACTCCTCAAATCTCTGTTTCAGTGGGTGGAGAATCCAGGAAGGAGCTATCATCTGGGTCTAGAAGGGCACCTGGATTGTCTCATAGGACTGGGTGATACCAAAGGCAGCCCGACAAAGCTTTATATCAGGGTAGAGATCCTTCTAGCTTCAAGGACTGTGTGCATCTTGTTGTCTCCTGTTTAACTCCACTGAGTCCTTTCTTGGTGGTTTCAATATAAGAGATTTGTCCTATATCCTTTTCTGTGTGGGCTACTAGACTTTGCACTCCCATATACTAAGTGTCAGAGGTCGCAGACTGGAGGCCTGCAGGTAGAATCTTCTAGGATATGTTTTGTTTGGTCTATACAATGTTTTCTTAAAACATACCTTAGATGCCAGCATTTTTAAATTAGAGAGAGTTCACATAGATAGCTGAGCTGTGAAATCACTACTGCCTTGCATCACTGGCCTTGAATTCTCATTGTTTGTCTTGCGTTGTTTAGCTTCCAACAGCTACACCCTGAAAGGAGCTGCCTTCTGTAGTCAGGGCATGCTCAGTCCAGTCCACCAGAAACCTCCTGACCCAGGAGTCTTGGCCAGTAATGCAGACATTTGCGTACATTTGAGAACAAGGTACTCTGTAGTATGCAACCGAAACTGGCATATCTGAGGGTGTCCACTGAGAATCCAGAAGTCAGTTACCAGTACCTAAAAGGGTTAAGCCTGGATGAGAGTCCAAGAAAGACGGTGTTGAGAGAGATCCAGTGTAGCTACAGAGAAGGTAGGAAAGGGGAGGCCTGGCATGGTTCCATGCAGAGGTTGTCCTGTTGTCCTGTTATGTGTTTCCTGTTATGCAGCCTGTTATGTGATTCCCATGATACTGTGAATAAATTCTCAATACTGCTGAGCCTTGCCAGTGATCTACTAATTAATATCATGGTCTTGTACTATTAACTTTTCTGTATATAGGTCATGTTATTTGCATGCATTTACAAGCAATGTTGTGTGTCTGTACATGTGTTCGAGAAACAGTCTGTTAAAAGACTACCAACTATATTATAAATATATAACTTTACTTTATAACTTTAGTTTATAACATATAACTTTATTATATGTAGTAAAATACATACTACCAACAATTTTACCCCAAATGGAACATTAGGAAAGTTTACTAAAAACTCAGGAGGACAATTTCCAAACCCACTCCATGCTAAGATCTCAACACACACACACACACACACACACACACACACACACACACACGCACGCACACACACTCCAAGCTCCTTAGGACCACTTCACCAACAGGAATTTGGAGAACAAATTTAATTCTATATTACAATAGAGTTATTTCTTATGAACAGAGAAGAAATTGTTTTTCATCAATGATATGGGTATTCCAGGTTACTGTAGCATATTCTGTGAATTTTTACAATGTTTTGTGGTTCTCTGAGTAAGTTTTCTAGTAGTTCTCATTTGGGAGGTTGGTGAAGTAGAAAGTAGTCAGGCCGAGTAAACTTTTAAGGCAGAAGAAAAAGTCATATGAGGCCCAAAGTTATTTGCCTCCTACTAAAGCTCTGAACAACAGAGAAAGACAGGCAACGATTTGTTCATGCACCAACTCAGGAAATGGCAGAACAAGGAAAGGAGCAGTATTCCGGCCGCTCCTCTGAGGGTGAGATCGCAAGCCAGCCCTCGTGACTCAGCCCTGAAGCTGCTGGAGGACAGCGGCCCTGGACAATGAATGCTCCTCTGTAAGTGCTCTGGGAAAAGCAGCCCATATGCTGCCCTTCCAACACTTCCTCGGCCCCAACTATTAAATCCAGGACAGGAAGCTGGGACTGGACAGCAGGGAATTTTGTTCCAGGTCCAACTGCCATATGATACACAGAAAGTAAGCCATAGGCGGTTGGCAGATAAAATAATGTTAATAATTAAGGCTTCTACAACTCTTTGCACACATTAACTAATGATGTCTTACAATGCCCCAGAGGCAAGTAAAATAGCTACAACCTCTGCTTTATTATTCATTCATTGATCCCAGAGATTCTTACTAAGCACTTATTATGCAGCTGGTACTGTGGGTCGGCGGGGACACAGAATAAGGAATAAGGCCTGTCTTAGCTGGAAGTTCTTCACAGTCCAATGGGAGAGGAGGGGAAAGGACTCACCCTGACACACTGGCCCCTAGAGGGTCAAGGCGCATGTTCAACCTCATGTGGGTAACACACCCCCATACCCATGCGCATACACTCAGGTCCCCAGGCACCACTGAGAACTTGACCTTATAAAGCTGGGAAGGAAGGGGAAACTGTCTCCTGACGCATTTTCCCTTCTTGAACTTGAACTCATTTTCTGAAGCCCAGGTCAAGTGAAAGCTCCCACACAGGCCCATCAGCTCAGGTCGGATTTTAGCCTACCTGGGCTCTCATTTCACTCAGACCATTGATGATGTGGAGCCATTTTCCCACTGGATTGCGTGTGCTGGAAGTGGACTATTTGTTTTTGTATTCCCAACAATAAAGAGTGCCTGGCACACAATAAACTGCCAAATAAAGGTTTGCTAAGCTGAAGAGCCACTGAAGCCCCCACGCCTGGGGAGAGGCAGGTGACCCCTGGGCCAGCATGAGGACCTCAGGGGTCAGCAGCTTCCATTCACAGAGATGAGGAACATCGCTGTCTTTTCTTTAAAAATACCACTTTCTCCAGCTTCAAAGGCTTGGAATCCCTCTAATAGGGTTTAATGCTTTCAGTAAATATTCCCAGAGGACTTTTAGGGATAAAAGCCAATAGGTAAGGACATGCAAGTATAAATGAACTTGATCAGATCACTTCTCAGAGCTGATTTGAATAGGAAAGAGGTTAGAAGAGAGGAATCAAGGTTTCAAAAGAAGCCAGACTTAAGTTCAAGGCAGGACAATGGAGTTGCAACTCCCTGAGGCAGGGGGTAAGGGCCTCGGAGAGTCCCCCTCCCAGGGGGTCTCATAGAGACCGTCCCTGAGTCGCCACAAGACTCAACCCATGTGCCAGGGCTCACTGAAATGTGACACCCAAACTTTACTCCTCCTTCCTTTCCATAAATATTCACTGGACACTTACTTTAAGCCACATAGGACTCTGAACGTTTTTACACACATCAGGCCACCTCCTCGTGGGAAGACAGGGAGGGCCCAAGGGTCCAAAGAAGGAAGCTTTGTCTGGGGATAGGGACTGGATATTTCCTATACTCAGCTCTGGGCTGTGCTCCTCAGTCCCCTCTGCATGGACTATTCTTACCTGCCCCTACACCCTCCATCCTCCCCCATTAGCCTGTTGTTAATTCCTCTTCTCTAAAGCTCTGCCCAGGTGGAATAAGAACCCTCCTCTATGCTCCTTTTGTGCTCCTAAACACATCCCTCTGCTATCAGTTCTACCAAACTGCACTACAGTGATGTAGCCACATCTCTCTCCACCAGACCCCTTGAAGCCTGCATCTCATTCACAACAGTACTTGGCACATGGTAAATATTCAGGCAATCCTGCTGAATGAATGAGCTCACGGTGAATGCTGCTGAATGAATGAGCACACACTATACCTGGGCCGTTGGCAGGACTTCAGAGGAAGATGTACAACAGGGGGGTATGCAGAACTTAAGTTCAGTGCTGGAAATCAGTTTTGGGCAGTCATCAGGATTATGTGACGGCTGCCATCTTGGGGGATGGTGAAATTGTGAAAGGAGATGGAAAGACCCATGAAAGGAAAAGAAGCCAGCCACAGACCTGACTGTCCAGTAGGAGAACCAAAAGATTGCAGTGACTTGGAAAGACAAAGAAGAAAGGTTTCAGGATGGACTATGTGGCTCAATATGGTGACATTCTGCAAGGAGGCTAGGTAAGGTGGGAACTTTTTTGTATAAACTAGATTGTATGCAATGAAGGAACAAAATAGGGGAATGGCAAATATGGACTATTCTTCCGAGGAATATGGTAAAGTCAAGGTCAGGTATCAGGTAAAACCAAGAAAAAGTAGGGACAATTTTGGAGAAGTTCTTTTTAGACAAGCACATTTATAAGTTGAAGAGGATGAGATAAAGTTGGTGGAGAAATCAACAAAACAGAAGAAACAAATGATGATCCAAGGTCCCAGAGGAGGTGGAAAGAGGTGAAATCCAGAGCTGAGAGTTAACGCGGAATGGTGCTGGGCTATCTCTTACTCTGGGACAGAAGCTACTAACACTGTTGAGGCAGTATGTTAGCAGTGAAAGCAGATTGTTGACTTGGCATTCCGGCTCAGCCACTGACCAGCCATGAGGTCCTGAGTAAGTGTCTTTCTGTATAACTTCCATCATATTGTAACACAAGGATCATAGTAGTACCCTACCCACCTCATTGGGTTGTCATGACAATTGATATGAGAACTACTCTTTCTTCTGCCAAGATAAACTGGATATCCAAGATAAACTAGTCAAAGAAGAAAATGGGAAAGTTGGGGGGTCTGAGTTGCAGAGAGACAAGCGTCTGCTGGAGAGCAGAGGTCAGGCAATCCCAAATAAGAGGGACAAATTAGAAAGACACTGCAGTGAGCCCTAAATGCCTCTGAGGGCCCTGGGCAGGTGGCATGATAGGAGGACAATGTCTTCTTCCCCCAAATGTCTACATCCTAATCCCTAGAACCTGTAAATATGTTACCTTACCAGCAAAAGGGACTTTGTAGACACGATAAATCAAGAATCTTGAGATGGGAAGATTTTTCTGGAGTATCTGGTACAGCCCTATGTAATTACAAGGTTCTTTATAGAGGCAGGGGGGAAGATCAGAGTGAGAGGACCTTTGACGAAGAAAGCAGAGGTTGGGATGATGATCTCTGAAAACAGAGAAAGGGGCCACGAGCCAAGGAATGCAGGCAGCTTCTGCCAGCTGAAAAAGGCAGAGACACATCCTTCCCTGAAGTTTCCAGGGTGGATCCCTACTGACTCTTTGATTTTAGACTTGTAAGACTCATTTTGGATTTCTAACATTGATATATATAAAAGAATATATTTGTGTTGTTTTTAAGCCATTAAGTCTGCAGTAATTTGTTACAGCAGCAAAAGGAGACTCAGATCGGAAGGGGACCCAAAGAGCTGGCTCAACTGAAGAGTCAGAGGCTTAACAGAGTTAAACAAGGGACAGGAAAAGCCCAGGAATTGACCGTTGTGTATATCCAGACCTGTGTAATTATATTGCTCTGTTTTGTCTTTTCCTAGGCCTTCCTTCAAACCCAGGTGGTAAAATTGAAGCTAAATAGAACAACACAGAAGGAAATAACTTTTGAAATCCAAGGCAAAACAACAACATTTTCCAATCAGTCTGCTCAGACAAAACCCAGGACCTTGTCAGTGAGGTGGGATATTGTAACTAAATGCTAAATTAAATGGTGGCATTGCTTCATTCCTGAAATCTTGATAAAGTCACAGTCATTTTATTGCTAAATATACCAAGGAGCTACAGAGGATAAATATTTGGCCCAATCTCCTGGCCAGCAGAGAGACAGCAGAGACAGATACTATGATGTGAATTTCACAGGATTTATACATAAATATGAGAAAGTTCAGAGTCTGAAATACCAAAAGTTCCAAATAACCTGCCAAATAACCTTACATTTGCATAAATAAAAGACCTCTTGCCTATAGGCTGGCCTTCCAGTGGAACACCGCCATAGCTGCACAGCAGAGCCCTTATTACCTGTGGCCTCAGACAGCTTGTAACGTAGGAACTCCATTTGGTAGATGAGGAAACTGAGGCTCAGAGGAAAAAGCAATGGACCCAAAGTCATAAGGCTAGTAAGAAACAGAGTGTGATTTTCTGACTCACTTGGGTGTGTCCTCTTCCACATCATGCTGTCTCTCTGGAGGGGATGTCAGAACAGGGTTTTCAGTACATACCCACAGCAGCCCTATGAGAAGAAATGATGGTTCCTGAGCAACAAATGCATGATGAATTCTCTTCCCTTCATTTCCCTCTTGCCTTGCTCTGCAAGGGCTACTAGCCATTGTCATGTATTGTGCTAATGAATCAAGGAAGAAAGGGAAGGTCTGCAGCCATCCCTTGGGTCCCTTGAGCCTATGTAACCTCTTAAAAGTCTGAGGGATTGACTTGCCATAGCAAAATTCTTCAGCAGATTTTACTGAAGGCCTGGGTCTATGTTCATGTGGTGCTGTGAACCATGGGGACTCTGGCAGTCCTTGCTAAACAGCCTTTTTTGAAGTAGAAGTTTACATTGGTTAATACAAGCCAATGACAGGTGGAAGAATAAGCAAGAATTTTCCCTCTGTCATCCTACAGAGCAGGGAGCTGCGTCTATAGCTCCTGTGCTTATGGTTTCCAAGTTGTCACTTTTAGATTCTGGAACTTGGTACTCACTGCAGTGAACAAGGGTGGCTCAGGAATGGAGCAATTTTTGTCCCCCATAAATGTGGGAATGGGGAGCCATACTGAGTCAGGAGGTGTCTTTGAAAACAGTAGGGAACCCAAACAGTTAATATAATAGGCCTGCCTGTCTGCCATCAGTTCCTCCTCCTACTCCTCTGTGGTCTAATGTGACCCATCCACAGTGTAATACAGACAGTAACTAAGAGCATAGGCTTTGGAGCCAATTATTTTGGGGTTTAAATCTTGACCCTGTTGCTTAGTAGGGCTTTGACCATGGATCAATCACTTAATCTCTCTGTGTCTTCATTTCCTAGTCTGTCAAATGGAGATAAGAATGCTCATTTATTGGAGTTGTTGTTAGGATTTGAAATAACAAATCTTAAGTACTCATCCATACTTGGTATTAAATAAATGTTGGGTATTATTATTACCTCCATGTTTCATGATACTTTTAAGTAAGGACATATCCATACATTGGAACTCAATACAATCTCTAATTGTATGTAAGTATGTGTTTAACAAAGATAAAATAGAGTTGAAGAAATACACACTTACTTGAGATTAAGGAAATCATATAATTTCTCTAGAGGGAATGAGTCACAGTATTCCTCCTTTGGTAATATATTATTAATGATGATTTCCTTGAGATACATTAAGAGTGGATTCAGGACAGAGAGAGAGAAAGAGAATTTACCAGTGCTGGTGCTTCAATCAATCAACTTCTGTTTCTGTAAATAGCCCTAAGTGAAAGAATCAAACTATTATGTTTTGTAGATGAATGATCAGCAAATGCTCAGAAACTCATCTGTCATGGTCTAATTTTGCCACCTGACAAGAATAATGAAGCGAGCATATTCTGAATTCATAAAAAGTCTGGGCTGCAGTTGACAGTAAGTCCACATTTAATTAGGGTGGAACCAGCAGTGAGATTGAGCGCCTCCCCAGCTTGGCAGTGGGGTGGAAGGCTTTATTATCTGTCCTTCTCAGATGCAAGAGGTGAAAACCAAATGCAGAGAGGTCTCCAAACAGAATCTAATTGTGCGGCTCCTTGGGATGGACACGTTTTTTCACCAGTGGACTGTATTTCAGAGAAGTCTGTACTTGTTATCCAGCATGCCAAAGATAACTCAAAAAAGAAGGGACGAAGGGGCATTGGGGTTTCTTTATGCTTCTTTGTAGTAGCAAATACATAGGAAACCTAACCCTTAAATAGTTTATATATTGATATCATATAAGACACAGGTATATAAGATATATTCCAGTTCTATCAGGAGATTTTTTTCAGGGGACAAAATAGAAGCAGTACTTTTTTTCGTAGTTATGTTGAAAGTGATGGTAATTGTGGTTTTCTCTGGGCAGAGTTCTGTTTATTTAAAAGCAGACCACCATGTACTAGTATTCAAAAGTATTTCTTACCTACCTTAAAATAAAAGGGATAAAATCACATTGATAAAAAGAAATAGATTGGTGTTTGTGAACTCTGACATGGAGAAGGCCACCAAAACAATAAATATATTAATAAATGAAGCCCCAGACTGCATAGAGTTTCTGTAAAAACTAATGTCAGTCCTTTATTTCAGTGACCACCACACAGAAAAAGCAGTCCACAGTATAAAGTAGGTTGAGATAATTCCTATATAGTAAATGCAGACAAAGGCACTAGGGAAATTGGTGCAAAAGAAATAGCAAAACCCAATAAACTTGAGTCAATACCTGTACGGACAGCCGTAGCACTTAGGAAATGCCAGTCATGGCTCTGACATTGAGAGTGGCCACATGGCCGGCAGGGGATATGCCAGCAATATTACCCTCAGTCTAGTAAATTCCACATGTCAATTGATTTTCTATTAACCTGTCCTTATGTCTTTTCCCTAAATGCACTTTAAAATTTTGATATTTAAATGTACTTTGGAGTAATTAAATAACTTCAAAAATAAATCTCATGTGAGTTTGGGTTCCTGGAAATAAAAAGAACAGAAGCAAATATCCTGCTGCCTTTGGGTATATGATGATTTGTGTTTACAGTGATTGAGTTGACTAAGACGAGCTGAGTGGATGGTTCCGGACCTCGTTTTGCGTAAGATTCTACAGCCGCCTTAACAGCAGCAGCAGATGAAGCTATGAATGAAAAAACAAAATGGCTAAATACTTTTTACTGTAAATTTATCACACAGGCACAACCATGAAGGATACTATGCTTCATGTTTGCTTCCCATGTTCCACAAGAGCTCATTAAACTTTTGAGAAGTTTGCTCTGCCTCTCCTTCTCCTGACTCGCTCTTGACTCTTCCATGAAGGAATTCGTGTTAAGCTCTATAAATCTGATTAGTATCTGCTGTCACACGGCCCAGCCCCGGGTGACGTCTGTGTGGACAGAGCCCCTGGAGCCGTTTGGCAGGGAGCTACCACTTGACATCAAAGAGCTTTGGGAAGATCTACATGACAGTACAGCAGTGCAGGGCAGCCTCATTCTGCCCAGGTTTGGTTTTTATGGACATATGAGGAAGCCCTTTCTTTTTCTTCAACCATCTCCGACCTCCCATGTAGCAGATTCTGCTTTTACAAAATAAAATGAGACATTTTTAAATGGTATCTGATGCTCACTGGCCCCTCAAAATTCAGAAACCCAGACTTTTACTAGGTCTTTCTGATAGAATCTGGACCTGAGTACCACCTTTTGAATAAGCCCACCCACCATCTCAGAGAGACCTAGGTTTCATCTTACCTAGGCTACAAACATTCTCCAGAGGACACATCGGCAAGCCACAAGCCCACCTTTCCCCTGACCCTTCCCCTCAAAGAGCCCACCAAAACCCCTGGCTATAAAAAGCCTCTTGACCTGTTAGAGACCCTCTTTCCTTTGTTCTGCTGGCCAGAACAGAGGGGCCCCTCTCACGTTTAGCAATAAACCTGCTTGGACTGTTGAGTTCGCATCCCCTCTCTTCTTTCACTTTCTGCTTTATATGACAACTGCTATAAAAAGTTATTTGAGTAAGTTCAATATGAATCCATCCTCCTTTTTCCAGGATGTAAGTGGACAAATAGGTTGTACAACCAGACCTTAGCTACAGTATCATATTTGTGAATGCTGCTTTTAAAATCAGGTATAATATGCCCATGTTAAGGAACAAGGATTGACTTTCTATGTGGAGCCAATGCCTGCATACTCTTTCCAAGAAAACAGGCTCAGGACATGTGCAGAGAACCTCAATCCCAGAAATGGTAAGAAAGGTCACTTTCAGGCAAGCCAGGAACCTTAGCAAATTTGTAAGACCTCAGACAGAAGAAGTCATCCAAATTTATAGGAACTGCAGGTGAAATCTTATAGAGTATTTCAGATGTGATGTGGTTTTCTAGCTTTTGGATAGAAGACTAAATAATAGAGGCCTTCAAGAGTCCAATCTGAGATTCATTAGGGAGCAATTCCCAGTCAGAGTTAATTCTCGGGCATTAGTGGATGCTCTGTACTATATAACTCTGGATTTGCAAAGCAAACTCAAGAAGGTCTATATGGTTAATTAACACTCTTGTTGTATCTTTGTAAATGATCAGTCCAAACATAAAAGACCAGCCTCTCTGTGTGATCAAGAATACTCTTTGAAGATTATTTATAATCACCAGGGATGGAAAACAGACCCTCAGCAAAAATATCCTAAACTTGGAAATAAGCAAAAGAGATTACTAGGCATTATCTCTGTGCAATAGTAAGCTTGATTTTTTTATTGACTGGGTTACTTTACAGCCCCACAGGGCTAAAGTTAACTTGTAGATTTTTTGCAGATAGAGATGCAAATAATGTCTGGCCAGTTAAACAGAATATCCCAGTTATTTCGTTAACTGCCTTGTGAGATAGTACGCAGGTCTGACTGAAACTCAGCAATCTTATCCTAATTTTTATATACATACAAAACAAAACATATCTTATTTTTACATATGGAAATGACTTCTCAAATGCCCTTTGGATCATTTTTAACATCTTATTGGTTCACTCATTCATTTGAATTAAATAAAATTTTCACACATGTTCATCTTATTTGCATGAGAATCATGCTTTTGTCCTTTTGAAAATTATAATTTAACATCTAAATACATGTGAAGTTGAATTTCACTAAACATAACTCTCTCAACTGTAGAAAGAATCTGGACTGTCTATATGAAGACTTAGAATTTTTTAATACTTTATTTCAGAGAAATTTTAGATTTACAGATAAGTTACATAGATAGTACAGAAAGTTGTCACATACCCCACACAATTTGCCCTGTCGTTAACCCTTTAGCTACCATGATTCATTTGCTACAACTGAGAAACCAACGTTGGTGTTATTTCCATAAACTAAGCTCCACACTTCTTTCAGATTTCGCTAGTTCTTCCCAATGTCCTTTTTCTGTTCCAGGATTCTATGCAAGATACCCCATTACATTTAGTCATCATGTCTCCTTAGCTGCCCACTGGTCTGTGACAATCTCTCAGACTTCCCTTGTTTTTGATGACCTTGACAGTTTTGAGGAGTGCTCATTAGCAATCTGCAAAAAAAAGTGCTTCTTAATTTGAGCATGTTTGATATTTTCTCATGATGATACCAGAATACTGGATTCAGGTGGTAACTGCAGAAGTGAAGTACCACTCTCATGACATTACATCAAGGGTGCACGCTGCCAAAATGACTTATCAGTAATGACGTTAAAACCTTGATCTCCTTGCTCAAATGATGTTTGTTAGCTTTCTCCACTGTACCATTAGGTTTCCCCCACTTTCCATACTCTGACTGCGTGGAAACCAGTCATCAGCACAGTCCACAGGTGGTGGGGCAGAGGGAAGATATACCTGCACTTCCTGTAGATGAAATTATTTGGAATTCTTCTGTACAGAGGACTTGTCTCTTCTCTCTCGTTTATTTATTTATTCAACCATTTATTTATATTCCATTAGTATGGACTCATGGATATTTATTTGCACCCTGGCTTAAATCCAATACTACATTATTGATTGATTTGCTCAAATTGCCCTAGCTTTGCCCATCAGGAGCTCTTCAAAGTGGCACCTGTGTTCCTTTGACATGTCCCCCATCTTTTGGTTTTTGAATGCAACATGTCTTTACCTCTGACCCTCAGGTTTCTTCAGCAGAGGAGGGAATAGTAAAGTTGATCATTTGCTACTATTATGAGTAATCGGAGCAAACAAGAATAACAATAATAAGAATTTCATTCCCAGAGTTCTTATTATGTGCCAGGCACTATTCTAAATACTTAACAACCTCAACTCATTTAAAATAATCAGCATCTATCAGGTGCCTAGCTCAGTGCCTGGTACTTACTGTATGTTCAAAAAAATGAGACTTCTCATCAGGGGTGACCTAGATGCCAATGAGGCAACTTCTAGTGTAACTCATAGAAGTGCCTTCGTTGGTGGTTCATACCAGGTGCCCGACTGTAAAATGACACAGTGAAGGCAGGAGTCTGGGTCCCACACTCTTTCTGATTATTCAGCCTTCGCTCGGAGGTCTGCCTTCTCATCAACGGTTCCATCAGGTGAGATGCCGTTATCGGTATGTCAGCTCCTCCAAGCACCAAAGCAACTAACCTCGGCAACCTCAGAGCTTTAGTCCTTATTAAGGATTTTATGTTTACCTGTGAGCTCAGCCTGGGCCCCACAAGTATTTGGAAATAGAACCCAATCTCTGCAAAGTGGGCTAGACTGAGTTAGGTGGCTTCTTCCTCCATTTTCTCTAAGACTTATTTTTAAGTGATATTTTTCTCTGAGGCTTTATCTAGGGGACTGTTTTTATACAAGATGCTTAACAGACAGAAATCGTATAAAAAATAAATCTTCCTCTCAATGTGAAAACTTCACTGAATGATGAAAGTGTTTTCACTGATCTAGAGCAAATGCTCTCATTATTTCATCCTCTTCATAAGGGACAAAAATCAGAAGACTCTAGCCTAATAGGTGTGGCCACAACCTCATTATTTAAGTACCAAATATTAACAAGGGTGTTTATACCACCTAGTATCTGAGGTGAATAAAATGAAAAATGAACAGGTGTGCTAAGTCCTAAAAAATTCTCCTAAAGGAGCGTGTGCCTCTGGCAGAAAACTTCAAAGCAATGTACAGAAAGAGATAAAATTAAATTATTTGCTGTATTCCAATAGAAAAGTAAGGGCAAGGAGGCTGCCAAACCAGAAATGTCAGGAGCTCCTCTGCTCGGGTGAGGTATGCAAAATGACACAAGGGATTTCAAAAGAAAATGCAAAGGTAACATGCAAACCAAAAATGATTTATTCTTTTCAATAAGTCTTTCGGAGGCTAGAAATAGGATTCAGGGCTGGTTTGTCATAAGAGTCTAAGAAAACACATACCTTAGGTCTGCAAAATGAGAAAGATAATCATGTGACAATGAGAAACTGAGGAGGCCTTGAAGACTTAGAGACAGCAAGAGACTCCCTAAGTTAGATTTCTCTCCTCCATTTCCATCTCCCCCTCTCCTGCTGGCTGCTCCCTGCCCTCCCCATAGCAACACATGCACTGTATAAATAGGCTTATTAGAAAGTTAAATACTGAATGGTGTTGGCATCTCTTTCTACTACCGCATTCTGAAAAAAAGAGAGCCATGTAATGGGTTTCTGGAACTTATCAGAGGAGGACTGTGCTAACTCATTCTGAAGCAGCTGGGAGAGCATGGAGAGAGGGGGTGCTTTCATAGACAGGGTGGAAGCTCTCAGACCAGTGGGCGGGTTGGAGCACCATAGTGGAGCAGGGAATGAAGATTTCCATGACAGTGGAAAGCCATGCTTCTCTTGCATGTTTCACCACAGCCCTCATGGAAGATGCATGGAGATGGAAGGATGAAAACACTTATGCAAACGTATAGAGCCAGCATCTCTCCCTGCACCTCTCTTTCCACAATCACCAGAAAGATAAGGAACAATAGCAAAGATGAAGAGCAACCTGGACAAAGGATCTGATGCCCCACCCTGTTCTCAACACTGTCTAAGCCTGAGATTACTTCTCTGGGCCTTAGTTTCCTTATCTGTAAAATAATAACAGTGCCTACCTTATAAGGTTGATGATTAAATAAAACAGAAGTGATAGCTAATGTTTACTGAATGATCATTAGGCACTGTTCTAAGACTTACACATTTCAAAATGCATTTAAACCACACAATATCCTATGAGGTACTTATTACCATTATCTGCATTACACAGATAAGGAAACTGAGGCACAAAGAAGTCCAGTAATTTGTCCAAGGTCAAATAATTTGGTAAATAATAGAGCCATAAATATGACTTAAAGTACTATAAAAAATGATCAAAATAAATAAGTGGTTTCATAGACATGCAAAGAAAATTTTGTAGTGAACCAAAGAAAAGAATAACCTGTCTACTAGCTAATTTGGAAAGGCGATAACATTTGAACTGGGTTTTGAAGGGTGAGAGAGAATTTGCTAAATGAAAATTAAGAAGAAAAATTTTAAATAAATACAGTAGTATTTTCCAGCTGAGAGGTGTGAACAAGCCTAAAAGGGAGATGCAGATGGGTACAAAAAGCCTGATGGAGTTGGAGTAGAGGGTTTTCTGGGATACGGAGGGAGAGCTGGAGAGTCAGGATTTTTAGCCTAAGTCAGTTTCACCTTATATGCACAGCCTAGGCGCTGTAAGCACAGTGAGAGTTCTAACATCCTCTAGGCAATGGATGGTCAAAAGAGTCTTTGAGCAAAGGAGGGACATGAGTACATTGTTTTGTAGGTGGATCACTAAGAAGAGGGGCTTCAGGACAGGCAGAGGTAGGGAGACACTAGGGCCAGGAAGACCAGCTTGCAATCATCAAGGTGATATATGATGATGTCTTCAATGAATACAGCAGCAGTGAGAATGCAAAAGAAGCAATGGAGTGAAGAGAGCTTGTTGGGATAGAATTGGAAATAGTAACAAATTGGATGCATCTAATTATTTATTTAACAAATGTTAGATGAGAACCTACTAAGCGCCAGCTCCTATGACTGACCAAGGAACAGCATAGGAACCAATAATGGATGTGCTTGATGATGAAGAAAAGAACACACAGTCTTCTCACAAGGGATATTGTGCAAAAGCTTTTAACAGAGAATGCAGAAATTGAAGGGAAGCAGAGCTGGGAATGGATGATCTTGTCTGGGGACATGTTTGACATGTCAGCTTGAGCCAAGATTGGAAAAATGAGCCTAAAACTGGGAAAGTCGATCAAACCCAATAATATAAATGCAGGAGTCACAGCAGTTTCATAAGGAGTTTATCATTTGACTAGGACATCCATTCAGTAATTTGGATTCGACTTACTATCTCCATTTCACAGGATGTGCAGACCTTTCATAGCAATGCGTCATCTTGGCAACTGACTTCTTCTTGCAGAGGCAGAACCCACAGTGTCGGCATGGAGTAATGCTACCACAGGGATCTCCTGGCAGGGAGAGCTAAGATCTCATGTTTGGTCCTCCGACTGTCTGCATTCATGATAAGCTCTGGAGCAAACCCATCTCCAATGGATGGCATAAAACAATTTTTTCTTCCAATTTTAATAATTTATTGCTTTCACTATGGTTGTTGGCATTTTAGACTTGTTTACTGGGCTTCCCTGAACCCTCTCTATATAACTAGAGCTATTAGTATTACAAGGGTGTTCTCTGATAAAATACACTGTAAATCTCACTCCACAGAATCCTGCAGTGGAATCTTGAGCCTGGTAAAGAGCAGCCGACAGATTTTCCAGGAAATCCAATGCCATTTACACCAAGAGCTGAGAAGTCCATTTGAATCTGACTCCTCCTTGCTGTGCCGACCCACTGGTTAACTTCACTTATAAAAAAATGTATTTCCCTGTCAAATATTCCCAGAGTCAACTCAGCTGGTAGATGATGCATGCATAAAAATGTTTGCTCACCTAAACTCTTTGCTGAGGGCTACAAATATACTTGTCAGCCTCTCATCACACACTTTGGGTCCCAGCGAAGATTCCTTCAGCTCACAACACACAAAAAACACCTACTGCTTTCATAGAACTCTGTGTGTTTGCGGAAGTAATAATAGTCTCTACTATTTATTAAGCACATGTATCTTGGTACCAAGCACTGTGTTACATTACTTGCAACTTGCATTATTTCCTTTAATCCTGATAATATCTTTCAGTATCTTTTATTTTCCAGTGTTGAATAGTTTCATTTCTACATCCCCTTGGTGCAATATCTGATACACACTAAATACTTGATAAATGATTTGGGAATATACAGAAATTCCCCGATTTTCAAAAGTTTGTGTTAGGCATTTGACTCTTAAGACCTGTATTAGTACCTGTTAAAGGTTTTCATTTTTATGAAAACAGGTGAAAAGCGAAAACAACATCCAGCATCTGTTTTGCAGTGAGACCTTCTAGAGGCAGCACACACCCTGAGCAGCGAGAAGGCCGCAGCCAAGCTCCTTCTCCTAGAAACACACTCAGCATGTCGGGATCCAGCCGGCGGAGCTTTGAACTGTGTCTGTGAGCATCTGTGCTTTATCCAATTTATTCTGTGCATCCATTAAGAAGATGTGTCCTAAGGTACCAGAAAAATCTAAGAAAGGTTATTTTTGAGGTCTAGGAATGCTCGAAAATTTTTCCATATAAATTAATGGTAATTGCTCCTCTTTTTCACAACACTTTGACATACAAAAGGTTTCCTAGGAGCCTCTACTTTCAATTAGCAGACTGAACCGGTATAGAATAAATGAAGGAATAGAGTGGAAAATGAGTCTCTCTTGCAGAGGAATATTATCACTTGCTAGCATTTGTTAGTCTTCAGCTCAGAGAAAAGTTAACAGTCAGACTGTCAACACAAAATAAGCACAAATGTAACTGCAAAAACCCTTACAAAGCAATATAATCTATAAGTGAGCATACAGGGCAAAGGGCAAACACGTTATCTAAATGTCCACAGAGTGGGAGGGAGGAAACCATTTAGACTGATAAGGACAATCAGGAAAAGTTGCTTGGAGAAGAGATCCAAAAGCAGCCAGATTTGTACAAAGCCTCATGGAAGCAGGAAAAATCACCAATGAC
The DNA here is from genome assembly GCA_032199065.1 of Smutsia gigantea. NCBI lineage: Eukaryota > Metazoa > Chordata > Mammalia > Pholidota > Manidae > Smutsia > Smutsia gigantea. Next base: position 54,529 of record JAVSCE010015262.1, read on the forward strand.
CACAATTGTCTTGTTCCTTGGCTCACACTTTCAACCCTGTGCCAGCATACGCCCCGGAGATCAATAACTCCTTAACTGGTGTTCTCACATAATTGAAAAACTATAGGGGAACTGTTGACCCACCTTTAAGGACGAGTCATCACTTGACAGCTCTATAGACAGAGGACTTGGATTTCCTCCAAAAACACTAGAGCTGACACCCAGCTGCCCAGAGGAAGCCTTTCAGTAAAAAACTCAATAACCTCTTTGCTATACTTCATGAAAGAGGAAAAGTGAACACTTTTTCTGACAGTTACTTAACCTCTTCACGCTGGAGTTGCCTCATCAGTAAAACAGGAATGTCCTCTGTGTCTCAGAGGTGTTGTGAGAAGAAACTAAAATAATCCAAGTTTCATAGCTTCCAGGTGAGGAGTATTCCTGATTCTATATTATCAGTTTCTAGAGAGATTTAGGGTGATTTTTGATATTTAAATGTCCAATTCTGAGTTATAAGTATCCGTAGGAGGGTTTCTCAACTTCGACACTATTGACATGGGAAGCCAGATAATTGTTATGGGGGCTGTCCCGTGCATTGTAGGATTCTCAGGGAGGTTCTTGGCCTCTGCCCACTAGATGACAGTAGCCCTCTCTTGGTGACAACAATCAAACGTCTCCAGACTTTTCCAGATGTCCCCTGGGGGGAAGAGTTGTTCCCAGTTGAGAACCACTAATTTATATTATTATAAAGTGAGATGTGTGTTACTCAGTCCTTTTTCTAGCTTTCACTCTAAATGGTCAAATAGGGCATTTTGTGAAGTCTCAATAAATAGAAGCTAAATGTGCAAATGAATGAACAATGGATAGATGGATAGCTAATTTATGAGACTGAGAGACTTTCATATTTAAACCAACTGAAAGTAGAGTTAAGACATCATGCCACACTCCATACTAGATAAGAAAAATAAATACTGCCACTATCCTCAAGGAAAAAACTAAAATGTAATGGGAGACAGAAATCAGTCCAGGACAGCCAAGAGCCAAGTCTGTGATAACATGGGATACCAATAAGTCTACTTAGACTGTGTGTTCTATATAGCATTTATCTTTGTCACCTAAATAGCAACTGGCACTTAATAAATGTCTTATTTCTGAAAAAGAAATATCAGGGAAGTTGTTGTCCAGGAAGTCCATTTGGTCCTGGGCCAAAAGGAGGGTCCCAGGCAATGAGAACAGCATTCACAAAGGTGTGAGGAGAGAACATGCATACTTAGCTTTGGCTACAAAATCCTGTGCAGTCTATAGTCCAGACATTTACACAATCATAAAGCTAGTGGATACCACCGAGAAAGGATATACTCTGCCTTCATATTTATGTAATGCACATTAATACTGAACTCAGCATATAGAAGATAATCGATACAATTTTGTTGAATGACAACAAAAAAAAATGGATACACTGAAACCACAGGGCTCTAGAATAAGGGGTTCTGCTCAAAGCACAGAGGAGGCACTTACTTCAGTAGGCAGTAAACTGGCAGTATTTCCTATCCATAAAAGGTAATAGACAGAAACTGTAAATAATATTAACCAGTTCAAGAAAATTACAGCCATTGGCAACACAATACATGAGATCACCCTGAGTGAGGTTTGAACCTCACTCTGCTACTTGGTAACCATGTGACTGACCAGCTGACTATGGGCAAGTCATCTATTCTCTCCAGAATGTTCTCACCTTGTGTGTCAATGGGAGTAACTAAAACATTTTAAAAATTGCCTTGAGAATTGTGGTAACCATTTATTATTTTGTACATTCAGTTCCTTGGCCCTTCGGGGAGCAAATCCCCCCTTGTGTCCCAGTTGGAAGTTGTCATTCTCCTGGTTCCCTGGCCATCATCTCCCATCCAGGGATGGAGACACAACCCAAACCAGGCCCCAGGAACTTTCAAACAAAAAATGAGAAGGCACGTTTTATAACTGTAACAATGTGCCCCAGCAGTGTTAACAGGATTCCCCCAAATAGACACTACTATGATGACTATTCATGATACTGACCATAGCATTCATAAGTTCATGCACTTGGCAAATATTTACTGAGCACCACCTCAATGTCTGACAGTCTGTCACATATCTTATAGACATTTTTACTAACTCTCCAAATAACCACAAGAATAAAGAATTGTTAATGTATCTATTCTACAAATGAGGAAATTGAGAATTTCCCAATTATCCAGTTCCTAAGTGATAGAGCTGAGATTCAAATTCACATTTTTATGTACATATTACTATTGTTGTTGAACCCTCTCAGAATAAGGTGCATAAATCATCCCTATTCACTCCTAAATACTTCAGTGTGTATTTCCTAAGAACAGGGACATCCTCTTACATGTCCACAGTATAATTCATGACTTTTAACATTGGGACAATGCTATCATATAATCACAGTTTCTATTCAACTTTCACCAGCGGTCCCCATAATATCCTTTATAGATATTTTTTTTATTCAGATGATTATTGTTGTGTCTTTTTGCTCTTCTTTAGACAGGGAGTGTTTTGCAACTGGTACATTTTTTAGGCCCAGGGCTAAATAACATAATGTATCTCATCTCCAGCTATGGCCATAATCTGCTAACTCTTAGCTTGGTCCTAGCATTCCTTTTCTAAGAGGGAAGAAATTCTATAACCTCTCTTAACAGCAAAACTTCACTGTTTTTTAAAAGTTCCTGCCCCTGAGCAAGGAGGTGGCCAAGTAAGGAGGCAGACTACTAAGGCAGCTGCCGGGGTAGTTGGGATATTAGATACATACAGGGGAAATTGATATAAATAAAAATACTGAGAATAATGGGAAGTAGGTTGTCACTGTCAGAAATACGAGTCACAAATATGGAAAGAAAAAAAAACAGAATGAATCCCTTGGGATCTTTGGGGTTAGACATAAATTGAAAGTATTGGTGTGAACCACTTGTGGTCATACATATGTACATACATGTATACATACACAGAAGTGTGTGTATGGGTGGGTGTTTCCTACTGTGTCCACAGCTGGAGCCTAGAAGCTATGACACCCCACTGGCAATAAGCACACTCTGCCACATCATGGATTTTACTCCTCTTTTTTTTTTGGTATCATTAATATAAAATTACATGGGCAACATTGTGGTTACTACATTTCCACATTATCAAGCACCCACCACATACCCCATTACAGCCACTGTCCATCAGTGCAGTAAGATGCTATAGAGTCACTACTTGTCTTCTCAGTGCTATACTGCCTTTCCCCTGCCCCCCCCTACATTATGTGTGCTAATCGGAATGCCCCTTATTTGCCTTCTCCCTCCCTTCCCACCCACCCTTCCCAGTCCCTATTCCTTTGGTAACTGTTAGTCCATTCCTGGGTTCTGTGAGTCAGCTGCTGTTTTGTTCCTTCCGTTTTTGCTTTGTTCTTTAGCTCCACAGATGAGTGAAATCATTTGGTATTTGTCTTTCTCCACCTGGCTTATTTCACTGAGCATAATACCCTCTAACTCCATCCATGTTGTTGCAAATGGTAGGATTTGTTTTCTTCTTATGGCTGAATAATATTCCATTGTGTATATGTACCACCTCTTCTTTATCCATTCATCTACTGATGGACACTTAGGTTGCTTCCATTTCTTGGCTGTTGTAAGTAGTGCTGCGATAAACATAGGGGTCCATATGTCTTTTTCAAACTTGGATCCTGCATTCTTAGGGTAAATTCTTAGGAGTGGAATTCCTGGGTCAAATGGTATTTCTATTTTGAGTTTTTTGAGGAACCTCCATACTGCTTTCCACAATGGTTGACCTAGCTTACATTCCCACCAGCAGTGTAGGAGGGTTCCCCTTTCTCCACATCCTTGCCAGCATTTGCTGTTCCTAGTCTTTTCTATGTTGGCCATCCTAACTTGCGTGAGGTGATATCTCACTGTGGCTTTAATTTGCATTTCCCTGATGATTAGCAATGTGGAGCATCTTTTCATGTGTCTGTTAGCCATCTGAATTTCTTTGGAGAAGTGTCTGTTCATATCCTTGGCCCATTTTTTAATAGGGCTATTTGCTCTTTGGGTGTTGAGGTCTGTGAGTTCTTTATATATTTTGGATGTCAACCCCTTGTCAGATATGTCATTTACAAATACATTCTCCCATACTGTAGGATGTCTTTTTGTTTTACTGATGGTGTCCTTTGCTGTACAGAAGCTTTTTAGCATGTTGTAGTCCCATTTGTTCATTTCTTATTTTGTTTCCCTTGCCCCAGAAGATGCATTCAGGAAAAAGTTGCTCATGTTTATATTCAAGAGATTTTTGCCTATGTTTTCTTCTAAGAGTTTTATGGTTTCATGACTTACATTCAGGTCTTTGAGTTTACTTTTATGTATGGAGTTAGACAATAATCCAGTTTCATTCTCTTACATGTAGCTGCCCAGTTTTGCGAACACTAGCTGTTGAAGAATCTGTCATTTCCCCATTGTACATCCATGGCTCCTTTATCATATATTAATTGACCATATATGCTTGGGTTGATATCTGGGCTCTCTAGTCGGTTCCATTGGTCTATAGGTATGTTCTTGTGCCAGTGCCAAATTGTCTTGAATACTATGGCTTTGTAGTAGAGCTTGAAGTCAGGGAGCATAATTCCCCCACTGTATTCTTCCATCTCAGGATTGCTTTGGCTATTCAGGGTCTTTTGTGGTTCCATATGAATTTTAGAACTATTTGCTCTAGTTCACTGAAGAATGCTGTTGGTATATTGATAGGAATTTCATTGAATCTGTAGATTGCTTTAGGCAGGATGGCCATTTTGACAATATTAATTCTTCCTATCCATGAGCATGGGATGTGTTTCCATTTATTGGTATCTTCTTTAATTTCTCTCATGAGTGTCTTGTAGTTTTCAAAGTATAGGTCTTTCACTTCCTTGGTTAGGTTTATTCCTAGGTATTTTATTCTTTTTGATGCCATTTTGAATGGAATTGCTTTCCCAATTTCTCTTTCTGCTAGTCCATCGTTAGTGTATAGGAATGCAACAGATTTCTGTGTATTAATTTTGTATCCTGCAACTTTGCTGAATTCAGATATTAGATCTATTAGTTTTGGAGTGGATTCTTTAGGGTTTTTTATGTACAATATCATGTCGTTTGCAAACAGGGACAGTTTCACTTCTTCCTTGCCAATCTGGATGCCTTTTATTTCTTTGTGTTGTCTGATTGCCATGGCCCGGACCTCCAGAACTATGTTGAATAAAAGTGGAGAGAGTGGGCATCCAACATCAGAGGAAAAGCTTTCAGCTTCTCGCTGTTAAGTATAATGTTGGCTGTGGGTTTGTCATATATAGCCTTTATTATGTTGAGGTACTTGCCCTCTATACCCATTTTGTTGAGATTTTTTATCATGAATGGATGTTAAATTTTGTCAAATGCTTTTTCAGCATCTATGGAGATGATCATGTGGTTTTGGTCCTTCTTTTTGTTGATGTAGTGGATGATGTTGATGGATTTTTGAATGTTGTACCATCCTTTGAATGTTGTACCATTCTTTGAATGTTGTACCTGGAATAAATCCTACTTGATCATGATGGATGATCTTTTGATGTATTTTTGAATTCAGTTTGGTAATATGTTGAGTATTTTTGCACCTATGTTCATCAGGGATATTGGTCTGTAATTTTCTTTTTTTGTGGTGTCTTTGCCTTATTTTGGTATTTTAGTGATGTTGGCCTCATAGAATGAGTTTCAGAGTATTCCCTCTTCTTCTACTCTTTGGAAAACTTTAAGGAGGATGGGTATTAGGTCTTCACTAAATGTTTGGTAAAATTCAGCAGAGAAACCATCTGGTACAGGGGTTTGTTCTTAGGTAGTTTTTTGATTACCAGTTCAATTTCCTTGCTGGTAATTGGTCTATTCAGATTTTCTGTTTCTTCCTGGGTCAGCCTTGGAAGGTTGTATATTTCTAGAAAGTTGTCCATTTCTTCTAGGTTATCCAGTTTGTTAGCATATAATTTTTCATAGTATTCTCTAATAATTCTTTGTATTTCTGTGGTGTTGGTATTGATTTTTCCTTTCTCATTTCTGATTCTGTTTATGTGCATAGACTCTCTTTTTTTCTTGATAAGTCTGGCTAAGGGTTTTTCTATTTTGTTTATTTTCTCGAAGAACCAGCTCTTGCTTTCATTGATTCTTTCTATTGTTTTATTCTTCTCAATTTTATTTATTTTTGCTCTAATGTTTATTATGTCCCTCCTTCTACTAACTTTGGGCCTCATTTGTTCTTCTTTTTCTAGTTTCATTAATTGTGAGTTTAGACTGTTCATATGGAATTGTTCTTTCCTGAGGCAGGCCTGTCCTGCAGTATACTTCCCACTTAGCACAGCCTTCGCTGCATTCCACAGATTTTGCAGTGTTGAATTATTGTTGTCATCTGTCTCCATATATTGCTTGATATCTGTTTTTATTTGGTCATTGATCCATTGATTTTTAGGGGCATATTATTAAGCCTCCAGGTGTTTGCCACATCATGGTTTTTAAACATTATTCTCCACTAAAAGGAATCATGCCTCCTTGGAGAGCTGATTCCAGGGCTGGTTCTGGGGAAGTACAGGAAAAGCCTAGAATATCAAGTTGTGCAGAGAGCAAGGAAGTGCTCAAAAAATGGTATCAAAGGAACATAGAAGTCTTCTTGAAAAGGCTCCTATAGCCAATCTGAGACACTGTGAGAGTCAAGATAAGAATTTAAAGCAATGGTGTATCACATATTAAATAAAATAGGACTCCATGAGTCCCTACTGACATAAAGAAATAAACGAGTAAATAAATGAGAAGAGAAAGCACTTTCTTATGGCCAACCAATACATATAAAGAGATTAGACAAAACACCTTTTGGAATCCATCATAAAAATAATTGATTCAGACAGGAATCATTCCATGAATGTTTACAACTTGCAAAGAAAAGTTTAATACAAGAAAGTATATTTACACAGTCTCTAGGTATATTTAAAAAAAAAATACTTATTAAACACAAGGGGGAAAAAAGTAGCTTTTGGTGGAGAGACTTAGCAGAAGTCACCTTCATCAGGTGACCAAGTGAACATCACCAGTAAGAAACAGAATGGGATTATGGGCCACATGACAGGGAGCTCGGAGAATACAGTTTCACTTCTGTAATATTTTTGCCAAAAATGCAAACCTGAATTTAATCACAAGGAAATATCAGACAATACCGAATTGAAGGACAGTCTACAAATTCTACCCTGAAGGAAATTCTACTCTGCTCTTAAAAAATGAGGTCGGGAAGATAATAAAAAACTAAGGAACTCCTCCAGCCTGAAAGAAACCAGAGACATGAACACCAAATACAATGCATGATTCCAAATTGGATCCTTTTGTTACAAAGCATATTTATTATTGGGACAATTAATAAATTTGAATAAGGTCTGTAGATGAGATAGTTATAATGTACCAACATCAATTTTCAGAATTTGTTGTCTATGCTATGGTTATGAAGTGGTGTCTTCATTTTTAGGAAAACATACATGGAAGTATTTCAGATTAATGAGGTACCATGTCTGCAACTTATTCTCTAGTGCTCCAGAAAAAAAAATTGTGTGTGTGCATGTGGGTGTTTAGAGAGAATGAGGGAAAAGAAAGACTGACAAATTAAGTGTTATAAAATGTTAACAACTGGGGAATCTGAATACAGTATATGTAAGAGTAATCTTGCAAACTTTTTGTGAAGTTTAAATTATTTGACATCACTATTCACTGTAAGACAGTGGCATATTTTCTGAAATAAGGCTACTAAATAAAGGATTTAATGATTCTTACTACAGGCATCATATATTATGTAAAAAGTTTAGAATATCTGAGACAAATACATTATAACAATAAAAAATAGGGAAAAAAAAGCAGAGAGCATTTTTACTTTGAAGGCATCCTTATTTAAAGACATGTGGGGTACCAAAAAAAAATTGCCTAAAAGATACTGCAAAAGACATAGGTGTATTAACATGGTCATTGCTTTTTAGCCATCCATAATATTTGTAAGCATAATAGTTGAAAGAAAAATGCATGTAAATTGTATCAGTGGATCTTGGTTATCATTTTTAAAGCTAACTAATTTATAGCAGAAATGATGGAAAAAATAAAAAATGCAATAGAGATGTGGTTGCAGCCATCTACTTTCCAGAAGCTTGCCAACTGGCAACACCCCTTTAGGAAACCTAGAAAGAAAGATATAACCCCAAATAAAGGAGGGTTTCTCAACCTTGGCACTATTGACATTTTGGACTGGATAATTCTTTGATGTGGAGCACTGTCCTGTGCCCTATAGAATGTTTAGCAACATCCCTGGAGTCTACCAGGAGCACCAGATGCCAGGTACACTCCTTAAGCCTTGTTGATTAAAAATGTCTCCAGACATTGCCAAATGAGGCTCTGGGCAAGGAGGGTCAAAATCCTCCCTGGTTAAGAACCAGTGGAATAAACCAAATTTTTGTCCAATGTGTGGGAAGTTAACACCCTACTCACCTCCCTAGGATTTGTCCATTCTCACATTCTGGAATGCTCTCCCATGAGTTTCTAGAGCATTTTAGGTGTAATATAGACAAAAAACAAAATTTAACCCAGAGAAAGAAAAGATGGAGATAAGAGGTTCTGTCAGAATATCAGCTGAAGTTGCTGTTAACAGTGTGTTATCAAAGTTTGAACTATGAGATAAGGAAAAGACCATAAATAATAATAACCACCTGCATTTGGAAAGCATCAGACATCTTAAGAGTGATTTCCTGTGCACTGCAGCCTCAAATTCTCATAGCAATTTTATGAAAGAGGCTATTATTCCTTCTTTTACAGAGGAGTGAAGTAAGGCCTGCTGCATATTAATCACATGGCCAATAAGAAACAAAACAAGGAACTTGATCCAGATTTTTTACTCCAAGTTCAACCCTCTTTCCACGATGCTAAGCTGCCATGTGAGGCCAAAATGAGCTATTATTTTTGTAGAAGGAGAGGAAAATGCTGAACCAGTCCCCTGAATTAGTCTTGACAGAAAGCCTGGAAGTTCATGCTCTAGGACATTAGCAATGCAGCCTGACTGCTTCCCTCACCAGGGAGAGGTGACCTCGCAGAAACCAACAGGGCAGCCCTCCCAGTGCTCTCTGAGATCATCAGTTAATCCACATCCTCCCCCACCCCCGACAGACCCAGGGGTGCAGTAACCCTTTCAGTCTTCATATCCAGTGCTGTTTTTACTTCTCATTTCATCAGAAAAGTTTACAGTTGAGAATGTTGGGGGGGTGGGTAAGTTCCAAGAGCCAGTGAGTGCCAATAGCAAGGATTAAAATGTGTGCCTTCACCTCCTTTGTGATTTTTTTTCCCCTCCTTTGGTTTACCTCTGTTAGATTTCTCAAGGCTTCCCTATAAAAATAAGTTGTCAGCACTCGAGTTTGTGTGATGCTAAACTTACACCCTTAGCTCTCTGGTTACCAGTAATAAAGAGAAAGGATATATATACATACGTGGGTGTGTTTTTGAGTTTGCCCAAGTGTAACAGAGGTTCTGTAATGCTTGGATATGAGCCTTATTCCTGTCTGCATGGTTTATTCCTGCTTTTCGATGGTATTTAGGTCTGTTTGGCTCAGGGTTTTATTCTCATGCAGTGGTATTTGAGCCTGACTAGCTGAGCTATCACTTCCTGTCAAACCTTCTACCTCGCTTCTCCACCCTCAGATAAATCAAGTGATATGATAAGCAAACAAAGTGTTAACTGAGTCCTCCACCCACAAATGTCCTTGTGAAAAATGGCAGGTCGCTTTCTCCTGCTTAGACAATGGGGTCATGGCAGGAAGAATGGATTTCGTAAGAACACACAGAATTTGGAAATGGCTAAGTGGCCATCAAATTCTCATTCTGGAGGAGTTGTGGAGGTTTTATTTTTTTTCTTTTCAGTCCTTTGGAAGAGTGTTTGATGAGCTAAAAGAAACCCATTTAACAAAGCAGAATGCAATTCAGTGATTCAAAGAAAGCTTGGCTAACACATAGAAAATAACTAGCTAAGCGAAATTATAACTTTGAAGGGATAATATTTATTGTGGAACACAGATCACTAAGTCAGCAACATAGACTGTGAAGAAAAACATCTACTATGACCTTGTTCTAAATAATTAGGAATATAAAATCCACTATGTGTCAAAATTATAATAACCAGTTCTCCTTATTATCCATCACACATCCTCTCCCTGATTATAGGCACTCTCCAAAGGGAGAACTTGTGAGCCAGCCCTGGCCAATCAGAGGCTTCCTATACTTAGCTAGCATGATCCGTTCATGAGTAAGCATATGACACAAGCTCAGCCCATCAGAGTTCCTCCTCCAAATTATTTGACTCATAGCTAGTGGGGAAAATCCATAAACTCTTGAGAGGTAGAAACAGGAGATATGGAGCTACTAACAAAAATGTTTTCATGTGGGAAAATCTTATCCGCAATTCTCTACAGTCTTCCTTCGATTCTGTGAGTTCCTATAATATCCTTCTCATAAATCTTCCTATTATCTAAGCTCAGGTTGGTTTCTTTCTCCTGCTTCCAACATGTTCGTCATATGCTGACTCTTAAAATTCTACTCTTGCTACATTTAACTATAGTTAGTGTATATAAATGTATATAAAATGTATTTGAACTGTCTGCCAGTTTTTGCATCAGTTATAAAATAGAGGATGATGAAGAGGCTTAGGAAGGATGGTGAACAGGATCACACAGCTGGACATACAACTGTGAGTACAGACATCCTTTAATTTACACAATAGAAAACTTAGAGATGCAAGATTATTTTCAAGGAACTTGGAAAATAGTGAGCAACTGCTTCCTTTGTTATAAATATTTAAAGGAAGTAAGATTTTCAGGGACACACGTTTCTACTCTCATAGACATACCCACAGGGGGTGGGGTGGTCCAAAGCATATCTTCAGATCAGCTCAGTGATGATTATCTGGCTCTGTGCCAGATCCTGTACTAGGTACCAGGACATGCAGAGAAAGGTAGACATCGTATTTTCCTTTGGCTTCACCATCTAGGGCTTTGAAGTTTGGAGCCACAAAATAAATGATAATACTCTTTTCAATAGCTTAGAAAAACAAGAAAGATAATTTAAGAAAGATGAAAGGGCTGAAGGGACTTTATGTGAACAAAAACCAAGAATATACTAGAAGCCTACCATATGCCAGGCCCAGAATAGCAAAAATATATATATATATATACAAAAAATGTAAACATTGACCAAAAGGATCATCTCTTTTAGAAACTGAGATTAATCTAAAGTAGACACAGGGGCTGCAAAGCAAGAAATCAGAGGGCCTGCAAGCCAACCAACAGAGATGCATATATATGGGCCAAGAAGCCTGTTCCATCTCAGAAAAAATATGGGAACTAGAGCCAGATAACTGGGGTCCCATGGCTTGCTTCCTCCAAACCAGCATGAGCATAACACTCTAAGTGCTCTGGAGAAGGCAGTTGTCCCTGAAAGAGATCACAGACATAATAATTAGGTACTTGGGATTAAATGCTGAGATTATAACACCTATAGGGAGACCTGAGTACTCTTCTGCACCATGGGGCCCCAAGAACACCCAGGATTCCATAGTTCCTTAGAGGGGAACACACAGAACTCAGAAAAGCTGTTACACTCACAGTTACAGTTTATTACAATAGAAGAATTCAGATTCAAGTCAGCAAGGGGTAAAGTTACAGAGGATGGAATCCAGGAGAGACCAAGGAAATGGGCCATTACAAGGGACAGTCACCAGACAAGGAGGGGAGAATCAGTCCTCTAGAACTTGAATAAAGGAGCAATCTGTGGGACAAAACAAAATATATTGTATAAAAACAGATTAAAGAGACCTAGAAGTGAGTAGATGCCAGAAAGAAAGAATTGAAAGGTATGAAAACTGTATCAATTTTGAATAAAATCAAAGACCCAAAATAGTTACTTTGAAATTAAAAAGTCAGGGGCCAGGTTAAACAGGACATTATACCACTGACCTAGACATTACACCACTGACCTCGACTGTGTATATTTTATCCTCAAAGACTTTTTTTAATTGAAATATGGTTGATAAACACTATTACATTGGTTTCAGGTGTACCACCTCCTTTTTTAGTTGCCCCTGCTTTGTAAACAGTCATTCTTAGATGCATAAGGATGCATTCACTTTTGTTGACCATTGGCTTCTCCATTATTCAATTAATCTGTCTAGTTTAGTTTCTATCCTACCTCTCCATTCACCTCTCATGCAGACAAGCTCTCAAACAACCTTTAGTCCCCTTCCTGGGGCAGCTTGAGAGGGGATGAGCCATGGATCCATCCTAACTGGTCAGTTCCCAGAAGGACCCAAGAAGAGAAGCAGAGAACAGGTGAGGAACAAGCCAGCTGGGGGATGTGCAGCCTCCAGCCATCCCAGCAAAAGCTCCGTCCCTCTGGAGAATTTGCCTGGAAGCACATTTGCAGAATGTCAGACTCCCTGGTATTTACACATAAGTGCGCAAACACCTTCCAAAACCAGCTTGATGGTTTTCTCAGCCTCCACCTGTGCAAATCACCATGAGAGATGACCGTCTGTAAACAGCCTGGTCCTATTGCCTATGCAGAGGGTAGACACCAACATGCTCACATCCCCATCAATGTATTCCCAAAGCACTAACTTTATACCAGGTAATGAAGCAGGCCAGAAAATAGTCCAAATTTTCAAGTCTCACAGAACTAACTCATCCCATGTGTGCATTTTTACTCTTACCTAAATGTTAAACACCATGCTAAAAAATAAAATAAAAACACTTGTGTCCAAGAAACCCATTGCATACAAATTCCTGTCTCTACCCACTCCTCCTACGCTGTCCACTACCTACCACCCTCCTGCTTCCCCACCACTCCTTCTGAAATCATTTCCATTTATATTAGACTCTCCTAAGCCTTCCTTTTTAAGAGTACATAAATTTGAGAACTCAACTAAATTGAATATGCGCCTTTAAATGAAGTTATGTCACCCTGTAAAAGTCAGTGCAAAATGACCCTCTAAGTCTGGCTCTCACCCCTAGGGTCAAAGTGCCTGCTACTCAGTGAAGCTTCGTGGAAGTGTCCCGGAAGGGGAGCTCTGGAAGGCCGTTTGGCAAGCTACATGCAAACGCAGCAGCCAACGGATCTCATCATTTCTAAATGTCAGCCTTAGTATAATCCCTCTGACCCATTCCAAAGCTTATAGGTCACAGAACATTTTATCTGGCAGTGCCTTTTATATTTTTTTTTTCAGTTTTAAAGTGTTATCCATTTTCCCTTCCATCCCCCTCTGAAGGAGACCTGGCTCCTCTATACATTTGGTGAGTAAGGCATCAAGGAATTCAAGCAAATGATAAAAATATGTCTGCAGGGAAATAAATTTCTTTTTCTGAAATCAATCATGTGCTATTCACACAAGCAGAACAAACAGCCTGAAATACGCCTTATCTCACGGCCCCACTCCACTCAGGCATCCTGTGCAAACACTTAAAGGCCAGAGGCTTTCTCTCCCGGCCTTCTTTCTCCCACGGCGGAAGGGAAGGGAGGCCGAGATATGTGGACCGTAGGGCCAACAGGCGGGATTAGCCTGAAGTGATTGGCTGGCTGTCACAGGAACAGATAGCTGGATGGGTCCATTATCCTGTGTAGATAGTATGCATAGCAATCAGGGGCAAGAAGAGGCGGCCTCATCCCTACAGTGCAGAATAAAAACGGGAGCTTGTATTATTCCCCTCTCCCCATATTACCTCATTTGAGTTTGGTGCCCATGTCCTTCTAGCATTGTGGAGGACAAGGGTATTTATTGCTTTAATGGCACTTTCAAAGCTGTTTTAAAGAAGAGAGCAGTGACCTGGCCAGACGGTGGTTCTTACATCCCGGAGAGCGGAGCCTTCGCCCTGATTCCCCAGTGCCCTTCTGAAGATGGTTCGGGGCCAGGCCGATAGGCCATTTACTAGCTGAGTGACCTGGGGGAAATCCTGGACCTTTCCAGCCTCAGAGATCACTCCAAATTGTTCTTTAGATTAAGCAAGAACGTAAGCACTTAACCAAGCATTTAGTATATGGTAGGAAGTGCTATGAGGGTAAGGTGGGGAAAACAGTTAATTCTGATGATTATTAGAGTTGCTTATAGCAATCTATTTCCAACCACTAAATAGTACATTTAAAATCTGCAGGTAGTTCGTTGGACCTCATGATGTGTTAGAGACTGAAACTTGTTTTCATGGTATTTTTGGGTGACAGTGGATGGGACAAATGGGAAACCAAGGCAGAATAAATGGCTGTTGATTTAAATAGCCATACTATGAATGACCAAAGCTTCAGGGTTGCCTTGAATATTGAAATAACTTTATCTGTGATTACTTGGAAAAATAATTTTGAGCCTAATTCTGCCCTTTATCTTATGTCTTTTCTTTTTGATTCCTATTGATTTTTGAGAAAAGAGTATTTGCTTAAAAATAAAAAGTGTGGTGGAGGAAAAAGAAAAACTGAACAAAGCCTGTTCTTAGTTGGACTAACACAATGACTACTGATAGTGTCATTTTTAAGGTTTTAAATGAGAGGCATTTAAAGTTAAAAAGAAATAGATCTTAAACAGAGTACTTGCTCATTTTGCCTTGTATAATCAATTGAATTTTTTTTTTAATGCTATTACTGACTGCCTGATATAAGCTGGAGGCTATGCAGGTACTGACCTATCCATCGTAAACCTTCAGATAACACTACAAAGTAGGTACTATATTAGAGACAGAGAAACTCAGAGAGGTTGCATGACTTTCCCAAAGTCACACAGCTGGTCAGTGACAAAGTCAAGCTCTGAACTCGATCAGACCTTTATTTTGCCTCTCTGCGCCATGAGGAACAACCATTTAAGACTTGAGAACTGAGGCAGAATTTTGATAGTTCGTGAACTTGTACTAATGTAAAACCAAACACCAGTGTGTTACAGGCAAACTTTCATTCAGTCAGGCATGGCTCCATGAACTTGGATGTCTGTATCTGAACCCAGAGAAATTAAGCTTCCGACCTAAATCACATACTTGCAAATCTGGGTAAGAACCTGAAGGCCTAACTTGAAGGTGCTGATTGTAAATGTCAGGTATCCCTTCCTAGCTCATCCACGGGTAACACTGCGAGCAGGTGACCTTGCGAGCAGGTGACACTGAAACTTGACACTTCCATTAGTTCACTCTTCCCAAACTCTCCCATTATTATATCATATTGTATCCTAATTACCTCTCTCACTGTCTGAGGGCTCTTCCATTTATTTCAAAGACTATTTTTATTAACCCTCCATCCATGTAAGCTTTTCAATCCCTATCTTCTTTCGGAGTCTTCTTCCTGGAATGCTACCCTGCTTTCCTCTGCATTCAGCTCCATCCAACCTCTTAGCTGGCCCCAGATGTTGCTTGCTCCACAGTGACTGAGTATACCCCATGCCCTTCCACAAAGCCCAGGAACACTTCACGAACAGAACTTCATTAGCCAAGTGCCTCTATTTTGAATTACATCCTTCCTCACCCCTTAGAGGGCACTAAGGCTAATGTTTACCAGGCAGGCATAGCGACCAAGCGGAACAATGGAACCAGCGTTGTCCAAAGTCTATCCCACTATCCCCACTTTGCACCAACAAGAAAACTGACCCATGAGGAGTTGCATAACTTGTCTAAGGTCACACAGCTCATAGATGGCTCAGCTGGGGATTACTATGATCTTAGCCTTCTTCTAAACATACTATGTCAAGTACTGCTCTGTCAAATACTTAGAACGAAGAAGAGACTCAATGCATGTTGGTTACCTTAAAGGAGTGTAACAGGAGACTACCTATGATCATCCATTTAAATGAGTTCTAGGGACAGAAGCAAAAGGTCAGAGTGAAGTAAAAAGCCTCAGAGATCAGACTTCCAGAATTCAAATCTGTATCATCTCACTGGTAAGCTTTGTGAGTTTGGGAAGGTTGGCTACCAGAAATAATAATATTTCTTTATTGAATGGATCTCCCCACTAGAATATAAGTCCCCACTAAAGAGGTATTTTGGTCTGTTATTTTTTTTCCACCCAGCACAAAGCCTAGTCCTGACTTGGTATTTAATAAATATTCGTTGCCTGAGTGCAGACTTCTTTTCTGCCACTTTTCTCCCAAGGTAATTATGACAAAGAGTTCATTTTGCTTGTCCTTTCTTTCTCTATGCCCCACTCCATAATCAATCAGCCATTATACCCATCAGAGTTTCAGTAACAGAAGGATTTTTGTGGTTAGCTAGTCACTTATCTGGTGACTTACAGGGAGCTTGCTTTAAACCACGCACTGTGTAACAGCCAACACAGGTCATTCTCAGCACAAAAAAAAATCTCCACTTCACAGATGACACAATTAAGGCTTAGAGAACGTGGGTAGTATGCCTGGGGTTGCTCAGTGAAGACCCAGGAATAGTACCTGAAACTCACTGAATATAAAGTCCTGTCTAGACCATTAGACCACAGAGCCTGACAGAATCAGGATAAAAAATGTAGATCTTTTATAAGTTCTTTCCAAGACCTTGCCCTGCATCATGTCATGCTCTAAACTCATGGGATGAGATTGTAGAATTGACTACAATTCCCCTGACTCTGAGACCAAAGGCATTTTGCCACTTCACAAAGTGTGTGGACAGAGAAAGTGCCCATAAAGTAGCTGACTGCTTGCATCCAAGCTGGGTAGAAAATCTGGGGACTTAAACAGTTCAGAGGTAGGCACGTGAGCACAGGGTAGGCCTCTTCAGCTGGCAGGCACACAGTGGCAGCTGTGACGGTTCCTGACAACGAGTCAAGGGTCACAGACCTCTTTTCAATTAGATGGTTCCAGGCCTGCAGCTCCTGGGATCACTGCAGTTCAGACAGACGGTGCCTGTCTGTGAGCAGGAGGCCAGGGCATCTGCACCAGGCATTCCTATCAGCGGCTCCAGGGGAGGCCAGAGAATCACAGCCCCCAGCACCCTGTCACTTCAGCAGGGACTCAGGATGGGCCCCTGGACAGCTGGGCAGTTTTTGCTGTGTAGCATTCAGGGCTGGCAGGAGAATCTCTGAGCCCACTATTAATGTCCCCACAGTTACAATCTGGGGAGGAGATGTCAGCTTCTCAGATCTCCATCCCAGAAGAAATGGTGGTCTGTTGTACTGGTTAGGATACCATTTCAGCTGTTGAAATGGAGGCCAAGATAACAGCGACTTTAACAGGATGGCTTATTTTTCTCTCATGTAAAAGCCTAAACAGAGCAGTCCGGGGCTGCAGAGGGCTCCACAGTGTCTGGGAACCAGGTGACTCACATCTAGCACCTTACGTGTGGCACCTTTGCATCTTCAATATGTAGGTTCTTTTGACTCAGGGTCCAAGATGACTGTTCCAGCAGAAACAGAAAGGAGGGAAAGTTGAAAGGGAGAACATGTTCATCCCTGTAGGGCCTCAACAAAGCAGCAGCAGCAGATCTCCCACTCAAATGCCATTGCACACAACTCAGTCCAGCAGCCAACCAGGCCTCATGGGAGGTTATAAAATATGGTCTTTAGCTCAAAAGCCATGCTCTGGGGTAAATCTTAGGAATTCTGTTACTTAAGAAAAAATTGGGGGACATAGATATTGAAGGGAACTAGCATTCTCTGATGTAAGCTTCCCTTTTTACTAACCAAATATTTAGGCATACCCTTCCTCCCAGGCATGGAGCACCCTCCTGTCGTTGCCAAAAGAAGCCACCAGAAGTGGCGCCCAGTACCCGCATGTAGCTCACAGTTAGTACCTCTGGCTGTCCCACGGCTCTCTGCATTCAGTCTGTTCTGGATGCCCACAGTCTGAGCTATCTACAAGTCACTGTCCCCACGGCAACATGGCTGCGTAGAGGCAGGACGACTGCAATGAAAATCCCATTCAATGAAAACTCCCATTCAGAAAAGGAATCAATGAAAAACAGCACCTCCTTGTCTATAGTGATTTTCACATCCTGCTGGGCAGTGTAACAAGTCCCTTCGACACGCTAGCTGGCAGCTCCTGGTTTTCTGGCAGAAGCACCCTTGTCCATTATCCCCCATGGCCTCATGTGAAATGGGCGCTGGAAAGTGTTCTCTCATGAGGGCTACAGAGGTTTGCTGCAGTGGTACGTATAAGAAAATCTGTGGTTGTAAGGGAGGAGAGGCTGAATGATCATAGACTTTGAAGATTATGCTAGCAGTTTCTTTGGGAATACTATTTCCTTAAAAACATTCAGATGCATTTGCTTCCAGAAACATCCAAGTGTTAGTAAACACAACCAAAAGCCTAGCTTAGACCTAACTTTGTGTTATACAAACTCTAGTGTTACTTGTCAGCCTCTGTGCTCTGCCCTCTTCCTTCTCCTTTATGAGGGCTTCCTTGAGGCCATCTGAAACAAAATCCTCGGATGGGAAGAAGGTGCCAGAATCTGATTTCACAGCTGGGATGGCTGCTACTTGGCCAACAGCCCTTACCGAGACACCTGAGAAAGGCTTGGGGCACTGCATGGACTCCTGCTACTATTTCTTCACCCAATCGAGTTCATTGCTCCAGGCACCCTTCAAAGAGAAGGAAGAACCACCCACCACGCACCAACATCCTGAACTCTTCCGACTGCTGGAGGCAGGTACTGTCGGCAGGAGGCCCGCCCTCTGAGAGCCTGCACGGGAGTTTGACCAAATGCTTTCCAGGCCACACCAAGGGCACCAACACTCTGACCTGCAGTAACTGTGTTTCTGCCACCCACTGCTAACTGTGAAGGAAAAGCCTTGTGTTTTGTTGTGGTAGCATACCACATCTAAGTCTCAGATTCTGCATTAGAGAGGATACCAGTTCAGCGGCTCAAGCAATGGCTAAAGTAACAGTGGATTAAACAAAACAGTTTGTTTCTCTTCCCAGGACAGTTTGAGCTTACTGAGACAGATGAGCAGTTTTGCACTCTCAGGGGCCCAGGCTTCTTCTGTCCAGCTACTTTGTGTCCTCAGAGGGCTGCTCCCACCTCCTGGTCTAATGTTGCTGCTCTGGCTGCTGGCTCGCCAGCCAGCACGTACTGGAAGCAGAAGGCCATGGAGGGAACATGACCTTTATTTGGGGCTATAACATGGAACTGGCATGCCTCACTTCTGTTCACATACCATTAAGCCAGAGATAAGCCATTTGGACACTCCCAGTTTTGAAGGAAACTAGGAAATAAGTCTTCAGTTAGATAAACGTGCAATCCGGAGTGCATCAGAGAACGGGGAAAGGACACTAGAGACAGGAAACTAGGGACAACCTGTCCTCAGCCTGGCCAGGTGTTTTCAGAACTGATCCCTCTACAACCAGATAGGTTAAAAGAGCTTTTGATTCCACTGTCCAGCTATGTGCCTGGGAGCACAGGAAGAAGAGGGCAGAGCAAAGCAGAGATGGTGAATTCAGTATTTGCAACTCACAGTCTTTTTCTCCCCATGAAAGTAGTTTAGAAATTAGTGGAACTCCATACAGAGAGCTCAAAATCCATAGCTAAAAATTAGAAAAAATTTCTTGGAAACACATTGATTCTGAAACATTAGCAAATCTTGAAGGTAGAGGTGTCCATTCTGGGATAGTGGCCAGCAGAAGATATGCTCAGTGTTAATAAATAAATAAATAAATAACTGGACAGGGTGAATTCTCCTGCAATGAAAGTAAGAGTATCTTTATCAGGGTTGACAGAGATAATTATAAAGTGAAAGCAGGAACCCAATATATTGATGATACCTCTAGAACTTGGCCTTACAACCACAGGCTATATTCAGTAGAGTATGTTTTTTCCTGTCTCACGCAGTGAAATCCAATCTCATGTAAGTTTTTATTTGTTCAGAGTGATAGATAAGCCTCCTAAAGTAGGGTTTAAATCAATATTCTATTCCCCAAGTTAACAGAAACTGTGGGTTCATTTAATGAATAGATATACATGCAACTTTATAAACTCACAGCCATAATAAAAAAATGGGGAGTGAGCACCCAGAATAGGACCTTACTTTGCAGGACACACCTGACTGGGTTTGTAATACTGAAATAAATAATGTTTGAATGTATTCCACATTGCCTAATGAAATATCTTACTTTGTCTGTTGGCAAGCTGGCTTTATGAGCTAGCATGGAAATGGGAGATCTGAAGAGAGTAAAAAGAAATTAATTCAAACAATAGTAGTAACAGCTAACATTTATTGAGTGCTTAAAATGTGCCAGGTTCTAAATGAGATATATATATGCTTTGCAGCTCAGTTAATCCTCCTAATAATCCTAATAGTGAGGTACTATCATTTTTCTCATTTATAAAATTTAAAAAAGAAAACAGCTAAGAGAGAGTAAGTAACTTGCCCAAAGTCACACAGCTGTTAAGTGGTGGAATCAGGCTTTAGATCTGATCGGTTAAGTAAGAGATCTTGAATATTTTACCATCCAACAGGTAAATTCTGGATCCTAACAGAATTTAGTGCTTAGTTATTTGGATTGTTGGTAAATTAGAACAAATCAAGATACTTCAGTATTTGGGGGCTTCTTTGTGCTTGATACTGCAAAGAATCTTTACGTTCTGATGATCCACTATGCCCATGCTCCCTCAACTTTCCAAGGATCTCTGTCCTAAAATTGTACCCCGGTAGAAAATGACAACTTTCAAAACATTTCCTGGAGGCAACTGCAAAGCGTAATCTTTTCTAAATAAATCATTTCTCCAAACCCCTAAAGTGCAGTTATGACTGATTATCAGTTATGGCTCCAGGAATTCCCTAAGACATGGTTGGCACTGTCAGTGATTGACTTAAAGTATTCTGATACTTCCTTGGGGTGAGGGTGGGAAGAAGCAATTACTAAATAACTTCCAATAATACTCAGACTGTTGTTTTCTGTAATTTAAAGACTATTAAGTCAAATCAAAGCTTCAAGTGAGCTCAAGGTCTGCAGACACAAGAGGTGGTCAGCAAACAAACAAGAGCAGGACTCAGCAAGCTCTTTCAGTAAAGGGCCGAACAGCAATTCTGTCACTGTGCCACAAAAGTAGCCACGGACAGATACAAAGTGATTGGGTATAGCTTTGTTCTAAGAAAACTTTATTTATAAAGATAGGCACCAGTCCAGCTTTGGCTCACAGGCCGGGAGTTTACAGATCCCTGTATTAAAGATTCACCAGGATTCTTCAAAGACATAGAATGTCACACAATTTCCATGGTGCGAAATTCATTTACTTATTGTTTCTGATATAGTCCTAACTTCCAATGTTACTTCCTGCTTTTCCTCTAAGGGTGCACACACTTATCAGAAGAATCCAGTTTTTAGTTCAGCAAATGCCATGTGTCATACCATCAGCCAGTGAAGTGATACAGAGAAAATTATTGCTAGAACATGCAACCCAACCAAAAACAAAAACAAAACAAAGAACAAAGAACAAAAAAACAAAAGAGTAGAATCCAAGCCCCTGCTATGTTCAAGATGATCAAAGACCTTACATGATTACTTTGCTGCCAAGTTCCACTCCCTGCCACCAAGCTGTAAGAGTATCTGACTCAGGTAAACATGGTATATCCATTAGAATTTGTGTTGGACTGATAGGAACAGAGAATCAGTTGAGAGAATGGAGCTCCACCATCTTTGGGGAATGAATTCCAACCCCAAGGACACAAGATAAACCAACACAAGCCTTGATTCCAGGTAGGAAGAAAAGGAAGAGCAAAGAGTGTCGTCTCATAGCTGACTGAGCTCCCTGAAAGGGCTCCCTCGGAAGTCTAGGCAATGACTTCCTCTTACAGCCCGTACTTCCCTCTCAGCAAAGGAGACTGGAACCGCAATCCTTTAGGTAGGCTCACGGCTTCACCAAACAAAATTAGTATGTTTAAGGAAGAGTGTAGGATAGTCATGGGATAGACAAGTAGCCATCTCTGCCATGTAATTTTGACAAAAAGATTAATTCTTTTCTCTTTGTTATGTCCTATTTATTCCCAGAAGCCAAGGTCAATTGAACAAAGTGAGACTACTCTTTCTGCTTAGCATGACTACACATAACCCTATTCCCCCCAGTCCTTTTCTAATTTTTTTTCTCTTATAAATTTCATCCCTTTCAGGAGATGAAATGATGGCCAAGCCAGTTGGAGGTGAGGCTCATTCACTTTTGGTAAAAGTATTCTTTGTCTGTTGATTAGTCTTCATTCTCCTGCCTCCCCAACTGCTGCCATGCGATTCATTCTGCCTGTCTGCCTGCCCTGTGCCCTGGAAAGTTAAGTTATGTACATTGTATCACATGGCCTCTTTGCTGATTGGCTTCTGCTTGGATTTGACCAATGGGATGCCCAAGCAGGAGATTGCAGGGGCAGGAAACAAGAGAGGCTGAACATAGATAGTCCTTGTCCTATCATTTCTTGCTTAGGGGAGGTTTTGATAGCAGCTGCATCTGTGACGACAGCTTCTCTGGGCGGCTGGCTTCCTTAAACAGTTTCTTCAGATTGCCCCTTGAAAACCGAGGTGGTAAGAGCTCTCCAATATTGCTAGCCCCTGGGTGCTTCAATATCCCTTGGCAGTTCCTAAACCCTGCCCTCCCCACTTAATATTGTCTTCATTGAGAAGTCTCTTCAGAACTGTCCTTTTCATGCCAGAACCCTGACTGATGATATCTTGTAGTTGATTTGAGAACCCATTCTTCCAAAGATGGAGGAAACTTCACCTGAAGAAGGGAGAACTTGGGATTGTACCTCCAATATTCAAAATGTTCAAGACATAGTGCAAATGATAGGGATAACGGAAAGTGAGAGGGCACCCCCTATATTCACTGTGCTAAAATGTAATGTAAACTATAGAGATAATGGAAAGTGAAAGGGCACGCCCTATATTCACTATGCTAAACTGTAATGCAAACTATAGAGATAATTAGTGACTGTACTTGTGCATTCCTGCCACCCCCAACGCTAGCCCCTAGGACCCCTTACCTCATTCTTTCATTGGCCAAGTCCAGGGTTATCTCAGCTTTGAAGCCTTTGCTCACCATTCATTCCCACCCCAGGTGGCCTTTTCTATGCCCTTTAAATCATTTATGCTTATTAGATTATAATTATCTGTTGACACATTTGGCTCCTGCCTAGACTATGTGATTCTGGGAGGCAGGAGCCCTGCTTTGTATCTTTGTGTTCACAGTACCCAACCCAGAGTCTGAACTGTCTTCTCTGAGCACACTAAGAAACCATGCCATGATGAGTCACAAGAGTGAGCAAAAAAGAGAAGCAATGCCAACACTGAAAGAGCCGTTTTAAAAAGTGTATGATGAATTGCATATCAGATTTTGAATCTGAGTCATAAGGAGGACAGTGAGACAAGTGGCAGATCAGGGAGCCTGGAAGGGAACAGATAATGAGTGAGGGGAAGGCTGACTTGTTGACTGTATGTAACAGGGGCAGTCAGATACAACAATGCAGGAGGCATTTGGAACCTGGAGATTCACATTCGGAGGGACAGGACTGGAGATAATGGTTGGGAAGTCATCTACAGGGAAGCCATTAAAGAAACACGAATGAGGGAAACTTCCAAGGACAAAAGTGAAGAGCAGGCGCAGATTCTATCACCAGGGCCTGCTCCCCAAGTCAGCATTCAACGTGCAGGGTTAAATCCGCAGTCTTCACCAACATCGGCTCCATCAGATCAAAGACCAAGCTAATTTGCTAACACTATTAAATCCATAAAGCCATCAGGAGTAATTTAATGCTTATCAGATGTGCCTACTCCCTAATAAACACTTACCTACCCCTTATTTCAACCTAATGAGCAAAATCGGTTGAGAAAATGAATATATAATGAAGATTCCTTCCATTTATTTCCATGAGAGGATTAGAAGGGGGTTTAGACAGAAAAGGGGATTGGAATTTAAGGGGACATTTAACTGCTTCATTGATTTCTATTTCATTTTGGAGCATGTGACTCACGGTTGAGGTTTGTCATCCTTACATTTTAGCCCGGGTAACTCATCATAGTTAAATATCATATATTAAAGCTACAAATGCATTCCCACCATTTGGTATGCATCAAGTCTCCTTTGAATTTTCAAAGGGAATCACTGAGTGCCAGCCAAATGAAGGGGCCAATCCTCCATCAGAGGGAGCCCTGTGGAGGGAAAGATCAGTGTAGGGCTGAGCATCTACCCAGCGAGCACACCCCATCCTGGGCCATGATTTCTCCAGTCATCACCCTCGCCTGTTTTCCCTCAACCCATAAAAACTTATCTCTCTTCTATAATTACCCCCTTTGTCTCTCCCCCACCCTGTTGAGGTGACAGAAAGAATCCTGTAGCTGGACGGGATGTAGGCAATCACCTGATCAAAGCCCCAAACCGTTCATTTTTCAAATGCAAAAAACCAGGGACATCCCCAGTTTTTCTAGCTTTCTGGCGCTACCTGTTCATGTAGTATTTGGATAAAAACAACAAGCTCCTGAGTCAGTGGGCACTCTGTCCAGTGGCCTCCCAAAGATTCTGATAGTTCCCTAGAAACACTCACTGTTTCTATCCACAGAGAAATGGGCCTTATGTGTGATTTTTCTCCTACAGACAACCTGTCTCTTCCCTACATCAAGCCCATTGGGCACCACTGCCCTTTTCCTATAATTGTTGAAGTACCACTAACAACACTGCTCATGTATTCATTCACTTACTAAATACCAGTCAGGTTACCCTGGGTGCCAGGCACTGTGAGTATAGAGGGGTGAGCCCCACAGCACAGGCCCTATCCTCACAGAGCACACAGCAGAATGGCAGAGGTAGCCAGGAAGCCAGGATACCTGGTGAGAATCACCCCGTACTTACTAATGATGTAAGAGCAAGAAAGCAAAGGGAAGGATGAGGCCAGGAGCCTCTCTGAGGCTGGGGAGCTAAAGAAAGCCTCACTGAAGATCAGACATCTAGGCCGAGGTGGATAGCTAAGGGGGAACCACCCAGGCCAAGGGTGTCTGGGGGTGACCAGCAGGAGGGTGCTGGGGGCTTGTGGGAGCAGACATTGTGGAGGAAAGAGCTGGAGAACCGAAAAGTAGTCCAAGTGGCTGGAGCAGTGTGAGAAAGGGAGTGGATGGAGCAAGGTGTGGCCAGGAAGGACTGTGAGCAGGAAGGGACATGAGCCAATTTTATTGTCACGATCTATCCGATGACTTGGAGGTTGGTGGATGGGGTGGACACAGTGCAGGGAAAACTTTGTGTCACTGACTTTTACTTGAGGTTTGACTGATCTTGGGATGGTATCTCCCTACAAAACAAACCACTGAAAGCAGAATCGGGGAAGTTCCTCAGCCTGCTCGCCATGGCTCACACATCTGGGGTGTTCAGCTCAGCATCTCTGCTGATCCTGGCTGAGTCTGCTCACAGATCTGGGAGCTCGCGGATGGCCCGTGCTGAAAAGACTAGACAATTTGCTTCCACGTGTACCCATCGTCCTCCTAAGGAAAGTGGGATGTATCATTTCCACAGTGACGGCAGAGGGCACACGTAAGAAGAAACACACAAGTATGTTTGCACCTTCTACTTGCCTCAAGTCTGGTGATATCCCCTTGACCAAAGCAAGCCACATATCTGGGCCCAGAAACAGAGAGGGGGGATGATAAAGTGACATGACAAAGGGTCCATGTGGGGGTAAGGCGGTTTGGACCATTAATGTCTTCAATCTACCATAATTCAGTTTAAGCAGAAGAGGGCAGGCTCAGTTTGGGTTTTTGTTTTTTCATTGCCACATGATGGGACCCAAGTGATTAAAATGACTTGCCCCAGGGCACACATCTTGATGAGAACGGCCATAGGCCAGAATTCAGATCTCTAGCCAATCCAGTGTTTCCATTCCACTATGTTACTTCCCTAAAGCCACCAACCACACATAGGCCCACATTTTCCTGTGCCCCGCAAGAGGGCTGGCATGAAATAGTTTAAAAACTCTTGTGATGGGACCAAGGAGTCACTTCAGACTGATGAGTAGAGGAAACTGCAGCTCCCACTTTAAGTCTGTGCTACCTTCCTGTCAGAATATTTTAAATAGCTCAATAATTTTCAATTGAAATTGTTCACCTACTTTTACTTCTCTGAGATATCCTGATGCAGGCTTGAAAAAGCTGAAGTTATTATTACACTTACCGAAAAGTCCCCATAAGGATAGCACTTTTACATTTTTGCAAAGTGCACATACATCTTTCCTACTTATGCTCAACAAGTCGATGTAAGCCTATTTTTCTGCACTGAATGCTGAAAATGCTCCCCTATTCCCTAATCTGTTTAGACATGTACACTGGATATAATGAAGCTGTCAGCTTTTTTTACTTCTTTTTCCCCCTCTCTTTCTTCTGTTTTCTTTTTCTCTTCTGATCTACCCCTATCAGTGGCTCTCAAATATAAGGAATGTCTGGAGACAATTTTGACTGTCATGTCTTTTGAGGGGTGCCACTGGCATACAGTGGTAGAGGTCAAGGATGCCACTAAACATCCTACAGGCCATAGGACAGCTCCCCTCAACGAAGAATTCTTCATCCCAAATGTCAGTAGTGCTGAGTTTAAGAAATCCTGCTTTAAATATATGAGATATCAGTGCCTGGATTGCAGACAACAACAAACCGATTATAGAAGATCTTAAAAATTAAGGTAATTTACCCCGGGAAGATGGGGCTTTATTTAGACAATAAATGATGACAAACATAAACCATAAGTGTTAGTCCCAAATTTCATCATTTCTATGTCTAATGCATCTCTTCCCCCTATGTCACACAAGCATCCCAGGAGACCAAAGGATGCAGGATGAGCGAGGGGGGATATGTAGGTTCTGATGCTAGACAGACCTCAGGTTGAATCTCAGTTGTGCCAATGACAAACTGGATAATGTTGATCGACTTTACTTATGCACCCCCTGTTGTACTTTTGCCTTTGGGAAAACAGGAATATGGCCAAGTACCTTACAGGGTTGTTGTGGATATTAATTTAGACAATCTGTATAAACGATCTGGCTCAGAGCAAGCATTCAGTAATTGCCAGTTCCCACTCATTCATATGAAAACTCCTCTTAGTTTCAAATCTGGATCTTACACCCTGGTTCTTTGGGACCAGCCAGACTTTACTCAGAGCCAGAAAGTAACTAATAAGAAAAAATTTCTGCTAATGAGATCCCTGGCTCATATTTTTCATCTGCAACAGACTGGCTAATTCAGAAGGGGTTTATGGAAGCACCTGAACTGAACTGGGCCCACCTGTTAGTAACGTTTTGGTGCCTATAGACTCAGATCACTTCCATATTCCCCAGGCGAGATGTCCAATGGCCCTTTGAAAAAGAGCTGTTTCAAGAATAGTTAAAGGCAAGTCAGAAAACAAGAAGCTAGGGGCAAATATATCCTAACACAGCCATAGTCCATGATACAGTCTGGAAAATGATTGAGAATATGGTTCTTGTGCAGAAGCCCATGAGGCAATTGGTGAGTTTAGGTCAGAGCCAAGCTCACTCTTACTCCTTCTGGGTATCTTCAATCTACAGTAGAAACATAAACACCCCTACAAATATGCTGTTCCAAAGTTAGTTTCCTTCCAAATAGACTCCCAGTCTCAGAGATGATCTGCTATTGGTTAGTGGAATGTTAGGTGTCAAGTTCAAAAGTGTCTTGCAAAGTTTCAGTAGGAAAGTGCATGACATATTATATACTACATATTGGTTCAGAGTATATTCTGCATCTTGGAGAATAACACCTCCATCTTACAGTGAGTTTTCACCTGCCAGTGCTATAACCAAGTGTTCAACCGGCCATTCTCTGGCTATAATAGGTCAGCTTCTTTTCAGTGATGAAGTATGTATAAGACCAGTGCATTCCATGAGCCCATTGTACTTCTTTCTAAGTGAGTTCCCGGTTAGAAGAGACGCTGCGTGGAATATCATCATGGCACATGAAGCACTTTGAAAAGCCTCACATAGTTATGCTAGCAGAAGCATTGTACCGAGGATAAATTGCTGCCTCTTCCATGACAGTCTTCCAAGAAATGGAGCTATACCAGGACTTAAGCTTTAGTCTCCGTTGTTGGCAGGTTGGGCATTCATGTTGTATTGGCACCTGATCACTGAAAGCCTTTCCTTCAACAGTTGTCCTTTGGTCAGCACTCACTTTGGGTCAGCCCACTTGAATGGGTACAAATACATTCAGACCCTGAGCCCATTCTGACAGGTCTATCCACTTACCTCATCCCCAGACCTCCTTGTCACCAATGTTCTGACCTTGTTTGTTCCAAATCATTGACCCCCAGCTGAACCGTCACCCACAGCCGGGAAATCACTGTAGCATATGCCACTGGCCACTTCTCCTTCCAGGCGAAATGAATGGATAAGGGCATGGCTTAAAGTCCTGCCCACAGGGTGGGGGTCCCTTTCATGCGACTCTTCAGGAATACTCTTCAGTAAGGTTCCAAGACCACAACAATGTACTTCCAAGTGGTGCTAGCGTATCATGCTGTTTGCCTATCCAATAGTTCACACTCCTTTCTTGCTAAAAGAAACTCAATACGTTGTTCAAATATTCACAGAAATATGCTCAAGGAAGATGGACCCAGTGCCATTTTAAGAATCATAATTGGTATAAACCCATACCTATGCTAGTGATTGATTTAGGGATGGTCATACGTGACTGGACAAGGAGTCCAGGACTTCTAGGATATATTCTCTTCTCCCAATAAATAGAAAGACATGAGAGGAAATGTCTCTTTTATGTGTCTTTCTGGATACCACAGCATAAAATGGTGATTTGGGAGACTATGGCATATAGCCATGGGAGGAAAGACAAGCTGGCCAGGACCCAGCTATCACTGAGCTGCTGAATTAACCAAGCCTACAATGGTCTCCCTTCTCTCTAAGTGGTATGATAATCCCCCTATTTTCAAGTCAATTTAGTGAGGTTTTCCATTGCAATTGAATACATACCAGTTCACAAGTAATATTTTATATGTTCTGCTTACATGTCCTATTATCTCTTCATGAGGGCTTTCTAGAAACTTACAGTTAGCAGGTTTGTATAATTTGAATACCTTTTTGGACAAGAGGTATGGAAACAGAAGAGTAGAGAAGAAACAAAAAAATTCGTGGTGAATCTTTTCCCCCACAGATTAGAAAGACTAGAATGCAACCGAGTCCAAGTGTCCAAACACACACACACACACACACACACACACACACACACACACACACGCACATTCACCTGCATGCTCCCTAGGTAGAATCTGGCAAGAACAGGTTTCTTTAGCTTCAGGACCAGGGTCTGAGGCAAAGCTGAGCCAGGATGAAAAGAACAAACTGAGAAATATGAGCAGAAACCATTCAGGCCTTTCAGGCCAGTCAGAGGGTTGGACTACGTGATTTACATGAAAAAGGGCCTCCGTGAGAGCGCTGGACTGGCTCCACACAGTGGTTATGGGTTAAGCCAGGATACTTGGAAAGGCAGCTGTCAGATTCAGTAGCAATTCCCCCTCTTTGAGCATTACAAGCTGTGCATATGGAAGAGATAACAGATGATGCCTACTACTGGGAATTTTATTTTTGCACAACTCCTGTATCACATTCCCCCAAAATGAACTGATGAATACAGTTGTACAGTTTATGAATTTATCTTCCTCGAATGAAATCAATATGTTTTCGTGAAGGACTTTGCCCTACGTTTGCTGGTGAACATTTGTGTCCTGCTGGGCAGATAGGACAGGAGGAGCTGCAGAGTCGAGAATAGAGTGATCTCTGCTGCCATCTTCTGCTACTTGGGGCGAGAGGCAGATGGAGTGAAAGCCGACAGGATGTGCAGCACCTTTCCTCTAATAAATCAAGATGCCCCGGGGGAAAGGCTTGAACTGGAGGCACTGCCTCCTCGGAAGAATAGAAACAAATTCATCCCTGGCCTCCACAGCTCCTGCCCCTGCCTTCCGTCCTGTCTGGCTGGCCGGTGCAGGTTGTCCCTGGTACAACTGCAGTGAGTCACTCACTACAACCCCAATTTAGACTCTGTGCCACTGTGAAGTGTTGACCTCTCCAGGTGGTTTGTAATTTAACTCAGTAGGAATGGAAGCTTCACTTTCTCATTGCTGGTAGAAAAAGAAAAGGCATTATTGACTCAGGTGCCCCAAAACAATGAAAGGGAAGAGAGCCATTACAATCAGGATGTTATTATTGTGTTCCCAAATGTGCCTACAGCCTAGGAAATCTGGGGCTGTGATCATGTTAAGTATTTTTCTTAAATCTTTTGTACAACTGAACTTCCTTCTCTCTAGAAGGAAATCATTCCAAACCCTAGAAGTTTTCACTTGTGAGAATGGTTTCCAGCACATATAAAGTTTCCCTTTGCTTATTGCAGTTTACCCCTTTCCTCTGAACCGGTAGCACTTGTCACCTTTCTTAGTTAGTAACTGCTTGGAAACCATGCACATTTTATTATTTCAATTTCAAGCCAAAAGGCAGGGCTTCCATCCCATTAATTAATCATCCCACTTAAGATTCTTTCTCAAATGTTAACATTTTTCTAGTCTTGAGCTGCAGAGCTAAGCGTGGAGTTTTAGGGGTTTTCTCCTCAACACTACATGGAGAGAGAGCCAGTGGCCTTCCAGGCCGATTGTCAGATTTCTCTGATTTGTTGTCCTAAGCATAGGTAGGTAGGCTCTTCACATGCTGGCTGGTCTCCACAGGCACTGGCCTGACTTGTTCCTGCCGAGGTGCGTCACTAACTACTTTGACATTAAGTCAATGACTATTTCTCCTTTCTCTTCCTCCCTTTTGGAGAGGTGTTTAACTCCCTGTTCTTGGCCTCCGCAGGAGAAGGAAGTGAGGTATACACGTTTTGGCTTTTGTGTCCAAATCTTCAAGCCTCCCCAGTACCACTGAACGACCTAAATCCCCAGAGTTTTCTCATGAACCAGAGGGGAAGCAGAAAATAATTCTTTTCTTTCTCATAAGCCCAGTGAGACAGGCACTTGATCTCAACATCGAGCAGTGGAAGTAAACCCCATTCTCCATGCTGCCATGTTTATGTACTGAGATTCAGGTGATCGGACTAGGTTCCCACCTTGGTGTGACCTCTCGTGACATTGGGAACTTTCATGACCTTCTAGTGCATGTTTCCTCATTCCTGTGAAACCATCCCTGCCTCCTTCACCATTCTTCCCAAGCTTCCCATACAGGCTGGCCCATAGTCCGTGACTCCCATAATATTTGTTAAATGAGTCTTATGGAATAAGTGAATGCATGCATGCATATGTCAGTGCCCTGGCCAGTTCTATGTTACTGTGAAAACTAAATAAAATAATGCATGTAAAATCATTTCACACACCCTAAAGCCCTTCACAATGGTAAGAAAGCAGCATTATCATCCCTCTTTGCTTTCTACCCTCTACTGTTGGTAGTGAAAAATTGATTACTCATTAAGTGCTGAGTGAGGTTAGCCTTAATAATTTCATTTGGCTTGCATACAGAAGCTCCTTTCCTGACATTCCTTAAATAATCCTGACAGATATTTCAGATGATGGCTCCCTCTTCTGACTATTCCAGCCAATGGTGTTAAATCCTACCTCCAACATATTAAATTTGAGATCCTGAAATATCAGGTCTGATCAAGAAAATGTCAAGTTGCAGGAAAAGAAGGTGGCTATATCCTCCTCCACAGCTCCTGATGACTGTGGTGTCCTGTATTAGCAAATGATTCTTGTGAAATACAAACACATTTCAGCACCATATTATTGAGGACCTTATTAGTGGTCTCTGTGATGACAGTGATTTGTTTCCATCACAAAAAGCATAATGGGGTAAAAGTAGGGGGCAAATAATATTAGGGGCAAGCCATTTGCCTTGATCATATGGTGTCTGACACAGAGATGTCAAATGACTAAATGAAAACAGAATATCCCCTGGCTTTATATAGGAAAATTTCTAGCAACAGACTAAACAGGTTGGAGGATACTCCTATGCATATTTTATCCAGTCATTTTTTTCTATCAGGTGAAAATGATCTAGAATGGATAGTTTTTATTTAAAGACATCCAGGAGTTGAAATGTTAACTTACCACTTGTTGGTTAACTCTTGAAGTTTAAAGTCAACCAGATACCATTTTTGCACATACTTTATATAAAAAGCTGAGTGGTGTGCTTGCTAAATCATTTAAGGCAATATTAAAATAAATAAAATGCGATCTCCGAAGTATAGTTGAGAAGAGAAGGCACATAACCACAGACACACTGTTGCAATCCACAACAAGGAAATATGCTACCATTCTGCATTTAAGAGTCTAACAGTTATGAAACACTAAGGGCTATAGAACAGCAGGAAGGGAAACTTATTGGGGGCGTGGGGTTTAGAAGAGAATGAAAAATGAGGACAAGATTCAAGCAATACTAATTGAGTGCCCTTATCTCACTGAGAATATGGAAAATGTTAATATTTATTGGGCATCAGTCAGATATAACACCCTGTGATGGAAAGTATACGTATGTTTTCTCACCAACATTTCATACCTACCACTGATATGGATACTAGATGAGGAAACTGAGGCTCAGAAAAGTTAAGTGATTTATTCAAGATGACTCACCTATAAGTAGCAGAGCCCAAATTCGAGCCATGGTGTGTAGCCCTAAAGTTAAAGTTCAAGTCAATGTGACAGTTACAAGACCCTATGGAGCTTGAGTTACAAAAGTGGTCCAATTTTTGTACTAAAGGATATTTTAAATGACAGGCAGAACGTAAGTCTATATAAGTGTCAGTCTATGTGTGGAGGGGATGCATGTGTATAAAATCCATTGTAAAAATCCCAGTTGTAACAATTCTGGATGTTCAGAACTTGGAAGAAGTGAGCTACTATTTATGTTGTCAATCTTTCATTCATGCTAATTTATTACTCCACTTTTACTGGAATTTCCACCCTCTTTACAGAATTATTTCAACATGCTAAAAGGTACCATCTAAGGATAAGTAATGAAAGCATCTAATTTGAATTCTATCTTTACCTGCTGGCTTTCCTTCAGGCTCATGGAAATCTACTCCAGACAGCTAAGGCCATGTGAAGTCTCAGTGTATTCAACCTTGACCCTGTAAAGCTTAGCCCAATCTGTACGAATTCAGGGAAGTAAACCTTGATTACTGTCAGTAACCTCTGGTTGGAAAGAGGCTCATTCGAGTGAAGGAGGGTCTGAGGGAGACAAAGGATATCCCCAGGTGGCTGATACAGGAAAGGAAAAGATGGGATTGGGCCACACCATCCTGCACCACGCAGTGGGAGAAGCACCAGAAAACATCTACACCACTATATATCCCTGAAGCACAAGGCCTACAGTGTAGGAAGGTCTACGACATGGATTTTGAAGCCACCAAAGTTGATGACATATGAGGGTACACGTAAGGAAACACAGATGATGCCATATTGTCAGGTAATTGCCCATGCAGAGAACTGTCAGTTACAGTGCCAAAAGTTGGCTCATTCATTATGAAATTAAATAAACATTTACTGAGCATCTATTTTGTGCCAGGAGACTACCATGGACTTGGGAGACAAAAAAATAAAAAGAAAAGAAAATCTTTGTCTTTAAAGAGCTTAGAATATCAGGTTAGAGACAGACAGTCTTGTTAATGATGGTTTTGAGGTGATCAAGACAGGAAGCAGAAGACTGATTAAGAGATAATGATGGACTAACTCAGCAGAGCACAGGCAGATGAAGAGAGAGGGGTAGATTAAAAAGAAATCTTTAGGGGACAAAAATCATCAGTATTTGGTAATTTATTGGATGGAGGATTTCAAAAAAAAAAAGAGAGACAAATTGTCTCCCAGATTTCTGGCTTAGAGAAAAACCAAAGATAATATGAATTTCAGGCATTCCCAAAAGTCAAACACATAGCTAGAAGGGTCCATGCCCTGGACACTACACTGTCCTGTCTCCCCCGGATGGCATGGAATGTGCCGAGGTCATTGCGGTCAGATGTCACACAATACCCAGGTGTGCTGGGTAATCCAGTTCTGGCTTCCAAGGGTCAGTTGTGTGCATGCCTCCTCGACTCTGCCTTCAGTGACATCACACTGAGAGCCTGAGATAAGAATATTTACACCACAGAAATTGAAATAAGCTATAAATCAGGGTTTTCCAGTTTGTTTTAGGAGAGACGGTGGTGAAACATTTACCAGCATACCCTGTGTATAAACATTTATAGATATCTGTTTGATACATAAAAATCTGTCTGAGAGCTATAAAATGTTTCTCTAATCTGAGTGATCTCAGGCTTGGCTAGTATATTTTATCATCTTTCAGGTTACCTGTTGGATTAGCAGAAAATGGGTATTATCATCTGATGCTTTGTACACAATAAAATTAATCTCACTTACATTTAATATTAAAATATATTCACTTATCCCAGGATTACTTTTTTTGGTCCAGATTTCCCTGACCAGTCACCTCTGTGAGTTTCATGTTTCTAAATCATAGCATACTTAGGAGCTTCTTTTCTTTATGTAAATTTATGAAGCTTAGGAAGAGGAATCTGTGATTATTTATTCCAGGATCTCCCTTTAACAGTGTCTAACCGATCAGCTCTTAGAATCATGATTACAGTTATCATTACATATGACCATTACATACGATCATGTATTTGGCATGATTTTTCAACTGCCAGAATTGAATGGCGAGGTTTTTGACTATAGCTCCGAGCAAGTACACCTGCTTTACCTGGAAGCATAGCTCATGGCTGTGGGCCGCATCAGTAACAGTGCTTTGTCTTTCAAAGCAACTAATGCTATAGTCAAAAGAATCTTCCCAAGCCTCAAGATGAAGAACTGAACTCTAATTCTTCCTTTCACTGGGAAAAAACAATGTACATTTTGATGAACTATGTGGGCACACATTAGCTCAGAATGGTGGATTCGAGGAAAGCATGAATATTAATTTGCAATATTTTGAGAGGGACATGTTTATGGCAATTGGATGATTACTTACTGGTAATTGTGTCATAATAATGTTAGTAGTTTATACACAATCTCAGAAAACAAATAACCCAGGGAGCTTAGCACTGCAATATCATCAGCAGCCCTTCAAAAGCAAATCTTTCTCTGAAGTCAAATAATTTAAAGAAAATTAAATGAGAACTTGCAGAGTTCTGAATCTCATAGGAACTGGCTGCCCGAGGATCAGCAGGTAGCTAAAGAAGGCTGGTCCCTACTGAGCGTTGCTATAAACACAGTTGTGACCAGAACCCCAGCCAAACTCTGGATGCTGAAACCTGCTGCTGATTTTCCCAGTCCTTTCAGGGATAAGGAGGAAGTCAGAATGGAAAAATGTTGTGGTTTGGGGGCAGTTTTGTCAAACCTGTAGGATTAAATTGGAAATTTCAAAGCTGTACTTTCCAATTCCTATAAGTCATTCGTGAGTGCAGGTAATTTTTTTAATCCAAGCAAATAAAGGTACAGCTGCTAAAACAATAACTACCCTTTTCAAGAAAATGGCATACTGACTGTATTACAGGTACCTTGGAAAGGAGCCTACTGCCTGCTGCCTTTCATTTGAAAGATTGGAAAGGACAGGCATTATGAATCACAAATACTGAACACATGGACACATGGGAGAGAGAACTGGATTTTCATCATGTGTTGTGAATTTTCCAAACCATGCCTTAAAGGAGACGTATGTGACACCTTGAGACTAACCACTTATAGGTCACCTGCCAACTCTTTCTACTTCACTTACATGTGGGTTCCACAAACATGTATTTGTTATGTATGAGCATACACAATCCCTATTGTCTCAAGCTACTAACATTTGGTTCCCTTTGTTCATGACTTTTTTTTCCTCTCTCTATTTTTTTCCTCCCTTTTCTTTTAAGCACTTAGTAGGCACCCAAATGTACTATCTCCCTGTCTTAGTCAACTCATGCTGCCATAACAAGGGCCATCGACTGGGTGGCCTAAACAATAGAAATTTACTTTCTCATGGTTCTTGAGGCTGGAAGTCCAAGATCAAGGTGTCGGCAGGTTTGATTTCTGCTGAAACCTCTCTCCTTGGCTTACAGATGGCTGCCTCCTCTCTGGGTCCTCATACAGCCTTTCCTCTCTGCTGATGCATCATTGGTGTCTCTTCCTCTTCTTATAAGGACACCGTTCATATTGGATTAGGGCCCAACTCTTATGATCTCATTTATCCTTAATTACCTCTTTAAAGGGTAGCAGACTATGCACCCCAAAATATGCCATTTTGACATAAGGATTATTTTGAGCTGAAGGCAATTCAAAGAAGCAGATAAAAGAAAGGCTCTCTGCCCTTTTTCTATTTGCCTCAAAGCAGGATATAAATTTACAAAGATATCCACCTCCTCTCTCTACCAGGAAGACAGAGGTTAATTCCCAGCAAACTTAGACCTTATCAGTACAGAAGGCACTGACTGAAACCTGCATAACAAATGTTACTCTTATTTATATGGTTCCCTACGGCCTCCCCACAACTGGCCTCCCTATGTCTTTCTTTCTTTCATCTCTAACTGAAGATGGTATTAACCCTGAATTCTAAGCCACCTCAGAGAGTTACTCATTTTTCCTATGTATTTCATACATGAGTTATACGTGTTAACAAACTGCTGTTTATCTTTCTCTAGTTCATCTTTTATTACAGGAATATCAGCCAAGAACTCAAAAGGATAGAGGGAAACTTATTTTTCCTCCCCTACAGTCTTATCTTCAAATACAGTTACATGGGGAGTAGGACTTCAACATGTGGATTTAGCCGGAGGGACATAATTCAATCCTTAATACTTACTTCTTTTATTCACTATAGAGACAATGGGAAAAATAGGAATATATGGATAGTTATAGATATAGATATAGGTGACAGTAATAAATGGCATAATGTGAAACACCAGGATTTAAACAGAAATTTACATTTTGTTTTGTTGACTTGTAATGCCCTTTGTTGCCTAGTGATGCCCAGTGATATAAATTACATCAGCTCCCTGAAACCCAGTTTTCTCACCAATAAAATGTTAATCAATTAAGTCATTTATTCAATAAACATTACTTGAGAGCATACTATTTGCCAGATACTATTCTAGGTACTGGGAATATGGAAGTGAGAACAGACAGAAACAATTCCCCTCAACTCCCCATGCCTAGAGCTTATGTTCTGGCTATGGAGACAGAAAATAAATAGATCTAATATGTTGCGTAGTGATGAGTGCTATGTGGAGAAGTAAAGGAGAGGAAGTAGATAAAGAGAAGGGTAGGGGTATAGTTTTAAATAGGGTGGCCAAAGGGGGTGTCATGAGGAAGGAGACATTTGGGCAAAGGCCTCTTGGAAGTGAGGGGGTAAACCATGGAAAGATGTGGAGAAGAGCATTCCAGGCA
Source organism: Smutsia gigantea (assembly GCA_032199065.1). NCBI lineage: Eukaryota > Metazoa > Chordata > Mammalia > Pholidota > Manidae > Smutsia > Smutsia gigantea. The sequence goes on from JAVSCE010015262.1 coordinate 91,898, forward strand.
AGGGGGTAGTGGGAGCTGGAGTCCCTGGTGTATATGAGAAGGTGCAAGATGGGGATTGTGGTAGCCGGAGGGGAATAGGCCAAAGTCCAAGTAGTAGGTTTTGTGGTTATGTGGCTTTGTGCATGTGTGTATGTTGGGGGTGGGTGTATCAGAAGGGGAGCACATACACAGAATTCTTAAGTCATGGGATATGCCTTATTAATTTTACTCTGAGATGGGACACCATTAGAGGATGTGAACCAACCACTTTGTTGAAACTAAACTTGGGGAGAGGCAGCAAAGTAGAAACAGGGAGAACAGGACACCACTCCAGCAGAGCAGGACCTAAGCACAGAAGTGGAGGTGGTGAGGGGTGGCGGGGCTTGGGACACATATTGAGGGTAAAGCCAACAGATTTGCTAATGGATTGGATATGGGGATAGGAGAGGAAAAGGAACAAATCAGATTCAAGGAAAAAGGGGAAAATTGGAAAACTCAGAGTAATCATTTTCTGAGATGGAGAATATGGAGGAAAGATCCAGAGTTAGGTTTTAGACAATTTACCTTTGAGGTGTCCATTAGATGTCCTGGTTGAGAATTAGAGAAGATAAAATATCCCCCTCATGGAGTTGCCTTAAGAATTAACTGAAGGACAATATACGAGAAATGGCAATCAAAATAAAGACTAAAACTAGTTAACACTCATGGAGTGCCTTCCTGTCAAACACTGTTCTTAGTACTTTACATGCACTATCTTGTTTCAGCCTCACAACAACCCAAAGAGAGATATTATTATCTCGTTTTATTGATAAGAAAACTGAGTTGAATACATAGCTGGAAGGGGCCATGCCCTGGACACCACACTCTCCTGCCTCCCTTGGATAACGTGGAAGGTGCTGAGGTCACTGCAGTAAAATGTCAAAATGGGAAACTACGTTCTTTACAGGTCGATCCTCCACAAAGGTCCCTTTGACGTCTGGTATATTTTGTGCCCCTTGAGGACATCCAAATGTTCATAGAACAGGAAGCTCAGCGTAGTTTCCACCCATCTGCAAATACTAAACCAGAGCTTCCCCCAGCTTCTGCCAGCATGGCTGCGGCAAAGCTCACATCTATAAAGAAGTTGAGAAGCAAGAACCAGAGAACTCTAGGGGACTAAGGCTCGTGGAGGTGTGAGAGCACGGGCCACCAGAGACAGGGCACAGAGCTGCAAGGTCCTTGAAAGCCACTGGGGTGTCCCCTACAGAGCATGTGTCTAAGCTATGGGATTCAAATTAACAGGAGCCCATGACTCCTGAGGTAGAGCGCTGGGCTCTCCTTCCCCTGCTCCTCGGCGACGGGAGAGTGCCCAGCGGGAAGAGAGGACGGCAGCGGCAATTTATCCCTGTCAGAGGGAGAGTTCGCTCCCATCCTTCATTTTGTTACACAAAGACTCATTCACACAACACACACACAGGAGGCAGGATAGAGGGGGCCAGGCATCCGGATTTGAGCTCTCCATCAATGAAGCATTTCTGACTCTCTCGGAACCAACAGCATCTCTGCACCCACCACCTTGTGAGGCAGCAGCCATGTTCACATGCATTTGAGCGACTGCAGTGCCACGGGACCTCCAAGTCCAGTTCATTTTCAGCCAACAAGGGTCTTTGGGGTACAAAGATTCTAAAACCTGAAGACAAAGATGAAAAGGGGAGAGAGCCCCTTCCTCACAGGCAGCCACAGGTCAGCAAGCCTCTGAGCCACCTCAGCCTGCATCCCACAGGATCTTCTCTGAAGAGCCACGCCCCCCGCCTCTGGGCTCCAGGATTTTAACTTTCCCATCTTTCTTAGCCAAAAGTCACCACTGTCTGGAGCTCTCTGGATAAATGGACCTCTGATCATCTATCTGGTAAGGAGCTTTGCAGACAAACTGTGGCCATTCTTAGGAGCAGCTCCAGTGGAGATTGAAAAACTCACAGGAACCTTAGATGCTTCCTCACAGCCAACACTCTTATAGCCAAGGGCTTTCTCAGGGTCACCTGGCACACTCCTGTGGAACCCCAGTTGCTGTCCCCTGCACCCCTAGAAAGTGTCCTTTTTTAGCCTGTCCCCAAAGTCCATAGCTTACTCTCTGCACCAAAGCCCAGCCTCTGGCTTTCACAAAACACCACGTAGAGACACACAGTCACCCCGGGGAGCTGAGTCCTTTTCCCTCCTAATCTTTCAGTGAAAGGGGGACTGCAGTGAAAACCAGAAATGACATTAGAGCGTAAACCTTTCCCAAGGACACAAATCACTGTGGAAAGATGCGCTGGGAAAACCAATTTAGCATTCTTTTTCTTTTTCACCTGGATATCCCTTCAGAGGAAGAGAAGTTCACATGATAAAAGTGCATTTAGAGAGCATTAACTTGGAGGCCAGATTGAAAGAGCAGGAGAACTTTACAGTTAAGGATTAAGCCACCATGAGCTGAAATAAGAACCTGGCTTTTGCCCAGCAAAGGTCCAGGTCAGATCTTATTACGACAGGGTCTGACACCACTCAAGTTGGGACTTCTAGGAGGTGGCTCAGAGTCTTCCAAGGTGGGCTATGGACTTCTCATGAAATTAATGCTTATAACATGAGAAATGCTTCTGTTGTGGCTTCTAGTGCAGATCACTTGAGACCACTTCCCAAGGACACTTCTTTCTGCATATGCCATCTTTTTGTAGTTTATTTGGGAGGTAATCTCAAGAGACTGTGAAGGGAGTGACTGAGTAAGTAGGATAGGAATAGTAAGGAAGGAGAGTGGGGAAGGCAATAACAGATGTCACTGAGCTGAGATACTACACTGGGTTACCACAGTGGGCCAAGGATTTCTGGGGGCAGGTGTAGAGCATATACACCTGAGTGCTCCCAGCTGAAGAGCTCAGAAGGGCATGAAGACTCCATGCTCATTGTTGGTTGAGAGCTTCTTCTAAGGCAAGAAGGTACTCTCCTGCATCTCACCCTGCCTACCAGCTGGGCATTCCCCAGCAGCAAGATGAGGTCAGTAGGTGCTCACGGCTAACACCTTCATCGCAGTGAGTCCTAAGGGGATGAGGGGCCCCAAGACTGATGGATAAATATGTAGATATGTGTTTATATCTTCTTTCTTTACACAAAAGTGAACCAGCAATATACATTGCTCTGCAACTTGTTATTTTTACATTACAATGTGTCTTGAAAGTTGTTTCATATTCAGCACAGACCTTCATTCTTTTCAATCCCTGTACAGCATTCCACTGTATAAGTAAAACCATCATTTCTTTAGCCAGTTACATATGGTTGGCCATTTGATTTGCTTTTAGTCTTTAACTATTACAAACAATATTATATATCTCATTCTTTACCCATATGTACAAATAAAACTGGAGAAGAAACTTCTATGCGAAGGCTGCTTCTATGGTAGAGAGGACACAGTCCACCCAGTCCCACCGGCAATGCAGGGAAGGACCCACTTTGGCTCCCTTACCACCCCTGGGCACTGTCAAACCTGAGGTTTGTGCCTTCCTTTCTCTTGGCCTTCCTAGCAAGCCAGTTTAGAATGCAGGACAGTCCACATTGACCCACTAGGCAGGTGTGACTCTGAGCAAAGTGCCAAGCCAGAATAAAAAAGAACCCACTCCTAGGAAGATTCCATGTGGGGTGTTCACATTAGGGAAGGAGAACACACACACACTCACATGCACACAAAACACAAGCATAGCCTTTCCTGGACATTAGATGGCTGCCTGGCCGGAAGCCTTCTCTCACGCACTGTAGAAGCTGTGATGTTAATTGCCCCTGGCACTGATAGCTGCAAATGGCATTATCCTTTTCCATTCCTTGGACACCAGCTACAGGCAGCCTAATAGAACAAAGGCTTGCTAGCAGTGGACTGTTAGCAAGCGTGGAGACTCCCCAGGGCAAACTGCCTCTTGCGTCCTTTTATAGAATATCCCCTCTCCTGGGTGGCTTATCATTATAAATCCACAAAGAAATGATATAGTTCGGGGGAAAAAGGACTTTTCTATCTTATGGCACAGGTAAACTATCTCACCTATTTCACCATGACTTATTAGAAATAAATGTCAGCTGTAATTTTGGAAGCACTAAGAACAGATGTAATAGAGCGCCCACTGGTAATCTGTTCTGCTCAACCCTGGCTGACAAGGATGAATTTTCTATTCTTATGAATCACCTTAATGCACTCAGAGAGGAGATTTGCAGCAGTGTTAGTATATTTGTAAGGTTGTGGTGCTGTAAAACTTGCAATCTAGCTTTGAAATATTTATCATTTCTCTTCCTGTTTGTTCTGAAAACATTAGGTCGCAAACTTGGAGGTGAGTTCAGTGTCCTTCTCTCTCTCCGAGTGCAGAAAACTGCCTATACATGACTCATAACACCAACAGATATGTAACAAAAGAAGAAATATGCATCCTCTTTGCAGCTGCTACAGATTTCCCCAAAGGAGGCAAAGGTCTATATGTGAAAATACATTGTGTTTGCTGAGACGTCCAAGTCTAGGGTCCGAACAAAACCTCTGCTGAGCCCAGGGAGTGGGGGTTAGCTGTGGCTCTGAGGGTGGAATATTTGAGGATGGCACCAGACACAACAGAAGAGGCTGGGACACAATCTCATGCCTGTCCCTTCAAAACCTTCAAAGAAGTCTGAAAACACAGAGGGTTTGTTTTATTCACTCATGACATAAATATCTTTTAAGTACCTACTATGTGTTTCAGGCACCAACATAATGATAGGGGGTGGGGTCTGGGTCAAGTTTGAGACCTTCTTTGAGGATTGGGAGGACAGCGCTATTAAATCTCAGACCCAATACTCACTGGCTTCATGACTTGGCAAGTGATGTAACATCTCTAAGCTTCCATTTCTTGATCACTGTGACATTAATAAAATCTCCCTGTACAAGGTTGTTAAGGGGTTAGTTGTGCTGATGGAGGTCATGCACCTGACAGTCAATAAGCCCAACTCCTCTCCACACCTCATCTCCTGAGCAGAGACTGCTGATTGAGGCTTCTGATCTGGGTGCAGCTCAGTGTGGCTAGAGAATCAGGTACCATTGTCAAGAATGGGTCACCCATAGAGCACTATCTACGTCAAGCAAAGGATAGCTTCCTCTCGAACCTAGAGAAAGACCTGAGAATGGCCTGTGTATTGATAAGTAAACTATTAAGAAGCAGGCAAACCATCAGTCACATATTGCCTCTCTCTCATGCTGTAAGTCCTTGGGATCATCAGATCCTCACCTGCAAAATGGGGATAATTACAATACATATTGCATGGGTTTCTGGTGAAGATTAAATTAGACAAGGACTCAAACACACACACACACACACACACCCGTGCCTGCCACATAATAAGAACTCAGCAAATGCTAGCCATTACAGTGACTGTGTCAGAGAAAGCTCTCCTTCCAGTTACACATTTGACTCTTAAGAAATGCAGCCAATGCACACACAAAGGCACAAATACCTTCGCTTCCTTGATGGAAAACCAAGTAATGGTGAAAGAACATTCGGCTTAGTCAGAAGAAGGGGGTTGAAGTCTTGATTCTGTTCTTGACCGTCTCTGTCCTTGGCCATCAAAGTTCTCCTTTTCTGAATTAGTTTCCTCACTGACTACTGGTTGTAGGGTTTGTATAGAACACACTGTACTGAAATGTAAGGTGCCATTATTGTTCGGACAAGGCATACAGACAGTGGAGTAGGAGTCATACAGTCTGCAGTTTGCTTTCCTGCTCTGTCACTCACTGGCTGTGTGGCTAGTCACATAACCTCTCTGGTGAACTATCTCTGTGCCTATACAATGCAGATAATAATAGCTGCCCTGCTGATCCCATAGGGCTGCAAAGTCTTAAAATGGAAAAATGAATACCAGAGAGCTTTGTCGCTTAAAAAGCCACATGGCTGTTATTTGGGATTGCGATTCATCACAATTAGGGCATTTCTTTGGGCAGTTATTAAGCCCACAACACAAGAAAGAAGAGCAGAAAGGCAAAGCCGATGCAGCAGAGAAAGCAGGGAAATCCTGAGACAGAACAAGTGATTTTTCAACCTGAGATCTGGTGGGACCCCAGGACCTGAGGGTTTGGGGGAGGAGATGTGGGTCAGTGCTCTGCCTCTCTGTGGTGGGAAAATGACCCCAAGGTGCTGCTGCTGTCAGGTATCCTAAAAGCTGCTCCCCTTAGCCTCTTTCAAAGGCTCAAATGTTTGGCACCCCAGCCTGCTTAGCATGGAGGGTGGTCAGGCTGGGCAGCCAGAGGCTGCTGGAGAGTACTGACCATGCTCACTCCCAAATAAGCCTCCACGACTATTTCCTCCAGCATCTTTCCATCCTAGGTCCACTCATCATCTCCCATGAATAATGCTACCCATGAAGTATGCTTCCAACGTCAAGTCTAATCTGATGCACAAACATAATTCCACCGTATATCCCAATATTTCTGTAAGGACAATCGGTAATATCCCTATCGAGATTGTAGAGGAGTAAAAGGGGAAATCTCTGAAATCATCTTACTTCCCGGGTTTTTGCTCTGAAATAAAACATTTAATGCATGTTAATTGTTGTGCTCTCTATATGCTTCTGATAGTAATCTGCTTTCAATATGACCTCAGTGGAAAGTAAATCTGGGCAAAATAAAAGAATGCAAGAAAGCAAATGTGGTCATTCATCCTTCAAGTGTTTTGTTTTGTTTTTTCACTCTTTTCTTTCTTTAATCCCTACAAAACAAAGAATGTGATGGGCAGGCTAAAGGTCCACCCCAGCAGGCAGGCGGCCCCGCTCTTGGTAGCTGCAGGATGCTCAGAACCAACCATGAACTCCTGCTCCCAGTACTATTTTCAGTGCCGAAGAGAAAGCAAAGCGCCCAAAGGCCAAATCCTGCTGTCTTAAAATGATGATTATTATTCACCTCTGTTTGCTATAGCTGTTATTTTTTATCCCCAAAGAAGCCTGCCGTGAAGGTATTTGATGTCTTCCCACTGGGGTCCTCCTTCCTAATGTCCAATCTCCCTTCCCCAAATGTCACAATTCGTCCGTTAAAAGAGGAAATAAAATGTTACCTTGCCGCCAGCCTCAAATCCCAAAGACGCCGGAGCTCAGCTTATACCCAGCAAAGGTGATCAGCCCTGGGATGAGGCGAGACCATGGCTCCTGAACGACCCTGTCTGCATGCGTCCTGGCTCTGCTCGGACTCCCCGCACCCCAGCCGTGCTTTCCCACATCACCCTCTGGGGAGGAGAGTGACCCCTTCAGCAAAACAAAACTGGTTCCACAGACTCTGCCCTGATTTAGAATCTGTATTGCAGCTTGTTAGGAAAAGGATGCTAGCTCTAGGATTTGGAGAGCTCTTGTTAGGTTTTTAAACCCTTTCCCATCCAATACTCACTTCAGAACAAGGTTCAGCCCTATGAATGAACCCCATGGCAATCCGATCAGAGAAGCTCTGCCATCTCCCACAGCCTGTGGGCTCATAATCAGAGGCGGAAGCCTGCAAACCACACGGCAGGACAGGCTGACTCACAGGAAAACAAGCCACTCCATCTAGTCTGGCTGCCCTGTGTGCCTTGCAACTGAGAAAATGTGAGCCAGATCAGCCTTTCTCCTCAGATTCCATCATCCTGACCACCTAGAAAGATGCCTAAATAAGAAGAAAAACTTTTCCTGCCATCCAAACACAAGATGAGGCAGGGGACCGATTACAACACACGTGCACTTCTTTGCCAGGCCCTGTAACAACAGTTTGCAACTCTTGCTCCTTAAAGTGATGGTTATTATTCACCTCTGTTTATAAACACTGAGCATTTAAACAGAATTTCAGTTTACAATTTTTATGAAGTTGCACTTCATTTCAACATTAAAATATTTTTGTGTGTATTTTCTAATTACAAAAAAAGATGATACATGCTTGTAAAAGAAAAACAGTTTATACAGCACAGCAATAAATAAAGTAGAAAGAGAACGTTCTGCAACTCTCCTTTCTCTGAAGACAACCAGAGTAAATACTTTGGTGTATATCCTTTGAGAATTTTCTCTATGCCTATGCATTGTTTTTAAATAAAATGATAAGAATGCATGTTGAAGCCTCTTTTAGACTGGAGTGAAAACTCTGAAACAATCTAAATGTCCCTCAGTAAGAAAATAGTAAATTAAATGATAGGGCATCCATGCAGAGGAATCCCTTGCAGCTACTAAGAGGAAGAAATAAACCTATACCCACTGACAATAAAAGATGCCCGCAGTATGTTGTTAAATGAGAGAAGTAAGTTGTAGAGCAATAAATAGTGTCTCAAAGCTTAAGCACTGGCCTGTGCTCTGCCAATTGCACATTCTCCATGCCTCTACTGATCATTTTACCTCCTTTTTCATTATTCGTATTTGGGCAAAAGTGCAGCTGCCAGCAGGGCAGTATGTTGGAGGCCCAGGGTGCCCACTGTCTGGGGAGTTTCTCTGCCACTCAGGGGCCACCTCCTGCAGATCAGTGCTGGACCATCAGCTCTCCCCTGGGAAGGGCTCCCAGCCTGGCTCCAGCTGGCCCACACCCTCTAGTGAGCTGTACCTACAAACCAGCTCTGTTCTGAGGCCCCAGGCAGATTTTTCCACCATCTCCACGCTGCACAGTAACAGAGGCAGCAAATTCTCTCCTGTTTTGTAGAGGCTCAATTGACTTCCCTTACTCCCTGTGTGAAAAAAAAAACAGTTTGCCTCCACTTCACACGTGTTTCAACATTCCTTATCCATACGCATTTGTGCTACTGGACTTGGTTTTCAAACCACTTGTAACATCTGTCTGGTTTCTTCATGAGAATGCATTCATTTTTATATCTGTATGATCATCAAGATTGTCTTCTTTCTTCTGAATGTATCTTTTAACAATGGTAAGAAGGGATGACCAATTATTCAAAGGATACAACCAGGTGAGCCAAGTGTATTAGTTCCCTATGGCTGCTGTACAAATTACCACTTAGTGGCTTACAAAAGCACAAATCCCAAATGAACCACAGTGCTTAATTCAAGACGTCTGTAGGGCTGGTTCCTTCTGGAGGTTCCAGCCCTGTGAGAGAGGATCTGTTCCTTGTTTCTCCCAGCTTCTAAAGGATGCTGGCATGACTTGGCTTGTGGCTGCATGGCCACATCACTACACTCTCTGCTTCCTCTTCACACTGTCCTCCCCTCTCACTGAATCCTCCAGCATCTTTAAAATGACTCCCGTGACTGCATCAAGCTCACTCAAATAATTCAGCATAATGCCCCCATCTCAAGAGCTGAATCACAAATGACTTTTTGCCATAGAAGCTAACATTCCCAGGTTCCAGAGATTTGGGGGGACCATTCATTATTCAGCTTCTCACATCAAGGAAAAGTAGGAAAGGCAAAAACTAGAAAAAACAAACAAGAAAATATAAAAGGCTGAAATCCTGTAAGGCTCTCCCTCAAGGGCTTAAAAAATGTTGTGAATAAAAGAATTATCAGATGAATTATAACATACATATCTCCATAATTGAAATACTATGCAGCCATTGTAACCAATGTGTTAGACCATCATGTATGAACAGTATATCCCATGACGTGGAAAGATTTTCAAGATACAGTAATTGCAAAAAAAACAATATAGTGTGATTTCACTTGCATTCATTAAAAAATGGAAGACTGCTCATTTGAATAGATGGACTCTAGATGCACAAAAACCTGATATGCACAGTTATCTCTGGAGGGGAAGTGGGATTGAACAGGGACACGATGGAAACTTTCACTTTTTATTTATGTACTTGGGAATTATTTGAATATATCCAATATCATATTGCATTACATATAATTTTTCTTTTTAAATCACAGTAATGAAAATGTTAACGTCAACCCAGAAGGGGCAAAATGTCTTTCCTTTCCCCTTCTGATAGTCCTTTGCCACCCTCCTTTGATACTTGATGCCTTGATATTCCTTTGAAAGCCTTAGAGAAGCTAAATCAGATGCACTTTAATGGCTGGATTAGTGAGCACAGAGATGGCCCACGACAAAAGGACGAGACAGATGGGGCAGGACAGACAGAAGCAGGTGGTCTTTCCCCAGAGGTAAGCACATGCTTGCTCAGTTCTCAGGGTCCAAGAAACCCACTGGTAGGAAACTCGTCACTTTGTTCCATTCCCCTGAACTTCCTTCTTCAGCAGGTAAACTCTGAACTGAGCCAGCGCCCTGGCTGCTGGCATTACACTCTAGGGCCTTCCTGTGGGTCATTTCCTCCTTTGGTATCCTGTCACTGTTAGCTGGGCTCTAATTAGCAGCCAGTATGTAACATAAGGCAAGAAATATGCAGACAGTTTCCCCAAGCAGCCTGCTACCCTCTTAGTATGATGATAATGAAGATATTCCCCATGGCACCTTGGGACGGTATATCTGAAAAAAAGCCAGAACCACCACATGTTCCAGACATTCATGCTGGATAAACAGAACAAGCAGAGATGCAAACAGCTCTGACACAGTCCTTCCCATGAATACGAATTGGTAAAAACTGCCACTTAAAATCCTCTTGTGTTTGCTCTCTATTAACTGAGCACACTTCACCCCCTCAGACATTCAAGACCAAAACGGTGCCAGAGTGGGACCCAGAGTAGATTATCCCTCTGTACCTGAGGGTAGCAGAAGCCAGGTAGTGAGCTTCTACATCACTTGACCCACGTTAGGGATCATAACAATGTTTAGTTAGGGCAGTATCCATGGGCCCCTCTTCAAGCCCACAAACAAGTCACTGGTCGGAACTGGCATGTACATTTACTGAGCACCATGGGCTGTAGCTGGTGCCAATCAGATCATCAATCATGCGTCGCACCAGTGACGGTGCTCCAATACCCCTTCTAGAGTTTGAAGACCCATTTATAGCTGAAAAAGCTACCATAGATCCCTATGGGATAAAAGACCTATTTTAACCATTTATTGATTTTTAAGATGTACAATGAAAATAATCAATTATGAATTCAGCAACTCTATAAATTTGCATTTTATAGTCAAAACAGTATTTACATTATTTGAAAATACTTAAATGCGCCTATTTTTCACACTGTTATGAGCTGAATGTTTGTGTCCCCCCACCCCCAAATTCATATGTTGAAACCCTATTCCCCAGTGTTAGGAGGTGGGGCCTTTTGGAGGTGATTATGTCATGACGATGGAGCCCTCATGAATAGGATTAGGGCTCTTATAAGAGACCCCACAGAGCTCCCATGCCCCTCCCACCATGGAAGGACACGATCAGCAGTGGGCAATGTGCAACCCAGAAAAGGGTTCTCTCTGGAACCTGATGATGCTGACACTCTGATCTTAGACTTCTAACCTCCTGAATGGTGAGAAATAAATGTCTTTGCTTTATAAACCATCCAGTCTGTGGTACTCTGTTATAGCAGACAAATGCACTAAGAGACATATTATTTATCTAATTCCATAAACATATCCAAGGATCTCTTGCAATATTGCCTTAGCCATTGCTCCGAGTCCTCAGTCCATAACTTGGGAATCACTACTGTAGAGTAAGGCAAAAGAAAAGGTGGCCTGCTTTTTGTCCCTAAAGATCTTAGTATTTTTTTAAACTACTGGAGTTGAATTTCAAGTTAAGTCAGTAGTGGACCAAAGAGAGAGAGCCGATGAAAACCTAGAGGAGGCAATGGCAGTAGGGGTGGAGAGGAATTGAATGGACTTTGGGTGAAACAATAAAGTGGTAAAGCCTGCAGGAAGCATGGCCACCTGAATGGAGGTGGGATGTGCAGGGAGGGCCACAGCTCCAGGCTTCACTGTGGGCTGAATGCTGGAGTCCTTGACCAAAACAGGGCTGGAGGAGGAGGAGTGGCTCTAAGCGACTCTATGGGCATCTCTGTTTCTGGTCTTTCCAGAATAATCCCTCCTCACAAATGAGACAAAATTCTGAGTGCTTTTGTAGCCCCAGTGGAGGTCCTGTTTCACTATTACCCAGAAATGAGTTCATTGCAACTCCCTTCTATTTATATCCAGAGACTCACAGCATATCACAGTAACTTCATGTGAAGCCACCTGTTAAGAATAATTTGGGTATTCACATTCAATCCAGGGACTGTCCTGTCCTGGTTTCTATCAAGGCCAATGTCTTTTTTGTACACGAGGAGTGACAAAGCCCTTCTGTCTACTTTGCTTTACTGTTTGCTCCATTCTTGGAGGCTGAGGAAAAGAGGACAAGGGAGAAGATAGTAACCACTTTCAGGTTGCAAACTCAACTGGCTGTAGCAGAAATAAATGATTATATTCTTATTTTAAGTATAACCGCATTTGTGGGATTCTCAACTACTGCCAGACACTGGGCCACACAATTCACATTCATGCAATTGGTCCTTGGAGAAGCCTCCTGGGCCACCCAAGGCAGAGTCCCCCTACTTCCCTTCATTACTCTCCTATACCCATGAGTTTCATTTTCTTCACTGTACTTTTCACACTCTATAATTACCTAATTTCCTGACTTCTTTATCTACCCTCTAGTCAGTAAGCACATAACTTGTTTGCTTTTTCAACCCTCTATTCCCAGGGCCTAGAAAAGTGCCTGGCATCCATTGGATGCCTCTTTTTTCATTTAATTGATAAATGATTCCATTGAAACCTTATCACAACTTATGGGGTAAGTATTAGTACTAATTTGACTTTTCTGAAGGTGGACGCTGAAGCTAAGAAAGATATGGAAACTTGACCAAAATTACATAACTACTAAGGGGTGGTTAGGGTTCAGACCCAACTGAGATTGGTGTTCTAGCTGGAGCCCTAAGACAACGCTGCCTATATGCCTAACTTCGACCAGCGAGAGGAGTGTGGCTAGCTTGGTATACGCTGTTGTGACTCATGAAAGAGAAAAAACTTCTGGATTTCAGTGCTTTCTTGTTCTATAAAGGGCAGCATAGTCAAGGCGGGGCTTTGGGGCAGGGGCCCCATCTCTCCCCAGATCAAACGTTGATATCCCAATGGACCTGAACAGACTTGTAAACCCCACATTCACCTGGAAGGACATATGTGAAGAAAATGAGAGACTTTGTGGGGAAAGGGAGGAAGAAAGCAGAGTGATTGAGTACTCATCCTTAGGGCTTTTTAGCTACAGCTGGTGCAGCCACCTCATTCTTTCCCACAGCTTACTACGCCATTCCCCACCCACCCACCTCATGAGGTTGGTAAGAGGAGGAAGCCAGCTGACAACTGAAAGCCACTGTGAGTCTAGCACACAGCTGCAACTCTCTAAATGGCAGTCATTGATATTATTATTATTATTATTATTCTCATGGAGGCAGCAGGATGGATCCCAGAGCAACCTGACTGAGTCAAGGTCCTGTCTCTATTGGTTTTCACAAACATGGAAAGGTCAAATACCTTCATCTCAATCAAAAAGCACCAGCATGTCAGGGCTTTTTCCCTTTGACCATGAACAGAAGGTACAGGTGAAATGAGATGGAGGGATTAAAAAATATATATATTTATGTATTTATCTGTACATGTAACTGTGTATATGCCTTCATATGTTCACTTGATCGTGGCTATAGTGAAGTTGATACAGACACATAGGCTGAGCCTGGGAATAAATTATATCTGAGTTGCTCACTGCCATTGACTTCATGCTGCTTGGACATTGCTACCATGGGAATAGGGTGAGAATAGGAAATAAGCTTCCTGTTGGTAAAAGGAAAGAAATAAGCAGTTACCCTTAAATGGCCATGAACAGAATATCTTGCAAACAATTCCCTTTATGTTATCTGTTTGGCAAGAACCAGGCAGTATCTTAAAGAGGTTTAACAAGGCTCTTCATCCTTCACCCACCCCAACCCCAACCAGAGAAAAAATCTTTCCAGTCCGACCTGACACCAGGTTGACAGTGAAAGCAGACCAGAACACAGGTGCACTACTCCCTCCTTCCAGCAGGAGGAGCTCTGACTGATCAGCCAAACCTAACTTCCGGTTCACCCAACTGCATCTACCTGGCTCAAAGTATCCAGGTAGTTTGAAAGAGGGAAAACAGGGATACCTATAGAGCTTCTAAATGTTCCTGGCATAGAACAAAACCAATGATGTTCCTTCTCTGTGTTCTGAAGTTTGGACACCACATAATTCAACATCCCTAAAGAAAATGAGGGAGAAAGGATGAAAAGAAGGAAGGAAAGGTGAATCTAAACAAACAAGAATTAAAACAGGAGCCTTGACTTCTAACTTGCAAGCATGTGGGCAGAAAAGGGAAATTGCCAACAATTATAGTGCAATACAATAAGTGGTGTAGTAATAGGGTGAGCATAAGGTACTCAAAATTGGTGCACTGAACTCAGCTGTGGTGTTTTTGGGACTGGGGACAGAGAGGAGCCATCAGTCTGAGTTTCCCTAATGTAGTAAAAGCCACCACTTAGTGAGCCCATTCACTCAGCACATAGCTCAAGGGAACAGCTAAGTGAGGCACACACAAGGTCAACACACAGCCAGATGGCAGGTCCAGGCCCGCGAACCACGCACTCAGTGATGGGGCTACTTCCTCTGGGTTAGGCCCTGGTAGAGCACTGTGGCCGTTCTCGTAAGTCGTTAAGTGACCTATCTGAAAGATTTAGTGAAGAAAATCAGTTCATGCTCTTTTTCATTAATTATTAGGCAACTCCCATAACAATGGTTCATTGGTTTATTTTATTTCTTCCAGAAGACCAACCAGGTATGAGCAACTTCCTTCTAGAAATCTTTCTTTGAGGGCATTCATTGGTTGAGCAAGAATATATAGTTATACTAAATGGAGGATGACTGCCTATGTCCTCACAAGTTAGACAGAACAATTGCAGTGACAGGATTATGTGTGTAGGTACCTGTCCGGTATGTCTCTGATTTGGAAATCTATAGTTGTGTATTCTGGATTTTAAACCTACTGTTAGTCAGTTATTTCAGGTTTACCCAATGATACCATTTCCTTTTCACAAATAATTTTGGAATATTGTCCATTTCTTTCCATATAAAAACCTATTTTTAAAAGATATTGTGAAGGTAGCTTATCTGCCATTTAACCATTGATAAGATAATTTGTATTTGAAAGACAAAATCCTGGTTTTTCAAGAGGAAAAAGTAAGATGCTGTAAGTTGCTACCTCTAAGAACTTGGAAGTGTCAGCTGTCAGCCTGCTGATGTCCTCCCACGGACTCAGACAAGAAGACTAGACCACACACTTATAAATATTACATAAGCACGCAAAATGAAGACTTACCAAGCTGCAGAACAATCGACCTGGAGATGCATTCCAAGAGAAAAGCAAAGAAAAAACTGAATGTTATGTAGTAGTTTCACTGTTAGTATTATACTAACATTTTTATTACTATTTTATGCTTTTATCATTTAAAAGAAATGATTGATTATGCTAACTTTGTTGAGAATCCAACATTTTTATGTAGAATGATAATTGAATGTTTCATTGAATTATACAAAAAGGGAAATACAGTTTGGATGAAGAATAAAATGTTGAAGTAGGCATACTATAATGTGAGAACTAATTTGGAAATATTAATATAAACTAATAACATTTAATAAAATATGTATTTTCTAGAGATCTGTTCAAAAAAAAAAGAGTCAGAAGAGGAGATGTCCAAATCCAAATTAAAAGGCCATATATAAGTGATAATGATAGCTTTGAGCAGTGAGATAGGATTAACCAGGAGAACATGAGTAAATTCAGCTGGACAGCTTGCCATTACTGTGATGACATCTCTGATATTTATTAACTGTATGTAATAAGAACTGGATCTGGAATAAATGGGTTTAAAATGCAGGAAAATGAATTACCTTGTGGATGTGACAGTCTTCACTCCTGATGTTATGACAAGTGTGGGGCTTTCCCTGAAATACTCAGCAGCCCTCTTCATCCTGCTGTTAACATGGATTTCCTGCTGCAGTCAAGACAACAGGGCTCTCCTGCAGCTTCATTTTACACAGCAGGCAGGCAGGAGGGGGCACACAGGTGACACCAACAAGAGGTAGTTAATCATAATCAAATGATCAATAAACCTCAGGTCTTGAAACTTAACACCCAACCTAAAAGGTGATCTAGCTCAAGGAAACTAGAGATGTACGTGTCATGTTCTGCCTAATGCTCAGGGGTCAACGTGGCGTTTGATAAATGGAAGATTACAAAAGTTTCAGAATGGACTAAGGCTGAGTTCATGATCTATGAGGAAGGTGCTGGCACTGTGAAACTAAACTGGGTGTCCGGAAATTTAATAAGTGTTCATGAAAACCGGGAAGGGGCTGAAGGCCCATCATTGGAGAACTCGGGCAGCTAACCATGCCGATCTCACTTTAAATTGGGAAGGCAGTCTCATTCCCTGCAGGTTCATTTGAACTTGAAATTGGGAAGTCATGCTCCTTTCCAAAGGTTAGTTTTACCTGTGAAACACTGAGTATCATTAAGGAGAGAGAAGAGCTCTGGGAATCTTCAACGCCTATATGACCTGAAGTCCAACGGGTCATGTCAGCCTTCCAGAGCTAGGAGGGGGACCACTGTAGTAAGGAAGTAGGAGAGGAATGTGGGTTTTCCACTCTCTGACTTGCCATATGGTCAGTTAAGAAAATGCCTGTTTAGTGGAATGTGAAATTCATGAGGATAATTGTCTGCTGTATTCATAAGAGTGGATGAAAAGCTGTTAAGTCTGCAGCCATATTTAAGGACAATGCTTTAAAAGAGGGAGGTACTTAAATGCCTTTGTGTTTATTTTTACTTGTAGGGTTTTAGAATAGCAAGGGTTTGACTTACTCACCTGACACATCAGTTTTAAGATCTGTACATAAGAATAAATACCTAATATTAAAATCTTTATTGCTTATACATTGCTATAGTAGCTTAAAGTAACAATAAACATTTATTGTATCACACAGTTTCTGAGGGTCTGGAATTCAGGAGCAGCTTAGCTGGTTTGGGGTCTCGCATGAGGTCATAGGGAAGCCAACAGTCTGAAAGCTCGACTGGGCTGGTAGGACCCGTTTCCAAGATGATTCATTCACACAGCTGATGAGTCAGTGCTGGCCATTGGCTGGAGACCTCAGTTCTTTGCCATGTGGATCTCCTCAGAGGGCTACTTGAGCATCCTCACATGGTGACTGGCTTCCCCAGATGTTCATAATAGGACATAACTATACTTGCTAACATAAAGTAGAAATGTGTTCTCTCAATTATAAAAGTCCCAAGGCAGGTGATGTGTGGTAGTGGATCCACTAAGTCATCAGGCACCCAGGATTCTTCTATTAGTCTCTCTCTCATCCTTAATACAAGAACTAAAGGATGCCTCCTTTGTCAACATGGTTGCTAGAGATCCATCCATCTATCCACAATCCAACAGAAAGGAGAAGTTAGAAGGAAAAAACAAAAATGGGCCTATACCAACTGTCTGTCTCACAGTTCTATATTCCAGAGGATCTACCCAGAAATTTCTGTTTCACTCTCATTAGCCAAAACGGCTGCATGAAGTTGTAATGGAAGCTGAAAATTTTGTATCTCAGGCAAGCATATTGCCACTCCAAATAACATCAGCTTTTATAAGTAAGGAAGAAAAAGAAAGCGGACCTTGGATCAGCAACAAATCATTTCTGTCATATCTGTTTTGTAAAGATCCGCATAACTTTGTGTTATGACAGGATTCCCACATGATATTTTCACAGGTTGTCATATATTTTTTTAAAACTGAGATTAAAAAGTTAGAGTAGAGAAGAATGGAGAAAATGGGTGGGTGGGAAGTAATCATAGCAGAAAAGATGCCTTGACTTTGATAAAAGCAGAATTATCCTGGCAATTATCTCCTTGTAAGAGTCAGAAGATTGCCATGTCCCCTAAAGTGTTTTGATGGTTCCAAGAATTGGGCTAGAAAGGACAGGTCCTTTGGAGCATTAGCCCCCCATAACTGGATTATCTCTTTCCAATGGCACTGGGGACCCATTTGAGCATTAGACTGAAATCCAAAGCTGTTTTTCCATTCTCTCTCCCTGACATTCCCAGTAAAAGGCTAAATTCTCTGCCTAGTAAACTGTGAGGCACTATTGATAGTGGGTGTTGGAAAATGATGCAGAAACAAATAGAACATTTTTTATGCCAATAGAAACAGCAAATCACCCTTCCTTCACACCCAAGAGACACAACAAGTGCAAATCAAAAGTTCTCACCCTCAGAAGGAAAATAATCCACAAGCTTCTCAGAGGAAGGAATTACCTACCTGCCTATACAGTGCAATAAATGTCCCTTTTAAAATGAAATAATTTCTGAGCTCCTCAGCACAAGACTTATGGTGAAAAAGACAGCACCAATATTAAAATTTAATGTACCCAATATTGTCATGTAACAACAAATCAACCACTAAAAAGCAGCAAGTATTTTTTTTTCTATGCCTAAAAAGAGTTACAATGCTTTAATTTGAACGGATGTTGGGTTACAATTATGGGTTATGATGGTGAAAAGTACGAATTTGTGTCTCTAGCAATCAGATGGGGTTGCACAGAGCAGTTTATATAATATGCAGTGTACTGCTCTGTCAGTGTCAATGAGTATTCACTTCTCTTACTAATTCAATAGACCATAAAGATGACAAGTTTAGAAGCTGAAATAATGATAAAGTGAAAGCTTTGAACAGTTCAATCTTTTGGGCTTCATGGTGCTTTGCAAAGCTAGTCTAGTTCCACTCTCAGACTTGGGAGTGTGAAGATTGATTTGCCTATGTATTAGTAATAGAAGGAAACTCCAAGGCTCAGAGGAGAAACTATTCTAGTGGGTGAACTTCTCACCCTATTGTCTATGTACAAGGTAGACCCTGTTCAGACCCTTGCCATCCATAACCAGAGTTTGGAGTCAGACAAACCTGATTTAAATCCTGACTCTGCCCCTTAGGAACTCCATGTAATCTCAGACATGCTGTTAAATCTTCTTGAGTCTCAGTTCTCACCTGTAGAAGTGTAGGTAAGAGGTGGTCTAAGTTGCAGGGCTGATGGAAGGACTACCTCATATGAAAGAGCTGAATCTGAGTGAGTACTGGACAAATGTTATCCCCCGCCCCGTCCTTTCTGAAGTTAAAAATCAGGATTCTGTCTCTACAGTTGGCATGTATTCCCACCAAATAGGTCTTTGACCTGCTTCCTTAGTTCATTATTCCTGGAGATTAAATACACCTGTATTTAAAGTGATTAATGGGGCAGGGCACCTGGTAAGGTCTCATAAATATCAGTGCTCATCAGCAGCAGCGTCATTATTAGAAGAGGTTGCTGGGTTCTATTTATGGTGCTGCCAGAGATCATACACACGACCCGACCCGGCAGATTCCTCCTTACAGCATGATTGGGGGAGGGAAGGGGACGTTCCTAACAAAGTGTGACTGTTTTAACTGTTAAAATATGTTCAAAGACCCTTTTCCAATCTTTTTATTATTGTAATTAGTCACAAAAAAGGCCAAATCGGGACCTCAGGAAGCCCTGGCTTTCCGACCTCTATGCTCTGCTGGGCTCTGATTTATGAGAGTTCAAGGATGCCAAGCAACCAGCCACAAAAGCCCAGATCCACTCTGGCCCTAATCCTAGGGCAGATGAAAATGCCGCCACCTCGCCTGGCAAAGAGCATTGGCGGGGTGCCTGGAGCCCTTTCAAAAGAGCACAGCTTTGAGGAGAGAACCCTCCTGAAGCCCTGAGAGCACCGGCCTGCATCTCCTGCGATGATTTGCAGTGCAGCCGCACTTTCCATCAGAGGAGGACCGGGACAGCGGCGGCCCTGCCATCCAAGCTGATTTGTTAGCTAAAAATCAATCACCCTGGCAGACAGAAAAACAGTGGAGATTAGAACACATGTGGCAAATGTGAGCGCCTTCCCAGGGGGCAGAGATGCAAGGTGGGGAGGGAAAACATGATTGATAAGTCTAAACAGATACAGTCTCTTCTGTGGCAATGTTACATCACCCTTAAATAGAAAATGTGATATATTTTCCCTAAGGCTGAGGACAGGCAAGACAATGCTTTGGGGACCACTTTGCTGCTAAGATTGCATTCAGGGGAACACTTTTCCAAGCCTTGGGTAGTGAACAGAAAAGGAACCAATGACCAAGAGCAGCTACTGTTATTGAGCCCCAAGCTAGATGCACAGATTCCCTCGACTCCTCACAAGGATGCTGAAAGTTAGGAATATCATCCCAATGTTACACATGAAAATAAATTGAGGGCCAGAAGGCAGGAAGCTTATCGATGTTCACTGGGCATCCATTATGGGCCAGGTACGGACTGTTCTACATGCGAAGGATATAGTGGTGAAAATGGAAGACACAGGGCCCTTCAAGGAGCCGATATTCCAGTAGAGAAAAATAAACACTTAAGTAGTATTATCTTAGGTACAAACGAGCACTATGAAGGGAATGAAGTAGTTGGGTTTGTTGTGGAGTGATTTGTTAGAGAGGGGCTGCCCTGTGAGCTAGAGTACTCTGGGCCAGACATGGTGACCTTCAAGGAGAATGCTCCATAACGCCGGTCAGCTGTGAAAACGTGGTGACGAGGGCTTTTCAAGCAGAATGAAGAGAAAGTGCAAAGGGCCTGCGATGAAAGCAGAAAGCCAGCTAGTGTGGCCAAGGGGCAGCAGGCACCAGGGAAGGGCTGGGCCAGGCTACATGACAGATCCAAGGACATGCATTTAGGGAGCAGCAGAGCCAAAACGGATGACCAGACCATCTCAGAAGCTCATGAGCAGCCCATGGGAACACTGTCCATCGCACACCAAGGTAAGCACACAGCAATACCCAGAGGCGGTCAGCCCATGGGCATGGAGTCAGCCTGCTCAGGTATAAGTCTGGTATAAACTCTGAGATAGGCAGATATGTGTGTACACACACACAGACACACACACACAAAGGCAGTCTGTAAGTTTCAGGTTTTCTCCCTCATTTTGTGGGACTGTCCAAAAGCAAGCCAGTTTTCCCGGGCTACCCTCACTGAGACTTCCTCTTATCTCAAGTTTTCAGGTAGACACACTGAGTGTAGCATCCTATTCTTCAAATAGGAGAAGTACAGGAATAGGAGAAGTACGGGAGAGCCCAAAGGAGAGGGGAAAGAAAGAATGGATATGGGTGCCCAAGTACGGACATTTCCATTAGGATCTTTCTTTTATATTTTAATTATTTTTTACATGGGCATTACACTCACACAGAAAAATATTCCAATATAGCAAGATGGCTACATATGAAACATGGTCTACTTTCCATCTCCACCAGCAGTTTTCCAGTTTATTTCCCCAGCAGCAACTACTGTTACCAGCTTCTCGGGTATCCTTCCAGAGATACTGCCTGCAAGTGTGAATCAATTATTAGAGTCTTTCTATACATTGATCCATGACGCTTGACTCATATTGAGTTTCACATTGCCGTTAAAGAAGCAAAGCTTGAGATGTCAAAGAAAACCACCCAAATTTGCCACATTCAAATAACGGTGATACTGGTACCATTTGCCAAAAAGAACTTTCCTCCAAACATAGCACAATAACACAATAAGTGCTCCTCCATGCAAAGGTGGAAAGTTCCAGTATCTGCTTACTGAACAGTTACTCTGCGCTGGTCCTGAGCTGGGCACTTGTGAACACACCTGGAGAGAAGAAGGGATCCTTCCAAGCCAGCCTCTGGACACAACAACAGGGGAGTGGCTCATGGTCACATGCGACAAATAATGAAAACCACAAAAATCTGTCTATAACCTCAGGGAGTCATTTTTGGTTTGAAATAAGAAACCTGAACAAAATGTCTGTTTCCCTCCTGAGAGATACATTTTCTTACTGCAGTCCAACTTTTTCTCCTTTACAAACAAAGCATGAAGTGGGACCCCAAAAGGGACAAGGGGCCCCCAGAGGCAGGCGGGGTCTCCGGGCGAGGGCCAGAGCAAGCAGAGAGCATGACTATTAAGCTGCTGCTACCATTTTGTATTTTTCCTGATTCTTTTTCAGTGTCTCAGCTCTCTGCAGGTAACCAGATCTCATTGTTATTAATTATAGAAGGAACGTTTTGGAATGGATACATCACATTTATTAAAAAGAAGAAAGAGCCCGTGATCAACACTTGGACAAATGTGCACTCGGATATGTAGTTAGAAGGCGGCAATTTTTTTTCCCCAAGAAGAGCGGATCAGAAACAGATATCATTAAGTAAAAGATATTTTATAGTAGTACGTGCAAACCTAGACAGCACAATTGCTTTCCAGCTGGCTTTCAAAGGGTCCTTGTATCACCCTCCTTCCCCACCCCCCGCCAAAAATTAATTCATGCAGACAAATGACTACTAAGATTGTTCTTTTGCTTAGGATTTTCCAATTCTGTTAAGTTGCCTTCCCTTATAGACTCTATACCAAAACAGTCTTCCAAAAGAAAGCAGCTTTGGGCAATAAATAAAGGTTTATTGAGCGAACCTGATGTAAATCTTTGAAGAAAGCATTTTCCTAAGGTTTTCTTTATTTCTATTCAAAACCCACCCCCTCATTCTCCTTGCATCCCCAAACACAGCTGGCTGGTCCAATACTGGAGTGAATCACATGCAAGAAAATTAACCAACCCTACTTACACCCTCAACTCCCCAGTGAGGAGAAACGAATCTCTTGAGAAACTGGAAGTAAGACAGTAAGGCACAGCATCTCTTCCTCTTTCCCCACCATCCCAAAGGCAGCTGCACCATCCCGGCTGGCTTTGGGGAGATGCAGAAGAGGCTGTTTGCTTGGATATTTTTACTCGGATCCGGTGAAGAGCAGAGGATAGGTTTGAACTCATTATTGTTGCTAAAGCCCATTAAACCTCTACCCCATATACAATGTCTGTCCACCCTATGCCAGGCCCGTGCAGTCACAAGGGGCAAAAAGGGGACAACGACCAAGTCCTTGCCCTAATGGAGCGCTCATCCTAGTGTCAGAACCAGCTTGGAAACGCACACACTGCCATACCCTGCACCTAAACAATTACGGGGGATGGATACGGTTATGGGGAGTGTGGAGGAGATTTCTGTGGCCACTGCCAGGCTCTGCAAACCTGACAGGACATAAAACAGTCCCCAGTCACAAAGAATCATGATAGTTTGTTAAAAAAAAAAAAAAAAGGAGAGCGAGAGAGGAGGAGGAGGAAGGAGGAACAGAGCAAAATTTAGCAAAGAAAAGAGAGTTTGGAGGAGGACAAATAAATGAGATGGTGAAAACAGAACAAGGTATCATGCTTGCATATAAAAGTAGAGAGTCACAGCAAAATGACCATGAATTGAATAAACATCTGGGAGAGATGATATAAGGGAATAAAGACTGCATTTGTAAAAGGAAACTCTGTCACAAGGTCAGGAGGCCCATGCTTTTGAGGGGCCAAGCCCTCCAATCAGCGGAAGAGGGTCCTGGGAGACCCTGCAGGGGGACGCGAATACCCATCACTGTCCTGGATGAGGACCCAGCACCAATAAAGACCCAGAGCCAAGTGGCATCATAGAATAAGAAACAACTTGGAGGTCAGACACTGGGGCTGAGAGGCCCAGAGACAATACTCATGTCAGATGCTCTTGTATGATTTCCCATGGGTTCTGCCTCCTTACCTGATGTGGGCTTCTCAAGGGCAGGGGGCACATCTTTTTTTAATGCCTGAATTTTCAGGCCCTAGACCTGTAGGTATATGATAACATTTAATGTTAAATATATGAAAAGGCCATTTTGTAGTTTCCAAGAGTTTTCCTGTAATGCGCCCTTTTGATGTCCACATTTACATCTCACAAGTTGAGTTTTAGAAATTCAGTTTTAAGGTGAAGAACTGGAGGCTTGGAGAGATTAAGTGCCTTTTCTAAGACTGCACAGCTAGGAAATAACAAAGCCCCATGGGACCACCATCTTCCTCGGCAACTTCACCATTCACCTCCCACCACCACCACATCCAGGACGTGGACAATGATAGGCCCTCAATGCTCTGCCCTTTCTCCCGCTTCCCCATCTCCCCACATTCAGCAAGCAAGAGTGCAAGAAGCTTCTAAGTGTCACAGACTGAGAGAGGCTCTGGACACACCACTATGAATCACAGTCCCTGCTTTGGGGGAGCTTGTGTTCTAGAAAGGAGACAGATAATAAGCAAGAAAGGACATATGTGAGTAAGATAACCTCAGCAGGCGATAGGAGCTACAGAGAAAATAAAACTCATGGTTGGGATAGAGTGTGATGGAGGAGGAGAAAACTGATGGGTAAGGTGGTCTAGAAAAGGCTCTCTGAGGACAGATATCTGAGTGAGACCTGATGAGAAAAGAACCAACCCTGAAAAACCCTGGGGTGGAGCATTCCAGGCAGAGGGAATGGCATGTGCAAAGCCTCTCCAGTGGGCTGAGCTGGACACACAGGAGGAACAGGAAAGAAGGCAGTATCCAAGGGGCATGAGAAACCTGGAACCCTGCCAGCAGAGATTCTGGAAAATGAGGGTCCTACACTTTCAGCCCCTATAAAGAAGGGGAAGGGCCCTAGGTTGCCATTTGACTCTCTAGCACAAGGCACAAGAGTGGAAGTAGCTGGAAGCTCCTGCAAAGGTCCAGATGGGAGAGAACGGCGGCTTGGATGAGGGTAGTGGCAGTGGAAATAGACAGGACTAGAACAATGTGGTATACCTTTTGGACTCAGGAAGGTTTGTTGATAGGGTGAATTTGCTCATTTTTGTCACTCCCTAGAATGTCCTCTCCCCAGTAAACTTCTCCCTCACTGGTCCTCGGGTGTCACTGTGTTTTTAACAGCTTTATTGAATTCATATACCATACAACTCACCCATTTAGTGTATAATTCAAAGGCTTTTAGTGTAATCACAAAGTTATGTATTCATCACCACATCACTTTTAGAGCACCACCCAAAACAGGGACCCTGCAGCCCTCAGCCTTCCATTTTCCCCAGCTCTGAGCCAACGATAATTTTTCTGTCTTTATAAATTTGCCTGTTCTGAACATTTCATATAAATGGAATCCTACAATATTCGACCCTTTGTGACTGGCCTCTTTCACTTAGCATAATTTTCAAGGTCCATCCACACTGTAGTATGCATGAGTACTCATTTCTTTTTTATTTTCTACTACTTGTCTTCTCTGAGTTGTACAGCCCTCCCCGTGCCCCCCACAACATTACATCTGCTAATCATAATGCCCCTTTTTCCCGCTTATCCCTCCCTTCCCACCCATCGTCCCCAGTCCCTTTCCCTTTGGTAACTATTAGTCCGTTCTTGGGTTCTGTGAGTCTGCTGCTGTTTTATTCCTTCAGTTTTTTTCTTTGTTTTTATACTCCACAGATGAGTGAAATCATTTGATACTTGTCTTTTTTGGCTTGGCTTATTTCACTGAGCATAATACCCTCTAGCTCCATCCATATTGTTGCAAATGGTAGGATTTGTTTTCTTCTTATGGCTGAATAATATTCCATTGTGTATGTGTACCACATCTTCTTTATCCATTCATCTGCTGATGGACACTTAGGTTGCTTCCATTTCCTGGCTATTGTCAATAATGCTGCGATAAACATAGGGGTGCATCTGTCTTTTTCAAACTGGGCTGCTGCATTCTTAGGGTAAATTCCTACGACTGGAATTCCTGGGTCAAATGGTATTTCTATTTTGAGTTTTTTGAGGAAACCATACTGGTTTCCACAATGCTTGAACTAATTTGCATTCACACCAGCAGTGTAGGAGGGTTCCCTTTTCTCCACATCCTCGCCAACATTTGTTGTTGTTTGTGTTTTGTATGATGGCCATCCTCACTGGTGTGAAGTGATATATCATGTGGTTTTAATCTGCATTTCTCTGATGATTAGTGATGTGCAGCATCTTTTCATGTGCCTGTTGGACATCTGAATTTCTTCTTTAGAGAAGTTTATATTCATGTCCTCTGCCCATTTCTTAATTGGATTATTTTCTTTCTGTTTGTTAAGGTGGTAAGTTCTTTATATATTTTGGATGTCAACCCCTTATCAGATACGTCATTTATGAATATATTCTCCCATACTGTAGGATGTCTTTTTGTTCTACTGATGGTGTCCTTTGCTGTACAGAAGCTTTTCAGCTTGATATAGTCCCACTTGTTCATTTTTGCTTTTGTTTCCCTTTCCCGGGGAGATATGTTCATGAAGAAGTTGTTCATGCTTATGTCCAAGAGATTTTTGCCTATGTTTTTTTCTAAGAGTTTTATGGTTTCATGACTTACATTCAGGTCTTTGATCCACCTTGAGTTTACCTTTGTGTATGGGGCTAGACAGTAGTCCAGTTTCATCCTCTTACATGTAGCTGTCCAGTTTTTCCAACACCAGCTGCTGAAGAGGCTGTCATCTCCCCATTGTATATCCAAGGCTCTTTTATCAAATATTAATTGACTGTATATGTTTGGGTTAATGTTTGGATTTTCTATTCTGTTCCACTGGTCTGTGGGTCTGTTTTTGTGCCAATACCAAATTGTCTTGATTACTGTGGCTTTGTAGTAGAGCTTGAAGTCAGGGAGCATAATTCCCCCCATTTTATTCTTCTTTCACAGGATTGCTTTGGCTATTCGGGGTCTTTTGTGGTTCCATATGAATTTTAGAATTATTTGTTTGAATTCATTGAGGAAAGCTGTTGGTAGTTTGATGGGGATTGCTTTGAAACTGTAGATTGCTTTAGGTAGTATAGCCATTTTGACAATATTTATTCTTCCTAGCCAAGAGCATGGGATGCATTTCCATTTGTTAGTGTCCTCTTTAATTTCTCTTAGGAGTGTCTTGTAGTTTTCAGAGTACAGGTCTTTCACTTCCTTCTTTAGGTTTATTCCTAGGTATTTTATTCTTTTTGATGCAATTGTGAATGGAATTGTTTTTCTGATTTCTCTTTCTGTTAGTTCATCATTAGTGTATAGGAAAGCAACAGATTTCTGTGTGTTAATTTTGTATCCTGCAACTTTGCTGAATTCAGATATTAGTTCTAGTAGTTTTGGAATGGAATCTTTAGGGTTTTTTATGTACAGTATCATGTCATCTGCAAATAGTGACAATTTGACTTCTTCTTACCAATCTGGATGCCTTGTATGTCTTTGTTTTGTCTGATTGCTGTGGCTAGGACCTCCAGTACTATGTTGAATAACAATGGAGAGAGTGGGCATCCCTGTCTTGTTCCTGATCCTAGATGAAAAACTTTCAGCTTCTCACTGTTAAGTATGATGTTAGCTGTGGGTTTGTCATATATGGCCTTTATGATGTTGAGGTACTTGCCATCTATACCCATTTTGTTGAAAGTTTTAATCATGAATGGATGCTGAATTTTGTCAAATGCTTTTTCAGCATCTATGGAGATGATCATGTGGTTTTTGTTCTTCTTTTGTTGATGTGGTGGATGATGTTGATGGATTTTTGAATGTTGTACCATCCTTGCATCCCTTGTATGAATCCCACTTAATCATGGTGTATGATCCTCTTGATGTATTTTTGAATTCGGTTTGCTAATATTTTGTTGAGTATTTTTGCATCCACGTTCATCAGGGATATTGGTCTGTAATTTTCTTTTTTGGTGAGGTCTTTGTCAGGTTTTGGTATTAGAGTGATGCTAGCTTCATAGAATGAGTTTGGAAGTATTCCTTCCTCTTCTATTTTTTGAAAAACTTTAAGGAGAATGGGTGTTATTTCTTCTGAATATGTCTGGTAGAGTTCAAAAGTGAATCCATCTGGTCCGGGGTTTTGTTCTTGGGTAGTTTTTTGATTACCACTTCAATTTCATTGCTAGTGATTGGTCTGTTTAGTTTTTCTGTTTCTTGCTTGGTCAGTCTTGGAAGGTTGTATTTTTCTAAGAAGTTGTCCATTTCTTCTAGGTTTTCCAGCTTGTTAGCATATAGATTCTCATAATATTCTCTTATAATTCTTTGTATTTCTGTGGGGTCCGTCGTGATTTTTCCTTTCTCATTTCTGATTGTGTTTATGTGTATAGATTCTCTTTTTCTCTTAATAAGTCTGTCTAGAGGTTTATCTATTTTGTTTACTTTTTCAAAGAACCAGCTCTTGGTTTTATTGATTTTTTCTATTGTTTTATTCTTCTCAATTTTATTTATTTCTTCTCTGATCTTTATTATGTCCCTCCCTCTGGGGACTTTGGGCCTCATTTGTTCTTCTTTTTCCAATTTCAGTAATTGTGTCTTTAGACTATTCATTTGGGAATGTTCTTCCTTCTTTAAATAGGCCTGGATTGCAATATACTTTCCTCTTAGAACTGCCTTTGCTGCATCCCACAGAAGTTGTGGCTTTGTGTTGTTGTTATTAGTCTCCATATATTCTTTGATTTCTGCTTTGATTTGGTCGTTAACCCATTGATTAATTAGGAGAAGGTTGTTAAGTCTCCATGTATTTATGAGCCTTTTTGATTTCTTTCTAAAACTTATTTCTAGTTCTATACCTTTGTGATCTGAGAAGTTGGTTGGTAGGATTTCAATATTTTTGAAGTTACGGATGTTCTTTTTGTGGCCTAGTATGTGGTCTATTCTGGAAAATGTTCCATGTGCACTTGAGAAGAATGTGTATCCTGCTGCTCTTGGGTGTAGAGTTCTGTAGATGTCTGTTAGGTCCATCTGTTCTAGTGTGTTGTTCAGTGCCTCTGTGTCTTTACTTATTTTCTCTCCAGTTGATCTGTCCTTTGGAGTGAGTGGTGTGTTGAAGTCTCCTAAAATGAATGCATTGCTGTCTATTTCCTCCTTTAATTCTTTTAGTATTTGTTTCACATATGTTGGCGCTCCTGTGTTGGGTGCATATATATTTATAATGGTTATATCCTCTTGTTGGACTGACCCCTTTATCATTATGTTATGTCCTTCTTTATCTCTTGCTACTTTCTTCGTTTTGAAGTCTATTTTGTCTGATACAAGTACTGCAACACCTGCTTTTTTCTCCTTGTTGTTTGCATGAAATATCTTTTTCCATCCCTTCACCTTTAGTCTCTGTATGTCTTTGGGTTTAAAGTGAGTCTCTTGAAGGCAGCATATAGATGGGTCTTGTTTTTTTATCCATTCAGTCACTCTATGTCTTTTGGCTGGTGCATTCAGTCCGTTTACATTTAGGGTGATTATGTATAGGTATGTACTTATTGGCATTGCAGGCTTCAGATTCGTGGTTAGCAAAGGTTCAAGGGTAAGTTCCCTACTATCTAAAAGTCTAACAACTAACTTAATATGTTATTACAAACACAATCTAAAGGTTCTTTTTTTGTTTGTTTATATGTTTGTTTCTTCCTTTTTCTTTCTACTCCATTCTTTATATATTAGGTATCATATTCTGTACTGTTTGTCTATCCGTTGATTGACTTTGGGGATAGTTAATTTAATTTTGCATTTGCTTAGTAATTAGCTGTTCTGTTTTCTTTACTGTGGTTTTATTACCTCTCGTGACAGCTTTTAAACCGTAGGAACACTTCCATCTATAGCAGTCCCTCCAAAATACACTGTAGAGATGGTTTGTGGGAGGCAAATTCTCTCAGCTTTTGCTTATCTGGGAATTGTTTAATCCCTCTTTCAAATTTAAATGATAATCTTGCCAGATAAAGTAATCTTGGTTCAAGGCCCTTCTGCTTCACTGCATTAAATACATCATGCCACTCCCTTCTGGCCTGTAAGGTTTCTGCTGAGAAGTCTGATGATAGCCTGATGGGTTTTCCTTTGTATGTATTCTTATTTCTCTCTCCAGCTGCTTTTAATAGTCTGTCCTTATCCTTGATCTTTGCCATTTTAATTACTATATGTCTTGCTGTTGTCTTCCTTGGGTCTCTTCTGTTGGGAGATCTGTGCACCTGCATGGCCTGAGAGACTATCTCCTCAGCAATCACCTCCTCAAAGGCACTTTCTATCCCTTTTTCTCTCTCTTCTTCTTCTGGTACCCCTATAATGCGAATATTGTTCTGTTTGGATTGGTCACACAGTTCTCTCAATATTCTTTCATTCTTAGAGATCCTTTTTTCTCTCAGTGCCTCAGCTTCTTTGTATTCCTCTTCTCTAGTTTCTATTTCATTTATTGTCTCCTCCACCATATCCAATCTGCTTTTAATACCGGCCATTGTGTTCTTCAATGATTGGATCTCCAACCGGAATTCATTCCGGACTTCTTGAATATCTTTCCATACCTCCATGAGCATGTTAATGATTTTTATTTTGAACTCCCTTTCAGGGAGAATCATAAGGTCCATATCATTTAAATCTTTCTCAGGAGTTGTATTCATAATTTTACTCTGGACCAGGTTCCTTTGGCGTTTCATATTTGTGTATGGCGCCCTCTAGTGCCCAGAAGCTCTACTCTCTGGAGCTGCTCAGCCCCTGAAGCAATGTGGGGATTGTAGGGGAGTGGTATTGGTGCCTCCGGGGAGGAAAGGGCTGTTCCCTGGTTCCTGGATGCTATGCCTGTCTCCACTGCCTGAACCAGTGGGCTGAGCACACAGGTATAAGCCTCTGTGCTTTGCATTTTTAGTTGCTGTAGACAGATCTTCCCTCTGGCTGGCCTAACAGCAGGGAAGGATTTCCCGGTTTGCAAGCCCGGTGGGGCTGGCCAGAAGAAAGGCGCACTGGCCTGCCTGTCACAGAAGGGGTTCTTGGAGCTGTGTAGGCAGCCAGGGAGCTGGAGCACCTGAAGATCGTGAAAGCTCCCAACCTGCTGGGCAGAGTGCACCCAGACAATTTTGTCTGCCTGTCCTTTCTCCTGAGCAGTAAGCTCAGTGCAATCCTTGCCCCTTTAGCAGCCCTCTTGCTAAGCGCTTCTTTGTTAGGAAGTCTCTCAGACTGCCCACCTTTCTTTTGTCCCCGAGCAGCTGGGTATGGATCCCTGCTTTCACAAGCAGCTGGATTCTTAGTCTCTCCAGGAATTCTGCCTGTCTTAGGTTTCCAACCACCTAATTACATGCAAGCACCATGAAATGTAGGTTTGTGCTCCCAGAGCAGATCTCCAGAGTTAGGTATTCATCAGTCCCACATCTCCACTCCCTCCCTGCTCTGTTCCTGTTCCTCCCACTGCTGAGCTGGGGTGGGGGAAGGGCTTGGACCCCGCAGGACCACAGCTTTAGTACGTTACCCTTTTCTGTGAGGGGTGCTCTTGTCTCCAGGTGTATGCAGTTTGTTGCCGTCCTCTTTCCCATTGCTCTTTCAAGAGTAGTTGATGTAGCTTTATTTTCATATTATATGAGGTTTTAGGAGGAAGCCTTTGTCTCACCTCTCACACCGCCATCTTTAATCCAATCTCATTTCTTAACATCAAATGATATCCCACTGTATGGATACCACATTTTATTTATCCATTCATCATTTGATGGACATTTGAGTTGCTTCCACTTTATAGCTATTATGAATAATATTGCTATAAACATTTATGGACAACTTTTCTTGTGGACTTATGTTTTCA
This sequence comes from Smutsia gigantea, assembly GCA_032199065.1. Lineage (NCBI taxonomy): Eukaryota > Metazoa > Chordata > Mammalia > Pholidota > Manidae > Smutsia > Smutsia gigantea. The sequence goes on from JAVSCE010015262.1 coordinate 123,241, forward strand.
TTTCTCTTCAACATATACCTAGGAGTGGAATTGCAGATCATATGCTTCAGTGTCTGAAGAACCGCCAGACTGTTTTCCAAAGTGGCTGCACCATTTTATATTCCCACCAGCAGTGTGTGAGGGTGCTCAGGTGTCCCTTCCAAGCGCTGCCTCACCTCTCATGTGTTACCTGAGCTGAGTTAGATGCTTCGTCCAATCTCACCAATACCCTGTGCAAGTCCCTACCATAGTTTTCCATGATGTACTGTCCTCCCTGATTTTCTTAGCTCTCTGTGCCCACCTTTAATAGAAACTGTTTCTTTCTTTCATCTTTCCATCCAGCACATCTAGCATAATTCCTGGCATATGGTTGGTTTCCAGCTGCCCCCGGGACTGGGTCCAAGAGGCAGTCTGGACTAGTTGAAACATACTCCCAGATACTTTTGAGCCAGTTAACAACAGGTCTGAGGTCTTCAGGCATACTCAGGAAAATCAAAACAAAATCTGAAAGTAAGCTGCTACTACAGAGCTGAGGCTAGGGGCAGGGGGATTATCTACTTCTGTAGCTGCCTCCTGACAGATGTTATAAATGAGTAATTTATAAGTGTGCAATTTACAAGGTATCTACAACAGCGCTCAGAATGCTGATTCAGGGAGAACATGGGTGAGTGATGAGATTTTTATGGGATGCTGTGTATAGGTTTGCTTAGGATTTGTAGTATTGGTTTCTCAGCAATCACTAATGGCCTCCCTGACCCTTCCCAGCATCTGGAGCTGAAAAATGTGGTTTCAGACAAGATCTCAATAATGTACATTTAAATAATTAATCTGACAAGCTTGCCCTTTGGACATGATCACATGATCTGTTTTTCCCTGGCCGCCCCAATTCATCCAGGTGGGCAAAAATTCCTTAAGAAGTTGTCAGTATTCCTGAAAATCTATTCAGCTTCCAGAGTTTAGCACTTTATTCATTTCTACCTCTCATTTTTCATGAGGCCACATCTGCATGAAAAAACGATCCTTGTTTTATGCAAAAGGTGATCTTAGACTTAGGGCTTCTTAATACTCTTCTGATCATTGAAACTGATAAGGACCTCAGAATTACAGCTCATCAGAAATAAATGAAGTCAAATTCTAGGGCCAGTTCCACCACTAATTCACAGTAGAAATCCCATTTCTAAATAATGTCTTTTCAGATACAACAAAAATGATTGAACAAGAATAGCAGTTCCCACCATAGGGTTCTAGGATTGTGAAACTCTCAAAATACACTTTTGTTTTTAAATACTTTACTGAAAACACAAAAACTTCCTGAAAAGTCTACCTAAATACCTAAAACTTAGCATATTCCATTAACATCTAATAATGTAAACATATTTCAAATACATCTCCTAATTTTTCCCCTCCAAATCTACTTTATGCCCATCCATCCATTCTCACACAATGCAATGATCATTCACATAGTTTTTCAAGTCAAAAATATAGCAATCGTCTTTGATTTAATCTCTGGCCCTTACTCCCCATATGCAATTCATCAAGAAGTCCTATCAGCTTTACTTCCAAAATCCATCATTTCTCTCCATTTCCATTGGTTTTGCACCAGCTGAAGGCACTTCTTTCTCTTACCTGACCCCAAGCATTAACCTGCAGACAGTCTCCCTGCTTCCTCAGCAATGGATTACCCCTTGACCATCCCTTCACCTTGCAGTCTATGCCTACACTGCCCAAACCCTGCATACTTCCTTTTGTCTTTGACATGAAGTCCTATTCTCTCCAGTAGCCTGCAAGCCCTCTCTCCAAACCCCACTCTTTCTATAGCTACCATATCGTGATTGTTTTCCATCCCCACTGGCCGCCTTTCTATTTCTAGAAAATGTCAAGGTCTTTCCCTCCCCCAGCTATATTTGTGCCCTCTTTCTGAATTCTTCCTCCAGATCTTAAAGGGCTGACCTTCTATCATTTGGGTTTCGGCTCAGATGTTATTTTCTTTCATTCTATCTCACATTGCTCACCTGACACTGATAGAGCCACCCTACTTGGCATCGCCCACCATTGCTCGCTCACAGTCCTTATCTTCATTTCATTTCATTTATTACTATTTGAAATTAGATATTTTTAATGAAAGAGACATTTTAAACATTTTCTTTATTTTTACTTTATACTAGAACCATGCCTGAACAAAACTTCTTTCAACTCAATCAATTATTAATGTGGTTTCTCTTAGGCTGATCTAAACTTTGAACGGCAGTAACATATGGCTTTGCTCTTTAAAAAGGAGGAAAAAAAATTGATAACTGTGATGATGACAGCTAAAATTTATTGATTCCCTTACCAAGTGCCAGGCATTGTGATAAGTATTTTATGGGTAAATCTTATTTAGTCCCCACAACAACCTTATTACATAAATACTTTTATGATGCTTGCTTTAAAGATGGAATAACTCAAACTCAGAGAGACCCAGCCAAGAGCCTGCAGAGACCATGAGGAAGGTAAGAGAACAATGTTTGAACCCATGTGGTCTGAATCCAAAGTCCATGCTCTTAATCTTTATAGTATTCTGCCTCTCTTAATAGTCACAATTTAATCATCTTTTCCCCACTAGAATTAAGTTTCTAGGTAATAAAAATAATGACTGTATATCATTATCTGGGAAAAGTTCAGAAATATTTTAGAACTATTTGAAAGTGCCATAGGAGCCCAGCTGGTCCCACACTGGGGTTCTTGAGTCCAATGAAGCACACAACTGATTTGTTAGCACCCCACATTTTAGATACTAATCGACCAAGTTCACAGCCAACATGTTGCTAATTTGTTTATTTCCAATGAAAAAATAGCTGTCAAGCAGAAATGATAGGGATGCTTGGGGATCAAGCCATTCTCTCTCTGCAAACAAATCTGCGTGGGGAGCAAGATTGTGAGCAGAAGTTTACTTGGTAAGGATGGAATAAAGGCAGGAAGATGAGCATAAAGATGCTAATACCTGATGCTTGATTCCTCTGGGGCAGAGGGATGGGGGTGAGTGTCTCTCCTGCACCAGAGATCTGGGCAGGCACTGCTTCCCTTCAGCTTCTTTCTGATACATATTTTCTTTCTTTGCCTGTGTCAGTGCCTACAGCCAATTCATCATTATGTCTTAGCCTATAAAACAATTCATTTCTAAGATGACTTTGCACTTCTTCATATTGCTCTAAGTCAGTTAATAGCTTAACTCCTCTGAGAACCACCTTACCTATTTCACATTCTTGCAGGGCATTTTGTGGGCCCTATATTCTATCTACTAAGGAGTATTGATTGGTCTAAAATGGGAGGGAGGGGAATTGGAAAACTGATGATCTAGGTAGGACCCTCCAAACACTCAATTCTAAGCCTTAAATGAGTAAAAGAATAAAAAAACATTTCTTTCCCTTTCCCTTAAGAGGTCTAAATCTGACAACAGCAATAAGGCATCCTCTTCTTATAATTCTGTCTTAACTCATCATTTACAATAATGGATCTTACAATCTTCCCTGTTTATATCATAATGAAGAGAAAAACTGGTGAGCAGATAAGACAAAGTTTTTCCCAACTGCTAGTGCTTTTACATCAGGATTGCCTGGGAGCATGTTTTTCCCTTCTACTTCTCTCCCTAACTCACCACATGAATTAAAAACCTTAGGGAAGCTGGCAGAAACATCTCAAGCAAGGTTCTGATTTTCAGGAAGTCCCAGAGCAGTGTCCTTGGGGGTAGTAGCCTCAGGGTAGTGTCCTCTGTCCCATTTTGATCAGAGAACATTTGCTTGGTATTGGCAATACATGAAGAAACAGAATCCTGGAAAAGAGGTTACCCTCTGAGAATTAAACTAGTAAAATACACGGTGTGATTGTGATTAGCCATCTGCGAGCATAAAGCAAAAGACAGCCAGTAAATGTGTCACTGAGGAATTTGCAAACAACAAAACCTCCAATAAAGATTATGGGAATAATCTCAGGGAGATGAGTCTGGAACTTGACAGCAATTTAGAAAGCCGAAAACTAATCCATTGCAATGTTCTCTCCCTAAGAAAGCTTGGGGAAGGGGATAAGACTGCCACTACAGAGAGCATTCAACACAAGCTCCCCAGGAGTATTGCCATCCTGAGCCAAAGGGAGAGAGAGACACAGCAAAAAACCCTGCATCAATTTTACCTAAAGATCTTGGGGAAATTATATTAAAATAAACATGAATATTTTATGGAGTAGATAAATAGAGGGAACATTTTGTGAACCTTGAAATTTACAGTTGACAAGAGAGCATATTTTTCTACTATTTTCTCCAAGTCTCTTCTGTACACAGATAGGAAAGCCCTGCCTACAGTGTTTGCTTGCTTGTTGCTTTCATTGTTTAGAGCTGTCACAAATTTCTTCTCTTCCTCTCTCCCCACCCCTTCCCTCCCTGCCTCTTCTCTCTCCCTCCTCTTTCTCTGTCTCCCCCTCTTTCCTCCTTCCCCCCTCTCTCCCCCTTCCCCCCTCCTCCCTCCTTCTCTCTCTCACTCCCCCTCTCTCCCTCCCTCTCTCCCTGCCCCTCTCATAAATTCTGACCACAATAGAATTGTCAGATGCAGAGCCTAGGGCTCTTGGCTGGCCCAAGTCACCCAAATCAAGTCTTTGCCTAAAATTTCCATGTAGTGTATCAATCAGGGTCCAGTCAGAAGAAGAAACTACACCAGTAATTTGAACAGTGAAATTTAATATAAAGAATTATTAACTAGTAACAAGGGCTTGGCAACTGTGGGGTAAGAAACATGCAAAAGCAAGATGGGCATGTGGGCCAGTCTAGCCACACCCATTCATTCGTGTATTATCCACAGATGCTTTCATACTACAATGTCCAGTTGAGCAGTTATGACAGAGACTGTATGGCCTGAAAAGCCTAAAATATTCAGTCTCTGGCCCTATATAGAAAAAGGTTGCTGGCCCCTACCCTAGAGAATACAGGAACAGTGGATACAAAGCAGAGTCATTACCTCTGAGGCTGAGATAGAGCACCCAAAGAACAACAATCTGAGGAAACACTGTCCCATCTGCTAGGCTGAGGTTCAGATCTCACTCAAAAAGGTGAGGCTAGGGCCCTCTGGATTCTGGAAAAAATTTACCAACATGCTGTAGATCAGTGCTGTCAAGCTGGAAACCACCTGCTGGCATGTGACAAGACCCACTGGGAAGCCCCTCTTTGGGGTGCCACCAGTACTCACTAGGAATTTGCTGATATATATCTGTGCAACTCACTAGGAATACGTGTCACTGGGTGCCCCACATACCACTGGCAGCCTCACATCACAGGAGCCAGAGACAAAAGTAACAGGAATCAGGAAGGAGAGCCCCTACCTCCTGCAGTGTCCCTTCAAAGTCCTCTTCTGACAAAGCCTACTATCAAGACATCTGGTTAACAGGAAATGTTTACAGGGTTCAGCCTCAGTATCATAATCCAAGGCAAAGAATTATGCATGTGGAGCTAAGAAGCAACAAATTGCATACCAGCACATTTGAAATATATTAGAAGAACTATAATTTCATAACTTCTGTTGATTATTTCTATTTCTAGGTTGAAAAGTTGCAGAATTTTAGCAATGAAGTTTATGTTAAAATGCATGTATGACTCCTTCCTCTTCTGAAACCCAGTAAAATGACAGTAAAGTCATTTTTTAAAAGATAGAACTCTAATGGATAAAGTCAGTAGGTGGCAAACTTAAGGAAATTCTTAAAATTCAATAAATTTTAGGAAGATAGCAAATGGAAGAGGGGTAAGTGATATAGAGCTGTGACAGATGCCTGCATAAGGGATGTGAACAAGTTCACCCACAGGAACGTTCAAAGGTGTAGAATTTGGAGGCAGCAGGCATCATAAAAGTCAGGGGCAAGGAACAAGACTGACAACACAGTACATTAGTTTGCTAGGCTGCCATAACAAACTACTACAGACTGGATGGCTTAAACAACAAAATTCATTTTCTCACAGTTCTGGAGGCTAGAAGTCCAAGATCAAGGTGTTGGCAGAGTTGATTTCTTCTGAGATCTCTCTCCTTGACTTGTAAATGTCTGTCTTCTCCCCAAGTCTTCACATAGTTTTCTCTCTGTAACTGCCTGTGTCCAGTTTCCTTTTCTTATAAGGACATCAGTCATATTGCATTAGGGTATAGTCTAATGACTTCATTTTAGCTTAATTACCTCTTTAAGACTCTATCTCCAAATACATTCACCCTCTGAGTTACTTCAACATATGAATTTGGGTGATAAAAAACAGGAACAATCAAAAATCTCTTTGTGGAGAGATTGGCCCTGCCTCCTCCACCTAACAAAGCCAACCAACTGCCTACACATACCCACACACACGGGAGAAGTCTCCTTGTTCTCAGAAGTCAAATGGAGAAGACTCAGGACGTTAGTCAAAATCCAGGGAAGAGAGAGGTCAAGAGTAGAGAACAGGAGTTTAAGTGGGATTTCTTCTAGAAATAGGCCTTACAGGTAGGAGATTTGAGCAGTCTTCTTTTGAGAAACCCTAAGATCCCCAAATAAAATGTTGCTTGATATTGATATCAGATCTGCAGGTAGCTTCTAATCCTAATATCTTGAAAATTATTTATGAATATGTCAAATCCCACTTTCAGTGCTTCTAATCAACTTTTAATCATCACTATTAAATGTGACTGGACAACCAGACATTTGGAAAAAAAGCATGCAACATAAGAAGTATGCAAAACACAGCAAAAACTTTCAACATTTGGGGATAGCTCAAAATGCAACAAGAAAATGAGGAGAAAGAGAAGGGAAAAGAAAAACTACTAGCTATACTGAATAAGCTGGAAGGAATAAAATAAAAGAGATAAGAAAAGACATTGCAGATATAAGGAAAAGATAGAATGCTGTACAGACAAGGAGAAGGAGAAGGAACAATTACTTCTCAGATATAAGGAAAAGAACTGGAAAATGGTTAATCAAAATAAAAAATGTAACACAAAGGTCAGCAGACAAAAACTGAGAAACATTTCAGTAAGTAGGGCAAATAAAACAAAAAGACAGAACTATGAGGAAAAAGATAAGAAACTTAGAGTGTTGACCCAGGAAGCCCAGGAATAAATCAATAAAATGGGGGTGGGGGGAGGACAGGGGAATGGAGAGGAAGTTATTTTCAAATTCATACCAGAGGACATATCCCAGAACTAAAAGATATGAAAATATCCAGACTGAAAGAAAAGCCCACTGTGTCCAGTCCAGTGAATGATTAAAGGCAAACACACAATCTCTTATGAAATTTCAGGCCACCAGAGAATAAAAGAAAAAATCCTGTAAACATCCTTGGGGTGGGAGGAAACATCATTGACAAAGGGGATGGAACGAAATCATAACAGACTTTTTAACAACAAATCTGGAAGTTTGAAAACAATGAAAAAATGATTTCAAAACTGTGAGGCAAAATGATTTGCAATCTCGAATGATATATCCAGCCAAACCATCAACCACATATGCAGGCAGATTGAAAACATTTTCAGAAAAGCAAGAATTCAAACACATTATTATCAGTACGAACAACTTCCTAAGAATCCAAGAGCATGTACTCCAGCAAAGTGAGGGAGTAACTGAAGAATGAGTATCCTAAGGAAGAGTGAATTCAACACAAGAACACAAAAGAGAAAGTTCCTGATGAGAGCCATGCAGTTGTATCTGGGAAACAGTTGTCCAGATAGAAACATAAGAGGCAAAGTATTTGGAGAGAGGCCTGGGGGCAAATAATTACCTTATAGATTATTTTATTTACTTGACCATTTGGAAAATAATATTGATGGATGTCTAAGAAATAAGATAGAGCATGAAAAAAGTCAAATATAAGCATACATAAAAGTAAGCAAATGAAAAAAATGAGGAAAATATTAATTCTAGGATAAAAAGGGTACAAGAAAGAAGATAAAATTATAACATAGTTCTTTGTTGTTAATTTTTTTCACAGTCATAATAATGACAATCCTGACCATTAGTTTGATTGAAATTTTTTATACCACTTTAATGACAGCATAGGAAGAGAAGGTAGCTAGAGTGGGGGTAATAGGACAGTAAGGGAGATAAATCCTCATCTATCATAACAGAATGCCAATATAAAATGTCTAAAATTGATAAATTAATAAATGACAAGTCAAACATTTTATTTAGAATTTAGAATTATGGAGTAAGTACCAGAAACCGAGAGCTAAAGGGTTGAAAGCAGTTGCCTACAGGGAGTTGGACTGGGGAGTAGAGAATGATTAGCCGGTGACTTCTGTTTTTCATTATAAGCCATTTGAATATTTGAACTTCAGACAAATGCATGCATTACTTTATTAAAAACTGAATTTAAGAAGCAGAGAATTGGGCTAGGAGATTGGAGTGAGAGGTGACGAGCTGCTACCTGGGAAATGAAGCACCTGTGCAACCTTATAAACAATGGAGAGAGTAAATTTCCTGCAGGTCCGTGAAAAAGGGACTCGTTATTTTAACTGAAGATTAAAAGAAAAAAGGAGGCCCAAACACTAAAGGACTTAAGAATACTCAGGCTAAAAGCAGAACCCAAAATTCATGATCTTTAATAAATCCTAGGGTTCTTTATGGCCTAATCTTTATAGACTAGTAGTCAAAAGTAATTCAAAAGTAACTCCATTCAAAAAGGCCATGAAAGGAAATTCAATTAATAATCTTCCAAAACCATTTTTAAAAACTCTTCCTCCTGTCTTCACTTCTCTTGCTTTTCACAATGGCTTTGGATCTCAAAAGCCAAACCCTCTTCTTTCTGCACCAAGAACCCAGCCCTTGATCCCTTGATCATGCAGATTGTTTTGGATTCTTTCCCTTTTCTCCACATCTGTGGTCTGTCCCTATCCATGTAGTCTTTCAATTTTCTATCCATTAAGCCAGTTGGCAAGATCTTTTCTTTAGTTTACAGAACTGGAGAAGAAAAATAAATCTTGTCTTTATTCTGACTCATGGAATTTTCTGGGTGAAAATCAAAGGCATGGAAAAATATTTCACACCATGTTGCCCTTTCCTTACATTATTCCTCCAAAGGACTGCCTCAGTATGCTTTCACTTCTGGCGTGAGTGTATGGAGCTCTGAGCAGAGAAAATGTAAGGTCAAATATTGGTTGTGCCTAGGGGTGAAAGACCCAGACCTCTGGGCTCAAATAGTCCCTAGAACATAAGGTCCTTGAGGCAGGGATTCTTATCTGCTTGTTCAGTGCTATATCCCCAGTGCCTAGAACAGAGCCTGCCCTGAACTAGGTACTTGGTAAATTGAAGAAAACTTGAACTTTCAGCAGCTAGCATCTTAGTGAGGTCATACACTCAGCCTTTCTCAGTCTCACCAAAGAATCACCTTCTACCTGCAATGATCTAGTCACCACACAAGTGTTTGGAAGATGGTGTTCCTCCTGTAAACTATGAATAATTTCCAGGATCTGCCCCAGTCTCATAGGCTTGTTAACATCAGGCCATTCCCCTGAATGTTCTCAGTATGCTAAGAGAACCTGGTTTCTGAGCACACACTGCTAGGTACTTGACCTCAAACCAGGGTGAATGCCCCTAGGAAATGCCACTCAAGAGGCCCCTTGCAAACTGCCTCCGATGGCACCCTAGCTTCATATATACTTATTGCTCAGAACAAGAGCCCTGAGCTAGGAACCGTGAGACCCAGAACTGAAAACCAAATAGAGAGCCCCTCATTCTATAGCACATGGGATTTAAGAGGCAGGACCGGGTGGAGCTGCAGGGGAAATACCCCAGAACACACACAGTGAAAGAGCAGAGTCACAGAGCTACTTCCTGAGCAATCAGCATGTGGGAGGAAACAGGGGCTCCTATGTCACTTGAGAAACATCATGGTGGGCAAGTCAGCCAACATGGGTGACCCCGGTAAGATTTCAGTAGACATGATCTTTAAGGACATATTAAAATGACAGAGGGAATTTTTAAATGCATCTCTGGTGCAGAGGCATATGACCCACAGACATACCTTGAAATAAGATGTTTGACACAGAGGAGTTTCTGACCTGGCCTTGGAATAATTCTACTTTGTTTCCCAAAGGGTAGAATACATGGCATGTCTCTCCTCAGGAAGGAAAGTAGAGGGAAAAGAATGTCCCATTATAACCAGGTCTCCTTTGTTATTTTAGTGCCTACTGTCATCTAAGCCATTTCAAAAATTCAAAAAGATTTCTTATTTTCAAATTTATAATGTTGACCAAGGAGACTTGCCTTTATTATCCTCATAAATCATTCATACCTCTTTCATAACAAAGAAATTATTTTTAATTTTTATAATGCTTTTTTTCTCTTGCTTCCCAACATGAGAGGAAATGAGAATAATATTTTATGTTAATAGGAACAAAATGTTCAAAATGTATGCACTGTATAGAAATCTTATAAAATGTTTCAGTGGAAACATTTTTTAACCAATAAAGGAAATGAAACACAAAAAGCCACATTAAAAGAACATTGATGATTTACTGTAATGAGGAACCTGAGAGGAATGGATTATGGGTGGATGGAGGAGGCCCGAAAGAAAATCATATTTCACATGGCTCATGTGATTGGGGGCTGTCCCTAGTGGGAAACCCAGCTAGGCTCTCAGGTGCACTCTGTGCTGGCCAGACCCTTGCAAAGGCCAGGAAACTTTCACTGAGAGGGGTCAAAATCCCTGAGCTCAGCCACCAGAGACAGAAGCAGGTGCTGCAATATAGGACACTTCCTTCCGCCCGAAAGATATCATGACTCCCTGGCCCAGACAACTGCTCCAATGATAACCCAAAAATTCACTTTCATCCAATGAAGGGTTAATAGTAAGAGGAGGGGAGAAGTAAGCAGTAAATAGTAAGGAGAAAACCCTGGTAACCATCAGAACCCACAGCATCAGGGTCAATACTGGATGGAAACAAGATCTGGAGGGGATAAAGTCATTCTTTGGCCCTGACCAAGTGGCCTGTGGCTGTTTCAAACACACCAGAGAATGCAAAGGCATGTACATTTCTGTGGGGCCATTTACACCCACAGTAGGACAGTAGTCTAAGGCAACCAGGCTTCCCAGATTCTGGAGAGATTTATGACCTGCATTTTCAGATTTCAGCCCCTTTTTTCAGGAACAGCCACACTGAGCCCTATAGGCACCTGATGCATCCCTTAAGCCATGCAGGAAGGACCTTACTCTACAAGGCAGGGAAAGCTATACAGGAAGCTGCTGGTTGGCATGAACTCCGAGAAATGGAGAGAGCCCTCTCCTGCCCATCCATCCCCAAAATTATCACTCATGAGTTACTAACATCTAAAATATTCAAATGCTTTTAGTCTCATCCTTGTTAAAATGCTTCTATTTTTTTTAAGATATTTACAGTTTGTGCAATAAATGAATCACAATTTTTAGAGAAGAAATTTTGATCAATGAGAAGGGGGAAAAGTGATGAGGAGAAAAAGCATATTTTGAGGACCAATTATCTACCAATTACTTTGCTGCCTGCTTTGTATGTTTATCTCATTTCAGTCTCTCAATTGCTGTTCTACATAGGTGTTAGTTCCTGAACTGGTTATTTTTTGTTTGCCAGCTTGCTTCATTCATTCTCTATGCATCCGTTTTTTACCCCCATGGAATTCACCACCCACACTCCCATTTCTGGTAAAGACTGGCCAATGGGAAATGCTGGTATAAGATCACAAAGTAGGACAGAGACAGATCAAAGTATTTCTCCTTTGTCCCTACATGTTTTCAAGTTGCATTTCTGTCTGCAACTGTTTTTTTTTTTTCATCATAAGCTCCTTAATATTTGACTCTTAAACTTTTACTTGCATTACTTTGGTAAGAAATAATTTTTAGAAATGAAGCATTGGGTTAAAGGAAGGAGACTGGAAAGAGAGGCCCTCCCCTTGGAGCCCTGAAACTCTGAGGGCTAATCAGAAGGCTTGTGGCGGACCACGTTACATCACACACAAGTTCATCAGCACGACCATGGACCCAGGTTGGTGGCACATGTCTTCCAACCTTCTCCTAATTGGGGCAGTTTCCATCTTGTTGATTGGAGCCGTTTTTATGTCTCCTCTTCACTCAGAGGTGATAAACTTGATGGGACATACTGGCCAAAAAGCCCCCTCACTGCTTCTAGGAAAATTAGAGAGTTCTCTGACAAATGAGAAGTCTGTGTCCAGCTCTAATATCTGGGCTCCACTTAGATTCCATCTCCACCAAGACTCATGATAGACTTCAAACCATCTAATGAAATATAATTGATGACCAGTGCTTTTATTTTCATTCCTATTGCAACAGGAAAAAAAAAATAGCCAAGCCATTGCTTGGTTCACTAACAAAATTAAATAAAATTTAAAAGAACACTAAACATTGGGTTTTTACTGCCCACATGGAAATAGCAAAATAAACATCCACAGAAATAACAAGAGCACCAACTGGTTCCATATCTCTGGGATCTAGTACTAAAGTGTATTATATTGAAAGAGGATAGTTAATACAAACTATGATTTTCTATTTATTACATCCCTGTTGGCTTGGATTTAAGGGTCCTGTTGTTTGAGAAATGCTGTCTGATGTCCGTAAATAAAGACCTTTTTTTAGCCACACAGCTCTTCTGACATTAACAGAGCAGCTGTTAATCTGAAAAAATTGGCCCCTTTGAGGAAGCCATCAGAATTTTATTGTGCAAACATCAATACCTGTGAATGGGAGCTCTGACATGCAGTGAACCAGCAAGGAGACATTCCATGACATTCCATGGTGCTCACAGTCCCTCCCCAGCTGGGCTTGCCCCAGGCCCCGTGCTGCAACCTTCTGGTAGGCAAGAAAAACCTGGGCAGAAAGTAAAATTTTATCAGTGGTAAAAGAAACAGCAACAAATTCACAACTTTGCATAAATGGGAATTGAATCAAGAAGGATGATCTATCTCATCACTCTATCTGTAGGAAGCTTAATAATAAAGCCCACATACATTGTGCAATGTAAATGAAAGAAATTTGATATATCTTTTTCCTAAAGAGCAGCTTTATTAAACATGAACCGTAAAATGCTGTTAAATGAGCTAGAGTAAGCCCAATTCCATTGAGCCAGAGATTTCTAAGGAAGCATGTACCTAAAGTGCAGAAATAATTAATATTCTTAATGATAACCTGATGACCCCCCAGGCACCGAAAGAGCTTCCTGTAGACTTTTGCTGCTGAGTCTGTTGTAGAGGCCAGTTCTTGAAGTCGTAATTCTTCTACAGTGGACATAATGCTACTTCCATAGCAAACAGACTATTCCAGTAATCTGTGCAATTAATTCTTGAGCTAGGTTTGTGAAACTCCACTTGCAAAATGTTTTCACAGAAGGAATCATAGGGAACATAGTCAAGGTAAACCACTTCTGTGGGTGTCAATTAAATCTCCTTTGTGGCAGCGTATCGTAACCGTGATGGTTAATTTTACGTGTCAACTTGATTGGGTCATGAGGTTCCCAGATATTTGGTTAAATATTCTTTCTGGTTTTATCTGGAGGGTGTTTCCAATGAGATTAGCATTTGAATCTATAGCTGAGTAAATAGAGCATCCTCCCCAGTAGAGGGCATATCCAGCCTAAATAGAACAAAACGGTGGAAGAAGAGGGAATTCTCTCTTTCCCTCTCTCTCTCTTTTACTCTAAATCTCAATCTCACTCCCTCTTCCCTCCCTCCATCTTCTCTCTGTCTCTCTCAATCTCTCAGTCTCTCAGTCTCTCAATCTCTGCTTGACAATGTGAGCTGGGATATTGGTCTTCTCCTGCCCTTCAGCTGGGACTTACATCACTGGCGCTCCTGGTTGTCAGGACTTGGGAATCAAGCTCTAACTTATGCCATCAGCTTTCCTAGGACTCCAGCTTGCAGTTAGCAGACTGTGGAACTTCTCAGCCTCCAAATCCTCATAATAAATCTCATGTATTCTGTTCCTTTGGAGAATCCTAATATAATCATAGTTATCATTGCTGTTATAAATACTAAAAAGTAATGCCAGTTTACAGTTAGCAAATACTTACTCTGTGCCTGGCATTTTCATGCCACGTTTACAAGGATTATCTCCGTTATGCATCACAGAATCCTTTAAAGGGGAGAGGGGCTATTATTCAAATTCAGTATGTGTTTATTGAGAACTTAACTGTGTCCCAGGCACTGATCTGAGTTGACAGCTGTAAACAAGTCTGATGTGGAGCCTATCTTCTCATGTGAAACATAAAATACAGAAGTAAACCAATAGATAGTTTAGATGATTTGGGCAATAAAATGTTCATAGAGACAATAAAATGAGGTCATGTGAGTGAGACTGAACGTGGGGGCCAGGGAGTGACTAGAGAAAGCTTCCTTGAGAAACAGTATTTGGGCAGAAACTGAAGAATGAAAAGCAGTTACTCAGGTGAAGGTTCTGTGAAGATGTTTGATCAGCCGCGTCTGCTCTGCGTGTTTCACTGGATGTGAACTCTCCCGCACCAATCAAAGCTTTAATGCTCCATCACCCTGCACATCCATTGCACTGTCAGTCTCTATATCCCCAAAGGGTTGTGTTTCTCTCAGATTTGTACCCAGAAGACTGAGTATTACTTATCATTTGTGTGCCCCTCCTGTTTGGTGATGCATGGACAATTACATCCCTAATCTTCAGTTGCTATTTTTATTATAATTATATTTTCTTTCCAGTGTCTGACACTTCAGTTCTAAGCCACACAGGTTATAGCTGCTGTGTGTTACCAGAACCAGCTGTTTAGCATTTTTCAACTATTTTAAATGACTGAGAAGGAAACAGCATAAAGGTACTTCTGGTGAATAAAGAACACACATACACACACATACACACGACAGCACTAAAACTAAACAAATCTGGCATAGCATTCATCAGTTTATAAATACTAGAAATACCCACATGCTCTTTGTTCATAATGATATATTTTTTCAAGAGCGAGAGATGCTTTAAATTTTCCATTTTGTGCCAAGGTAAGTTTTATGCCTCTATAATGTACAACATATGGATCTTATGACATTATGCATTATTTGCATCCCAATAAAATGGCTCATTAATCAAATACCCTATTGTAACCTCTAGGTGCAGAAACCACAAAACACACCAGAGAAGGAGGGTCATTTTTAACTCAGAATGTGTCCCTTCAAAATAATATTTGTCGGATCACATTAAACAGTGGTCAAATGTACAAGAGATGTTAATGTATTAGGAAAGAGATGGCAAATAAGGACACAGTCAGCCCTGAAATACACACAGAGTGAATTTCTTCCCTGACTTTGGGCCATGTGTTTTTCTTTCCACCAGCTGATTTTGAATGCCTTTTTATGAGGTCAAAACAAGGTCTTTTTGTAGCAACTAGCATTTAGCTATAATAATGTACAGCTAAATTAGGAGCAGCTCAATCATCAAAGAGTTCATTTGAGAAGTAAATTGGAATTTTACACTCATGCCAATGATTAGAAACTCACCAAACCTAGTGAAATATGAAAATAGGACAACAAGCCCTCGTCTACCAGTTGTTTCATATCAGTTCTTGACACATGTGTCAGCCAGAGTCCTAATGACAGGCAATAAAAGCCAATCCAGCTAACATAGCCATAGAGGATTTCTTTGGAAGGATTTTGATGGAGAGAGGGTCCTGCTGCTAGTATAATCATGAGACGCTAGAAGATCAGACTTGGGAAGCGGTAGGGAACCAGGAAGCCTCAACAGGACACACGACTGGAGGCAAAAAATATAGCAAGGTCCCCATAACGAGGACAACTTGGTCAGGAAGCCTCAGCCACCATGCTCCCAACATGAGTGATCTATGTTTCTTTTGACCTTGTGTCACTCACTCAAGATGGGAAGCCCCAGGAGAGGGTGGCTAACTAGAGTGAGTTCAGATCCTGGGCACGGTTGGAGTGGGAAGAAGATCATCCTCTTGGATTCCTGGGTAGGGGGAAGGCGCCTAGGATTACTCTCCCACTAAGACCTCCAAAATGGTGAAAGAGACTCAGTATGCTTTAAAAAAGGGAGCTATCACTAAGTTGTGTAAAGCGTTGATTCAGGACATATTATACGCCAAGAATTGTGCTAGAACATTTTCAACAGATGTATTCTCACTTAAAGTACGTTTAAAACCCCATGTGTAGGATTCCCTGTGCAACTGATAGTTGGGAATAAATGTCAAGTGATCTGGACAAGGTAACTGTGTAGTAAGGTGCAACGCTGAACGTTCAGTCTCGGTCTCCTGAATCCTGGTCTAATGTTCTTTTTGCTGTACCAGAGGTGCCTCATTTACTGAACTTGACCTCTCAATTTCAACTTTCCTAGCCCTGATTATTGGTCTATAAATATCCTGCAGATCAGAAATTTCAGAATAATTGAAATATTCTAGCCAAGAGCCTTAGGTTTAGGGAACCAGAGGTCTTAGTAAATGTGTTCCTTTGCCTTTCCTCATGTCATGTGACTTTCATCTCTGGGGCTCAACCATGGTTCTGAGGGAGAAAAGCTGAGTAATCCAGGCTTATCTCAAGTATGGATACACAGCACCACCAGTACTGGTATCTCTCCACTGTCCCCATAATTGAGTTGAATGGTTATTACACTAAGTGGGTAACACACCAGTTGTCCAGGGGTTGACAACCCACAGTGTTTCAGCTTCCCAAACACTGAGAACATATAAGATGATATGGACAGTAATTCATGTCACTTGCACCCATGAGGCTACTACCCAATCCCATCTACATGGGGCCACCTTCTAAGACTTCTAGGCTGAAACACTTGAGCTGTTTCACAGAAAGCATAGACTTCGCAGTCAAGCTGACCTGAGTTCAAGTCCTGACTCTGCCTTTCACAAGCAAGTTCTTGGGGAAGTTATTCCCCTTTTCTAAGACTCAATTTCATGCTCTATAAATTAAAGACCATGGTATTTCTTTTGCAACATTTTTTTTAAATCTTAAATAAAAGTAAAGCCCCCAACTCCATGCCTGACTTATACAATGTTGAATAAATGTTTGCTCTTATAATTAATATTGCTTTAATTGATAAATTACCCAAAATCTTTTCATCCAAGTTCTCTTTAAGTATAAGAAATTCATGAGTATTCAGAATTATGCCCCTACTACATAGCTTTTTTTCTTATACAATTTTCTATTTGGTGTTATGTATCTCATTACATATCCACTTTACTATTTGTATTAGTCAGTGTTACACCAAGAAACAGAATACACTGGATAAATATAACATGTATATATAATTATACATCATATAATTATATGTATATCACATATTTTATATATTATTTATAATTATGTATTTTATGGTATATAATATATAAAAACATATTATGTATATATATATATATATATATATGTGAACATATTATATATATATATATATTTCAAAGAATTGGTTTCCACAATGTGGGGACTAGCAAGTCTGAAATTTCTAGGGCAGGCCCGCAGACTGAGAGTTCTCAGGCAGAACCTGATGATGCCATCCAGAGGTACAGCTTCTTCTTCCTCAGAGAAACCTCAGTTTTGTTCTTAAGACCTTTCAACAGATTGGTTGAGGATCACCTAGATCACTGAAAATAATATCCTTTATTGAAGTCAACTGATTGTAGGTGTTAATGACATAAAAGTACCTTCACAGCAACACCTAGATTAGGGTTTGATTGAATAACTGGGTATTGTAACCAAGTTAACGCAGAACTCTCACAACCCACCCCCTTACCAACTTGTCACCCATACACACCTCCTTAAACCACACTCAACCTCTAAATAAAGTCCAAACTTTTAAAAAGTAATTCTGCTCAACAGAATACAACTATCCTATAGACAACTGAAAAATGCACAAGCCCTTTTGCCAGAAGAGGATGCAAAGTCCTCGGGGGTTGTTCATACTTCTCTTTGATATCCTGTAACTTACGCATTAATTCATGGCACCTTAGTTGGTCATGGCTTTTGCCTGGTGGGGTGACCCAAACCTTCATTCTTGAAAGGTCTAGGACATTAGTCCAGCCTGAATGAAGTCATTGAAGTTTTCTGTTGACTATAATCACAGGCCATAACAGCACTCAGAGATGCCATAAGAGATCTCCTGTATTTCAGGTATATTCTTCCTTACCTTCACTGTGTAGCAGCCCAGTTTCCCCTTGGTAACCAGGATCAATCACCCAGCCAGCACAGAACTCCCTTCCTTGCCTGTCGATTTGGAGGTATGAGGAGCCCTAAGTGGCTGCAGTCTTAACTTTCAGTTCCTTGGAATCATTGTTGTGTCTCCTACTTGGAACTGAGACCCCTAGAACAACATAGAATAAAGTCACAGGGACAGGAAACAAACATTTTGCTATTGAATCATTCATGGTAATAGTAAATAGTGCCATTTCTAATTCTACCCCTTGTTTCCTAGACCTGTGAATCCTGGCTACTGGAGAAACTGCACCATATATTAGATGCTGATTCAGAGCATACATCACCTGCCGGATAGCACTGCTCCATCCCTGCAAGGTACTACCAGTTTACTGAGATTGTACCTGTCTTCAAAAGGCCATTCCACTATTTAATCAAGCTAGGAACATCAGAATGTTGGGGAATGTGGTATAAAGCTCAGGAATTCCATGAGCATGGGCTCACTGGCACACTTCATTTACTATGGAATGAGTTGCTTGATCAGGAGCAATGCTGTGTGGAATATCATTATGGGAGATATGGAATTCAGTAAGTCCAAAGACGGTATTTTGGCAGAAGCACTGTATTCAAGGAGACACATCTATATCTAGACTAATTCCAGTAAAAACAAAGCACTGCCCCTTCCATGGTGCAAGCTTTCCAATTCCATCAATCTACCACCAAGTAGCTGGCTGATCACACTCGTGAATGGTGCCATGTCAGAGCCTCAGTATTGGTTTCTGCTACTAAGAGATTGGGCATTCAGTGATGGCTGTAGCCAGGCTGGCCTTGGTGAATAGAAGTTCATGTTAGGAAACCTCAGTCCCTGCCACCTACCCACTTAACCTCCTGGGAAATGATAGCAATGCCTGGGGAGAGGCTGACTGGTAACCACAAAACAGGTCATCCTATCCATTTGATTATTAATATTCTCCTATACAGAGGTCACCCTTCAGTGAACATTCACATAGGAGATATATTCACACTTTTTGCCCATTCAAAGAGATTCATTCACATACTGCTTCCCCAGACCTTCTTGCCACCAATTTTCCAATGATTTTCCCTCCAAGTCTCTGATCATCTGGCCAAACCACTGGCCATAGTCCATGAATTAATGCATACACATTCCTCTGGCTATTTCTCTTTATAAGAAAAATGAGCAGCCATTTACCAGTCCCTTTCAAGGATGTCCCAGAAAGGAGCTACAGTACTATAGCTGCCCACTTTTGGATGGTTCTTAAAAACACACAGAACCATCTGTAAATCAAAACTGTCATGAACACATGGAGACTTGTTGAGTCACATGGAAACCTGATGGCCTATGGCTAAGCGTTCAGTTTTTATTAACACCCAGAAGCAAGCCAAAAGCTATTTCTTGAAAGGAGAGTAGTTCTTTGCAGAGGATGGTAAGGCTTTGTTTCAAAGTTCTAAAGGTCTGCTCTGACCTATCAGTATAATAACATCAATGTAATAGACCAGAGTGATGTCTTGTGGAAGGCAAAGTTGCTCAAGCTCCCTGCAGACTGAATTATGACGTAAGGATGGAGAGTTGATATACTCCTAATGTAGGATAGTGAAGGTGTACTGTTGGCCTTGCCAGCTGAATTCAAACCACTTCTAATGGTCTTTAGTAACAGGTATCAAAATATATATATATGCCAGCTCAATAGTTGCATATCAAGTACCAGGGGATATGTTAATTGGCTCAAACATTGAAAACATCTGGAACAGAAGCTTCGACCGGGATCCCATATGGCTAAATTTACAATAATCCACTGTCATTCTCCAAGATGCGCCTTCTACACAAGCCAAATAGGTGAGTTAAATGGAGATGATGTGGGAATCATCACCCTAGCATCTTCAAAATATTTGATTAGTGGCACTAATGCCTGGAATCCCTTCTGGAATGTGGAATTGCCTTTGGTTCAAACTTTCTTAGGTAGCAGTTCTAGTAGCTTCCACCTTGGACCTTCCCACCAACACAGCCCTTACTCCACAAGTCAGGAAACCAAACCACTGCAAGGATTCTGTCAGTTGCTGAGTATGTCTATCCCAACTGTGCCTTGTACAACTGGGAAAATAACCACAGAATAGCTTCAGTGACTCACTGCATCCACTGTGATATGAATCTGAGGTAAGACTCCACTGGTCACCTAATTTCCATAAGCCCCTACTGTTTGACCACAATGATATTTTGGGTCTTCTGAAATTAGTATAAGTTTGGAGCCACTGTCCAATCCCCAAAAGTCTGGTTATTCCCTTTTCCCCAGTGCAGTTATCCTGGTAAAAGGTCATTGATCCCTTTGTGGAAGTCTGGGAGAAAGATTTAAAGTATTGGTTTTTGGCAGTAGAGCAGGGTCCTTTCTCAAGGGAACCTGACCTTAAGTGGCTCAAGTCTAGGAATTCATTGAGGAGTCATGACTCTCCTACTTGGCTAGGGCTACCATACAAAATACCACAGCCTGGGTGACTTGAACAACAGAAACTTATTTTCTCACAGTTCTGGAGGCTAGCGGTCCAAGATCAAGATCTCAGCAGGTTAGGCTTCTCCTGAAGCCTCCCTAGTTGGCATGCAGATGTCTCTTTTTGTCCTTCCATGGCCTTTTCTTTGTGCTTACACATCACTGGTGTCTCTTCCTCTTCTTATAAGGACACCAGTCATACTGGATTAGGGTTCTACCCTTATGACCCCATTTAGCCTTGATTAACATCCTAATGGTCCTATCTGCAAATACAGTCACATTGAGAAGTTGGGCTTCAACATACAGATTTGGGAGGACACAGCTCACTCCGTAACACTGTTTTGGTGATTCAGATTAAACTTTTTTAAAACTTGACCTAGAACCCTGCCACTTACACAGTTCAAGTAAGAATTCAGTAGACTGTCTATCTGTTCCTTTTCTAGGGACACCATGATCAACTAGCCAACACCATAGGTCTCCGTGAGCTAGAATGTTCCAATTACTGCTTTAGTGGCAATATTTCCCACTGTTAAGTTCTGACCTAAAGAGAAGAGTGACCACAGAGCTTTTCAAGGAAACTGGGATAGCTCTCAAAATGTATTTCTCACAGTCATGATGAAAGGTTTGTCCTCTAGATCCAGGAAAATGAGCAGGCCTTACATGATAAATCTACTCTAAAGTTCCAGATCTCCCTAAGCTTTTAAATACCTCCTTCTACAGTATACCAGGACAGTTCTGGCATTTCAACTTAATTTATAGTAGGCAACCTTTTGGTGCACATTTCAGCCAATCAAACAAACTGAGATCCCTCTCTAAAACCTCAAGCTAAAAAATTGAATCCAGAATCTCTGCTTAGTGGTCACATGTCAATAAATTGAGTCTGATCCATCTCTATGTTCCTTCCACTACTAATCCATACCCCTAATATCCATTCTCACACATATCCCACAGATGGCTGTCTGTATAAACTGGAAACATCATGCAGTTCTTCAGGTTGTATATTGCATCTCATGTGTTACACTTTGCACCTCACCCTCTAGAATTTGAGTCTATTACAGTCTCAAGCAAAGAGGAGTAGGATGTATGTCCTGAGGAAAATCAGCATTGTCTTGGCAGGGGACTATATCAGGATAGATTATTACAGATTTTTCAGCTTAAAGCAGCATTAACCTCTTCAGGTAAAGAAGGAAGACCAGCTTCTATTGGCAAAGAAAAATCAGCAGAATTTAGAGGTTTAACACCCCCAGGTCCGTTGGAGGAGTATGTATATTTCCATACACCCACACTCCAAATTTCCAGATCCACTTCCTTCCAAAACAATGCTCTTACTTTAACAGAAGGAACTCTATGAGGATGGGAATTCAGTTTTTGTTTTATTATAGTCACACATAGGATGAGACTTGGGATTTGGCATTCAGAAGTTTCAGCCCTGTAACTATAGAAGATAACGGTTGTTGGGGTTTTTTTTCAGGGCAGTCTTAGAAGTTGTTAGGTCCTTAGCTTGGAATCTGGAGCTCTGAGGTCATCCTTTTGTTTCCCTAGTTTCTCCAGCAGAGTGAGAAGCAAACAGCTAATCTCAATATACTCCTTAGTTTGACTAAAATGTTCTAAAGGAACAATCAAATCCATAGTCACCCAGAACCTGGACTTTTGTACGCATTTGATTAGGAGTATCCAATGAAGATATTTTGTGTATCTCCATTGCTACCAGTGCCTCTCTGCCACAGAAATGGAGTTATTAGTGCCTTTAAATCTAATCAATCCAATCAGATTAGAGAACTGATTCCAGAAAGCCTAGAATCAATTCAGAAACTCATCCTTGAGATTCTGTATTTCTAGAACCACTCTTGGTACTGAAGTCTCTATTAGTCAGGGTTCTAACAGAGACAGAAAACCAATTTAAAGATGAGAGAGAGAGAGAGAGAGAGGTAGATGATGATAGAAAATAATTAGGGGCTGGCAAATCTGAAATCCGTAGGGTCGGTCATTGGAAGCTCTCAGGTAGCTGAACTGACACTGCCATCCAAAGGCATAAGTAATTCTTCCTAAGGGAAATTGCAGTTTGTTCTTAAAATCTTTCAACTGATTGAGTGAGGCCCTCCAGGCTGTTAAGGGTAATTTATTTTACTTTTAAAGTCAATTAATTATAGATGCTAGCCACACCTGCAAAATACAGTCACAGCGATGCCTAGATTAGAGTTTAACTGAATAACTCAGTACTGTCACCTAATCAAGTTGACACATAAAACTAACCACACTATTGTCTGCTCAGAAAAATTGGAACATTAGGACATGTGACATTTCAAGAAAATGAAGTCCATGTGATAGTCCATCATTCCATATACTACTCTGACATTGAACTCAGTCCAGGTAATTCTGAAAATAAATCAAAATCCAATAACTGAGATGAAGCCAATGTGGATCTGTCAAAGACAACACCAGAGCAATGAAACCTACATCTCAAGATAGCTAAGCCTTTGGGATGGGTATTAGTCACTCAGTGGGTGAGAATTAAGGGACCCTCCCACCCCAAAGTAGTTCTATGGCATTAAAGCACACTGTTTCCCAGAGTCTCTTTCAAAACTACTCCTGAGAGTGTTCATATTATATCATTATAAGAATTATAGTAAGTATTAAACAGGACTTTTGGCAAGAATCCAAGGAAATAAAACGTAGGATAGTGTGTGTTTTTATCAGAGCAGAAAGAGTAGGGAGGGGCCCTGGGTCAACAGCTATTTAACTTTAAGACTATATTACATTACATCATTTTACATTAATTCATCTTTTCCACAAAACAGCCCCAGGAGCAAATATTATTATCCCCATTTTGAGTAGAGAAATCAGGGCTAATAATTGGCCATATTGAAAGTTTCTCCATCAGTCTAGCTCCAGATATACTTTCCACTACATCTAGTTTTTTGTGCAATCCAACTACATTTCCAACAGATGCAGAGAACCCATGGAGTGGAAGAGGAGAGATCCAGAAGAGGGCTGTTTCACCTCTGCCTACCATCAACCATTCTAATTCTGTCTTTCTCAGGGAAAAGGTAAGCCATCTTTGGGGACAGCCAATCATTTCCAACCTAACACTAGACCAAATTCTTATTCTTATATACCCTTCCAACTGCAACCAGGCACTGCCTGTCCCAGCCCTAATATTTGAAGAGTTTGTGCAGGAGTATAAATGAATGTCTACTATATTCATAGACTTTTAGGTGTTATAAACTAAGCTAGCAAACCGTTGTATAAAACATATTGGCAAGGACACCATTATAATGACCTAGAAGGCCAGTTCCACTTTGCCAGTCTCAGACTCTTTGCAGTTTCATACTGGAAAATAATGACAATGTTGGGGAAGTCGTCCTGGCCCTCACCCAGAGCCAACCCCACTTCTTTTTCTACCCCCAGTTTCCTGTTGCACCATGAGGAGCCTCACGTGTGGACACCCTGTCCAGCATGTAAGCTTTGTCTACATTTCTACTAACTGCCTCCGCTTGGCCACCCCAGGGACCTGGGGATTCCTACTTGCAGTGACCTTCCTTCAGGAAGAAACCCTGGAAGAGGGGTTGGGCCATTTAGACAGGGAATTCTGGGTACCACGTTGCTGGAATGTGGTCTAGAAGGGATGGATATGGATTCTGGGTAAATATACCCCCTTGTCTCTCAAGCTCTATACCCAGTGTGGAAGGACACAGCAAGAAAAGGTCCAAAGAAGGACCCTCTGAGACATAGGACCAAGGGCAGGTACCCTTTTGCCTGGGTAAACACAGTGTGAAGACTCAAGATGGCCTCCTTGACAAACTGGCTGTAGCTCCTAGTCCCTCGGCTGCTATGGTACCCCGCCCCCCACTTAACCTGCCTCTCTTACACACTGCCAGTTCCAGACCCATTAAGACAACGTATTGTCTCAATGTTCATTTTACAATAACATACACAAGGCATGAATTCACTGTCACCAAGTCTTAGTACACTCTCAAACAACTATCTCTAGAGGAAATGGTCTGGCAGGATTTTGCACTGCAGTATTTATTGTGGCAATAACAGTCTCCCAACCAACCAACACACACATACACACACACACAACAGCTTATCCCAGAATCCAATAAGAGGGAGCAAAAAATAAAAAGAATGCATTTGATTAAAGTCACTAAGTATAGGCTTTTCCTTTAAAAAGGGGGAAGTGAGAAGGAAAATAACATAGCCTACTTTGGTTAGGCTTTTATTTCTCTGGATCACAAGGCATAATTTTTATTAATATGATTTTGGAAGGTAGAAAACATCTGTAACTTTCCTAAATTTCCCTGGGCTCCTAGAATCTCAGGGGTTTATTCATGATTCCTGCTGTTCTAACTAGGCATTCTAGCCTTGAACATTGTAAGAGCAGAATTTGCATTCCAGTTTTTATCTGGAGGGATGCCTCCTATAGATGTATTATGGGAAGTTGTTGGCCAGTGCCCTACAGAGAGTCAAACAAGACCTACACATGGAGGGTCTGGGGCTCCTGACCCCTGTTTATGTTCTATGCTGTCTGTCCCACCAGGACAGCTTCAGCACTTTTAATCTTTGTATTGAATTTGTCTGAATGATCTCTTTGTTTTTATCCACAACTTACTTTTATCAATGGGGTAGTCCCTTATTTTCTATTTGTTGAAAAGTTAGAGTGATGCTCTTGTCATAGAGTCATTCCCACCATCTACTGATGCACATGGTAAACCACATATGGCGTTTTCAAGCCATGGGAACTAGGATGTGCCCTGTACATACGATGCCACCTATTTCCATTCCCTGCACCGTAAAGATCACTTCCTTGTTTTAAGTGAACCCAACGAGCATTACCAATATCACAAATCACTCATGCTTGTGAATTTAAAGATGCTTAGAAACACAAGTGGAAGAGTCAGTCATTCATTGGGCTACAAATTGACTCCTAAGTGATTTTCCTTGGCTAGTCCTCTAGGAATTAACATTCCTTAATGCATAAAATTATTTTTGTACATGAATTTTTATTTGCATTAAGTAAAATGATGTCATAAGAAAAAAACAGACCAGTTAAAATATCAGGTTCACACTTAACTTGCTCTATGACAGTGGGCAAAAAAGTCTACTGGCCCAGAGAAGCTGCTCTATCAGTAAATAGAGATAATTTCTACCTAATAGACCTTTTTTAGAAAAAAAGAAATATATGCCCTGGTATAAAAAAATTCAATAAATATCAGTTTCTTGGGTATAATTAGTTAAATGAACACTGGCATACACGCTACTGAAACCAGAAAGATGAAGTTTCAAATTCTACTGCTTACTGTCAAGTCGTGGGCAAGTTACTCACCCTCTCTGAGTCTCAGTTTCTTCAAGTATAAAATGGTAGCCACCTCAAAGTTTTGTGATGAGGACGAAGGAGATCATGGGCGTGGGAACCCTTTGTATGGTGCTGGGCAAAGAATAAGAACTCGATAAATTTCAGTATAGCTCTGTACATGGAGTAAAGCTGTCAAGTTTCAAGTCCTGGCTCTACCACTTACAGACTATGTTACCCTGGGCAAATAAACCTTTCCAAGAATCATTTTCTTGATAGGTATTCTTGAAATGATAATTCCTAACTCACCAGTTTTTATGAGGTTTATGTGAACTAATATAAGAAAAGAATCACACCCGGGAATCCCACTCCTTGGAATTTACCCAAAGAATACAACATCTCAGACTCAAAAAGACAGATGCACCCCTATGTTTATCGTAGCACTATTTACAATAGCCAAGATATGGAAGCAACCTAAGTGTCCATCAGTAGATGAATGGATAAAGAAGAGGTGGTACATATACACAATGGAATACTATTCAGCCATAAGAAAGAAACAAATCCTACCATTTGCAACAACATGGATGGAACTGGAGGATATTATGTTCAGTGAAATAAGACAGGCGGAGAAAGACAAGTGCCAAATGATTTCCCTCATTTGTGGAGTATAAAAATGAAGCAAAACTGAAGGAACAAAATAGCAGCCGACTCAGAGACCCCAAGAAGGGACTAGTGGTTACCAAAGGGGAGGGGTGTGGAAGGGCAGGTGGGAAGGGTGGGAGAAGGGATTGAGGGGTATTATGTTTAGTACACATGGTGTGAGGGGTCATGGGGAAAATAGTGTAGCACAGAAAAGGCAAACAGTGAATCTGTGGCATCTTACTACACTGATGGACAGTGACTGCGTTGGGTTATGGTGGGTGGGGACTTGATAATATGGGTAAATGTAGTAACCACATTGTTTTTTCATATGAAACCTTCATAAGAGTGTATATCAATAATACCTTAATAAAAAAAAATTTTTTAAAGAGTCACATTCAGAATATGTACATATTAAGTGTTAATAAGTGATAGCAATTATTAATACATCTATCTTAAAGGAGAGATTAAAATCTACCAGGGCAAGAAAAAGTACTAGATCCCTAATTGCAGGTTCATATGGTTAAATTGGAGAGAAATAGGCACAACTCAGAATCCAAAAATAGAGATAATCTGAGAGTTGGTCTGGGAAACTTCCTCTGATGGAATATATATATATATATATACACACACATGCTCACATACCCATATATATAATTATAAATAAATTATATATAATCATAAATTACATGTATAATTATAACAATTTTTCTAGGGCATGAGTGTTCTGTCATCATTGAAGTGAATTGAGTGAACCTTGTAAATTCCTCTATTAAAGCACCTATCACTCTATATGAAAGAGTGAGAACTCCTTAAGGCCAGAAACTATACGCTTTCTCCCTGGATGCTTACCATAGCACCTGACACACAAAAACAACTCAGTAATTTTTAAATAAATGTTTCTGTTTCTAGAAGTCTGTATTCCTACTAGAACACAAGTGCCTAGAATGCATGGATTGGTATATTTCATGTCTGTACCCCTCGCATCTGATACAGAACCTAGCACACAGTGGGTCTTTCACAGGCTGGAATCATTCATGCATTAATTAAATTGATATCAATTAATTGAACTAAATTAGTGCAACTGACAGCACAGCATTTCATATGTCACTGGATTCCTCGGAAGCATGGGGATCCAGCAACAGTTTTATCTTGCTCACACGCCTATCAGTCAAACGCTAAACTGCTCAGCTGCACAGTGGTAAAGCAGTTCTGTTACTGCTCTCTCCTCCTACTGCTATAACAAGTGTCCCTATCAGACTGTGCCTTTCAGCGGGCTGCCACATGCTGTGATGGCACCAGGTAAGCCACAGTGATATAATAACGCTAATCTTGCAGAGATTAAGTCATAGCAGCCCACAAAAGGAAGACGCTGCCTTGTCGGAGGCAGCCATCTCCAAGGGAAGCACTCAAAGGAGAAATGGGAGGAAAGCAAGGTATCAGGTACAGATCCAGAAGAACCTGTCTCACTTTCCCTGGCCCAAAAAAGTCCAAGAAGGGCTCAAGAGGGTAAGACCTGGGGTGAGGGAGCCAAGTGCAATGAGGGGCAGGCTTCTCCATTCAGAATTTGTGTTTGCAAAAACTAAAAAATAAAAGTTTTTTTGTATCATCTTCATTTTTTTGACAAGGAATCTCACTCAATTCGTGGTCCAGCCTCCCCTTCCCTTCCTCCTGCCAAGATTGTGTCTAAATTCCAGAAAGCTTATGCAGGGCAAGAGTATTGCTGCAGGCTCTAAAAGAGGCTTTCTGGACCCATGCTGGTGTCAGGACATGTCACATCCGCAGCTCGTCTCCTGTCCTCAGTCTACACCTGTCCTCAGTCACCGCATCAGCCCTTGCTCCTGATTTCAAAGCTCTTTGGCTTCTGCTCTCTATTTTCCCTGCCTTCCTCTTGCAAGTAGGAGATATTGCAGCTCCTACTCCACCCTGGGGTCTGGAGGCCTCTGTTGGGCTAGGACCCTCTGCCTCTGATCTCCTACTCTTTGGTGAGGGAGATGACTCTATTGGTGCCATGCCATTTGGGGCTTGGCAGACTTGGGTGAGTGGCCACCGACTGGACCTCTGGGGTGGCATCTCTCTTCTGGAAACTAATACCCCCCAAGTCTATCCCTGAGATGCAGACACTGGACTACTGGCTTTTCCTCCATTCTGGGCTCTTCCAAACCTAAGCAGGGGTTATGTAAACCTCCCCCTTCCTAGGTACAAAGCTCAGTCCCCAGAGTGAGACTTTCTCTTCCTTCCCTCCCATCATCTCAGCCCAGGACTCCAAAACTAGGAAGTTGGTCTTCATTCTTTTGCTGCTGATTTCTCTCAGGCCCCTGGTCTTTGAGACATGGAGGTAAAAATCTGACTTCTTAATCATATTTTCTATTGCAGCATCTTCTCCAGAGACCATGAGTGTTGCTCCATAGGGCAGCTGCCTGTGCTAGCGATTGTGTAAGAAAAGGCAGGGGACGTCTGCACTCACTGATCGAATAGAAACCCTCCCCAGAGCTCTGACGGGGGTCCCAAGCAACCTCCCCATGGAATCTCCACTGGTTCAAGCCTCATTTTCTTTGTCCCATAAGACAGGGCATGACAGAGAGGGTGTGACTGAAGAATGGCTCTAAATCAGGAGGTTAATAGAGGATGCCGGCAAGTAGGTGCCATTCAGAAGTCCTGACAATGAGGCTGAGGCCAGACTAGAAGCTGCAGATAAGGCAAAGCCCTGCCTGCAGGGTTTAGCGGGCCCCACGCCCCACTAAGCAGGGACGGGGTGTGAGGAAGGTGGTTATGAGGAGGCAGATTCCAAAAGCAAAGAGACTTAGGCCAGAATTTAAGCGAGAAAAATGGAACAGGATATGGGGTTCTGATCCTGAGGTGGGGAAAGATGACCTTCAGATCAGCACGTGGATGCTGACCCCTGCACGAGCTCTCTCTCGTCTGCCCTGGCTTAAGCAAACTTTCCAGAATGGGCAGAAAGAGCTGCATGTCTGGGCTCAAACTCCATGGTCAGATAGCTATGGTTCAAATCCCAGCAGGTTGTTTAACCTCTTGCTATGTTTCTGTTCCCTTATTTCTAAAACGAGTTGAACTCTCCTCCCAACTTCCAGTTTCTGAAGTCACACATACACATACACCCACACGCAGATGCGATACAACCAGACTCAGGCACCCATCAACCAGCACTCTCTCTTCAGCAATGCACAAGCTCCACAGACGCTGGGTAAAATCAAAACGACCTTAGCCTCCAGGCTTCTCCCACTAAGGTGTTCGTCAGCTCACCAGATGAGGGGGCTCCTTTGACTCTCTTCCTCCTTCCTGACATCATCTCATCTCCCTAAAGAAACATTAACTCCTGACAGTCACAAGCCCACCTAGAAATTAAGTACTCAAGCTATCATTTTTATTTAGTGAGCTTTCCTAATTATCTGGGTGGCTGCAAACTCCACCTCAGCTCATAATCAATCATGGGTCTGCACTAGTCATTGTAAAACGTAATGGCCTGCGATCTAAATGCACAACAAATGCCCAGTGGAGGCCCGAGGGGATGCAGGGAGTGGCACATGTTCATTAATGTATCTTAGAACCTCAGGATGTCCTTTCCTTCCTCTTTTTCCCCTTATAGACCCAACACTAAGATGCAGCCTCAAGCAACGAGCAGAGCCTTGAGTGGGAAAGGAGAAAGCAGGAACTGGAGTGCAAGGCCCAGCTCCGCCACCTGGGACCCTCACATCCCTCATTTGCAAATGGGTACATTGGACAGGGTACGAGGTTCCAGTGGCTAATCATCAGAATCGCCTGTAGAACAATGACAAGGATTCCTGGGCTGCCTACCCACCTCAGACCCAGGGAATCAGAATCTCCAGGGCTGGCGCCCAAGCATCTGCATTTTTCACAACTTTCCAGGAGATTCCTAAGATCTGTCATGTCTGAGGACCACTGGACTCTAGCAATAAAACCCAGGCCACTTCAGCTTCAGTAATACCTCCCATTGTATTTATATTTCAGTTGCTGCCCTTGTTAAAGATCCTGTTACAAAATGAGACGAGTCCCTCAGTATTGACAGCAACTAGTTCATGTTGGAAGAGTCTAACTGGTCCATCTTAGAGTACACAGCTCCCTGCCACATTGAAGATGCCTGGGGTGTTTCTTAGAAACTCAGGGGTCTGTTTAAACCAAAACGTTCTCAAGGGGGATTCTATTGGCATGTCGAGTGGCCAGTTTCCCCTCTCAGGAAACTGCCCTGTGCGTTGTGGGACTTACGGCATTTACCTAGCTTCTACTTACTCAATACTTGTCCATATAGGAAGGGGTGAATAATAATTCCTACCTTGCAGTAATATTGTAAGAATTAAATGAAAAACTGCATGTAAGGCACTTGTTAGCACAATACCTGATACTAAAAAGTATTCAATAAGTGTTCGTTATTATTATGAAGCCAAAAACACAATAAATTTTCAAGCAGATGAAAAGAGCTCTATAAATATAAAATTATATTTATTTTTATTACATCACAAACCAAACACTGACCCTTTTACAGTCTTCCAGACTTAGCACAAAACAAGACCATGGTTGCTCATGGATACAAGAGGCCTCTTCCCCTGATCCCGCCCCCTCATCATTTTGCTCTGCCAGTCGGTCTAATATAAAAGTGTGTATATATAGGGTCGAATCACTGCCTGTCTAACCACCTACTTACATGTTACTAGTGATAATGAGTAGAAATGGAATTTTCAGTAAGCTGCCTCAGTATGTGTTAATATCAGATTTTAAACTACCTTATTTTAAACTACATTTTCCTCACTATTATTTGGCCCCCTTCCTCTTTCCTCTGCCCTCCTTTTTAATGAGGCAAATTGCCTGTCACCTCGTCTGCTACATCAGCCCATATATTTAGAGAGTTACTTCTCCCCTAACATAACACTGAACATGTCCAGTTCTCTTACCTCTTCCTCCAGAGTCTTAGTTCTAAAACACTTCATCATTTTTGTTGCTCTCCACTGAGCTTCCCCAGATGTCTCGCTATGAGGGAATTTGTTTCAAATTGCACCTTGGAAGAGAATTCTAGATCGGGGTTGGGGGGCAGGGGAATGGCAGGCCAATACGGAATACTCACATGGCTCTTCACACCTCCAGGGGTTTGTTTTTGTTAGATTTCTGGGGAGGCTTTTTTACAGTGTGGCCCCCAAAAATCAAGAAGAGTAAATTCAGTAAGTAATAAAACACTCTAAGAGGGAATCACTGTATGTGTTCTCATTAGGCCAGAGTTTTCATAGGTCAAAGTACGATGAGGGAAAATGTAAGGACACTATAGGAGGCTTCTGTCGTAATCACTGTAATCTTTCCACTATGCTTGCACCTGTGAAATGTTGACTCTCAGGTGTGAAATCAAAATCAAAACAGCAAAAATCACTTGCTCAGAGCAAAAAGCACATTGCATAATCAAAATCAAGACATTACGACAATGGAGTTGATGGAAATATCTCAGGCCTGAGGGTACAGTGACTTTAATACTGTAAAGGAGACTTTAATATCCTAGAATGGATTCAGATTAACTCTGTGGCCTTGGGTAAATTTACTCAAACTTCCTGTCAGTTAATTCATCTGTAAAAGAAGTAATAGGATTAGCCTGAACCTTATAGGGTTGTTTTAAGAACTGAATGACACAATGGACACAACACACACTGGCACACATAGGTATTCAATGAATGGTTATTGTTATTATTGTTGTCGTAAGTACTTGCTAGTAATGGGAACGCGTGAGCACAGTATGAAGTGTATATAGAAGGTGCTTATATAAGTTCCTAAACTATGACTAATCTCCAT
Source organism: Smutsia gigantea (assembly GCA_032199065.1). Classification (NCBI taxonomy): domain Eukaryota; kingdom Metazoa; phylum Chordata; class Mammalia; order Pholidota; family Manidae; genus Smutsia; species Smutsia gigantea. The sequence goes on from JAVSCE010015262.1 coordinate 155,575, forward strand.
TAGCCTTCACATGCTGCATTCAACCTCTTCACCTACAAGTGAAAACCAAAGCTAAGGAGTAATAAAGTAAATAAAAAGCAAGGTGTTTGAGAGTAGGCAGTCATGGTGCCCCCTTTATTGTCTTCAGAGAATGTACACTAATCTCTCCTGTGCTCTCATTTCATCACCTTGAAGTTCAGTGACCATGTACTAGGAAGACACATGCAGCACTAGGTGCCAGACATCTTTTGCTTCCAACAGAGTTCATTTTGAATCAGTACTTTATGGAGATCCATCCACAGTGGAGTCCTTGAAGGAGCTTATTATAAGATGACCTCATCTCTCACTCGCTTCCACAGGCAACTCCTATGATGCCGTTTTCTGAGGCTCCAGAGTATAATCTATATATTTCCTGCCTGCCAAGCAATTCAGCTCTTTCCTTCCTCAAGTTGCTCACTAACTAAATTGATTATTTTACTAAGCAGACAACACCTCAATTCTTTATTAGGACCTGCTCTCTCATCACATGTCTTAAAAGTATTGAAACAGTCATTAGGCATTTATATGGGAAACCACACTGTCTCGTTCCATACTATATCCTAAACATTTATTGGCAAGGTGAAACAGAAAGTAATGAGCGAGCAATGTAAGACCCAGGGGAAAAGTCTTTCCAAACATCAGAATCATTAGGATATTCGGCTTAAAGCCCCTCCTTTTGTTCGTAATTAACAATAGACATTTCTGTCATATTACAAAAGCAATATATATACTCCTTGTGGAAAATACAGATGAGCAAAAAGAAGCAAGAAATACCCACAATCTTGCACAAACAAATCACCATGATTAACCCTACAGAAACTCACTATATATGATCGCTGTATTATATCGAGACTAAAGGAGGCACCAAAGATTACTATCAGAGAGTGGCCCTTCTCCCATTGCGGGCAGAGGGCAGGAGAGAAGGACAGTAAGGACTCACCTGGGAGAGATGGATGTAAAGGACTGAGCTACCAGATGCTGCTCCCTCAGCTTTCCCTCTGCTACACTGTTGCTGAAGTCTTTTGTACACAGTAACCTTGCAGATGGTGGTCCTGAGAGGGATGGAGGGAACCATGGAAGAAAAGTGGCCTCAGTCCCAATTCCCTCCACAGCACGATGGCCATAGCAGCAACATGACCAGTAAAGGTGTCTGTCCCAGGTTTCCAGGAGGTGACCACCAAGGAGACACTTGCCCAGAGGAGTAAGCAGCTGTCAGGCCATGAGAGAGCAGACGTGCTGCAGGAAGCATGTTTGATGAAGGAAAAGATGTGAGACAACCTCCCTAACTTCAAAAAGCAAAACAAAAACACTGAAGGAAAGTTTTAAAGGTATAAAGACAGGTTGAATCCTTCTGTTACCTGAGTAAGGCCTAGCCATGGGATAGGGCCCTACCCGGTGGCCAGTGCCAATGCCCCACATAGCACTTTTCAAGTAAAATTCAACTGATTTCTGTAAAGTGAGTGAACATGGAGGACTGTGGTATTCTGTTTCCAATAACAGCCACATCAGTCCCTGTGTGAACATGCTGCTCCGCCCATCAGGAGGGCTAGTCTATCACACCATGATCCTTGAATATAGGTTTCCCTGTGACTTGCCTTGACTGATAGAGTGCAGTGGAAGTGACACTGTGCCAGGTGGGTGTGCCGATGGCCCCTAGACAAACACTACCAGGAGCACACCCATGGTCAAATTAAATTGCATTTAAGGACTAGCTGCTGTGAGAGAGAGAGAACATGCAGTCCAGGGGGAGCCATAGAGTGTCTCAGTAAAGGATTTATCATAGCTGGGCTTGGGGTAGGTGATTTTGGAAGAGTTCAAGAAAGTGGAGCTTTGCCCTGGAATAGAAACTGTCAGGAAATAGGGGTAATTCGATGATCAGGCATCTTAATTTTATTGAGAAGATAGCAAAAATAGAATAAGGCCTATGTTATAATTAGTAAAGAAGCAACAGTCATGCATATTACCCACAATGTTCTTGTTTCGGTCTGCATTTGGACATGATTATGGAGCAAGCTTTTTGTCTTGCTCCATCTTGGCCACAGAATGGTGTTGTCGGATGTCCGACTTCAGCGAAACTATTTAATAGGGAAAACCATGGCCTATCGGTGAGTCCAGGATGGTTCTCAGCAACACCAAGGTTTAGTTGGTAGTGCCTGCCCAGCTCCCAAATGTCAAGGATTGTTTCTGTCTTTCATAAGGGAATAAATTTTAAGAGGCCTGATAACATCCACCTTTGCTTGGGTTAATCCAGCCACTATGTACAAAGTCCAACTATTTTGAGACCACATACTATAAGGAAGCCTCACCTAGTCACAGGTGGAGACCGAGTGAAGAAAACATTAAACTCAGTTGAAAACAAGAACTGTGGCCCAATCATATGGCAATTGTCAAACCTATCAGCCAGCCCCTCTTTGAGCTATCTCACTTAATCATGGGACAGAGACAAGCTGTCCCTGCTATGACCTCAGGAAATTGCTGGTCCACGGAAAACTAAGAACTAAAATGGCTATTGTTCCCAGCCACTATGCACTGATGGTAATTTGTTACACAGTAACACACAGCAAGCACATTTATATTATGCTGCTAAAATAGCCCTTGCTTTACCCAGTTGAAACTAAAGAGTTAGATGCTGAGAAGACCACTATTTAAAATGTTTTTAAAGATTCATCACAGGTTGGTACAAATAAAAATTCACTCATCTTCATACTATAGGAACAAATTTCAGTACATTGTCTCTCCTTGAAGAGTATATCTACATATTAATAATCTAACTTTGTACCAGTGAAAATATATAGTACATCGCTGTGATAAAACCAAGCAACAAGGAGGCTTCTAAAACTTATCAGAAATCAGCCAAAAACATCTTAACTGCAGAGACAAGGGGATATCCAGAGTCACTGTGGGATTTTCTGACTTAGTCCAGATCAGCCATAAGATGCAATCCTGAAGACTACTAGGGGGTATGCAAGAGATTTAAGTATTTAGACCCATTCCAAGCAGGCCTGTCATGATTGGGCCATTGCTGAACCGGATCTATAGGGCTGATCCAGAAGTACCAGTGTCAGGTGGGGCTGAGCTTCCCAGTCTCGACTCAGCCACCCAGAGTACACCCATCACATCACAGCAGAAACCCATTCCTCTAAGGACCTTCCCAGGACCTACTGAGAGAATATATTCTCAACACTCATTTTCAGCCACAGAGCACAATAGCAGCCAGCAGAAAAATATGGGATTTTGGGTCAACCATCAGCTGATATGTCAGCTCGAGTCTGGTGGTGGCTGAGTTCTCATTACAGCAAAAATAGAAGAAAAGAGCACAGACATATTTCCCAATGCCCAGTTGTGTTTGCAGTGGGGGTAGTTTGGGTGGGGGAGGTTACCTTTTGCCTTTTGGACCAAGTTGTACCTGTAACAAAATAGGAAATAGGACAAATTTTTAACACTTCTTTGGTGTCATTTCTTTACTTCCCTTCTCCCTTATTAGGTTACCTATCTTTGTCCCCTTCATAAATATTAGCTCTTCAAGGGCTTGCTATCCTCCACACTATAATGCAGCATAGTCCAACGGACACATAGTGCAAGATACATATGTGAATCACATACATAATTTTAATTTTTAAAGTAGCCACATTAAAATAAAAAGAAACAGATAAAATTAGTGTTAATATTTTTATTTAACTTAGTATATCCAAAATGTATCACTTCAATGTGTAATCAGTATAAAAATATCTAATGTATTCCACATCATTATTATTATTATTATTTGGTGGTTTTTATAAAAATCTGGTGTGTAATTTACAATATTGAATATCACAATCAAACCTAGCTATGCTTGAAGTGCTCAACTGCTGTATGTGGCTATGACTACCATTTTGGATAGTACATCTCTATTTAATTGAAATTATCTGTCTACTGTCCCTTTCTTTCAGTGGTTAGCTGCTAACTCTGTCCAGTACACTAATCCAACTGTGACATAAAATGGACCTTCAATACAATTTATTGACATTAACAGAGATATAGAAGGCCTTGATAAAAATGTCCAAAATTATGGTAATCCATGAAATGATCAATCTTTATCATCCCTCAGATCACATACGTGGACTCCTAAGCCTACATATAATATCACTATGAAGGAAAAAATTAAAAACCTAAGGAAAATTTTCACATAGGCCAAAATTGATCCTGATTTGGTTTAAGGTAATTTCTTTTTCTAGAAGAATGTGCACAGTAAAGGTAAATATGCCCCTGAGGAATCTCAAAATCATAACAATGATGTATATATTCACTTTTCTAAAAACTTACCTTACAGGAAAAAAAGTCCTTAGGAAATTCTCCTGAGCAAAGTAGCAACATCTGTAAAAGCATAAAATCAAGGAGGACAAATCAGATGGTGGAGGTGAAAAGATGGCAGAGCAGGACAGGAATGCAAAAGCTTCCTCCCATGTACACAAGGAAGCAACTACAGCAAATACAACTAACCCTGAAAGTGACCTGAAGACTGCAGAGCAGACCACCTACATCTAGTGAAGAAGAAAAGACCACAACAGGAAGGGTAAAGGAGAAGAGCCATGACTGATTGGGACCCAAGACCTTCCCCATCCCAGTCCACAAGCAGGAGGGAGATGAATAGAGCTGGGAGAGGAGAAGTGCTCAGGAATCTTGCACACCTGGCCCTGGAGATCTGCTCCAGAAATATAGTACACATTGCCTTGGGTTTTGGTGATTAACAGGGCTGGATGCCTGGGACAGCTGGAGCACTCTCGGATGCTGAGACTCCTGTCACTTGTGGAGAACAGGCATGCTCTGTTGGTCCCACTGACACCCAACACAGAGATGACAGTTTGAAAGACGAGCAGTGGGAAGTGTGCCAGAGGGGAAGAGGCTGGAGGGACCTCTCTCCACAGAAGAAAGGGCAAGTGGGTGATGCTTCCCCAGCCCTCCCTCAGCCCCATTGGTCGGGTGCACCTAGGAGCCAGCTTCAAACACCCCATTTCCATCACTGGCAGCTCAGCTCCACTGGCAATCCCCTGCACACCAGCGACAGCCACCATTGCTGACTGGCAGGCAGAGGACAGCCCACACGAATCCCAGCAGAAGCACCTCACACCGCACAAAGGGCATGCAGAAGAGAGCTGTGGAGATCAGCATCTTTTCAGATCACAATGAAATTTCAGAAATCTACTGCATTCCTATATACTAACAATGGACTAGCAGAAAGAGGAATAAGGAAAACAATTCTATTTACAACTGCATCAAAAAGAATAAAATACTTGGGAATAAACCTAAACAAGCAGGTGAAAGACCTGTATTCTGAAAATTACAAGACACTGACAAAATTAGAGAAGACACAAATAAATGGAAATCTACCCCTGCTCATGTACAGGAAGAATTAATATTGTCAAAATGGCCATCCTGCCCAAAGCAATTTACAGATTCAATATAATCCCTATCAAAATACCAACAGCATTTTTGAATGAACTAGAGAAAAGAATCTTAAAATTTATATGGAACTGAGATGGCTCAAGATGGCAGCGTGAGCAGGGCGGTGAAATATCATCCCAAAACCATATATGTTTATGAAAATACAACACAACTATTCCTAAAAGAGAGACCAGAAGATACAGTACAACAGCCAGGCTACATCTACATCTGCGAGAACTCAGCATCTCATGAAAAGGGTAAGATTCAAAGCCGTGACCCGGCAGGACCTGAGCACTCCCCCAACCCCAGCTCACCAGCAGAAGGAAAAGAGTCAGAGTGGGGAGGGAATGGAAACACAGGACTGTTAAATAACCAACCCCAGTAATCTGCACCAGGAGCACAGACACACATTGCATGGTGTACTGGATATTAAAGAAACGGAAAAGTAAAATCCGAGACTGAGACTGCGAGCAGGCCCCCCACAGCCGGCTCCCCTGGGACAAAAGAAAAGCGGGTGCTTTTATAAGTCTTAATGGGACAAGGACTTAACAGCTAGACAAAATTGTCCTGGCACACTCAGCCCAGCAGGCTGGGAATCTTAAAGAACTTCAGATGCCCTAACCCCTGGGTGGCAATGCAGCTCCGAAGCCCCTCACAGCAATAAGCAGCCTGCTCTTTGTTCGGCCCCCTGCTGGTGCTGCAAGCAAACCGGCTGACCTGCCACAGCAGCAGAGCAGCCAGGGAGCAGCCCCACCCACAGCAACCACACAGAGTCTTCTCCCAGTGCACAGCTAACCAGGATAGACCCAGAGGCTGCTGCCGGCAGGCAGCTTCCCAGCACAGAGGAGGCCAGAGGAAGGTCCGGAAGGCATGAAGGGGTGCCGTTCTCACAGGAGAACACACCCGGCACATCTGCGACCCCCCCCCCCCTGCAGTGCCCTAAGCTATCCCGAGGGCTGCCCTGCCCATGGCAGCACAGGAGATTATCCCAGGCACTGCTGCCAGTGTGCAAGTAACTGGCACAGGCAGCAGAGAAGGGCAAGTCAACCAGCAAGCAGGAAGGGACTTCATTCACCCAGCTAACACATGCACCACCTACTGGCAATCACTTCTATTGCCATGAAAAGGCAGAAGAATCTGGTCCAGTCAAAAATCACTCAGACAACCCCAGATAAAGGGCCTAGAGAGATAGATATAACCAAACTTCTTAAAAAAGAACTCAAAATAAAGTCATAACTATGCTGATGAACATGCAGAGAAATATGCAAGAGCTAAGGGATGAAGTCTGGAGGGAGATAACAAATGAAACAATCAATAGAAGGACTTAAGAGTAGACTGGATGAGGTGCAAGAGACTATGGAATAGAAATCAGAGAACATGAATAGAGAGAAGCTGAGGCAGAGAGAGATAAAAGGGTCTCTAGTAATAAAAGAATATTAAGAGAACTGTGTGACCAATCCAAACAAACAATATTCAATTACAGGGATACCAGAAGAAGAAGAGAGAAATTCCCTCAATTTTTGCTTATCTGGAAATTATTTAATCCCTCCTTCAAATTTAAATGATAATCGTGCTGGATACAGTATTCTAGGTTCAAGGGCCTGTTTCATTGCATTAAATATATCATGCCATTCTCTTCTGTCTTGTAAGGTTTCTGTTGAGAAGTCTGATGATAGCCTGATGGGTTTTCCTTTGTAGGTGATCTTTTTTCTCTCTCTCGATGCCTTTAATATGCTGTCCTTGTCTTTGATATTTGCCATTTTAATTATTATATGTCTTGGTGTTGTTCTCCTTCGGTCCCTTGTGTTGGGAGATCTGTGGGCTTCCATGGTCTGAGAGACTATTTCCTTCCCCACCTTGGGGTAGTTTTAGCAATTATTTCTTCAAAGACACTTTCTATCCCTTTTTTTTGTCTCCCACAAACCACCCCTACAGGATATCTTAAAGGGACTGCCCTAGACAAAAGTACTCCTAAGGCTAAATAGATGTCACCAGAGAATATAAAATCACAGAAAAGAAAGCAGACCAAACAAAAACTAATTAAAGGCAAAAAATAAAATCAACTATCCACAAAAGTGGTCAAAGGAAACACAAGAGTACAGAATAAAACACCTAACATATAAAGAATGGAGGAGGAAGAATAAGAAGGGAGAGAAATAAAGAATCATCAGACTGTGTTTACAATAGCATAATAAGAGAGTTAAAGTTAGACAATTAGATAGTAAAGAAGCTACCCTTGAACCTTTGGTAACCACAAATCCAAAGCCTGCAATGGAAATAAGTACATGTCTATCAATAATCACCCTAAATGTAAATGGACTGAATGCACCAATCAAAAGACACCGAGTAATAGAATGGATAAAAAAGCAAGACCCATCTATATGCTGCTTACAAGAGACTCAGCTTAAACCCAAAGACATACACAACTAAAAGTGAAGGGATGGAAAAGATATTTCATGCAAACAATAGGGAGAAAAAAACAGGTATTGCAGTACTTGTATCAGATAAAATAGACTTCAAAACAAAGAAAGTAACAAGACATAAAGAAGGACATTACATAATGATAAAGGGGTCAGTCCAACAAGAGGATATAACCATTATAAATATATATGCACCCAACACAGAAGCACTGACATATGTGAAACAAATACTAACAGAATTAAAGGAGGAAATAGAATGCAATGCATTCAGTTTAGGAGACTTCAACACACTACTCACTCCAAAGGTCAGATCAACCAGACAGAAAATAAGTAAGGACATAGACGCACTGAACAACGCACTAGAACAGATAGACCTAACAGATATCTACAGAACTCTACACCTAAAAGCAGCAGGATACACATTCTTCTCAAGTGCACATGAAACCATTTCCAGAATAGACCACATACTAGGTCACAAAAAGAGCCTCAGTGAATTCAAAAAGATTGAAATTCTACCAACCAACTTCTCAGATCACAAAGGTATAAAACTAGAAATAAATTGTACAAAGAAAACAAAAAGGCTTACAAACACATGGAGGCTTAACAACATGCTCCTAAATAATCAATGGATCAATGACCAAATTAAAACAGAGATCAAACAATATATGGAGACAAATGACAACAACACAAAGCCGCAACATCTGTGGGACGCAGCAAAGGCAGTTCTAAGAGGAAAGTATATAGCAATCCAGGCCTATTTAAAGAAGGAAGAACAATCCCAAATGAATAGTCTAAATTCACAATTATTGAAACTGGAAAAAGAAGAACAAATGAGACCCAAAGTCAGCAGAAGGATGGACATAATAAAGATCAGAGAAGAAATAAATAAAATTGAGAATAATAATACAATAGAAAAAAATCAATGAAACCAAGATCTGGTTATTTGAGAAAATAAACAAAACATATAAACCCCTAGCCAGACTTATTAAGAGAAAAAGAGACTCTGCACACATAAACACAACCAGAAATGAGAAAGGAAAAATCACTATGGACACCACAGAAATACAAAGAATTATTAGAGAATACTATGAAAATCTAAATGCTAACAAGCTGGATAACCTAGAAGAAATGGATAACTTTCTAGAAAAATACAACCTTCCAAGACTAACCAAGGAAGAAACAGAAAATCTAAACAGAACAATTACCAGCAACGAAATTTAATCAGTAATCAAAAAACTACACAAGAACAAAACCCGCAGGCCAGATGGATTCACTGCTGAATTTTATGATACATGTAGAGAAGACATAATACCCATTCTCCTTAAAGTTTTCCAAGGAGTAGAAAAAGAGGGAATACTTCCAAACTCATTCTATGAAGCCAGCATCATTCTAATACCAAAACCAGCGGAGACCGCACAAAAAAAAAAAATTACAGACCAATATCCCTGATGAACATAGATGCAAAAATACTCAACAAAATATTAGCAAACCGAATTCAAAAATACATCAAGAGGATTATACACCATGGTCAAGTAGAATTAATCTCAGGGTTGCAAGGATGGTACAACATTTGAAAATCCATCAGCATCATCCACCACATCAGCAAAAAGAAGGACAAAAACCACATCATCATCTCCACACATGCTGAAAAAGCATTTGACAAATGCAATATCCATTCATGATAAAAACTCTCAACAAAATGGGTATAGAAGGAAGTACCTCAATATCATAAAGGCTATATATGACAAACCCACTGCGAATATCATATTTAACAGCGAGAAGCTGAAAGCTTTTCACCTAAGATCGGGAACAAGACAGGGATGCCCACTCTCCCCACTTTTATTCAGCAAAGTTCTGGAGGTCCTAGCCACAGCAGTCAGACAACACAAAGAAATACAAGGCATCCAGATTGGTAAAGAAGAAGTCAAATTGTCACTATGTGCAGATGACATGATATTGGACATAAAATACCCTGAAGACTCCACTCCAAAACTACTAGAAGTAATATGTGAATTCAGCAATGTTGCAGGATACAAAATTAATACACAGAAATCTGTTGCTTTCCTATACACTAACGATAAACTAGCAGAAAGAGAAATCAGGAAAACAATTCCATTCACAAGTGCATTAAAAAGAATAAAATACCTAGCCAAGGAAGTGAAAGATCTATACCCTGAAGACTACAAGACACTCCTAAGAGAAATTAAAGAGGACACTAACAAATGGAAACTCATCCCACACTCTTGGCTAGGAAGAATTAATATTGTCAAAATGGCCATCCTGCCTAAAGCAATCTACAGATTCAATGCAATCCTTATCAAAATACCAACAGCATTCTTCAACAAACTGGAACAAATAATTCTAAAATTCATATGGAACCACAAAAGACCCCGAATAGCCAAAGCAATCCTGAGAAGGAAGAATAAAGCAGGTGTATCTCACTTCGCAACTTCAAGCTCTACTACAAAGCCACAATAATTAAGACAATTTGGTACTGGCACAAGAACAGACCCACAGACCAGTGGAACAGAATAGAGAGTCCATATATTAACCCAAGCATGTATGTTCAATTAATATATGATAAAGGAGCCATGGATACACCATGGAGAAATCACAGCCTCTTCAATAGCTGGTGTTGGCAAAACTGGACATCTACATGTAAGAGAATGAAACTGGATCATTGTCTAACCCCATACAAAAAAGTCAATTCGAAATGGATCCAAGACCTGAATGTAAGTCATGAAACCATAAAACTCTTAGAGAAAAACATAGGCAAAAATCTCTTGGACATAAATATGAGCAACTTCTTCATGAACATACCTCCCTGAATAAGGGACACAAAAGCAAAAATGAACAAGTGGGACTATATCAAGCTGAAAAGCTTCTGTACAGCAAAGGACACCATCAGTAGAACAAAAAGGCATCCTACAGTGTGGGAGAATATATTCATAAATGACATATCTGATAAAGGGTTGACATCCAAAATATATAAAGAGCTCACGCACCTCAACAAACAAAAAGCAAATAATCCAATTAAGAAATGGGCAGAGGACATGAACAGACACTTCTCCAAAGAATAAATTCAGATGGCCAACAGGCACAAGAAAAGATGCTCCACATCGCTAATCATCAAAGAAATGCAAATTAAAACCATAATGAGATATCACCTCACACCAGTGAAGATGGCCACCATCCAAAAGACAAACAACAACAAATGGTGGTGAGGATGTGGAGAAAGGGAAACCCTCCTACACTGCTGGTGGGAATGTAAATTAGTTCAACCATTGTGGAAACCAGTATGGAGGTTCCTCAAAACACTAAAAATAGAAATACCATTTGACCCAGGAATCGCACTCCTAGGAATTTACGCTAAGAATGCAGGAGCCCAGTCTGAAAAAGACATATGCACCCCTATGTTTATCGCAGCACTATTTACAATAGCCAAGAAATGGAAGCAACCTATGTGTCCATCAGTAGATGAATAGATAAAGAACATGTGGTACATATCCACAGTGGAATATTATTCAGCCATAAGAAGAAAACAAATCCTACCACATGCAACAGCATGGATGGAGCTAGACGGTTTTATGCTCAGTGAAATAAGCCAGGTGGAAAAAGACAAGTATCAAATGATTTCACTCATATGTGGAGTATAAGAACTAAGAAAAAAACTGAAGGAACAAAACAGCAGCAGACTCACAGAACCCAAGAGTGGACTAATAGTTACCAAAGGGAAAGGGACTAGGGAGGATGGGTGGGAAGGGGGGGATAAGGGGGAAAAAGGGGCATTACAATTAGCAGACATAATGTACAGTGGGGGCACTGGGAAGGCTGTTCAACACAGAGAAGACAAGTAGTGATTCTATAGCATCTTACTATGCTGATGGACAGTGACTGTAATGGGGTATGTGGTGCAGATTTGATAAGGTGGGGGAGTCTAGTAACCATACATTGCTCATGTAATTGTAGATTAATGATACCAAAATAAAATTGAATAAATAAATAGATAAATACCAGGCCCAACAAAAATTTTAAATGGAACCACAAAAGACCCTGAATAACCAAAGCAATCTTGAGAAGGAAGAACAAAGCTGGGGTATCTCATGTCCTGACTTTAAGCTATACTACAAAGCTACAGCAATAAAAACAGTATGGTACTGGCACAAGAACAGATCCATAAATCAATGGGACAGAATAGAAGGCCCAGAAATAAACCCACACATATATGATCAATTAATATATGACAAAGGAGGCTTGGATATACAGTGGGAAAAGACAGTCTCTTCAGTAAATGATGTGGGGAAAATTCAACAGCTACATGCAAGAGAGTAAAACTGGATTACTAACTCCATACACAAAAGTAAACTTGAAATGGACTAAAGACCTAAATATAAGACATGAAATCATAAAACTCTTAAAAGAAAGCATAGGCAAAAATATCTTGAACATATGTATGAGCAATTTTTTTCTCACATCTCCCTGAGCAAGGGAAACAAAAGCAAAAATGAACAAATAGGACTACATCAAACTAAAAAGCTTCTGGACAGCAAAGGACACAATCAACAACAAAAAAGGCAAACTATTGTACAGGAGAATATACTCATAAATGATATATCCACTCTGGTATTAACATCCAAAACATATAAAGAACTCATATGCCTCAACACCAAAAAAACAACCCAATTAAAAATGGGCAGAGGACACAAACAGACATTTTTCCAAAGAAGAAATACAGATGGCCAACAGGTACATGAAAAGATGCTCCCCATCACTTATCAGGGGAATGCAAATCAAAACCACAATGACATATCACCTCACACCAGTTAGAATGGCCACTATCCAAAAGACAAGAAATGGCAAGTGTTGGTGAGGATGTGGAGAAAAGGGAAGAATGTTGGTGGAAATGTAAGTTGGTGCAGCCACCATGGAAAGCAGTATGGAGGTTCCTCAAGAAACTTAAAATAGAAATACCATTCAGCCCAGTAATTCTACTTCTAGGGATTCACCCAAAGAAAACAAAATCTCTGATTTGAAAAGATATATGTACTCCTATGTGTATTGCCACATTATTTACAATAGCCAAGATATGGAAGCAACCAAAGTAAGTGTCGGACAACAGATGAATGGATGAAGAAAATATAGTACATATACACAGTGGAATATTATTCAGCCATAAAAAAGAAAGAAAACCTGCACTTGCAATATGGATGGACCTAGAGGGTATTATGCTAAGTGAAATAAGCAAGGTGGAAAAGACAAATACCATATGATTTCACTTATTTGTGGAATCTAAAAACAAAATGAAATGAACAAAACAGCAGACTCGTAGGTACTGAGAAGTGACTGGTGGGTTACCATGGAGGAGGTGTTAGGGTATGTGGGTGAAATAGGTGAAGAGGATAAAGAGGCACAAAATTTTAATCATAATATAAATTAGTCATAGGATGAAAGTACAGCATAGAGAATATAGTCAATAGTTCCGTAATATCTTTCTATGTTGACAGAGAGTAACTGCACTAGTTGGAGCTGAGGATTTAATCATGTATATAACTGTTAAATCACTATGTTGTATACTTGAAACCAATATAATATTGTATATCAACAATAATAATAAATATCAAAAAAGAAAAAGAAAAAAGACATGGTATATATACACATAGGAATATTAATTCAGCCATAAAAAGGAATGAAATCTTGCTCTTTGCAACAGCATGGATGAAGCCCAGGGGTATTATGCTATACGAAATAAGTTGGACAAAGACAAACACCTTGTGATTCCACTTCTATGTGAAATCTAAAAAATAGAAACAGACTAAAATACAGAGAACAAGCTGGTGGTTGCCAGGGGGATGAGTGTAGGATACAGATGAAAGAGGTGGAGGGGATTAAGAGGTATGAACTTCTACTTATAAAATCAATAAGTCACAGGGATGAAAAAGACAGCATAAGGTGTAGAGTCAGTAATATAGTAACAGGTCTGTATGGGGACAGATGGTAACTACACTTACCATGGTGAGCATTTCATAATGTAGGTAATTGTCAAATCACTATGTTGTACACCTAAAACTAATATAATACCATATACCAACTATACTTCAGTTAACTTTTTTTCTAAAACAAAAAGGACTGTCCTTAAAAGAAGAAAACAAATCCTACCATTTGCAACAACATGGATGGAGCTAGAGGGTATTATGCTCAGTGAAGCAAGCCAGGCGGAGAAAGACAAGTACCAAATGATTTCACTCATTTGTGGAATATAACAACAAAGCAAAACTGAAGGAACAAAACAGCAGCAGACTCACAGACTCCAAGAAGAGACTAGTGGTTACCAAAGGGAAAGGCAGGGGACCAGTTGTGGGGGAGGTGCAGGGAGAAGGGGATTAAGGGGCATTATGCTTAGCACACATAATGTAGGGGGGGTCATGGAGAAGGAAGTATAGTCACTACTTGTGACTATATAGCATCTTACTACACTGATGGACAGTGATTGCAATGGGGTGGGGGGGGGCTTGATAATAGGGGTGAATGTAGTAACCACAATGTTGCTCATGTGAAACCTTCATAAAATTGTATAACAATGATACCTTAATAAAAATAAATAAAAATAAAGACTGTCTTGCCAGTGGGTTTCAGCCCCAGGCAAGTTCACTATGGATTCAGTGAGACCAAGGAATGACAATGGAGCATTCTTGGGTAGAAGAGTTTATTACCTGGTGTGTCTCCCGGAGATAGGTCGAGTGCTAGAATTAAGACTACATCCAGCAGTCTGCAGGTCTGTAATCTTCCTTCGTCTCTACCTCTGCCCAGAGCACTAGGCAGAGCTCTTTATATAGTGACTCAGTCAGTAGTAGCTTATTGCCCACTGGTATGGAAGCAGTAGCCTAGCAGTAGGCCAGTTACATCAAGTAGTTTAGAGTCAGGTGGGGATCCTGGACATGGAAACTTCCATTTTCTCCACAGGACAAATGAAAAAGCATGAAAGACATCACACATCTGTGAAAAGATGGGCTTGATATCAGGCAAATTTACCCTATCACCTTGGGCAGGTACCTTGTTCATTGGCATCAGTTTTCTCCGGTTGTGGAAAACCCCTTTTTCCTTAGAAAGTTACAAGGATTTAAATGTGTCCAATACCATGTGAGACTCTCAGTAGGCAATAAATATTTACTTGTATGTTGTTCTGGAGTGAACAATCATCTTTCCAATAAAAATAGCTGCTCCATTGGTCTGTGGAACCCCAAGAATGAGACAAGTAAGCTGTACTACATCATTACCTACTCAGGCCAAAATGCCATCTCCAGGCAGCTCCAAGTCAGCCTCTCACAGGTGCTGCCTCTTCCTGCAAGGCATACTGGGAAAGGCCATTTCAGAAAGGTCTGCTCCCATTGGAGCACATGAGCCCCCACAAACTTTGGTTATCTTCTAAGTCATAATTCTAACTCTAGGAAACAGTATTTTCTGGTCAATGAGCACAGCAAGCAAATCATTACTTTGCTAATTGTACACATCACAGGCTTTGGGCCAGCCTCCAGACGGACCACTCCTTGGTCAGGTGTTGGCCTTTACCCAATCAGCTGTGGCCTCACCAGGGGTCTGAGGCCAGGTGGACGTGTGGGTGGAAATCCATCCCAAAGATGAGAAGATGGTGTGGGCAGACAGTCCCCTGATTATTATACCACATCCCACAGATGAAGGAACTGAGGCCTAGAGAGAATAAGGAACTTCCCAGCTCTCTTCCTGAGATCAGGCAGTGGTCTGGTTGCCATAACACAGGCCTAGTACCACCCACTGTCTGTGTTACTGAAGATGCCATAAATATTTGTTGAATGAATGATCGCAAGGCCAAGGAACTCAAGTTTGGTCTCCTGTATCTGCTGTTCTAAACCTTGGCTGCACATTGGAGTCACTGGGTGGTTTTTTTTTTAATGTTACCCTCAGAGATTAATCAGGCTTTGTGATATTTTAAAAATCTCCCCAGATGATGCTAAAGTGCAGCCCGTGTGAAGAAGCATTGCACTATTCCAGTAATTCTTAACCTTGACTGTGCATCACCATCATAGCTCAGGCCACACCCCAGGCCACTTAAATCACACTCTCTGTCGCCCAGGTGACTCCAATACACAACTAAAGTTGAGAACCATTGTCCAGAGCAGCACTTCACAGATTTTGATTTACGCTGAATGACCTGGAGATCTTGCTAGACTGCAGATTTGGGGTCGGTAAGCCTTGGATGGCCCTGAGAATCTGCATTCCTAAAGTTCCCACGTGATGCTAAGGCTGCTTGTCTGGCGACCACACTTTGAGTAGCAAAGCACTAGTGTTCAGTCATTTTAAGGTTCACTTTGATGAAGTCAAGAATGATTCTGAGGTAGTTACTTATCGGTGGAGTGTGACAAATGGTCGCTTCTAAACTGCCTTAGAACTTCTGCAATGATTATTTTCAGAAAATCTTTTTCCACCTGTAACTACGATGAAGATGAATTTCATGATACGTTCATGTGAGAGTTTGTGTTACAGAGTGGTTAGGAGCATAGACAGTAGGTCAGGCCCCCCAGCTTGGAAACCTGCCACTGCCACTTAAAAGCTCTAAACTTTGGGCAACTTCTTAAACTGCCCAGTGCCTCAGTTTCCTTATATGTGAATTGGAGACTTTTTTTTTAAAGTACCTACATGCTCAACATCACTAATCATCAGTGATGATTACATTACTCATCACAAATCAAAACCACAATGAGCTGTCACCACATACCTGTTAGAATGGCTATCCTCAAACAACAAGCAATACCACTTGCTCTGAGTGGATGGGATTCTAGTGATTGACCTGCCATCATGGAAATAAAGTTGGGTATAAACGCTTTCACACCAAGAATGTTCTACTGTCATTTCTTCGGTCACATTGAATCCATAGTGAAATTGTCCAGGGCTGAAATCCATTGGCAAGACACAGTGAAAGGGTTATACCCAACTTTATTCTCACGGTGGCAGGTCAATCACTAGAATCTCGCCCACTCAGAGCGAGTCTGCATGCAGCAAGCAGGTCTCTCCCTCTGGGCCTCTCTGCCCCTGCAGCCGTCTCAGTCTCTGTCCTCGGTGCTGCCACCACTCCAGCCTCTGCTCTCCTGCAGCCATGCCATGGTGTCACCCAGGGCACTGGGCGGAGCTCTTTATATAGAGTCAATAGCAATGTATTGCTCACACATGTGTAGTGAGCTAGCTGACCAGGGCCAGGTGAGAATCCTGGAAACAAGCTAAGAGCCCATCAGTAGATGAATAAAGAATATGTAGTGTATGTGCATATACAATGAAATGTTATTCAGTCATAAAAAAAAAAGAAGGAAATCCTGCCATTTACAATGTAGATGAATCTTGAGGGCATTATGCTAAGTGAAATAAGTCAGAAAAGGATGAATACTGTATATTCTCACTTAAATGTAATACCTCTAAATGCCCAAATCATAGAAACAGAGAGTAGATTGATGGTTGCCAGGGGCTGGGGGGTAGAGGCTGAGAGAAGTGAGGAGATGTTGGTCAAAGGGTACAAACCTCCAGTTAGAAGATAAATTAGTGACCACAGTGTACAATACTGTATGACATGCTTGAAAATTGCTAAGAGTAGATCTTAAATGTTCCCACCACACATACAGTGATTATGCTACGTGACGGATGTGTTAAGTAATCTTATTGTGGTTGTGGTTTTGCACCATATACATGTATCAAATCAGTGTACATCTCAAATTTACACAATGTTATATGTCAGTTATATAGCAATAAGCTGGAAAAAATATCGATGAATAAGAATTTATGGATATTAAATGAGTCAACACATGCAAAAGATATAGAAGGGTGCCAGACCTGTTGTAAGTGCCATGTAACAGGGAGTTTATTATAGTTACTCACTGGGCATTTGCTGATCTATCTGGAGCTGCAAAGGGCAATGACTCTGGAACAAGACCTGTGTTCACATGCCTCCTCCACTCATAGTAACTGGGAGGCTTGAGCAGCTCTCTACCTCTCTGCATCCCCACACTCGTTTCCTCTTGCGCCAATGGAAATAATGGTAGTACAAGCTTCTCAAGGGTGTTGCAAACAAAGGTACATGCGGTGCTCCCAGAACAGGGCCAGGTGACAGGCAAATGCAGGACAAATGTTTGTGATTGCTGTCATTATCAGGTTCTTACCATGTGCCATGCACTGGAGAGACAAAGGTAAATAGGAACTTGAAGCACAGTCCTTGTCAAAGCTAAAAAGAAATTGCAAATGTAAAACCTTTGATTGAATGAGGTTTTACAGTGCCCAGTCATCCTTGAAGAGAAAGTACGAAAAAGGAAATTCGGTCAGTTACTGTCTCCCATATCTGGAGTCATTCTCTTGGTTTACAGCAGTTATTTTTACTCTTTGCTTTAAGCCTCTCATTTGCTTAAAACTGATGGCTTGAAAAGGGAAATTCATCTGGATTCCCTCACTGAGCTGACAGCCCACTGCCGCTGTTATTACAATGATTAATCACCATTCTTCCTCTGCTGCTTTTGACAAGTACAGGAAAGGGTTTGCTGTTGTATGTCCTGACTTTGATAGACATATTCCCCAAAAAAGCAGCTTATGTTTTCTGATCTCAACATCATAAAAGCTGTATTCTCTGGCCCAGCTAAGCCAAAACTTTGCAAGTAAGTGCTAGATGAAGTATAGATGCCTACTTATGTAACTGTCAGATATGTCACCTGGAAAAAAAAATCAATTTATCAAATCATTCCAAGTAGTAAATAATTGCTAAGCACGTATCAGTAGGTTTCCTAAACATCCCTGTATTTATCACAGAAATTTGGAGATACAACTTCAATTCTGGGAACATCTGCTTTCTACAAAGCACACTTTGTAATGGCTCTTCCTTGGGTTCAATAGTGTGGAAAAAATAACCCTTATGAATAGAGAAGGAAGGAAAGCAAAGGAAAATTGTAAAATAGACATTGCATTATCTGTATCTGTTAACACACACACTCACCTGGGTGAGCTGGCAAAAATAATGACTGAAAAAGGAGTTGGAAATATCAAGTGTAAGCTGGAGCTTGAAATATATAGTTCTATCTTTATTAGTTTCCTAGGGCTACCATAATTAATTACCATAAAGTTGGTAGCTTAAAACAACAGAAATTTATTCTCTCATACTTCCAGAGTCCAGAAGTCTGAAATCAAAGTGTGGTCAGGGCCATACTCCCTCTGAAGGCTCAGAGAGAGAATCCACTCTTTGCCTCCGCCTGCTTCCAGGGAGTCCAGGCATCCCTGCTTTGTGACTGCATCCCTCCACCCTCTGTCTCCATCTCCACTAGCAGTCCTCTCTGGGTATCTCCTTTTTGTGTGTCTCTTTTAGAGGTTAGATGGAGGGCCCACCCATATAATTCAGAATGATCTCATTTTGAGATCCTTAATTTAATTAGATCTGCAAAGACCCTTTTTCCAAATAGAGCCACATTTACCGAATCCAGGGAATAGACTGTGGATATATCTTTTGTAGGTCAACATTGAACCCACTACAGTAAAAATACATTATCTCTAATCATAATTAAGGAGTAATTAAAACACCTGTCATGTCATTGACCCTAAAGTTACAAAAGAATCAACACTGGTGGGCAAAGGCCATCACCTGGACGAGGTGTGGCCCCAGCACAGTGGCTCCGTGTCCTGCATATTGCTTCATTTTCAGATTACAACCAAATAAGAGGAGTCTTTAAGTTGAGCCCACCACTGCAGACTGGAGCAGCTCATGGACTGTTTTCACCTCAGACTACACACCTACCTACCATGGCTCGTGGGAGATGGAGACCAGCAGAGCTCCTTACACATGTCTCAGCATCCCTGGGGATCTTCAGGTCTGCCTGGGTAATTTTAAGAAACAGGTTTTTTAAAGCGTGCATGTCCTTCACCTGGGTGATCTGTGTCTCCTGCTGTTGGTTTCTTCATAAATTGAGAAAGGAAAGAGAACAGACAATTCTCTTAAGAAAACCATGCAACTTTACATTCATGTGTGGCTCCTAAGAAGTCATGGAAGAAAACATAGTAGACTGTTTCAAAAAGAAAACATGCTTAAGAATTTAAATCATGGATTTTGGAAAATCAAAAATGAACCCAGGGATAGGCATTACTTGTCCCACCATACAGATGAAGAACCTGGGATTTCAAAGGTTAACTAACTCCCCAGAGCCTGCGGAAGCCAGGAGCTGGGAAGCAAACACAGCTCATGTGGTCCCAAACCCTTTCCTTTGGGAACAAATTTTACCAACAGGTGTGTGAGGGTTTCCAGGCTGCCTCTGGGGTGGTTCAGGAGGAAGAGGAGTACGGTGAAGAATCATTCTCTGAAGTATCTGAAGCAAAGGGAGGGACCCTTGATGCAAGAAATAGGGAGGTGCTGGCTGAAGAGTACTGAGCAGGTTACAGAAACGGTCCTTTACCTAATACATGGGACCACTCGTGCTGGGGCCACACCTTGTCCAGGTGATGGCCTTTGCCTGCCAGTGTTTGCTCTTTTGTAACTTTAGGGTCAATGACATGACAGATGTTTTAATTACTTCTTAATTATAATTACAGATAATGTTTTTTGAGTGGGTTCAATGGTGACCTCCCCCCAACCAAAAAAAAATAAGGGTATATCCACAGTCTAATCCCTGGAATCTGTAAATGTGGCTCTATTTGAAAAAAGGGTCTTTGCAGATCCAAATGTCTTTAAGCCCAATTATTCCTTGGGCTCATTTGGGAAATCCATACTATGCAGACCAGAAGAAATTGCCTGGGTCCTAGGGCTCTGGATACCACATGCTCTTAATTCCTGGCCCCAACCAACAAGCAATGCTGCTGCTCTTAAGAGAGTCTGTGGCCTTCCATTTCATGCCACCCATTCGCTGGGCGGCCAGTGTACCCAGGCACCAGGTGGAGACCGCTAGGCACCGGTGCCGTTGACCATGACCCCAAGGCAGCTGGTGCCCACGCACAGAATTGCTCCACTTTTTGCAGAAATCCATCCCCAAAATCCTCCTCTCTCAACGTCCAACCTCAGGCCAACTAGCCCAAGAGTCACTTTTGCCCAAATGACACACTCTTTGCAGAAGGTACTCTGTGCAGAAGCATTTCCCCCAGAAAGCTGATGAAGCATATGCTTCAGGGACTCCGAGTAGGTGCTCTCTCAAGGGCATTACAGGCAATTTACATCCATAATCTGTTACTGTTTTTTCTCTAACATGGCTCCCCAAACTATAGATACCTCAGACCTCAAACACCTGAATCTGCTTCATCTTTTATGGTCTGTACCATGGCAGTTATCATTTATAGAGCATATAATAGGGGCTTAAAATATGATTAAAAATAATATAGCACCAACACTAGTCACAGCACGATTTTTGCCTTAGAGAAGTCCGAAGTGCAGTGGAAAAGAGAGAGATGAACAAAAGAATCCCCCAAGAAATGAAACATCATGACTCAGATAAATGCTATGCTGCTCCGCGGTTTGAGGAAAAGACTGTGGAGGGTCTGACCAGGCAGAGAGGTTTCTGAGGAAGTCCCGCTGCAGCTGAGGCCAGTAAAGAGTAAGAATTAACTAGGCAGAAGGGAGAGGACTAGGGAGAGAATTTTCTAGGCTGAGAGGGCAGAAACGAGAGAGGGTACAGACCAGGGTGCGTCCCAGGAG
Organism: Smutsia gigantea; assembly: GCA_032199065.1. Taxonomy (NCBI): domain Eukaryota; kingdom Metazoa; phylum Chordata; class Mammalia; order Pholidota; family Manidae; genus Smutsia; species Smutsia gigantea. The sequence continues at coordinate 177,106 of JAVSCE010015262.1, forward strand.
CAGAGAGGAGGCCAAGTCAGCTGCAGCCGGAGAGCAAGGAGGATCTTGCTATCTTTCCATAGAATGAGGAAATGAGGCGGCAACTCAGGGCCTCGTGAGCCATCTGAAGATGTTCTGCCTTTATTATAAGAGCAGCAGGAGGTGATCCAGTGTGTTCGGTTTGAGTGCTGGGGTGGAGGTGGGGAACATGGGTTAGAGGAACAGTGTGCTCAGGTCACATCAGGCTGCAGAGAAGGCAGGAGGTGATGGAATCCAGTCTGCAGGGGGCAGGGTTGGCTGCAGGCAGGGGAAGGGATGTCATCTGCTGTAATAGGAGCAGAAGCGCCGGGGAGGGAGGCAGTGAGTGTATATAAGAAGGAGGTGCCTTCAGATGGCTTGGTTTCCCTGCTGAGAGTGAGGGTGATGGCAGGAAGAGGAGATGAGGGGTGTACAGAATGAGATCTGAATGATGCCTTGCAAAGGGTTACCCTCCAGACACAGCATCACATTCCTGGGAAAAGCCTTGTGCTGGGAAGGGCTTTTATTCCCCGAGCAACCTGAGGCACCAGGAGGCTTAAATGCCCTCTCCCGCTGTGCTCAACTTATATAAAAGGGCGCACACTAATGTCATAGGAGCCCTGGGTGTGAGCGGAGGGCTGGGCAGCAGGGCTTTATTTCAAATCTCCAGGCAGTTTTCTGTCTCAGCAGATCGCAGATTTAAATGCCTCTGAGCCAAACAGTTTCTTTCTTCCAAGAAAACCACCAGTTTTTCTTGTGGAAAACTACAAAGTCACACGAACCTCAACACAGACGTTTCAGAGGCCCAGGGAAATGTTCTCTGTGGCCAGGTAACGCGGTGGTGCAGTCAGATCAGAACATTGCCTCTCTGGGTCCTCAGCTTCCAGCAGGAGAAGCATCTCTTTGTTCTGTTTGGATTCAGAGGGCACTGGGCTGAGCCGTCAATCATTCTTCAGGAGGCGTCTGCATTCTTAACTGTGTTCTTATTCAGACTCAAGAGGACTGACTAACACACATAAAGTAATTGGCAAATGGTAATAGATGCTTAGAAGAGGGAGAGAAGAGAGAATGTAGCCGAGGCTGTTGCCATCAGGGAAGTTTCTAAGAAGAAGGTACTTGAATGAGGCCCTGAAGGACAGAGAGGGTTGTGGACGTGTGGAGGACAGGGCACTTCCCAGGAAGGGAGCAACTTGGCCTGTGATTTCTCAGCACACTAGTCTGGCTCCGGCACTTGCTGGCTGCACACGCCTGAAAAAAATTACTTAACTTTCTGTGCTTCCTTTTCCTGTCCTGTGACAAGGGGATTGGAGCTCCGGGGGGCATGGGGTTCCCCTCCCAGAACATATTCCCCTAAGAATCTGGTGAAACCAAAGTCAGGCAAGGGAAAAGGTGGGTTGGGAGAAACTGCTTTTATTTCTCACAGCTTGCTCGAGTTCACTAGCCAGGCCCGTCTCTGTCAGTTCCCTCCAGCCATGGCACGTATGCTTCCCAAGTCCTTTTTCCCCGTCCCCACTAATGAAACCTGCCCGCATTGCTCCATTCCTCTGCAGCCACTGGCATGCTCTCTACTTCCCCACCCACCCCTTCCTGGAGGAACTCCATGGACGGGTCCTTGGTGACCGGCTGATGCCAGACCAGGAATGGAGAGAAGGGCTGTTTTCTCCCCACCTCTTGCCCCAAATCCACCAGAAGCTGCAGCGGTAAACACCCATTGATATGTAAATGGACTAAGGCCAGGTGGGAGATTCTGGAAATTCTGCCATTTAGTGCCTACCTGTAAGGCTGTCCTGAGGACTCAACACTTACAGTGTTACCAAGGTACCGAGGCCATCTGAAGCGTCCCATAAATTTCACCAGGGTTTGTTTTGTTTTGTTATTATTTAAAGTTAGAAATTTAAAATGTCAGCTACTCTCACATTTCTAAGCGAACTTGGAGACCACCAAGCAGGACTTGACAAGAAGGTATAAATCGACGTTTTGCATCTCTTATCCCGTCACCCACACTGAGGGTAGCAAAGGACCACGAGCAGGCAAAGGAGAAGAGGGGCTTTTCACAGAGTCACATATGTGCTTTGAGTCTACTCTCCCAAGCGTGTGGGCACCTCTCACTTCAAGGTGATGAAAGGGACTTTGCAAGCACCAGTTGGAGAACTTGATATGTGTCCCCTATAGGTGGGGGACACAGGAGTCTGCTGTCTGACTCACTCTGAGAAACACAAAGAACATAGACTGCTCTTTGCAGGTGGCGGGGAGCAAGGGTGACCCTGGATTGGTCTGTACCCCGAGAGTTTGTGGGAGCAAAAGGCATGGGTGTTCCTTGTGGACCATATCCAAGCCACATGCAAGAAGGAGCTAGCAGAAGAGTCCAACAGGGTCATGATAATGAAGATCTCAGAAAAAGAAGTTGGAAATGCCTAAGATCTGAGGAAGGAGCTGTAAGTGACCAATTGGAACAGAGGTACATTCACCCATATCAAGAGAAAAAGAGGTAAGGAAATAATCACTAATCAAGATATGTGCTGAAGGATTGGGAGGAGGGGGTCTGGGAGGGAGGAAGAATTCTCTAGGGGAAGAAAGAAATAGGAAAGCAATGAAAATCAAAAGAAATGAAAGAAAGAATCAGCTGTTAACTGCCTAGCCCAAGGAATGCAAAGGTCAACTCAAGGCAGAATTATTTTAGTGTATTTGGTGTTCATTTCTTATGGGTGTTTTAGCAAATCATCACAAACTTAGTAGCTTAAAACAACTCAAATTTATTATTTTATCATTCTGCAAGTCGGAAGACTGAAATGGGTCTCAATGGGCTAAAATCAAGGTGTCAGCAGGGCTGCATTCCTTCCTAGTAGCTCTAGGGAAGAGTCTAGAGTGTCTTGCCTTTTCTACCTTCTATCAGCCACCCCACATTCCTTGGCTCGTGGCTCCCATCCATCCTCAAAGACAGCAATGACCAGTTTAGTTTCCCTTATGTCACATCACTTTAACACTCTCTCCTGCCTCCCTTTTTCACTTACAAGGACTCTTGTGATTATATTGCGCCCCCCTGAATAATCCAGAAGGCTTTCCCCAATCAAGGTGACTGATCATCAACCTTAATTCCATCTATACCCTTAATTCTCTTGATGACATAACCTAATGTATTCACGGGAATTACTGGGTGGATGTCTTTGGGGTGCCGACGTTGTGCCCACATGGCCAGTAAGAATTTCCTTGCCCTTTAACTCCTCCGTCTGCCTTAATTCAGCTCCAGATGAGCCAGGGGCAGCCTGGCAAATGTTGGAGAAGTAGGCTGGGAAACAGAAAAGGCCAATGTTCAAGTATTCATCCATAGCACCAGCACAGAGCCTGCGATACCACGAGTAATAAATTAAATGCATATTCAGTGAGTGTGTGCCTCAGTATCCCACAGGAGTTAGGGGCCAAGCATGACTCCTAATGGAAGCAGCCTCCATTAGATGCTCCCAGCCAGATCTGCCATCTCCCAATCAGGGAAACCTTTTGCCAAAACTCAAACCCTATCTCATTCCCTTTTAAATTGTAGTCATTGTTTTCACCATGAATTCCAGAATTGTGTAATTATACCTTAAAACGCATGGCATACAGCTCCCTGAAAAGAGAGCCCCATCAAAATTTATAAGGCAAAGAGTTTGCATCTCTGATTTTAAATGGGATTAACTACTCAAATTAGAATAGTGTTTCTATTCTGGAAAGGAGAATGTTCGGGAACTCCAGGAACCATCAGGGCCGTGAAACCCCCCCAGCCACTGCTCTGCTGGGACCAGACAGGGAACCAAGGAGCGTATGGGCTTCTGAAAGAGGAAAGTTAACATGTCGGCCTATCAGAGCTGACTTTTGATTTTTCACGAAAAAGGAAAACAGGGCAACATGAAAGATGGACAGCCAAATGCAGAGAAATCATAGGGTGTCTCCTGAACAAAGAGATAAAGCTACCTTTTTAGAGTGAATGGGCTAAAAGCACATGATGCTCTCAGCAGCCCCTCCCAAACCAGCCATCCAGTCACAGGGGCTAAGAAACATTCAAAAGTCACTGAGGAGATGGGAGAGTTTCCTCAGGTCTGATTGTAACTAAAGAAACCTGTAATCTAGGCAATTTCAGCAAGAAGGATGATACCAACTAGATAGTCTCTATGCATCTAAAAGGAAGAGTGAAGGGCAGTAATATAGTCAGGGTTTAGCCAGCACAGGCCAGGGCAGAAAGACAATGCCCAGCAGGTGTGAGAGGTGGACCTTCCTGCAGTCCAGGGAGGTTCATCACATCTTCCGGAGGTCCAGGCAAATGGCCATCAAAAGCATCTATCCCGGGCTCCTGATTACCAATTTAGTTTCATGGATTTGAGGAGTTTGGAATAGTTCAGGAATAGACTATTAATAACCTTCTCTGTAATTTAATAAATTGTGTTTTGGTTTATACAACTGATCTTAGGACAGCCTGAGTCACTCTCTAAGAATGATGGTGTGATTTCACAAATCCACCATTGCATAGTCATCCATTGAAGGCCATCCCGGGCAGCCAGTCTTGGTTCATTGGCCTTTGAAATAATTTAGAAATACTAATATCCTGGAATAACCACACACACACACATACACACACACACACAGCCCTCATGGAGAACTCCTACTCATCCTGCAAGGCCCAATTTAAATTCTGCACTTCTGAGAAGTTTTTACTGTCTTATGTAAAAAGGTATGAGGCATGGAGAAGGTAAAGGAAAGAGTACTTGATGGAATCTTAAAGATTTACTGATTTTTGAACCTTTTTAGCTGAAGAAACCTGGCTCAACCAAAAACTGATATGGAAGCCAATATGTAAAACATAAAAAATGAATCTGCTCTGGCTAAATGAGGGATCAGAGGCCCAGTAACTTCTCCCTGGGCTTCTCAATCTACCTCTATCACAGTGAAGCTTCTCATACCACAGCTCAAAAACCATTTAGCTTAGATTGACTCTCACTTTACCAAAGAGGAAACTGGTACAGAATCTGATGGTAGAAAACAGTTTATACAATTGTCTCATGTGGTTCTCCCAAACCTTAGGTGATAGATAATATGACATTAATTCTGTCCCTCCCCAACTCTGGCAGGAAAACTAATCAATCCCAGCTGTCACCTCAGAATCCTCAATACAACGTTCTATAAACTGCCAGCAATTGACTAGACTTGACAGAGATTAATTTATTTACCATTCTTATTCTAAATATTTTTTCTGTCCTAAATGTTAACATATATTATTTTATATCTATCATATTATTAACCAAAGTCATTAATATTTAAAAGTATATAAAAAGACTTTAACATGATACATATTAATAGAAATCCCTTTATCACATAACCTCTCCATTTAAGTAACGGCCTTAAAAATATTTTGGGAGTTGACTTCCAAATCTAGTGGTATTAAGAAACAATTACTCTCTGGTTACATTTCCTTTACTAGATTGAAATACAAAAATAAAGGTGCTATATCTGTTCCTTGCTGATAGTGATGAGCAATTCCAGCTCCAAAATTAAAAGGTGGGAGGACACCCTTGCTTTCAACTCTCTTGGTTTGGTTGATTCAAGCTTGAAGTGAAAAAGCAAAACATTCCAAATTCTGAACCTGGCTTAGCCATTCTCATTTTTCAAGCACTAGCTCTTCCTTAGTAAGATTTGCCTTCGTGGGTAAAGAAATGAAGGACTTCTACCAATCCGCAGAGGTGGTTTACACATACTGACTATGTACAAGGCTCATGTGAGCTTGAAGGACAGCACCCCGTCCACTGCTGGCTCTGAAAGCCATTTCTCTCCTTAGATTCCTGTGATGGAGCTCAGGACACACTACTGCAAAATGTGGCAGCATATTAAATATCTCAAGCAGAAGGAATGTTTTTAATGGCTGAATCAGGAAGGTCACTCTGATTTCCTCCATCCCCACCCTTCTTTTCTGAAAGAGATCATAAAACCCCTGTGAAAGTTATCCGCTCCATACGAAGAGGAAGAAAGACATTCTTATCACCAGAGAAGGGGAATTTAAGGCCAAGAAATCTGTACAAACAGATATTCTTAAACTAACCCTTATTTCCTAGTTACTTCACTATTTTCTACCCCTAGCTCACACTCCTTTGTCTTTGTCAATTCCTCACAAATTTATTGTTTCTTTGTCTAAACAGTGTAAAAGTTTCCTGTTCTGGTCACTTCTTTGGGCCTTCATTCTCTTGTGAAGGTTCCCGTGTATAAAAATTCAATAAAATTTGAATGCTTTTCTCCTGTAAATCTGTCTTTGTCAGTTTAATGCTCAGATCCTCCCAGGGACCATAAGAGGGTTGAGGGAAACGTTTTCCTCCCCTACACCTGCCCAGGCTCTTAAAACAAGAAAATCTTCCGTCTTGGAAGACCACGGCAGAAAAGTCACTGTCCTGTCTGGTCTCTTGCCCATCTCCCTATAAAGGAGGAGCCACTCATGTGCTTGAGCAGTTAGGACAGAGCACTTACACCCACCTGATGGTGTCTTCACTCATCTCTCTCCATCTCTCTTACTCTCTGGGGACTGAAGGCACATTAACTGTACACTAGCTCCTCTCCTCCATGCAGTCAGCCAGCCAGAGAGGCTCTTCCTGTGTCTGAGTTGGTTGGTGAGTATGATAAGAAGTAGAGGACAGAGCAGAGAGGAAATGGAGAGGATGCCCATTTGGGCCTCAAGTTCAATTGACATGTCCAATCTACTTATCAGCAATACAACTGACGGACTTTGACCTCTTGGCGACTCTTAGTTGTAGAATTCGGAGGTGAGAGGAGAATCATCCCATAGTCCCTGTGGGCTTGGTGTTCATGAGTGTATATGTGCTTTAGCACATGGTGCCAGACACACTGAAAAATATCCAAATGTCTGGTAAGGCAAACACTGAGTTGTCTTCATTATCAGCTAGGCTTACCCAATTGGGCAAACTTTCATCTTTCCAAGTAAGAGTTTCCCCAGTGTGGTCCTCCATCATGGCCACCCCCACCACCCACCACATTCCCCCAACAGACAGGTTTATGGAGCTTTCCTAGGATCACATTATTGCAAGTCACAGCAGTACCAGGCAAGACGATGTATCCTCACTTTGTCAGTGTCCTCACCACACATCAGTTGCCTTCTCTCTAAAAGTAGCATAGATCCAGCTTCCCATATCTTTCATAAGGCTGGACTGTGAAATTAAGACTGCTCTCCCATCCACATCACTTCTGTGCCCTCTGCCAAATGTCCCTTTGTCTAATCCTTACTTCCTTACTAGGAGTGATCCTGCCGTAACTCAGCCCCCTACAGATGACCACAGCTAGAAAAGACAGGCCCTGCTCTTCCCTGGAATTAGTGTTCAGCAAGCCTTCCTTTATTTTTTTCTCCTTTCCTAGCAGCAACTCGGCTTGGGGGCTTAACTCATGAGCCTTCAAAAGACTGACTTCTAGGAAAGCCAACATGAAGCTCTGATTAGCTACCACATATATTGATACATGTCATGGTGAGGAGGGGGAGGGGTCTCAAATCCTTGGGTTTTGTCTGAAATCTGAACATACATCCTACTGACACTGTGTCAGGGCTAAAGTATCTGTGAGCTTATAATCAACTTTCTTCTAAAAACCTGATTGTCAAGTATTTTGACTATGAGCCCTGATTCATACATTTTTCTGGAATCTTAGAAACCTTTATGGCAAAGTTTTTATTTCTACTTTTAATAACAGTAGTAAATATAAATATAAAACTAAATATATCCATATAGTAATACAAGATTCAAATAGTACTGGGTGGCTTAAATGTTTAAAAAGAAGTCTTCCTCCCCTCTCTGTGACCCTATCATACAGGGGATTTAAAGCCCCACTCCTCAGAGGCAAAAAAAAAAACAAAAAATGCTTTTTTGTGTAGTTCTTATGGGCTTACTTTCATAACACTAAATTGTATGAATAGAAATTATTTTTAATTTTCCAAACTTTAAGCATTATATATTGACTTCTTGCAATGAAAAATGAGGAATTTAGTTCATTTATACTGCCTCCAATACTGTATCTTCTATATTTCTGGCAGTCACATTTTTTTAATTCAGTAAGTTGTACTTGCAAGTCTGTGCATTTTTAGTCTTTGAACCATTGATTTTACACAATATCTTGACCCATTAACTTTAGACAATATGTTAGGACAAGGAAATTAGTGCCCCTACATTTGCCTTAATATCTCCTCATAGCCTCTCAACTCCTGCCTCCCCATCTGCCCCTTAGTCCAACATGTCATTAACTTTACATGGTCAATATCAAGGTTTATAACATTTATATCAATGTTAAAATACAACTCAGGCTTTCATGCTTTATTTATTGTCTAAAAGTTTTCTTTCTTACTTGGCTGCCCACATCCCGGTCCTTTGGCCAGACAGAGCAGACTTTGGTTATGACTTTTTTTTTTTGTCTGCTTCTGTTTATGTCCGTGGGCTGCCAACTTCTTCAATTCCTGAAATATATGAGGCAAAAAAGGGTCTTGAGATCCTTCGCTGGTCTATGTTCTTTTCTCCAGCTTTCCTGGTCTTCTTATGTTTGTTTTTTATTTAATGTCTAAGATTTCGGGTTGTACTTAATAGGGAGAATAATGAAAACTACATCTACTCCATTTTCTGAGCAACGGAAGTCTGAATTTCTCTTTAATTTTTTCTGGAGTATATGTTTTTTTCAGATAATATGTCTGGGTGGTAAAATACCTGAATCCTTGCAAAAAATGTCTTATACTTGGTCCTCACTAGATACAGTTTATCATGAGAATAAAAAGACTTTCAGGTTCAGGGACTTCTGGTTTTAGCTCCAACAGGTAAAGAGCTAGGAAGTTGTCACACACATCTTTACAATAAGAAAAAGATGAAGGATCTGACATTCAGTGACTTGTGGATCCAACTGAGGTCTCAGGGCAAACCATGACCTACAGCCTGGAGATGGGTGAATCCAAAGAGTCACAGCAGTCATCTGTTTCCCAGCAGCCAGAAGCCAATGGAGCCACAAATGGATAGGAACACATAAGTGGTAATTTGGATGAATTGTTGGAGGCTGGATGTACTAGATGGAAGTGAGAAACTCCTAGGAGCCATGCACCCCACACTATCTTGGGTTTTTACCTCTTGTAGCCCCATTAGATTCTCACGGTGAAGAGCCAGGAAAGACCCCCCCACTGACCCTGATAGGAAGAGGGGGAAAGTAATCATTTTCAATATTCTCCATAACAAAAACCAGAAGAAAATGCTATGCCAGTGGGAAAGACATTCTCCTGCTCCAGCTACCCTGTTTCACCTAAGCAGAGGAGGGATGCTAAGAAACACTTGTGAGGGTCACAGCCCTGAAACACAAACCTGTTAAAAGACTGAGATTTAATCATAAGCTTACAGAATGCTTTCCCTTCCATGTATCTATCTAACCACCAGACTAAAGGGCTCCAGCATAAACAACAGATATGACACAGAAATTGGAATTATCATACAGGGGATTTAAAATCATGCTAATTAATATGTTAAGGGCTCAGATGGATAAAGTAGACAACTTGCAAGAAGAGAAGAGCAATGTAAGCAAGAGTGACTATACATGTTCTCATGTTCTCCCTGAGTAATTATTAATAGTGCCTCCTTTTTAACTCTTTAAACTGTCCTGGATTAGGTAACAAAATATATGTTCATCCAATTGATATGTCCCCCTAACAGACATCAGATGTTTATTTCCAAAACCATCTCATTCAAAATTTTGCTCTTTGAAGAAATAATTGCTGAAAAATTCCCCATGCTGGGGAAGGAAATAGTTTCTCAGATCATAGAAGCCCACAGATCTCCCAACACAAGGGACCCAAGGAAGACAACACCAAGACACATAATAATTAAAGTGACAAAGATCAAAGACAAGGACAGAGTATTAAAGGCAGCTAAAGAGAGAAAAAAGATCACCTACAAAGGAAAACCCATCAGACCATCATCAGACTTCTCAACAGAAACCTTACAGGCCAGAAGAGAATGGCATGATATATTTAACGTAATGAAAAAGAAGGGCCTTGAAACTAGAATACTATATCCAGCACGACTATCATTTAAATTGGAGGGAGGCATTAAACAATTCCCAGACAAGCGAAAGCTAAAGGAATTTGCCTCCCACAAACCACCTCTACAGGATACCTTAAAAGGACTGCTCTAGATGGAAGCACTCCTAAGGCTAAAAAGATGTCACGAGAGAAAATAAAATCATAGCAAAGAAAGCAGACCATCCAAATACTAAAAAAAGGCAAAAAGTAAAATCAACTATCCACAAAAACAGTCAAAGGAAACATAAAAGAGTACAGAATAAAACACCTAGTATATAAAGAATGGAGGAGGAAGAATAAGAAGGGAGAGAGAGAATCATCAGACAGTGTTTATAATAGCTTAACAAGAGAGTTAAGTTAGACTGTTAGATAGTAAAGCTACCCTTGAACCTTTGGTAACCACAAAACTAAAGCCAGCAATATCTATTGATAATCACCCTAAAAGTGAATGGACTGAATGCACCAATCAAAAGACACAGAGTAATAGAATGGATAAAAAAGCAAGACCCATCTATATGCTGCTTACAAGGGACTCACCTCAAACCCAAAGATATACACAGACTAAAGGTGAAGGGATGGAAAAAGATATTTCATGAAAACAACAAGGAGAAAAAAGCAGGTGTTGCAGTACTTGTATCAGACAAAATAGACTTCAAAATGAAGAAAGTAGCAACAGATAAAGAAGGACATTACATAATGATAAAGGGGTCAGTCCAACAAGAGGATATAATCATTATAAATACATATGCACCCAATACAGAGGCGCCAGCAAATGTGAAACAAATACTAACAGAATTAAAGGAGGAAATAGAATGCAATGCATTCATCTTAGGAGACTTCAACACACCACTCACTCCAAAGGACAGATCAACCAGACAGAAAATAAGTAAACACAGAGGCACTGAACAACACACTAGAACAGATGGACCTAACAGACATCTACAGAACTCTACACCCAAAAGCAGCAGAATACACATTCTTCTCAAATGCACATAGAACCTTTTCCAGAATAGACCACATACTAGGCCACAAAAAGAACCTCAGTAAATTCAAAAAGATTGAAATTCTACCAACCAACTTCTCAGATCACAAAGGTATAAAACTAGAAATAAATTGTACAAAGAAAACAAAAAGGCTTACAAACACATGGAGGCTTAACAACATGCTGCTAAATAATCAATGGATCAACGACCAAATTAAAACAGAGATCAAACAATATATGGAGACAAATGACAACAACAACATAAAGCCACAACTTCTGTGGAATGCAGCAAGGGCAGTTCTAAGAGGAAAGTATATTGCAATCCAGGCCTATTTAAAGAAGGAAGAACAATCCCAAATTAATAGTCTAAAGACACAATTATTGAAATTGGAAAAAGAAGAACAAATGAGGCCCAAAGTCACCAGAAGGAGGGACATAATAAAGATCAGAGAAGAAATAAATAAAATTGAGAAGAATAAAACAATAGAAAAAATCAATAAAACCAAGAGCTGGTTCTTTGAAAAAATAAACAAAATAGATAAACCCCTAACCAGACTCATTACGAGAAAAAGAGAATCTACACACATAAACAGAATCAGAAATGAGAAAGGAAAAATAACGACGGACCCCACAGAAATACAAAGAATTATAAGAGGATACTATGAAAATCTGTATGCTAACAACCTAGATAACCTAGAAGAAATTGACAACTTCTTAAAAAAATACAACCTTCCAACACTGACCAAGCAAGAAACAGAAAACCTAAACAGACCAATTACCAGCAATGAAATTGAATCAGTAATCAAAAAACTACCCAAGAACAAAACCCCCGGGAAGATGGATTCACCTCTGAATTTTACCAGACATATAGAGAAGAAATAATACCCAGTCTCCTTAAAGGTTTCCAAAAAATAGAAGAGGAGGGAATACTTCCAAACTCATTCTATGAAGCCAGCATCACTCTAATACCAAAACGAGGCAAAGACACCACAAAAAAAGAAAATTACAGACCAATATTCCTGATGAACGTAGATGCAAAAATACTCAACAAAATATTAGCAAACCAAATTCAAAAATACATCAAAAGGACCATACACCATGATCAAGTGGGATTCATCTCAGGGATGCAAGGATGGTACAACATTCGAAAATCCATCAACATCATCCTCCACATCAACAAAAAGAACAAAAACCACATGATCATCTCCATAAATGCTGAAAAAGCATTTGAAAAAATTCAACTTCCACTCATGATAAGAATTCTCCACAAAATGGGTATAGAGGGCAAGTACCTCAACGTAATAAAGGCCATATATGACAAACCCACAGTCAACATCATACTTAACAGCGAGAAGCTGAAAGCTTTTCATCTAAGATCGGGAACAAGACACGGATGCCCACTCTCTCCACTGTTATTCAACATAGTTCTGGAGGTCCTATCCACGGCAATCAGACAACACAAAGAAATACAAGGCATCCATATTGGTAAAGAAGAAGTCAAATTGTCACTATTTGCAGATGACATGATATTGGACATAAAAAACCCTAAAGACTCCACTCCAAAACTACTAGAACTAATATCTGAATTCAACAAAGTTGCAGGATACAAAATTAATACACAGAAATCTGTTGCTTTCCTATACACTAATGATGAACTAACAGAAAGAGAAATCAGGAAAACAATTCCATTCACAATTGCATCCAAAAGAATAAAATACCTAGGAATACACCTAACGAAGGAAGTGAAAGACCTGAAAACTACAAGACACTCCTAAGAGAAATTAAAGAGGACACTAACAAATGGAAATGCATCCCATGCTCTTGGCTAGGAAGAATAAATATTGTCAAAATGGCTATACTACCTAAAGCAATCTACAGATTCAATGCAATCCCTATCAAAATGCCAACAGCATTCTTCAATGATCTGGAACAAATAGTTCTAACTATGGAACCTCAAAAAACCCCGAATAGCCAAAGCCATCCTGAGAAGGAAGAATAAAATGGGGGGAATTACGCTCCCAGATTTCAAGCTCTACTACAAAGCTACAGTAATCAAGACAATTTGGTATTGGCACAAGAACAGACCCACAGACCAGTGGGACAGAATAGAAAATCCAAACATTAACCCAAACATATATGGTCAATTAATATTTGATAAAGGAGCCTTGGATATACAATGGGGAGATGACAGCCTCTTCAGCAGCTGGTGTTGGCAAAACTGGACAGCTACATGTAAGAGAATGAAACTGGACTACTGTCTAACCCCATACACAAAAGTCAACTCAAAATGGATCAAAACCTGAATGTAAGTCATGAAATCATAAAACTCTTAGAAAAGAACATAGGCAAAAATCTCTTGGACATAAACATGAGCGACTTCTTCATGAACATATCTCTCAAGGCAAGGGAAACAAAAGCAAAAATGAACAAGTGGGACTATATCAAGCTGAAAAGCTTCTGTACAGCAAAGGACACCATCAGTAGAACAAAAGGACATCCTACAGTATAGGAGAATATATTCATAAATTACGTATCCGATAAGGGGTTGACATCCAAAATATATAAAGAACTCACACACCTCAACAAACAAAGAGCAAATAATCCAATTAAAAATGGGCAGAGGATATGAATAGACACTTCTCCAAAGAAGAAATTCAGATGGCCAACAGGCACATGAAAAGATGCTCCACATCGCTAATCATCAGAGAAATGCAGATTAAAACCACAATGAGATATCACCTCACACCAGTGAGGATGGCCAACATCCAAAACACAAACAACAACAAATGTTGGCGAGGATGTGGAGAAAAGGGAACCCTCCTACACTGCTTGTGGGAATGCAAATTAGTTCAACCATTGTGGAAAGCAGTATGGAGGTTCCTCAAAAAACTCAAAATAGAAATACCATTTGACCCAGGAATTCCACTCCTAGGAATTTACCCTAAGAATGCAGCAGCCCAGTTTGAAAAAGACAGATGCACCCCTATGTTTATCGCAGCACTATTTACAATAGCCAAGAAATGGAAGCAACCTAAGTGTCCATCAGTAGATGAATGGATAAAGAAAAGGTGGTACATATACACAATGGAATATTATTCAGCCATAAGAAGAAAACAAATCCTACCATTTGCAACAACATGGATGGAGCTAGAGGGTATTATGCTCAGTGAAATAAGCCAAGCCGAAAAAGACAAGTATCAAATGATTTCACTCATATGTGGAGCATAAGAGCAAAGAAAAAAAAACTGAAAGAGCAAAACAGCAGCAGACTCACAGAAACCAAGAATGGACTGTTAAGTTACCAGAGGGAAAGGATGGGTGGGAAGGGAGGGACAAGGGGGAAAAAGGGGCATTACGATTAGCAGACATAATGTTGGGGGGCAAGGGGAGGGCTGTACAACTCAAAGAAGTAGTGATTCTATAGCATCTCATACATTGATGGACAGTGACTGTAATGGGGTAGGTGGGGGGGGACCTGATGATGTGGGGAGTTTAGTAACCATAATGTTGCACATGTAATTGTAGATTAATGATACCAAAAATAATTTTTTTTGCTTTTTGAAAGCCCCTTGAAGAATAGACACTCTATGCAGCTGATGTGGGTTCTTTCAGAACTTTCTAGGTGTCTTTCTTCATTATCCATCATAACTTTGCCAGAATGTTTACTAATTTGTGGAAATCAAATTGCTTATTGTTTGATTTCCCTCAGAGGTCTAACAAACCCTAAATGAAGCCATAGATAATCCAAAGGTGATTTTTCTAGAAAGTATAAAATCCACTAATGGCCTAAATGATACCAGTAGGATTGTTTGCCTATCCTCCCTTTCCTGGCAACCAGGTCCTCCCTCCCACTCCCACAGTGAAAGCAGCATTCATTGGCCCAGGGCAGAGACTTGACACAGTCTGGGTCAGTCAGAGCCAAACAAGTCCTTCCTGGAATTATTTACTGATAATTAATATTAACTAACCTATAATTAATCATTAATAATTAATTATGAGTTACAGTATTAAATGGATGTCAAAAAGAGTCCATGATTTATTGAGTAGCTAGAGCTCTAAGATAGAAAGCTTTGTGATTGTTGGTGACTGTTCTCTAACCTGGTGGAGAGAGACCGGGGAGGGAAGGAAAAGGAGAAGGAGAGAGAAAAGAACGAAGTCAGTCACAACAAATAGCAAAAGCTAGAGCCAAAGAGAAAGCCCTGATATTTGAATACCTGCTTCTAGTCATTTCTGAGCCTAGCTGCCTGCTTATCTTTCCTATTGGTTGTTCTGGTCTTCTACAGATTCCTGCCAGTAACTTTCCCTTTTTCCTCAAGTAGAATGAGTTTGCTTCCCGTCACCTTTGATCAAGGAGTCCTAACTAATACAAAAGGTTAATGTACGTGACCCATTTAAGAATCTTATGGCAGGAAGTTCACAGAGAAACTACACAGTTAAAAGCTTTTACTTTTAAGCTGAGATGCCCTCAAGCAATCTGCTGCAATTTCTCTACTTACCATTTAGGAATCTAAAGGCAATTTTTTATATCCTCTTCTCACTTTCTGTGTATCTCTAGAGTCATTCAACCACCCTTATTCTTTCAACTGTTTCCATTAAGGAAAATAGCAAATCTTTTAAAGAAAATGGTGTTTGGCCTCATAGTACCCCTGATTAAAAATCTCTTCTTTTTCTATGAAGGCCATTTCCAGCATTTACTTTTAAAGCATCAAGGCCTGACTTTGAAACTCCTGACTCCATACAGAGGGTCTTTGTTGGGGGCTGAATTGTGCCCTCTGCCTCCCAAATTCATATGTTGAAGCCTTAACCACAATGCCTCAAAATGTGACTATATTTGGAAATAGGTAATCAAGTTAAAATGAGTCTGCTAGTGTGGGCCCTAATCCAATATAACTGCTGTCTTTATAAGAACAGGGAATTAGGACATGACAGGTCCAGAGGACAGACAACATAAAGACACAGGGAGAAGGTGGCAGTCTGCAAGCCAAGGAAAGAGGCCACAGAACAAACCAACTCTGTCGACATCTCAATCTCAGACCTTCAGACTCCAGAACTGTGAGAAAATTAATTTCTGGTGTTTTAACCACTCAGTCTGCAGAATTTTGTTAACGACAGCCCCAGCATGCTAATACCATACGTATTAGCCAGTGCTCCCCAGAGAGACAGAAACAATAGGAAGGATGGATGGATGGATGAATGGATGGGTACATAGATGATAGATAGATACATAGATTGATTGATCCATCATAAGGAATTGGCTTATGGGATTATGGAAGTTGACAAGTCTCATGATCTGCAATTGACAAGCTAGAAACTCAGAAGAACTGGTGACAGTCCCACACTGAATCCCCACAGGCTCAAGACCCAGGAGGAGCTGATGTTTCAGTTCAAGTACAAAGGTCTAGTCAGGCCTCCAACTAATTGTATGAGGCTCACCCCCATTAGGGAGGACAATCTGCTTTACTCAATTTACTTATTTAAATGTTAATCTCATCTAGAAACACCCTTACAGACACACCCAGATTGTTTGACCAAGTATCTGGGTTACCCTATGGCCCAGTCAAGTTGACACATAACATTAACCATCACAGCACCTCATGTAAAATGACTTATAACTAGCCACCTAATATCCCAAATCATTGAAATCAAGCCCCCCCACACTATAAGTATGGTAGATGAAATACAGATAGCAGAGTCATTTGATATTACAATGATCCACTGATTAAGCCACAAAATTCCATAAAATTCCAAGTGAAACTATCTGCCTGCCAGTAACTTTAATTTATGATTCTGCAGTAACTTTAATTTCTTTCCCCTCTTAATTTTGTTTCCATTTATCCTCCTCAGGATACATCAAAGATAACAAACCTGCGAAAAGAAAGCTCTCATGCAAGAGCAGTGCTTGGAGGTGCTTCACTCTTTAAGACCCCCTTCACTTTCTCTCCTCTAATCTGATGCATCTTTTGAGGAATGCAAGGAGTGTTCACATTAAAGTCCTCATTCAGCAACTTGGTATGTGCCTCACTGATGAAGAGGGCAATCAGCAGAGCTGTTATCGGTTCCACTAACCTCTGCGGTTTGTCAGCATTCTGGCAACTTAGCTTATTCTGCTTATTTTTGGCAATCAGCACCCTTCAATGTTGGTATACTAGAGTAATGGTTAATTATCAATTGCAGCCCATGAAATGTAGCTAATTGGGTGTAATACGTGGGACTAGATAAAGGAAGTCTTGGGGAGGAACTTTGTGAATTATCAGAAAATGAATACCACCAGTGCTTTACAAGTTGAAAGTACCAGAATGTTTAACAACATGGGAAAAGAAACAACCAGCATCTTCCCCTGAACTCATTACCTTCTGTCCATTAAGCATTCTGAATTTCTTTCATCCCCACTCATTAAACTACTTATTTCATCCTCAAAGTGCTTACTCTTCCAAATCTCCTTAGGAAATAAGGAAATAATCAATTGTCAGAGATGTTCCATTTGTCCGCATATTCAACACAATTATATTCAATACTGAAATATCTGGGTAAATGCAAGATCATTTAAACTAAGCATCAGACAAATATAGGCAGGGATCAATATGCAGAGCTTTTTGAGACAAATAGAAGGAATGGCTGAAGATCCATTAGCTCATCCATGGGGTCTTGACGGAAATGGGAGGGCCTGGGCAATACTTTATCCTGGTCCTCTCAATGTCTTGATGTGTAGGTTGACCTGACATCCAAGGTTCCCAGGGACAGCTCTGGTTTACTCATGTTTTCGCTTTCTCATTATTAATAGCACCTCATTTTACTCTCAAAAGTGTCTTGATATGGATGATAAAAACACATGGTCACCCTATTGATTTGTTACTCTGTAATGGAACTCTTATGGAAATGGCTCTCAGACAGATTAGCCTTCCTGATGGAAATCTGAGTCTCACCTCAGATCAGACCCACTAGATGGCTGCCCTTTTCAGCTATTTAGCCAAACAATCTTCGCAAGACAGCCCCGAGAGCTATTTGGTGACCCAGCTCAGTTTCCGACAGGGAAGGGCTGTGGAGCCTGAGAACACAGTGTTTCCTGAAGCCCCTCCTTCTCCATCTTACCAGTGTGGGTGTCTCTCATAGAGCTTCTGGCCTGACTTTCGCTCCCATCTCTCTCCTTCAGAGTGCTGCCTGTTCTCACGCCTGAGGTGTCATCTCTGTGCATCTCTCTGAATTGTTGTCTGGATCTGTATTTCCACTTTGGCTCCCCAGTTCCCTATGTCAACAATACTTCCCTACCTGCACCTCAATTTTCAATATGCCTTCAACTGAACTCATTCTCTCCCACAATATACTTTCCCCTCTGGATTGCCACTTCTCTTAATGTTCTTAATTTTGTTTCCATTTATCCTCCTCAAATCTATCAATGATTCTCCCCCTTCTACTTCTCACCCTATCTGACCCACTACAACTCTTTTTAGCAAGGCTTCTTCCATGAAGAGACTGAGGAAGGCACGCAAGACTGCACATTGGCCTAGATCTCCATCTCCTCAGATGATGGGAATCATGTTAGCCCTGCCCTGTCCCTCTCCCCATCCCAAACAAATCTGTGGTGCTGAAGCACTGCTTGGCAACTCCATCTGCCTGCTCCAACAGCTCACGCATGGATCCCGTGTGTCCACAAAACAAAGCTCAGGGGCTTGACTCAGGGAACCAAGACCTATCACGATCTTGCTCCAGATCCTTTGTGCTTGGAATTCCTAAAACTCCTCTCCTAAATCAAAGAGTGCTATGACTGTGCTAAGCATGCTGCAGTTTATAGATCACTTTCACAGACATGATTTCAGTAGCTCAAAGAACCTATCTGTGAGGATAAGGGATTCAAGCAGGACTTTGAACCCAAGCCTCATAAAGTCCCTTGTTCCTCTCAGCATAGTTCCCATCAACTATGTGGGAGAAATAATTAGCTTTTCTTTTACATGTTATTTAGCATTAAGTATATACAATAGTATTCTGTTTACTGACCATAATCTGAAAAGAAGAAAAAAATTGCTACCTGCTTCCCTGCCCACAAATTTCTGTAGTTTTTCCAGCCTCAAAGTATATTTCAGAAAATATACTTTCTGAAATCTGATATCTTCCTCTTTTCTAGTATTGTGTAAACACATGAATGGCTGCAGGTTTATGTAAAACTACTATCTTTAGGAGAGTTTTAGATGTACAGGGAAATTGTAAAGAGGATACAAAGAGTTCCCATTGACCCCCCCACCCAACTTCCCCTATTATTGACATCTTATATTAGCGTGGTACATTTGTTACAATTAATGAAACAAGATTCATAAATTATCATTAACAAAGTCCATACTTAATTCATATTTCCTTGATTTTTACCTCTGATGCTTTTTCTGTGCCAGGACATCATCAGAGATACCACACTACATTTAATCACATCTCCTTGGACTCCTCCTGGCTGTGGTCATTTCTCAGGCTTTCCTTGTCTCTGATGACCTTGACAGTTTTGAGGGGTGCTGGTCAGGTATTCCACAGAATGTCTCTCAAATGGATAGTCTGGCTGTTTTTCTCATGATTATACTGAGATTATGGGTTTGTAGACAGAAGACTGCAGAGGTAATAGTTTTTTTGCATCCTTTCTCTTAAGATGACTTATCCCTGTTTATGTTGACCTTGATCGCCTGGCTGGTGTAGTGTTTGTCCAGTTTCTTCACTGTTAAAATACTCTTTCCCCCCCCATTCCCATACTGTGCTTTTTGGAAGGAAGTCACTATGCACAGGCCACCCGTAAGGAGTGAGCATGGTGTACTCCACCTTCTTGAGGTCAGAAAGTCTACATAAATTACCTTTAATTCTTCTATAACGGATGTCTCTTCTTCCCCATTTAATGATTCAACATGTCAGTATGGACTCACAGATAATTATTTCATACTTTGGGTTATAAGCCAAAACTCTTTTATTTTCATGTTCATACTATTCCAGTTTTGGCCACTGGGAGCTCTTTCAGTTGACTGTTGTGTCCCTTTGACATACTGGTGGGTTTTGGGGGGGGTGTTGAGTACTCCCTTATTTCTAGCACTACATGATCCAGGCTTATCCTCCTGTAGATTCCTCCCCAGACCCAAAACCAGCCATATCTCTAAAGAGCTCTGGATCCCTTTATTAAGAAATAATATTAGAAACCAAGCTTTGGGTGCAAACAAGATTTGGATGAATCCAACTGAATCTTTAAGGAGCCTCTGAATGTAAGCCCATTTCTCACACACAAGCATGAGTAAATAGGTAAACTAATTTCCCCATCTTATTTATGAATATGAATTATTTTGTACTTCTTTATAAGAATACTTTAATCCCAGCACCTACTGATTGGATAACATTGGTGAGGTAAGTAAAATTAAAATGATAATAAAGATAATGGTTATAGCTATGAGGAAGACATTAAGCTAAATAACATACAGAAATCATCTTATTATATCCTAATAGCACCTTTGAGACATAGGCATTATTATTACACCATCTTATAGATGATGAAAGTGGTATCTGCCTTGTCTTTCTGAAAACTAAATGAGAATTCCCAAACCCATCGCACAGGGCATATACAAGTTGCTCAATAAATCATTATTTTCTCACTCCTTGCCTCTAGATAAAAAAGAAAATAGGCAAACTCCAGTAACACATCAGCTTTAAAAGTTCAGCTCATGGTCTATGAGATGAAAAATATAAGGTTTATATTAGCTCATTTGTTTTCTTTGTGGCTATATAAATGTGATCTGATTCTCAAGAGCTAAAAATCAACCTGCTTCATGAAAGGTCTCAAACAAAATGAAGACATATGTAGCTGATGTTCAAGCCTTACATAACCCAAAATTCTCATAACCCAGATTCTTACATAACCCAAATTCTCAGACACCAACAAAACCCATACAACATTTTTGGACATATTTAAGGAGTCTAAGGCACTTTTCCAAAACTTCAATGTTCGAATTAAAATAGAGAAAACATTAAATAAATCCACATCTTACAAAGCTATCAAAATGGTACAAAGTTACCAAATAACTAAATAATATGCAAAAAAGTTCTGAAAGCTTTACCTCTCTGAGGGAGTAACTTCACTATTGTTATAAATCTTGGGCAAAGAGATTGAACCCCATGCAAATTTGCAGGCTTTCTCAGAACAGAAAGAATATTCTGAAAAGCAAAAGACTTCTCTTTTTTTCCATTGTTTCTTCCAACCATTCCCTCTTAATGTTTCAGGAAGATGAAAAATTGAGAATTGGAAGAAAACCAGGGACATGTATCTTGTAAGCAGCAAAAGCGCCATCGGAATTTAGATCGGGAAGCACTCTTCTTACAGCCTCTGGGCTGTCTTCACTTTAGCAAGCTTTATTCACTGTAGACCCAGTTGCAAACTTCTAGTAGTGACCTCCTTCATGGGAAGAGCTCTGGCCTTCCTTTCGCACATTCCTGATCATCAGTTTACAAGCAGGCATAAGCCCCACCTCCTCCGAAAAGTCACCCCCATGGGCAGTCAACTCTCAGTGTTGGAGCTCCCCAGGCTTTTCTCCTTGAGCCGATCTGTGGTACCGCCCATCACAACAGCTCCGCGCCCAGTGGCCCCAGCTAAACTATAAGCCCCCTCTGGCCCGTTGCTGTCCTTCGATTCTCCCACCTGCTAAGCCTAGCCCAGATGGTCTCAATAAATATTTCTGAGTTCTTTTCATTGATTGATTATACCTGGAGTTAGAGCCTTGGTCTCTGAAGAAAAACCAGAGCAAGGTTGTTTCCTACCCTAACTGTGGGCTGGTAGAGGGCTCGGAACGCACCTGCCCTCAGCAAAGGTTTTCTCTAGGCTGGCATTTGGGGAGCTCCATAGTTCTGAGAATGTTCCTTTGATCGGATTCCTCTGCAAGGGAATAATGAAGCTTAAAACATTTTTTTTTAACAAAAGAGCATAAAAAGCGAATTTAAAAGCAAATGGGCCAAGGATTTTCCCTGGGAAGTCTTTCAATTTCACACATAGCAAATTCCTATGGTATGGACCTATTAGAAATGCTTTTTTTAGTCCCTTTATGCATATTTATTATGTTCTTCTATAGCTCTGTTATTGCTTAATTTGACACCAAGCCTCCAAAGCCACATCTTCTTTCTTCTCAAACTATTAAAAGAGGACAAAATATTTTAATCATGAAGCTCTGTATAATTTAGAGATTATCTTCTGTCTGCGTGAATTACAGCAAGAATCAAAGGGAATCTGGGGATTTGTAAAACTAAGGCCCCAATTTTTTGACAGGTGTTCCGTTTGGTACGGAATTAACCTCTTTTCACATCTTATACATATATAACTGCAAAGCATTAAATATATCCTTGGTACACACAGACAACAAAGACACAGAACCACTAGGTGAGAACTACCCTGCCACAGCCTTCAGGCAGATTCAGTTATTCACAGATGAGAAGGAAATAAGTGATGGAGATTCCATCAGCTGCCCAACATAAATCTGATTGAACAGCCCATCTGGTAGTCCTGGGGGACCAGAAATCTTGATCGAGTGATTGGTTACATTCCCCACTGCAGCCAAAAAGAAGATTGGGAATGGTCACTGGGACCTATATTATATTCTAATGCCCTACAAGTTTAGTGCAGTGATTAAAAGCATGGCACCCAGAGTCAGAGAGAACTGGGTTTGAACCCTGGAGCCAGTACTTGCTACCTGTGCACTCTCTGGAAAGTTAATAACCTCCCAGGATACCCTCAGCCTCCTCCTTTATATAACAGTGACATTCATCACATACTGTGGGGTGTTATAAGGAGGTCATGTAGGGATAGCACTTAGCATAGTACCTAGCAAACAGCAATTGATCAATTAATGACACTTCTCGGCAATCTGATGAGCATCTTGTTATCCATTCATTTGTTCACTCACTCAATAGATAATTTTTTGAACCAGACACAAAGTACCAGGTGGTTGACTATGTAGTAGCAAATAAAGTAAGTCTTGTGCCTGCCTTGATGGAACTCACCATCAGGAGGGGATACATGCATGAAACAAGTAAGCAAATAATTGTAAAATAACATATAAATATAAGTCCATGAAGGAAAAATAAGGTTAAGTGAAGAAGAGTAATGGGGGGAAGGAGACATATTTCAGTGGAGTACTGCATCAGGCGGGGTCCCGGCAGGAAGCAGATGGCAAACTCAAGCAGAGAAATTGAGGAAAGTTTAGAGAAAGACTACTTACTAAAAATGTGTGAGGGGGTTTGAGAGAAGCTAGCAAGGAATGGTGAAGTTCTTCGGTGGAGCAGGGAAGAGGAAAGCCAGCAGTTTACGTTCACCAACCTAACAGGGCAAGGAGAGGAAGCCTTCCATGGTTTCAGAAATCATCCTCTTGACAGATGTTTTCAATAGAGGTGCACAGCGCATCCATGGGACTCATTAGAAAGGGAGCCCAAAGAATAAATACCCTGAGCTCTCTCCACCCTCTGACTTTCTGATCCCAAGAGGAAGCCAGAGGGCATGGAAGCCTTTTGGTGCCTCTGAGAACACAGACCAGGGTAGAGAAAAGTAGAAAGGGCATCTGAGAGATAATCAGAAAACATCCAGCACAGGCAATGAAAAAAGGCTTCTCTGTGATGGGTACCTGTAAGAGGACAAAAGACTGGAAGTATTCAGGCAGAGGTAACCTCACACAAAGGTCATGAGGAGAGGATGTTCGGTGGGTCCAGGGACAGAAAGCAGGCCAGTGGGGCAGGACCATGATGGGTAGTGAAGAGAAAAGAGCATAATGAGTTTAGAGAAGTTCTCAGGTATCACTGACCTACTGAGGTCCTCAATCAGAATGAAAAATTTCCTTTCCACCAATGAAGTGCCAGCCCATTGTTTGGCCTCCTAGCTAGCATAGACTGAACACTTGAATTTACTATAAGTTCGTCCTTTAAGAAGCCTCCTGGAACTTCTCTTTCTAAATATCATTTTATCTACCTGAAATACCGACGCTTCTCCTCCAAGCCCATGCCCAATGTTGTGGACTCCAAGACCAATCTGAAAATCTTTCCTTGAAATCAGCCCAGATTAACTATCTTGGAGAGAAGGACAGGCATTTTAAGTAATGTCAGGTTGTGCTGAAAATTAGTCCAGGGAACTCATAAAAATATGCCCATCCTCATTCACTGGCAACTAGGGAATATGTGGTTCACCAGAGTTGGTGAGAAATGATAGCTTCATTCTGTCCCTACCATCTGAACACAGAGATGCCCAATAAGACGAGTACGGACAGTAGTAGGGGGGGTCCTTGAGTTCCAAGTACCTTCCGTAGTGACACGGCCATAAGAGTGGACCAGAGCTATAATAGCTGGAAGATGGAGTCATGGAAGAAAGGCTTAAAAAGTAGTCACATCTAGAGGTTGGATTAGAGGTGGTGGTGGAAGTGGTTGGTGGATGATACGGATTGGATAGGAAACTTTATCACAGTGGCTGAGCATTAGAAATAGATGAGAAGACGGTTGTGACCGTGTATGTTGGATTAGTGGTCCCAATTCTTTATTCCTTCCTGTCATAGAATTACATATCATATTCTTTGTCATGTAACTTTACAATATTCCCCAAGAGTGTATGCCATGTATACTTCCCTGCCTCTTTGAAGTTGGGCTTAGATGTGACCTGCTTTCATCAGTGGGATCTTGGCAAACGTGATGCAAGTAGAGGCTTTAAATGGACTTGCATGGTTTGGCTTGATTTCCTACAGTCCTATGGTCTGCCATGAGAAGAGCACACCCCAGGAACTCACATGAGCAGAACTGAGACTGACTGGAGTCCAGCTGGGCCCCACCGAATTCAGCCTCAATCAGGTAAACTGCCGCTGACCAGCAGACCCATGTGTTTATCACAGAGTATTAGCTGAGATGTTTGTTACTCGGCAAAAACTTACTAATCCTAGAGTTCTAGCAAATGTGTAGAGACACAGGCTGGGGTTGGTAAACAAATTTGGGCAGGCTGGGGTGGTTTCCTGAATATCTACATGCAGACAATGCATACTATTATCTCAGGAAATGACTGCCTGCAACCTTCCTGGGACTTCTCCATTTTCAGCAAGCTTGTGCATGTAAGAGCCCTGTACTTCACCCAAAATGACTATTCCAGAGCCAGAGGGAGTCTTCTGGCATCAGTCAGAAGAAATATTAGGATCTTGTTTCTCCATTTCTTTGTTGTCCTGTTAATTCCAATCTTTATGAAGTTCCAAGGTCCTGCTCCTTCCATGCGGTTCCCTAATATCAGATAATTGCAGGCATTCTTTTCCTGCCAATGTTCTTATCCTCCCACCCCCAAAGACTTTCTTAAACAAATCAGACTGGCTGTCCTTTTGGCCATTCACATGGCTTTTGTTCCCCGGCTCCAACTGGCTACACCTGGACCACCATGTCTCCATACTCCTTCAGACATAATCCCACCAGGAGGACACCACGGAGTCTCTATTGAATCTTTGAAGCAGTGCACAACTCAGAAGTCAAGATGTTTCCAGCTTTCCTTTCAAACACCCATAAAAGGAATTGGGAAAGAGGTTAAATTATCTAGTTCCTCCATTTCCGTACTGAACCCAAAATACAGATAGCAAAAGGATTGGCTCTAAAAGCTTCAGAAAGAACCCAGGCTCATGTGCTGCCCAATTATTCTCTGAAAGCCCTGCTATACACCAAGCTCTGTGTAAGGCACTAGAGGGAGTATAAAGAATAATTTCCTGCCCTCAAAGAGTTCATGGATTAAAAAAACAAAAAAGCTTAAGCAAGCACTACTACTAAGAACAGTAATAGCTGACGGTGAAAAGTAGCTCATGAACAGGCCGAGATCTTTTTTATAAAGAATATGTCATTGAATCCTTACAGAATGCCTGCTATGGACCAGATGTTTCTGACCCCCCAAAATTAATATGTTGAAACCCTATCTCCCAGTGTGATGGTATGTGGACGTGGAGCTTTTGGGAGATAGTTAGGGTAAGATTAGATCATGAAGGGGGGACCCTCTTGATAAGATTAATGGCCTTATAAAGAGAGGATACAAGAGATCTCTCTCTCTCTCTCTCTCTCTCTCTCTCTCTCTCTGTATGTACCCACCATGGAAGGCCCTGTGAGCACACAGCCTCCTCAAGAACTCAACCATGCTAGCACCCTGATCTCAGATTTCTAGCCTCCAGAACTGAGAGGAACACGTTTTGTTGTTTAAACCAGCTTGTCTATGGAATTCTGTTATGGCAGCCCAAACTAAGATAATGCCCATTTTATGGCCAGGACAACTGAGGCTTGAAAAGGCCTAAGGAACTCAGCTAAGGTCACACAGCCCATAAATGGTTAATGTGGGACTTAGGCTGGGCTCCTCACTCTGTTTGACTCTGCAGACCAGGTGCTTAGCCACTGCCCTTTCTCCCTCTCCATCGTTACAATGCAACAAGACAAGGGCTCCAATGATTGCGGTTACCAAGTGACATGGCCACACAGTGGAGAAAGAGGCTCTCTGGGGAAGGAGAAAACCGTATTACAAAGATGTTGAACAATAAGTAGAATATTTTTAAATGCATCTGATTTTACAAATAGAAATAAAAAGAAAAGGGATTTGGTCAAAGGGAACAGTATTTGCAAAAGCATAGAGGTGTAAAAGATCATAGACCATTCAAGGAGATCACAGGGAAATAAATGCTGTAGGGGCTGGTATCGAATAGGAAAAGATGACTCCGACAGGAGGTAGACTGGTGTCAACTGGAAAAGACGCAGAAGCATCATGCAAATTAAGCAAGTTCTTAGTGCCCTTAAAGGGATCGTTTTTTCTTTATTTTTTCCCTGATCTATCCTAGTTTGCATTTTTTGAAAATGCATCTCATTTTGCTGTTTATTACCCATATATTGAACTTGTCTATATCTCTTGGAATAAATTCTATCTGTCATTGGTATTGGATTTATTCCAGCACCACCCCAGTTTGTATAATTTGCAAATTTCATTAACATTCTCTTTACTTTCTCTTGGAAACCATTAATAACATTGTTGCATATGATCAGGCTTAACACGAATCTCTTTGGCATCCCCACTAATCAACTACCTCTGGCTGGATGTCACACTATTTATTCATCACCATGCCTTGTTTACAGACCCCCTGAAAATTATCAATCCCTATGACAGTTCATATCCAAGCCAGTGTCAATTAATTTCATAAGTAAAATTTCATGACATGGTATCAAATGCATTCCCAAAATCAAGATGTATTGCAGTGACTTTGTTTGCCTCCACTGTGAATTTTAAACAGCTTTCAGATCAGTCCTGGATGATTTATTTGTGGCAACACCAAGCTGCTTATTCACTCATGATTCCATTACTTCTTAGACGTTCTGGGCTATTTTTCTCCATACACTTAAACTTCCTAGAAGTAATCTCAGGGATCATTCCTCTTTTAAAAAAGATAGGTTAACACATTTGTTGCTGGCCTGAATTTCTGTGATCTCTGCAAATATATCAAGTCACTTAAAAAGCAATTCCTTTTTTCTTTGTCTGGCAGCCTTTATGAAGTATAGAGGTGTCTCCTCCAGCTCTATCGCCCTAGTAAGCTGGTGTAAGATGTTACCTTCTGGGGCAGGGAGCGTGTGTTGCTGCTTATGGAGAAAAATATCACCGGTTTCAGGGGCTCGTTCAGGTCCACCTGCACCTCCTTCCTGGAATGTCTTTATTCACTCAGCCCTGCGTGTGAATATTCTACGCTGCGAAATATACCCAGACCGATGTCCCCACTGCCAACCAGTGTACCACAGATGCTGTAGGCTTTAGGAACACAAATAAATTCAAAAGTAAATGATTACAACTGTAAATCTGTTTTAAAAATTAGAATGTATCCAAAAGTCAAACCCTAGTGATTCTTGGCACGTGGAGTGTCAGGTTCTGCTGTACTCCTTTCTCACTTGTCTCTGTCCATGACTCCCCACCTTCACCATCCTTGACAAGCATATTTGACAGACAATAAGATCTAAATATGAACATTAACGATTTCTATTCAAACATCTTTTTGTCTCAAAATAAGAAAGGAGAAAATGGGGAAGATGGCAGTGTGAGCACGGCGGCAGAAATCTCCTCCCAAAACTATATAAATCTATGAAAATACAGCAAATACAACTATTCCTAAAAGAGAGACCAGAGCACACAGGAAAGTGCACAGCGTGCAGCCACACCCGGGAGGACTTAGCACCCCGCGAGGCGGGTAAGATACAGAGCTGCGACCCTGCGGCACCTGAGCACTCACCCAGCCCAGCGCGCCGGCGGGAGGAGAGGATTCGGAGCCGGGAGGGAGTGGAAGAGCAGGTCCGCGAAATAACCAGCCCCGGTGGTCTGCGCTGGGAGTGCTAACTAACACACATCGTGTGGTGCATCGGACATTGGAGAGGCAGAAGGTGCAGGTTTTGAGCCGGGAACACGCCGGGACCGTGCAGCCAGCACCCAGGGACAAGAGAAAAGCACCCACAGTTTGTAGTGGTCTCGGAGAGGCGGGGGGCCCAGCGAGGGAACACCATCGCCCCGGTGGGCTCAGCCCTGCAGGCTGGAAGACCTGGGTAACTTTGGACCCCTTTGCTGGTGACAGAGAGAAGGGAGCAGCCACGCTGGAACTGTATTCAGAAAACAATAGTCTCCCATTCGTTCCCATCCTGGCCAGAGCTACAAAAAGCGGCGCGGCCACGGCTGTGGATTAGTGGAGCAACAGTGACACCTACAGCAAGCTTAGAGAATCCACTCCAGGTGGGCATTTTTTTTCTTTTTTCTTCCTTCTTTTCTTTTTCTTTTTCTCTTTCCTTTTCCTTTCCTTTCCTTCTTTCTTCCTTCTCTCTTTTCTTTCTCGTCCTTCATTTTTTGCTTGTTTGGTTTTTTTCTTGGTTTTTTTTCTTTTTTTCCCTTTCCTTTTTCTTTCTTTTCTTTCTTTCTTCATTCTCTCTCTTATTTTTTGGCTTGTTTGGTTTTTTTTCTTGTTTTCTTTGTGGGTTTTTTTTTAAGTACTAAAGAGCCCAGCTGACATACGTAGCACCTACCAATGACTACACCTATCAACATGACAAGACAGTGGAATATGATACAGACAAAAATCACCAAGACCCAAAAAACCCCTGAGAAGGAACCTGAAGGGATGGAAATGCAGAATCTTCCTGAAAAAGAATTTAGAATAAAAGTCATAACCATGCTGATGGATCTAGAGAAATATGCAAGAACTAAGGGAGGAAGTGAGGGAAGTCAGGAAAGACAATGCAGAAATGAGACAAGCCATTGACGGGCTCAGCGGCAGACTGGACAAGATGCAAGACACTATTAATGCAATAGAAATCAGAGAACAGGAACACAGAGCAGCTGAGGCAGAGAGAGATAAAAGGATTACTAGGAATGAAAGAATATTAAGAGAACTGTGTGACCAATGCAAAAGGAACAATATTCGCATTATAAGAGTACCAGAGGAAGAAGAGAGAGAAAAAGGAATAGAAAGTGTCTTTGAAGAAATAATTGCTGAAAACTTCCCCATGCTGGGGAAGGAAATAGTCTCGCAGTCCGTGGAAGCCCACAGATCTCCTAACACAAGGGACCGCAGGAACACAACAACAAGACACATAATAATTAAAATGGCAAAGATCAAAGATAAGGACAGAGTATTAAAGGCAGCTAGAGAAAGAAAAAAGATCACCTTCAAAGGAAAACCCATCAGACTTCTTAACAGAAACCTTACAGGATAGAAGAGAATGGCATGATATATTTAATGCAATGAAACAGAAGGGCCTCAAACCAAGAAAACTGAATGCAGCACGATTATCATTTAAATATGACAGAGGGATTTAAAATTTTCCAGACAAGCAAAAGCTGAGAGAATTTGCCTCCCATAAACCACCTCTACAGGACATCTTAAAGGAACTACTCTAGAGGGAAGCACTCCTAAGGCTAAAAAGCTGTCACCAGAGAAAATAAAATCATAGCAAAGAAAGCAGACCATCCAAAAACTAATTAAAGGCAAAGAATAAAACACCTACCATATAAAGAATGGAGGAGGAAGAATAAGAAGGGACAGAAATAAAGAAACATCAGACTGTGTTTACAATAACTTAACAAGAAAGTTAAGTTAGATTGTTAGATAGTTAAGAAGCAACCCCTGAACCTTTGGTAACAACGAATCTAAAGCCAGCAATGGCAATAAGTACATATCTATCGATAATCACCCTAAATGTAAATGGACTGAATGCACCAATCAAAAGACACAGAGTAACAGAATGGATAAAAAAGCAAGACCCATCTATATGCTGCCTACAAGAAACTCACCTTAAACGCAAAGATATCCCCAGATGAAAAGTGAAAGGATGGAAAAAGATATTTCATGCAAACAACAAGGAGAAAAAACCAGGTGTTGCAGTACTTGTATCAGACAAAATAAACTTCAAAACAAAGAAAGTAGCAAGAGATAAAGAAGAACATTGCATAATGATAAAGGGGTCAGTCCAACAAGAGGATATAACCATTTTAAATATATATGCACCTAACACAGGAGCACCGGCATATGTGAAACAAATACTAACAGAATTAAAGGAGGAAATAGACAGCAATGCATTCATTTTAGGTGACTTCAACACACCACTCACTCCAAAAGACAGATCAACCAGACAGAAAATAAGTAAAGACACAGAGGCACTGAACAACACACTAGAACAGATGAACCTAACAGACATCTACAGAACTCTACACCAAAAGCAACAGGATACATATTCTTCTCAAGTGCATGTGGAACATTTTCCAGAATAGACCACATACTAGGCCACAAAAAGAACCTCAGTAAAATCGAAAATATTGAAACTCTACCAACCAATTTCTCAGATCATAAAGGTATTAAACTAGAATTAAACTTTAGAAAAAAAACAAAAAGGCTCACAAATACATGGAGACTTAACAACCTTCTCCTAATTAATCAATGGGTCAATGACCAAATCAAAACAGAAATCAAAGAGTATATGGAGACAAATGACAACAACAACACAAAGCCACAGCTTCTGTGGGACACAGCAAAGGCAGTTCTAAGAGGAAAGTATATTGCAATCCAGGCCTATTTAAAGAAGGAAGAACATTCCCAAATGAATAGTCTAAAGACACAATTACTGAAATTGGAAAAAGAAGAACAAATGAGGCCCAAAGTCACCAGAAGGAGGGACATAATAAAGATCAGAGAAGAAATAAATAAAATTGAGAAGAATAAAACAATAGAAAAAATCAATGAAACCAAGAGCTGGTTCTTTGAAAAAATAAACAAAATAGATAAACCCCTAGCCAGACTCATTAAGAGAAAAAGAGAATCTACACACATAAACAGAATCAGAAATGAGAAAGGAAAAATCACGACGGATCCCACAGAAATAAAAAGAACCATAAGAGAAGACTATGAGAATCTATATGCTAGCAAGCTGGAAAACCTAGAAGAAATGGACAACTTCTTAGAAAAATACAACCTCCCAAAACTGACAAAACAAGAAACAGAAAACCTAAACAGACCAATCACCAGCAACGAAATTGAAGCAGTAATCAAAAAACTACCCAAGAACAAAACCCCCGGACCAGATGGATTCACCTCTGAATTCTACCAGACATATAGAGAAGAAATAACACCCATTCCCCTTAAAGTTTTCCAAAAAATAGAAGAGGAGGGAATACTTCCAAACTCATTCTATGAAGCCAGCATCACTCTAATACCAAAACCGGGCAAAGACCTCACCAAAAAAGAAAATTACAGACCAATATCCCTGATGAACATAGATGCAAAAATACGCAACAAAATATTAGCAAACCGAATTCAAAAATACATCAAGAGGATCATACACCATGATCCAGTGGAATTCATCCCAGGGATGCAAGGATGACACAACATTCGAAAATCCATCAACATCATCCACCACATCAACAAAAAGAAGAACAAAAACCACATGATCATCTCCATAGATACTGAGAAAGCATTTGACAAAATTCAACATCCATTCCTGATTAAAACTCTCAAAAAAATGGGTATAGACAGCAAGTACCTCAACATAAAAAAGGCCATATATGACAAACCCACAGTCAACATCATACTTAACAGCGAGAAGCTAAAAGCTTTTCATCTAAGATCGGGAACAAGACAGGGATGCCCACCCTCTCCACTGTTATTCAACATAGTACTGGAGGTCCTAGCCACAGCAATCAGACAAAACAAAGACATACAAGGCACCCAGATTGGTAAAGAAGAAGTTAAATTGTCACTATTTGCAGATGACATGATATTGGACATAAAAAACCCTAAAGACTCCACTCCAAAACTACTAGAACTAATATCTGAATTCAACAAAGTTGCAGGATACAAAATTAACACACAGAAATCTGTTGCTTTCCTATACACTAACGATGAACTGACAGAAAGAGAAATCAGAAAAACAATTCCATTCACAATTGCATCAAAAAGAATAAAATACCTAGGAATAAACCTAAAGAAGGAAGTGAAAGACCTGTACTCTGAAAACTACAAGACACTCCTAAGAGAAATTAAAGAGGACACGAACAAATGGAAACTCATCCCATGCTCTTGGCTAGGAAGCATAAATATTGTCAAAATGGCTATACTACCTAAAGCAATCTACAGATTCAATGCAATCCCTATCAAAATGCCAACAGCTTTCTTCAATGAACTGGAACAAATAGTTCTAAAATTCATATGGCACCACAAAGGACCCCGAACAGCCAAAGCAATCCTGAGAAGGAGGAATAAAACAGGGGGAATTACGCTCCCTGACTTCAAGCTCTACTACACAGCCACAGTAATCAAGACAATTTGGTATTGGCACAAAAACAGACCCACAGACCAGTGGAATAGAATAGAAAATCCAAACATAAACCCCAACATATACAGTCAATTAATATTTGATAAAGGAGCCTTGGATATACATTGGGGAGATGATGGCCTCTTCAGCAGCTGGTGTTGGAAAAACTGGACAGCTACATGTAAGAGAATGAAACTGGACTACTGTCTAACCCTATACACAAAGGTAACCTCAAGGTGGATCAAAGACCTGAATGTAAGTCATGAAACCATAAAACTCTTAGAAAAAAATCTCTTGGACATAAACATGAGCGACTTCTTCATGAACATACCTCCCCGGGCAAGGGAAACAAAAGCAAAAATGAACAAGTGGGACTATATCAAGCTGAAAAGCTTCTGTACAGCAAAGGACACCATCAGTAGAACAAAAAGACATCCTACAGTATGGGAGAATATATTCATAAATGACATATCCGATAAGTTGTTGACATCCAAAATATATAAAGAACTCATGCACCTCAACAAACAAAAAGCAAATAGTCCAATTAAGAAATGGTCAGAGGACATGAATAGACACTTCTCCAAAGAAGAAATTCAGATGGCCAACAGGCACATGAAAAGATGCTCCACATCGCTAATCATCAGAGAAATGCAGATTAAAACCACAATGAGATACCACCTCACACCAGTGACGATGGCCAACATCCAAAACACAAACAACAACAAATGTTGGTGAGGATGTGGAGAAAAGGGAACCCTCCTACACTGCTGGTGGGAATGCAAATTAGTGCAACCATTGTGGAAAGCAGTATGGAGGTTCCTCAAAAAACTCAAAATAGAAATACCATTTGACCCAGGAATTCCACTCCTAGGAATTTACCCAGGAATGCAGCAGCCCAGTTGAAAAAGACAGATGCACCCCTATGTTTATCAGAGCACTATTTACAATAGCCAAGAAATGGAAGCAACCTAAGTGTCCATCAGTAGATGAATGGATAAAGAAGAGGTGGTACATATACACAATGGAATATTATTCAGCCATAAGAAGAAAACAAATCCTACCATTTGCAACAACATGGATGGAGCTAGAGGGTATTATGCTCAGTGAAATAAGCCAAGCCGAAAAAGACAAGTATCAAATGATTTCACTCATATGTGGAGTATAAGAACAAAGAAAAAAACTGAAGGAACAAAACAGCAGCAGACTCACAGAACCCAAGAACGGACTAATAGTTACCAAAGGGAAAGGGACTGGGGAGGATGGGTGGGAAGGGAGGGACAAGGGGGAAAAAGGGGCATTACGATTAGCAGATGTAATGTTAGGGGGGCACGGGGAGGGCTGTACAACCCAGAGAAGACAAGTAGTGACTCTATAGCATCTCACTATGCTGATGGACAGTGACTGTAACGGGGTTGATGGAGGACCTGATGAAGGAGGTAGTGTAATCACCATAATATTGCTCATTTAATTGTAGATTAATGATATCAAAATAAAGTTTAAAAAAAAGAAAAAAAGGAAGGAGAAAATGTGAGTGGGAAAAGCTTACAAAAGGAGATAAAAAGGAGGTGCCATTGATCGGACACTCCTGCAGAAGGAACAGTTTACATGAATTACACCAAACACAAGCAGGCTGTGGTAGGGCTCCAGCAATTTTCAGTCATTCTTAAACTACCCAGGTTCCATCTCCCCGGTACGTACGTGATCACTTTGCTGCTCACTCATCCTGATGGACACAAAGGCAAGGTTGCCAGTACACACACCCTGCCACAGGCATTTGTCCCAGCTTCTCAAAATGCTTTTCTGAATAAAGGTGGCTTCCCTCCACTACCTGATTTAGAGCTATGGGCCTCAACCTATCATAAAGACACTTTGAGGTTAGTCCAGAGTGTCTTTAAAAAATTGTTAAGTACCGACACATAAGTTTGTGTACGTAGGTGTGTGCATATCTTCTCTGCCTCTGACTACCCAAGATGCAATGTAATTGTGTTCATAGTGGCTGACTTTCTATCATGGCAGATCCACAGAAAATCTCAGCTGAGTCTCCCTCATTCTGGTACCTGAAGGGCATGGCTTCCACTTTAAATCAAATCTTCAAGCTTATCCAGCCATTGGCCTCAATATGGCTGTCTTCATGGTGATGTGTGTGGCCATTTTATGGAGGCTGAGCTGCTGGGCACTCTGTAGGGACACCCCAGCACACCCACACATCGACTGCTTTGATCCCAGACCCATCATGAGATAAAAGCACCTCACCCTCCCATCCCTCCATAAATTCATTTATCAGCTATGCATCAAACATCTGTCATGTCATGGTACTAGATACCTCAGTGCCCCAAAATGAAGATAGTTTGGTATCTACCCTTCAGGAAGTAAGAGTGAGAACAGGAGGGATCATAAGACTCATACACAGATAAGAATACAAGAGAGCAAATGAGGTGTGATGAGCATTGTGAATGTGAGGTTATGAGAATTCAGAGGATAAAGAGATCACAAGTGGTTTGGGGAAATCTAGAAAGCCTTCATGAAGGAGGTGGGATTTAAAGGAACACTTAGCAGGCTGAAACAAGGAGTAGGGCTTTGCATATGGAAGGACAGTGGTCTGTGCTGAATCTGGATCCACTCAGAGATCAGTAGACAGGCAGATGTGATGGCTGGAACCTGAGTGCAGGAAAATGGGTAGCATTACAGGGAAGGATCTTGAATGTCAGGCTGAGTCTGAGTTTAATTTAACTGGCAGAAATGCCCTCAAGGAGGTATAATTTAATCACACATCCTCCCTCATGAGAATTGACCTGTTGACAGATGTTTCCAAATCCTGTGTAAAGCAGTGCTCGTTATGTCCCTTATGTATTCATTCATTCATGAATGCATAATTTATGGTGCTCCATGGTGTGAAAGGTGCCAGAGGGAGCCTACAGACATGAGAACTCTGCATTCAGCCTTACTCAGAGTCAACCAGTAAGGGTGGGCTCAACTGGATTAAACTCTACATATGCTGAATTTAACCCAGTGGAACCCATATCTCTTATTGGTTTCCCTTTTTCCTTGCTTCATAGGAGAATGCTCTCCCCGGGCTTTCCTCTGATCTTCTTGCCACCCTTCTCCATCTCCTTCCTCATTTCTTGTCCCTCTGTCTGCTCTTATAATAGACGTTGGTCTAGTCCAGAGCTCAACACATACCCCTTCTCTCTTCACACTGCATGGCCCCTCTAAAGAAGCTCTTCTATTTCCATGAGTTCACCCATCCTTTGCGTGCCAATAACTGTTGCCTAGTTTCAACCTGTCCTCTGACCCACATTTTTCAAAACATCCTAATTATGTCTACCAGTAAGTGCTTCAAAAGCAACATATTAAAAGCCAAGATCATTCTTTTCCCCTTCCAAAGTCCACCTCTGCTCAAATCTGTTCTCTGCATGGCTTCCTGTCTCACTCTACACTGCACGCTGGAGACATGAGAAAACCTCTGAATCTTCCTTATCTCTTAACCCCACATACTGCTAATGCTACTTTCAAACATATGTGGAATCCAGACTCTTTACGCACCTCCTTCCCTCCCCTAGGCTGATGGGAGATACAGTGAGGAAGACAGACAAGGAAACTATTGGACTATTTTGTGAAAAGTATTACAAGAGAAATGTGCATAAGATGCTGAGAGAATACTCAAGCAAGCCCTCCAGTTCAGAAGAGAGGGTCCAGGGAAGATTTTCAGAAGAAATAACATGAGTTACACTCTGAAGAAGGTGGAGGCATTAGCTTGGCAAGGAAGAGGGGAGATGGCATTCCAGACATAAGGAGAAGTGTAAGAGAGGCCCAGTGGTGAGATGAAACAGTATCCTAAAAGTCTGGCATGGCAGCAGGGAAGGACCCACATAAGAAGAGGCAAAAGGTGGAAGTGCACAGGGCAGAGCAGCCAGATGACGAAGCATCTTGTTTACTAAACAAAGTCATTAGGATTTCTGCTTCCTCATCACCACCATGCTTCCTCTGGGTGGGGAAAAATGTCTTTTGGGGAAATCATAACACCCAGCTTGGTATAGAACCCAATTCATTTTAGGTACATAAGTCAAGAATATCAAAATGATAGAATAGGACACTAGTTTCAAAAAAAGGATTTTTAAGAAAATCAAATAAAACTGAAAAAATAAAAAAACAGGGATTAAAGTAACAGATGCGATTGGCAAATTAAACAACAGATTAATTAACTAGAAGGCATGGCTAAGGAAACCATCCAGAATAGGCACAGACATATGAAGAGATCAACAATGTCCATAAGAGGTTCAAATGTGTAGTGAATAGAATTAGACCACCTAAAATGTATCTAATAGGATATACAGAAGAAAAAATAAAGGAAAGTGAAAGGCAACATTTGAATTTCCTACGACTGAATAAAAATTTAAGTTCCCAGATTGAAAAATGAAAGTGAATTCTCATCTTGATCAATAAAAACAATTAGAGAAAAATATTCTTTTCAAACACACATTGATCTAATAATACGAAGAAAAAAATCATTCTGTAGAAGTCCACAAAAAAAATTCCAAAGGCTCAGTATGATACAGGCCAACTTCTTTTTCATGTTCTTTGACAATGATATGTTTTTCTGAATGCAACAATAAAAAGATGGTGAAGGAATTTGCAATTTATACCAAACGTTTTAGATGGTCATTGGAGGCTAGAAGCAGGAGAGTGACGTGACCAGGTATTGTGTTCTAGAAAGCTCTCTCTAGATTCAGCATGGAGGAAGGTCCTGAGAATGGAGGAGTCTAGATAGGAATACATAACTGGGACCAAGACAAGGCACAGAAGGAATGGAGAGAGGAGGATCATTTGAGAGGCATTTTTAGGAGCTAGAAACTGATAGTTGACTTACTGATTAGATATTGGTGGGTGGGAGAAAAGACTATGACACAGACTCTTGATTCGTGACTGGACTGGGGAGTCTTTCATGGAGGTAGCTACTACAGAAACAAGTGGGAACCACTGTTTCTTGCCAGCTAGAATGCTACAAGACACCACCTCTCATATTTCATCTAAGTGGTAGCTAAGCCATGCATACAGATGAAGTTACCTGTGAAAGCATGGAGAGAGAGAGGAGCAGAGACTCAAGGGCTCTCAGAAACACCAACATTTAGGGTCTCAGGACTCTGGAAAGGATGGATAAATAACAGCCACAGTGATTCAAAACCGAGATATCCTAAGAGGAAGGAAGAGCAAATGTAAAGGCAAGCAATATAAACAGGGCCTATTCTCAAGAGAAGTCACACAAACTAAGGAGCAAGTGGGTCCGTTGGATTTCCAGTTGTGGGAGTCTTGCTGCACTTAGCAACAAGAGTTACAGCAAAATGTCAGGCTGTGGATTGAGGAGTCAGTATAAGGGGCAGAAATGTAAATGATAATTGAGGTTACTCTTTCGGGACGCTTGGCTACACAGCAAAGGAGAGAGACAAGCTAGTAGCCTGAGGGTTACCTGACTCAAAAAAACACAAAGCCTTTCAAGTAGGTGAAACTGAATATAATAGTATATTCAGTTATACCTAGTAGTGTTGGAAGGAAGGAAGAGAGAGAGGGAAGAAGGAAGAAAGGATCATTTCATTGAGATTCAGTTCCCGACAGAATTTCGTTTCTGCAGATAAACTGGTATCTTTAGAGCTAACAGAAAACTTAAATTTTGTGTCAGTTGTATAACTCATTTCATTCTTGCAGAGGTTGTATTAACTCATTTCATTCTCAATTCTTATCCTGATTTAAAAAGGATGTAAGGGTCATCCCATTTTAACAGAGTCAAATATTTTCAACGTGGGTACCTGCCAGCATTTACTCCTTCAGCTTCACACAGGTCTCCTAACACTTCTGATCCTTTGTGTTTCCTTCAGAGCATCTGTGAAGCACTTACAAAGTGGGCAGAAGAATTCAAGCCAAGCAAAGGACAGCAATGCTTCCCTGTCTCTCATGTCCCATCAAGAGACAATTTCTCAACAAATTAAAGGAACTCCTCTAAAGCCAGCCCCTCCCGGAGATAACTGGGTTGTAGGAATAAAACATATAGGGCCTGCCTGACACACTCAGCTATGGATTCTTTGGAGAAGTAAATGTAGGGCCTCCATTCTTTACCTACATTTTTTTCCACCAAGAGCGATTAAATAAATTCAATAATTGGCCCCCCGAAGTTTGGAGAATAGTTTTTGTTCTGTTGTGTTTGTCTTTTTTTGTGTGTTATAAGAATGGCAGAACAAAGAGTTCATCCCTACGATTGTGACTGAGTACTATTTATTCATGAATACAATAGGAGCTTGGGGTAGAGATTTTAATGGGAAAAGCAGAAAAACACAGTATTAACAACCCCACTTAGAGTTGTGATTTATTTCACTGATTTGGATTTTCTGCCCTTTTCTGGGGAAAAAAAAAATTATAAATATAGTCAAAAACGTTTATCACCTGAGATGCACCATCTTTGGAAAAGAAAACAGGGGAACATATTTTTAAACCATAAATTTCTACTGTATTCACCCCTCGCATAAAAAGGAGCCCCAGCCTTTGCAAGAAATATTATTAAAGTTCATTTAAATTGCAAATTTGACCTTATTAAAATGGCTTTCTCAAAGAGCCATAAACAAATAGAGTGCGTTAGTAATACTGCCAAACAACAGAATACATTCTCAACTAGTTCTGTAATTAAAGTGCAAAAATAGAATTTTCACAGTTCTGAATGACTCGGAGAAGGAAGAAGAAAACACATTATGACAACCTGGAGGTGGGGGGGATGCATCCATCTGGAGGGTCCCTTCAAAAAATGGCCCAGCACAATTACTCTTTGAAAGTCAATATAAGTTCTTATCTACAGCTTGGAAACATCATATCGTTGCGAATCTAATGTGTTTTGAAGACTTTTTCTTACAGCTACCTCATTTGCTCTCAATATTGGAAGCACAGCCATTAAGATTTACTATGTTTGGGGTAAGAATAAAAATGAACAATTAAGAATGAGCTTGTATCTGCAAAAGGCAAGGAAGTGCTAATAAATCTCAGAACAAAAAGCCAAACTGGCTGGGCGGGTTACTGAGTTTATGGAAAATCCATACCTGAAGGTATATTTAAATTAGTGGACTGTCAGCAAGCAAATGGTTTTCCTTTTACTTAGAAAAAATAATCCAAGGTACGGTAGGCCACGCAAATCAGATTGAGTTGAGGTGGAATCTGATTTGGTTCTAGCTGAGTTTAGCAGCTGTGGATTTACAGCTAAGTAAGTACTTCCTTGCAGATCCAGAGGTTTTTTAAAAATAAGATAAAATGAAGGTTCTGGTTGCACCACAAACATTGAAGGCTCTTCGCCGACTTGAAAGGAGGTCACCACCAAAAACACGCCAGCTTCTCTAAACTTCACCGGGTTCTATTTAGAGGTGTTCATTGGTTGTTCATTAATTCATTGAACAAATGTTTGTAGAACACCCGTTCTGCCCTAGATACAGAGCTAGGGGCTAAGGGAGCAACATGAGTGAACTAGACACAATACTGCCCTCCCACAGATTGACTAGTTTTGTGTAATCTGTTGAAGAAGGCTGGATAAATTTCACCTCATTTTATGAACATCTCTACCAAAAATGGTTAAAATAAGTCTTGATGCTTAAGTTGTTCACTTTTTATTGTGCCTTTAAAAGGTGATGAGTATCTGTGCATGTGTGTTTCAAAGGCAATTTCACCTGTGGATATTCTCTGAGGTTTTTAATGATTCCAAGTCCTTTCACAGAGAGGAGTTTGTACCTCAAACTGACATCCAACACAAGGACAGACATCTCTTCACTACATGGCCTGTGGGCACTTGATAAACAGACCTGGTCCCTGAAACTTGCCTTTCTTCAGATTCCCACCTGTCCCAGAAGGAAGGGAGAACTCAGTTTCTGAGGCCAAAATTCCAGCATCAAGTTCAAACTTTACAGCATACGTAAAGTCCTGAGTGGACTTAAGATGTCCTGTAACCACGCTGTACCTCTATTTCCTTATCTGAAGTGAAAAAATAACTCTTACCTCCTGTTACTGTTCAGAAGACACATGAGATAATACAGGACAAAGCTTGTGCAGACTCTTGTCTTACAAATGCTATTGCTGCATCTACCACTTTCATAAGCTACCATGGTTACTGCAACTCCTACCACCCGCTCTGATACAACTATGACAGAAGCTGTAAGCAACGTTGATAAAGCAATCTAAATTAGCCCAGAGAACCCTAACTTGAGTGCATTTGCATGAGGTGCCATATCCTAATGTCGTGCAATTAGCAACTGTGCAAGTCAACTGGAAATTCCTGCGAGATCTACAATCTGAGGCACCCCATCAAACAAGAAAACCTAGGGGAGAAAAAGATTTCCCTCTACCCATGTTAGGTTCTCAGCTAGGGTTCTGTAATAAAAGAGAGATCCTCAAGAGAAAAACAAGTTTATTAACATGGTATTATACGTGTAACATATGAGAACACCCAGATGAATAACTCAAAGAAGTGACTTAGAATTCAGGCTTATGTAGCAAATTCAACAAACAGTAAACGTGTAGAGAAAGGACAAAGGAGAATGATTTAAGGCTTCGGAGGGTGGCAAACACTGGGAAGGTAATCACTAATGAAAACTAATGATAGATACAGGCTAACGAAGCTTGTTCTGTGGATTCCTCTGGTGCCATGTCCAGGCTATAATAAGGGTCTATGAAAGTTGTCTCTTGCTATAAACCTGTCCTTCCTAGTAGACAGTGGAAGTGGGACACCTTTGAAAAACTATGAAGCTATGTCCTTCTTTAGGCAAAGAGGGGGAACTTTTCTTAAATCTGCTTCTTCTTAATTGCCTTCAGCTCAAAATAATCCTTATGCAAAAGTCACATATTTTGGGGTGACCCATAGTCTGGTTTCCTTGAAGGACAATGGCTGTCTGCAGACCACTGAACTGTTTGTACTCAGCTCCCGAGAGTGGCCTCAAATTAGGCCGAGGTTGCAACCAGGCCTCCTCTCAGAATGAATACTAAGTGTATCAGCCTGACTCTAACATCTAAAGATAACTCAACACTTTGAAATTCCCCTGGATTTTCTGAATATCCGCCTCCATTTGTGTGCAGCTGAGGGGGTTGGAGCCCACGCAGCTCAACAATCAGAACATTAATTGAACACCTTCCTTGAAACATGGTAGGGAGTCAGATTTTATTATAGGTGCCACAGGACCCATTGAAGAGTTAATATAGACGCACATGGACCCAGCACAGTATGCATTCAATTATTCTTAGTTGCCATGTAATAAAAGATTTGAATACAACAGGCTTCTAAAGCAGAAATAAAAAATAGAAAAAGAAGCAAACCACCAGACTAATAGAGTTACTGCACTTAAGCATTTCATTTTGTTCTGTGTAAGTAATTCAGAGCAAGGAATGTGTTTGCGTTCTTGTCATTTTTTTCTCTCTGTAACACCAGGAGAGAAAGTTTCAAATGACTAATGACTAAAATAGCCCCAGATTTCTCATTCAGAAAGGACCATTTTCTATGTTTGAAATGTAATGAGAAAAATATCCATCAATGCTAAGCCCTTGAGTATGGCTATTCCCAACTAATAAATCACAAACTTTGGTCAATCTGTTGATCCCAAGGCCTGACCTTAAAGTTCACCGTGCTCCTCCCTTTTTCTACTCTGTCCTCACTTTCATACAGCCTAAGGCCTTACAGGCAATTGTCTCTGTGCAGGAGACTTGTGTATGAACAACCCCCATGCCCCATGTTCTCTGCTCCCACGCATATGCATGTGACTCACGGTGCTGTTAACACATCAAATTACTGTCAAATAACAAACACCACCGTGATTTAACAATGTCCTTTATCATCTCCCACAGCTCCTTCCCCCCAACCCAACCAGTAATGTCAAGACTCAAAGAAACAGAAAGGTAACTCACTGTTAGAGGAGGTTAGGGAAACCAAACAGAATTCCAATTGACTTGGGCTTTAGCACCAAAGTTAAAGGAAACTGCATCTGCTGTATCTTGCCCAAAACACAGTATACTGAATTGGGAAGGAAGTTTGGGGAAGAAGGCAAGCCCTCCTGGGCATCAGATATCCCAGGGTAAACAGCCTGTGGTCTCCACTCTGTGCATGTGCTGTTCCTCCTGAGAAGTCCAGCACAGGAAAGAAAATCAAGAGACTAGAACTGAGGGACAAGAGGAAAACTTGATTTAAGCTTCGATTTTCCATGTAACACATAGCTTGAGAATAGCAAGCTATATGACTTCTTGAGGGGATAATGATGAATATGATGCATTTCTCTGAAGGCTTAGAAAAAGGCTCCCCCAGTGCCATACATGGTTTTATTTTCTAGAAATTGTGCAGCAAACATAC
This sequence comes from Smutsia gigantea, assembly GCA_032199065.1. Taxonomy (NCBI): domain Eukaryota; kingdom Metazoa; phylum Chordata; class Mammalia; order Pholidota; family Manidae; genus Smutsia; species Smutsia gigantea. Next base: position 220,309 of record JAVSCE010015262.1, read on the forward strand.
TTCCCATCCACACTGCTATTTTTCTATGACTTACACAACATCCTAGAAATGCCTGCTAAGCAATAGCTACAGGATAAGGTGGTCTAGCCTGAAAATTGTCTGGGTCAGCAGGTATTTATCACCTACTGTATGCATTGTCAGGTGCCAGACAAGATTGAACTTACAGAAGAAACTTGAATATTCTCCCCCGTAGAGAAGCTAAGTCAGATGAAGAAGCAGCATCTACAGACATAAAAGCAGAGACCAAAGAGATGAGCACAGAATGCGGTACTGGGATGGGGAGTCATACCAGGTACATGTATAGTAGAAATAAGGGTCATCAGGACCAAAGCAGAGCAACAAGAAAGGCATCGTGGGCCAGGCAGAGACTGGGCAGGCTTAGGAGAATGGGTAGCATTCTGCTGGTGGGCTTCCAAACTCTCGGCAGTCACACAGAGCTACACTGACTTCCGAATCCCAGACACCTGCTATGCTGCCTTTCCAAGAGCCTGTCCGGGACCACAGAATTCTTACCTGCTCAAAAATCTCAAGGTGAGCAGAAATGGGCACAGTCCAACTAATAGGGAATGTGCGTACTGGCAAAAATTATCCAGGGGTTGGTGGGGATCATTTGGCCAGATGTTTTCAAAACCTTGAAAATACACCTTCTTTGACTCAATCGTTCTACTTGGGAGACTTTATGCAAAGGGAAAATAAGACTGTGCATAAAGATTTAGCTATGTCTATTTTTGTATATATCATGAAAAGTTTGGAAGAACCTAAACTGCCAAGAATGGGAAGTTAGTTAAGGAAATTATGCTACATTGGCATGATAAGGTACTATTCAACTATTAAATGAATAGTACCTTACCTATGGTACTATTCATGACACATGAAGCATGCTACAAAAGTAAATGCATGATATTACTCTAATTAAAAAAAAAACAAGTGTGTGTAACACACACACACCCCACACTATTAAGCATCCTTTAGAGTATGTCTATAATTATAGATATGGTAAAATATCAAGGTGATTATCTTTGGGTAGTGAAATTAGGAGTACATTTTATTTTCATTTTAATTACCTGCATTTTATAATGCTTATATGACACATATAATAGCCTTGGATATTGGAAAAAAGTGTACTTTCTTTTTTAAATGTTAAGAAGCAAACTCTCAGGGGGAATTAATAGATGAAACAAGCTTAGGAGCCTCAGCAGCGGGCCTGCAATAGGGACTGGGGGAGCCACAGGTTGACGTATGACTGTAATTCAGCTCCAGGCGACAGCAGAGCAGCAAAAAAGAAATGCGTTGTGATTCTCAACTGGTCGGCATGGCTGTTATATTCAAGGCACCCCAAAGATGGCCTGGGAAATAAAATGCATAGCCCCTCAAGTCCAGCAGTCTGGGCTGGCTGCAAGTTATTGTTTGTGAATCAGATAAAGATGAGAACAGGGCACGTGCGGCAGGCAGGGTGCAGTCATGCATGAAGGCAGCAAGGTGAGGCTTGTGTTCGTTGGCCTTTAAGAGAGCTTGAATTGCACAGCTTTGTTTCTGGGTGAACAAATAGGATGTAGATAATGCAGAGGCCCCCTGGAACCAGCCAGAGCCTTGTTAGTGGGATGAAGCATGCACCCTCAGAGATGTGACTGTTACTACTCAACTTAATAACAGTTTTTAGGCAAATGACAGGAAGCACATTGAAACCACATTATCAACTGAATAGGGAAAAACATCAATAAAGCAGAGTTTATTAACTGGTGGAGAAAATGATTATAGGGTAAATAAAAATGACTCAGAGAAATGGAGATGAGGATGTATTAAGGAAGAAAGAAAGATATTTCAGCCAAGGAGAGTCTGGAAAATGAGGTGGGGAAAGGGTGGGCTGCTGACAGTGAAGGAGAGACGATAGATAGGCTGGCTCTGAACTGAAGGGAACACTCGTTCATGGTTTTCTTAATACAACAGAGGGCAAGATGGGAAATAAAATGGAGCCCACTCACGCACACATTGTTGGAAAATGCCGAAAGCAGAGTCCTGATGTGGTCCAGAATTGGCACATGGATGGACACCTTTATGAGAAAGGATCTTCTTGAGGGCTAGAAAAGGGCATGAAACAATCTGCTCAGAAACCAAACAGCTCCTTCAAGCAATTTCTTTCATGCCTTCCTGCTATGGAACTGAGGAATGTAACCCACAACCTGGTAGAGAAATAAACCCCACAGAGCACAACAATTCGCCTATGCCTTGTGAGAGCGGAGGGCTTGCTTTTCTTCTATGTCCACTCCGTTATATCTGTACTCTTATTCTGGAAGATTCTCTGAAGAAAGCTGTGTCTCTAAAAGTCACATCAAAGACATCGGCTCCACGTCGCCAAGTGCTTATTGCTTAGACATATGGGTGTGCGAACTCCAACTCCACACAACATATCCCCAAGCTAAGCATTTTATCTAAGATTTTGTTGATGAAAGTAATAATATTCATGGCTGAGCTCTAGTCCTTGCAACATTTATCTCCTTTGTGTTGGAAACACCTTACTTTCTATACCTTAACGGATGCATACCTTATGGAAAAGTCCCTGATCCCCTCAACAACTAGGCTCTTTCATAACCTTGAGCTTTGGAGCGCTGCTCCTATTTAAAATACCTATTTTCACCCTGCTAACTCACAGACTAATTCCAGTAGCATCCCCTTTCAGGACAATCTGTGCCAGCCCACCTCACTCTGGATAGGTTTCCAGAGCTACCTTCCATCACTGGAACTGGCAGCTCCTTGAAGACACGTATCAAACTTTCTTCCACCGTCACATCCGTCCACCAGGCCTAGAGGCTGGCACTTAGATGATGCTCAGTAAATGGTTGAGCGATTGAGCGTCCAGATGGCTTCCTCTCAAAGCCAACCCCTCCCCTCCTTTCGTTCATCTTTTGGGAAGAAGAACACAGATTTGGGGGAGAATGGCTAAGATATATTCTTGCCCTGCTAGTCTTCTACCCTTCCTGGGTTGCTAGGTAGATTTCATGGCTAACCTACTTGCTATTTATTCATCTATTCAGTATGTATGAAATATTTATCAGGGGGCCAGGCCTCTCCTTGGCACAGTGGATCCCAGACACCCTATCCTTTAGAAGTCTATAAACTAATTCTAAATTTATGGCTCATGGTGTTTATGCAGAGTTTAAATATTAGCCCCCAATTATTTAACACCTGCTACTAACTCCCTACAAGTCAAGCCTCAGTGGCTGCCCCTGGGGCCTGAAAGCCATTGTGATGATGCTGGCCTCCTGGTTTCCAGTGGTCAAGCCCTGCTCCCTCACCTCTATTACTTTGGGGCTCCTTCCTAAATGGAGCTTCTACATGAATTATTCCCCACCTCCAAGCCATGTAGCATTATTATTCCCTTTTTCAGATGAGAACACTAAGGCACACAGGCATTAGAAAACTCCTACAGGGCAACAGTTCGTGGTATCTGAGCTGGGATTGGAACCTGGGTCTTCCCAAAACGCCAGGATGCCACTCGGACATGAGAGGTCCATTCTCTCTCTCTCTTTGTTTTTTAATTAAAGTATCATTGATATTCAATCTTATGAAGGTTTCACATGAACAACTTTGTGGTATTAACATTCACCCATATTAACAAGTCGTCACCCACCCCCACTGCAGTCACTGTCTCTCAGCATAGTAAGATGCTGTAGGAGGCCCTCTCTCTCTTAATCCCTAGTTCTCTTAACTCTTTCCTTTGTGCCTCCTTCTAAACATTAAGGAAAAAACTACAAAAAAAAACGGTACAATAGCTATCACAAAACAGAATAGTGGGTGGTAAAAGCAGAGCTAGTGGCCCAGGTCATAACAGTTCTGTGTTTTGAAGTTGGAGAAATCACTTTGGGCAAGGCACGGAGCCAGCCTCTCTATAAACTAGTTTATGAACTTAGCACTTGGAGTTACATTGTCAGGAGGAGAAAGAAGGATGGCAAATTGCTTCAGAAGGAAACAGATCAATGCTGAGTACGTGGGAAAGTGTCTGATTTGTTGCATCTTCACAAAAAGAAAAGGCTGGTATCCCTAGATATTGAGAGGACTTCTTGGACAAAACCCACGTCTCTGAGGGGCAGGCTTGAAGGCCTAAGCAAGCTGCTGTCAAACAAATAGTTGAAAAGACAATGTGGCATTTTCTCACTTCCTGACGCGACCGCAGCCCTGCCAGGGGAAGAATACATTTCACTCTCCTGCTTTATATTAACTGAAGGAACAAGTGATTTGACCTACCTGTCACCAAAGCAAGACTCCACCTGAACAGCACGTTCAGCCATGTGCATAAAAGAGACCCTGCCCACAACTCCTGTTGTGTTACTTTGGGTTCTCCAAGAAGTAGGTGCCAAAATGGGATTAGGTGTGCAAGAGATTTACTGGGGAAACTTCCAGAGAGGAGAAAGGGAAAGGGAGCAGGTGGAGGTAGGACAGCCATCAGACAGTGCAGGTCTGACCTGGTTGAAGGAGAAGGAAGGAAGAAAATCTGGAAGACATGTCCTTGCCTGCTGCAGTCTAAGGTACCTTCCACCAGGCTGCCCAGGAGTCTTTGAACCAATGTTGTCCATCAGAGGAGTCCTGCATCTTTCAGAAACGGGACTGCCTCCGTGTGGCTGCTGGGCTTAGACGCTGGCTGGAACAGCCCAAGGCAAGCCTGTGGAAATGACTACTGAGGGAGTCCAGGGAGCCTGTGGCCCACCGTGAGCCAGACTTTATCCAGGACATCATTAAGCGCCTACCACCTTGGGCCCTCACTGTACCAGAGGGCCATGACAATGCGTTTGGTCTCTCAGTAGCAATGTCAATGCAGACTCTGTGTCTAAGCATCCTCAAAATGTCCCCTTTCCCAGTGTACAGTCTGTCTTTGGTGAAGAAAGTACTTCTTACAGAAAAGACTGAAGAGCCTCAGACTGAATAAACCTGCCAAATCAGTTACTGGAAAAAAAAAACAAAAAAGTTTCTCTCTTTATAAGGCCACAATCCTATCCCATTAGGACCTTACCCTTATCCTCACTTAACCTCAGTTACCCCCTAAATGAATTACCTCCTAAAAGGCTGTCTCCAAACACAGTAACACTGGGGATTAGGCTTCAACTCATGAATTGGGGGATACAATTCAGCCCATAGCAGTCCACCTTGTGCCAAGGACTGGCCATGCTCTACAGTCCAGTTGGAATGGTATCTTGTTTACAACCAGATGGGGAGTGAGCCAGTCCCAGAATGCACTCTTACTGCCCTCTTGCTAGACCCATTCCTGGCACCACTTGTGTTGGTTCAGGTTTTCCAAGTGGCTGCCAAGATGGAATTAAATTGTGCAAGGGATTTATTAGGGAAATGCCTGTGAGGAAAATGGGTTGGGGTGAGGATCAGAGAAGGTGGGAAGGAAAGCCATCAGACCACAGTGCAGGGCTGGGCCCTGTGAAGGAGAGAAGGAAGGAGAAGTTTGAAAAGGGAGTCTCAGACTGCAGCACAGTTCTAGAAAGTCTGGACCAAGCTGATAAGGAGTCCTCAAATAGTGAGCCAAAACAGCTCATCATTAGTCTTTCTCCTGAACAGTCATTGGCTCCAGCAGGCCATGGAAAGTGAGGCTCTGCATGGAGGCAGTGATGCATTCAGAGCTAAACCCATCAGTCAATGACCTTCTCTGCAGCAGGCACTCAGAAAATAGCATATTTGCATGGTCAACAAACCTATTTGCTGTGGAGCTTTATCAGAAAACATAGAAAGTTTTCAGGATCTATCAGGATATCAGGGGACAATCAGAGCTGAAAACCAGGCAAAAACGCTCTGATAATTATTAGAGGAGCTGCTGAATACATCTGTCCCCTTTGTGGTAGGCAGAATTCTCGGATGACCCCCGTGTCCCTTGTCCCTGTGTAATCTCCTGCCCTTGCGTGTAGGTGGTACCTGTGAGTATGACGAGGTATGACTCCTGTAGCTGTGTCACATTTTACGGCAAAGGGAGTTCCTGCAGATGTAGTTAAGTTTACCAAACAGGCTTGTGGTTAATTGAAAGGGAGATTATCTGGGTGGGTCTCAACTAATCAGTGTCTGGTGGCCCAGAGAGTTTTCTCCAGCTGGCAACAGAGAAAGAAGGAGAGTAATTTAAATCGTGAAAGGATTGAACTTGAGGGATCCTACTGCCAGCTGCAGCGGTGCACAGCACCTGTGAGAAGGTCCATGCCAAGAACCTGCAAGTGGCCTCTAGTACCTGAGAGCAGCCATCCGCTGACAGCCAGGATATGGGGACCTCAGCCCAACATCAGTGAACTCTACCAACAACCTGAATGAGCTTAGAAGCAGATTCTTCCCCTCACATGAGATTCCAGCCACTGACATCTTGAGTATGAGCTCAAACAGAGGACCCAAGAAGAGCCATGCTGAACTTCGGACCTAAGAAACTGTGGATAAGAAACAGGTGTAGTTTTAAGCCACTGTGCATGTAATGAATTGTTATGCAGTGAAAGAAAACTAATACATACTCCTCCCCTCCCCAAAACACGCACATTACTTAAGTATGTATGATGGATGGATGGATGCATGGATGCATGGATGGATGCATGGACAGACAGATACATGCATAGATACATAGATAAATCAACCAATCAATAGATAGATAGAAGAGTAGATAGATTTTATTCATCACAATGTGCTCAAAAGCTTGTGTCCTCCAACAACTGACTTAAGCTCTCCTACAGCACAGTTTCCCCATGCACAGAAACGGGGGATGAACAAAAACAAAAGATGGTTCATCTTGCTAACTATCCAATTCTAAGATTACACAGACTCCATTGTTGTAATGACTTGCATAAGTTAGATCCCATTTTATTATTTAATAATCTTCCTTCACTAACATTTATTCATAACAATTTTAATAAAAAATAGAATTTCTTAAACCTTTTCTTTGTACAAGTACATGTATCATTTCATTTACTCCTCCCCAAAACCTATAAAATAGAAATCCTGTAAGGGATAAAGTAGATATCATCCAGATTCTTACAGATTTCATGGTTCTTTGGCATTATTGATTGAGCAACTTGCTTCTGCTCAACACAGACCTAGGCCCTCAGGACAGAGTGGTAAATAAATTTTTTTAAAGTCTTGCTGCTCGCATAAAGCTTATTCGAGTGGGAAAGCTAGACAATAACTGAGTAAACAAGAAAATAAAGACAATAGTTTCAGATTTGATAAATGCTATGAGGGAAATAAGCAAGGTTATGGGATAGTGAGTGACTGAGGGAGAGGGTGGCCACTGTAGGCTAAGATCTGATCACTGAAAAAAAACCCATAACCCAAAGTTCTGAGGGAAGAGCATCCTGGGCAGGAGCAGCCACGGGGACCAAACCACAAAGGCCTGAAGCAGGAAGGAGCGTGGTGCCATCACAACGAGAAGGGCCAATGTAGAAACTGAGGCTCGAAGCTACTGCGCAAGTGGCCAGGTTCACCCAGCGAATCACTAGGGAAGTGGGATCTCAGTGCAGGTCTGGCCCCTGAGTCTGGGATGTCCTCAGCAGGTGATGGCACACTGCAGGGCACAGGCCAGATCTGGCTCACCACCAGGCTCTGTACGGCCCATGAGCTAAGAATGGCTTTTACATTTTAAAAATGGTCGAAAAAACGTCAGAAGAAGAAGAATATTTCGTGGCATGTAAAAACTATACAAAATGCACACATCTCATTGTCTACAAATGAAGTTTATTGGTACACACCCATATGGCTTACGAATTGCCTATGTCTGCTTTGGCACTTTAAAAGCCGAGTGGAGAAGGTGTGACAGAGACCATCAGGTCACAAAGTCTAAGCTATTTACTTTCTGGCACTTTACGGAGAAAGTTGCAGACCCCACTCTCTATAGCCTCTTATCACGCCACTTAAATGAATAGGAAAGGTTTGTAACAGTGAACCACTATGGCTCCTTCTGTAAACCTGAAGGAAGGAGATCTAGGGGCCATACTCTCCCACGGATGGAGCTTACAGGCACAGAAGAGCAGCTGAAGCCCTGTAAACAGTGGTTGCACGCACTCTATGTCACTGTTAGGGTTCTTTCGCTTCTTCCTTGGTTGTTACCATACCCTCAGCTATATAGAGGAGGCTAGGAGGAGGGTGGGTAGGAGGAGCAGAAAGTGGGTAGGAAAAGGCACAGGGTAAGAAGAGACGTGGTCACAGGCCAGAAATGGGGGCAGATGAGGCAAACTCCACTGAAGCAAGAGGAAGAGAGGAAATGCAGCATTTTACAAGGAGTCCTTGAGAGATGGCGCCCCACAGTGGCTCTGACAGAATCACCCAGACCACAAGGAATCCTGGCCTCATGGCTTACTAGTCTGTGCAATCATTTTGACCAGCCTGCTAGGGGAGGGGCTCCTGCTGTTTCTGCCCACCCCCTCTGCCTGGCAGTGATGCACCTTTCGAACCCCATGGCCATCTTCTTCGCTAGTGCAACTTTACCTCATTTCTGCTCATCAGCAGGCACCCAATAAATATTAGTTGAATGCATTGATAAAGGCTGTGACAATTAAATCAGATGTGTGTGAAATTAGATGGAAAGGAGATGTACATTCAAGCCCCTAGCCCAGGACCTGGCATGTTCAAAAGGCTCAGTACATTTGTTTCCTTCCCCCCTTCTCTCCCATATGTGAAAGAAGCCAAATTAACTTGCCCCCCTCCTGTTAGCTGTTGCAATTTCACAGGCTTGTCATGCTAAACACCAAAATGTCACCTGCTGAAGTTTCATAAACCCCAGGGAAAAGGATAGAGTCAAAAGTGGTTTCCTTGATAAATTACCCTGGGTGTTCCTTTCAGAAGCTGTTTGCAGATGACATAACCGTGCAAAAGAACAGACTCACATTCTCAGCTACCATTCTCAGATCCAATGACTTATTTCCTAGAGAAAACTAAAGGAAAGCGTGTGTCTTCCTTTTCTGCAATTCCTCATGGAAAACAGACATTCTTTTTGGTGTTTGTTTTTGTATAAATACTTCAAAGTTCCCTTAAATACATGAAAATTAACATCTTCTCCTATGTTAAGTTCAACAACCTATTCTCTTCCACTTTTCACATGTGTTAGTCTAAGCGTGACATTTAGAAACTAAAACCATTTCTGTGAATGGAATCCTGCTTCACAGTAAAAGTTGATTCTCACTCTCGGTTTTATGCCTTTGGACTGCTTTGCCCTCCCTTGTCCAGGTGTTCTCCCAAATTCTTGCACATGTTTACTAATCATTATTATTGTGCTAAATACTACACAAATGTCAAATGGAAAATAGGGACAAATTAACTTAATTAAATGTCATTCTGCTTCAGACTTAAAAGCCAGCCAACTCACCACACATAGAAAGCTTTAAATAATCATTTCCTAAAGTGCACCAAGCACGATACTAGGTAACTTTCTCAGAAAGTTAATATTCTGAGAAGCCTGTTGTATTAGTCAGGGTTCTCCAGAGAAACTAAACCAAGAACCAATGAGAGAGAGAGAGACAGAGACACAGAGATGGAGAGAAGGACAGAGAAAGAAAGAAACTGAGATTTATTTTAAGGAATTGGCTCATGCGATTGTAGAGGTGCAAGTCTAAAACCTACAGGGTAAGAGAACAGGCTAGAGATCCAGGCAAGAGTTAAAATCCAGTTCAAAGGCTATTTGCTGGCAGAATTCCTTCTTGCTCAGGGTACATGTCTTGTTTCTGTTAAGGTCCACAACTCATTGGCTAAGGCCCACCCACATCACGGAGGGTATTCTGCTTTATGAAGTCTACCAATTTAAATGTTAATCTCACTTGAAAAATACCTTCCTATAGAAACATCCAGAATATTCTTTGACCATGGCACAGCCAAGTTGACTCATAAAATCAACTATCACAAACCTATGATGTTAGCCAGGTTTCAGCAATGAGCCACAAAGAATCTCCAACTCCCCTTACGAGCCCTTCTACAGTTGTCATTTACTGATATTTTTTAAACCCCTGTGTAATCATTTCTAGGAATAAAAATTCTTGAGTGTAAATTTAGACATATGAAAAGAAAACTGTCAACACTGAAATACAGAAAAATCTCACAAATTAGATTGATTCTGCCCAAGATCAGCCAGGGAAAAAAGCCCTGAATTACTGGATATTCAAATATATGTAAGCTTATTAAGTACAACTGTATGTTTTAACCAAGAAAATGTTGTGACAGATTTGCGAGTAATTTCTTTCTGGATCTGCTTTAATAATCAGATTTAAATGATCAGTAAATAGCACATTGATTATTGATAGGGAAAAAGGTGCTGAATGGACTTTCAAATAATGTGTTCTTGGGGAGGTCAGGTTGTGTAATGTGCCTAGTTTTCATGATCAATGAGTATAATTCTTCAAGCGTATGTCTGACTTGGAACAGACTGTACACTGTGAGGTCCAAATTACTAAGGTTGTTCTAAGTAGGAGAAAGGCAGGGTTGTCTAACAATTTCACTCGGCTTCTGGACTTTTTTCTACTTTAAGACACAATACTTTCCATTGGTACAGTTCCAGAGAAGAAGCCAGAAAATGTCCCTTGTCTTGCACAGTGAGGGATGCTCCTTTTAGTGTGGTTAATAGAGTTCTTGAGGGAAGGAATATTTCAGAAGGACATATAAGCAAATGTCTAGCACAGGACCTGAATAAATGCCTGCTGGGTTAGTCTGAGTCTCCTCTAAGGCCAAACAATAACAGTTTGCAGGCTGATTCAAGTGCAGAACTGTTTCCGATAAGCAAGGGAGAGGCAGAACAAATTAGGGTGGCTTATCAAATGGCGAGGGAAGAGTTATTCTAACAATAAAACTAGATTGATGGAGTTTCCTTCCAAAGAAGGTTTCTTTCTAACATCCCAAAGTTCTTGCACAAACATGACGTTGTTTATGTGTACTCTGAGGTTCCCGCCCCACCCCTACCCTTTTTAGTCCCAGAGAGATAGTCAAACAAAAAATTATTTGAAATCTTTAAGGGTATTTTACATACAGGACATATCCCCACCCCCAACTTCTCTGCATTACCATGCTTAATGCGCTTCCTGGATAACCAATCTTGTTCCATTTTGAGACTCTGCTTTTAAAAAAAAAAAAGACTTCAAATAAATAGCACAAAACGTAATTACTACAGTTAGCTACAGTCTTCTCAATTTCAGTTTACTCATTCTTCATCCTTTCTGCCATGAACTGCCCTGACTGATGATCAGCTCTACATCTTCCCCATAGCATGTGTTAGGGAGGAGGTGGGGATTCCTTTTCCTATGAAAAATTGCTGGATAAACAGGGGTGCAGTTTGAAGCCCTCTGCAATGGTTCTGTATTTGGATGGACCTCAGAGCTGAACAGCTTTGAATATATGGCTCAGATGTTTGTATGCGTTCAGAAAAGCCTCCAAAATTCCAGAGCAGGCATTTCCTGGGCATCTCCCTAAGGTGATAAGCAGAAAATGGTCTGGGGGCGCCAGGACAACCTGGGTTCAAACACCTGCTTTGGCACTGAACAGGTTAGGTTACTTAGGGAAATCGGGGCCTCCACTTCATCACTCGTAAAATGGGGATAATTCCATACGCCTTGTGGGCCTACTTAGAGACACTTTTAGCATAGGCTGAGCATGGTGCTTGTCAAACGGTAGGCACTCCATAAATGTTGGCTTCTCATATTCGAAAAGGAAATATTAGAATAATATTAGAAAAGGAAAAACTGCACCTGTAAAAGTCAGGTAGTTTGACAGAATGGCTGTAGGAAGCTGTATCAACAAGAAAAATAATTTAGTTCTCATACTGATGTGGCTTTTTTATAAAAAGTCTGACACATTCACTTTCCGTTTTAATAAAGAGAAGAGAGGCAAATATCCAAACTGGCTGCTTGTGAACTTAGCCTAGCTCAGCTCCCTCACTGAAGGCCATGCTGACTCAGAAAGCCTGGACCACAGGGGTCTTTCTGTGCAAGGAGCAGAGAGAAAGATGCATGGGTCCTCCTAGGCAGAGTCAATGTCAGAGCTCTTCCCATATTTCTTCCATGGCACCCACCTGCCTGCTTATCTTCCTTCGCCCTGCTTCACCTTCCTTCATAAATAATGTTATTTCCATGTAATATTAATAAGCTTCCAGCAGAAGGACCAGGAACATCAAAGATCACCCAGACTCGGGCCTTTGCAGATTACTGGGACGTGTCTGCCCACCTGCTTTTAACATCAGAGCTAAAAGAATCACCTGGCAAAGGAACCCCCACTCAGGAGGGAAGTGCCTTGCTCACCGTCTGATGCTGGGCTGCTGATTGTGCAGAAATAGATGCTGACATTCGTCTGATGTACCTGAGGCATCATCTCTCCACGTGGTACCTTCAAAGAAGGCAATGACCAAATGGCACAAGGCTTCCTCGGAAGTGCACTGTGGGCTCCATAAATCCATGCATAATTTGACATTTCTTTGACATTTATTGGCTTCCCAGAGGCTCATGGTATATGAAAAGACAGGCCACTTGAATTTTAAACAGTATCCTACTGACATAGTTTCGGTTATTGTTTAAAAATGCTTTTATCTCTGCCCTGTTCCCCCAATACAAGTACAATTTTTAAAAATGGGGATTGAGAAACTACACACATGGGTACTGGCAACTGCTTGAAGGTTGATGGAGACAGACATCCCATTTCTTCCCTGAGAGATGTAGCACTGCCCTGCAGAAGGCAACCCCTCCTCCAGGAGTCTGACCTCCATCTTGCGAGGAAGAACACATTACTCAAGTGGTTTAATGGCATCTAGTTCGTTTGGAGTGAATTTAACAAACTGCATTAGCCAGTCCATAAAGGCAGTCCTTAAAATAGGTGACAATTGTGCTATGAATGACTAACATTACTCAGGGCACAGAGTCAAGTTTTTCCATTGAAACCACCTGAGCGGATAGTTAACATCAAGTCCCCAAGGAGAAGTGCCAGGCAGAGGCAATGACATGCTTCCTTTTGACATCTTGCACCAATATGCTAGGCCCCGTTGAGGAAGCCATATCTCATCTTCAAATGGCTGAGCTTTCTACTGCAGCTCTTAAGAAATGTTATTTGTAATTGTAACCAGATTGTCCTCCGAAGCACACCATCGAATGTGGTAATAAAGGTAATGTTCTTCTATAAAATAACAGTTTCATAAACTGATCAGAGCCTGGCCCAGTGTCCTAAACACTTACCTACCCCCTTCAAGTGTTGGATTAGATGAAAGTGCCAGGGGGACATAACTGATGTAATGTTTCAAAATCACAAATTCAAGGGGAGGGATTTTAAAGCTGGATAATGGAGAGAATGGAATAATGCAATAAAGGCTAAAGGCTGGCTCAAACGCTGAGTCTGTGATACTTGATTTATTGTTTTAATATAATGCTGTAAAGGCCATGCTTGAATGTACGGCAGTATTTTATTTATCTGATAGTCATGATCCTAACAATGGATGTTTAACAACGGCTTTATACTGGGGATGGTTGTACACACAAATGAAGCTGGTTTTGGGATGTTCCCAGAGAAAGGTAAGAGAATAGCAGGGAGAGACTGAGAGGCTGTGTTCCAGAGGCACCTGAGAGCTCCTCTGAAAAATGCAATTCCTCCCCTCTCCAGCATGGCTCTGCAGCTTTAAGAACTGCCCCCAGCCCTGCAAAGCTCAGCAAATGGGACACAAGATGAAGAAAGACCCTGGTGAGCTTTCACAGCCCACAGGGCTGGCCCTGAATTTTCAGGTCTGGGTCCTCCCTGAAGTTAGCAGTGGGAACCACGCACCAGCAGTGGAAGAGGGCCATAGGGAGGCAGGGAGAAAGCGGCAGCCCCATGTTCCCCATCTCCCTGAAGGCCCAGCTCTGCCCTCTTGGAATGTTCCAGAAAGAATGCCACATGCCATGGGACCAAAGTCCATTTCATTCTGGGAAAACTCTCAAGTTGTCCTCAACTGAAAGATGGAGAATTAGTCTTGGTACATTGGCCAACATCCTTATTTCTTCAAAAATATTAAAACCCACAACCCGTGAGTTATTTCCAACAGTTCATTGTTGGCCTGTTCAGTGATGGGGTCCTTTATTGCTTTTTCAGCAGCATGGTGTAGTGGCTAATGGAAGCTCTGGGTTCATACCCTGTCTGAGTCCTACTACTTTGTGACTCATGTTGATGAGTGGGAACTCTCCAAGCCTTAATGTCTTCAAAAGATTATTTGCCTCAGAAAGGGTTAAATACCATATATAAACAGTAATGTTGGAACAAGAGTGGTTCAGGGGTTATAATCAAAACTCAGCACCTCTCTTTAAAATGCATGCAGTGGGGGAAGATTTTTCTTTGCACTTGGAAGTCTATCTGAAGAATGGCCCACAACATATGGGTCTTAGATAATAAAAAGTCCTCCAATCACATTTCAGATACGGTCTTAATTCAGAAACTGGGAGGTCCAGTTCTAGACAATCATCACACTTAATTTTTCATGGCATCTTCTCCCCTCCCCAAGCCAGTGTCCATCCCACAAAGAACTCTAGATGGGCCTTTTGACCAATGTGCTTTTAAGTGACCCCAGACCCAGCATTCTGACCAGTCTGCACTTCTGCCCATCACTCATGTACCTCTGACCTTCCCTACTTCCTCCTCCCTCGGCTCTCCCTGGCCTCCCACCTTCCCACCTCCCATGACAGATCCTGTCTCAGCCTGCCTCCGAAACAACAGACAGTCCACTTTCCAGGCAGTCTCCGTGAAGCCCCTCATGGTAGCGGGGCAGAGGGAGAAATTTGGCAACCAGCATCCAGAGAAATCCTCTTCATAAATCCACCCTTTCTACCCTCTCATATCCTACAAGTGGGCCGTCATGCCATCTAACCACTGCTCCTTTGAAAATCTGCAGTTGGTCTGGCATATCACTTTGGAATTTCATAGCCATAGTATCCTCAGGCTTCTGTCCAAATTCCCAGTTTACTTCATATCACATGTGTGCAGTGTGGTTAGCACATGTCTAGCATACAGTAAGTACTTCATAAATGTGTCTATCCATAGTAATAATGCAAATCATCAATGACAGCACTTAAAAGTCACCATAACATCCGGGTTGAAACACTGACCGGGGCGTGTCTCCACTTGGCTACGCTACATCCCGCAGTGGCAAGGACAAACCACCTCCCTACCAGGCACCCTCCAGCCCTGCCCCTCTCCCCAGCGTCATCTTCTACCACTCGCCTCTTGGTGCTTTTCCTCCAGCCACACTAGGCAGGTTATGCTGTTTCCCCAACACCGCAAGATCTTTCCCGTTTCAGGGCCTTTGCTCTCCTGCTCCCACTGCCCAAATTCTCCTCGCAGATCTCCGCTGTCACTCAGATCCCAGCCCAAGGAGCCCATCCTGAGCACCCAACGGGAGTAGAGTTTCTGGCCCACCCCAATCCCAGGCAACAGTGAGCCCATCCCGACGAACATCTTCTTTGCAGTATTTATTGCAATCTGAAACAATCTTAACTTGTTAATAAAATGGACTGAGTGTTTGTGTCTCCCAGGTGTTAGATGTAGAAGCCCCAGTGTGATGGTATTTGGAGGTGGGGCCTTTGGGAGGGAATAGGTTTAGAGGAGTGCATGGAGGTGGGGCCCCCAGGATGGGATTAGTGCCCTGATAAGGAGATGAGAAAGACCGGGTTCTCTCTCCCTGTCATGTGAGAAGACAGCCTTCTCCAAGCCAGAAGGAGGACCCCCACCAGAGCCCAGCCACGCTGACACCCTGACCTCAGGCTTCAGCCTCCAGAACTGTGAGAAATAAATGTCTGTTGTTTAAGCCACCCTGGATGGCATTTTGTTTACAGCAACCCAAGCTAGACTAAGAGAGCATATTATCTGTCTCTTTTCTTCCCTCAAATGATGAGTGACTCCCTTATAATTTCCATTTAAAGAAAACATCTCCCTCTTTCCAAATGTATGGAGATCTTCTAAATCTATTGGACATGATAGGAGATAATATTAACTATTAACTTGTATTGAGTACCTATGGGGGAAGCAAATGGCCTTATGAGTATTAACCCATTTAACAAAAACCTATGGGTAAGTGCCCTATAAGCTTATTTTCTCCTACGGAAACAGAAAGGTTAAGTAAGCCCAATTAGAGTTACACAGCTCTGTAAATGGTGGAGTCAGAATTTGAACACACACCATCTGGCCTCAGAACCTGTATTGCTGTCCCCATGCAGTAGCCCTCCTGCATGTCCCACCACCTCTGTGAGCCGAGTGGAGGTCTGCCAAAGGGGAGGCGGACAAGATCACCTCTCCCCATACCCACTCTCTGCCTTTCCCAAGTCTCAACACAGCTACAGATCTAAGACCTGAATTTTCACACGAATGAACAGAAGTCATAAATTTATAGATTTAAGGCCCTAACTTTTTACCATTCAAATTCTTTTTAGCTTAATCACCATTTTATTATGTTTCTCTGAAATCTTCTATCAACATTTGCTTGGCACTAGTTTAAACGCCGGCCTATGAGATCTGTTCATTGCTCACTAGTGGTGTCATTCCGTGCATGCACCTCACCAACGTCTCTCACTGGCTCTTTGGGTTCATTCCGTGGAACTCGCTTTTTCTTGCCTCTGTTGGAGATCTAGGGCAAGTGTCATGACTCTTCTGGACAATTTAAAGTATCAAAGAAGTCTTGGTTGAGTAATTCATGTCTTCAGGTCCAAAGGAATGACTCAAACTTCCCCTGCCCCCTCACAACCTGGCAGTGTTCACAGTCGGCGGCAGCAGGCTGCCAGCCTGCCTGGAAGAAGGTGGTGTTTGACTTGTCTTTCCCCACCTTGCACATTCTCCTCTTCTCCTCAGATTGTTCATCATGGTGTCCGGCCGCTTTGGGTCAGAGTATCAGACAGGGAAAGGAGTCTTACCTTGAGATGACCTAGCGTGGGACCCTTGGCTGCTCTCCTGCAGCTCTCCCCTGAGCTTCAGAAACACACCGTCCCCTCTCGCCAGAGCTGCGTGTTTCCCTCCTGTAGTTCTGCTCACTTGGGCAAATGCTTCTCTTCCAGCTTACAGATCCTCCTCATGCCCTAGAAATGCAGACCTCTCTGGCCCCCGGCATGCCAGCCCACACCCACCCACACACACAACCCTATCTGCTCCACAGGACCCAATTCCTATGCCTAGAGAAACGCTGGGAGTGCAGCCCAGCCCAAATCTCTCTGCCACTCTAATTCTCTCGGCCACCAGCCAGCCAGTCCCACACATTCTGGATTCTGGAGGTGCGTCATGCGCCAGTCCATCATGTCCCCAAAACTGCCAGAGCATACTATGTTCTCTCGGTGGATTCCTTCCAGCCCCTCTCTGGACCTGAAATGAAGCACCCCACCCTTCTCCCTTGTGGGAGCCACTCGCCCTGCCAGCAATCCATCCCCCATCCCCCTCCCCTCTCCCCCCTCCCCATCTTCCCAAGGCTGGAGGTGAGTGGTCAGGAGCAGGTCAGAACCCACCTGACCTTCTGTTCACCTCTTTCTGCCAGTCTAATAAAAAATAGTATCTATCACTTGTGTTTTTGCTCCTCATGTTGGACTGTAACCTCTGTTAACTTGACTGCACAAGTGAAACTGGGACTGGTAGACCCTGGTTTTCATATCTCTTTGCAATACTAGTAACAGTGCTAAGAGTGGCAGCTGATATTGGTGGTGGCTGAGTCGGACTGAACACTATACAAAGTGTGTTTTGTGAGTATGCTCTTATGGGATCCTCACTGCACCCCTACAACCCTACAATCCTAGGAGGAACTTGCCATGCTTGTTCCATTTGACAGAGGAGGAAACTGAGGCCCACAGTGGGATCTGAGACCCAAACTGAGACCACCGGCAGGGATCACAGAGCCTGAAAGGGGCAATGGTGGGATTAAAAAGCAGGTCGGCCTGATTCTGAGGCCAGTGCTCCAACCTCTAGTCTCACACTAGAATGCTTGTGTGACCATCAGATCAGTCATTTATTGGATAGTCTATGAGAAAGCCTTTTGTAAAACTGTGAAGTAGTCTTCAGTTATTTATATTGTTATCATGGTTATAAAAAACAATTTTTATTACTGCATTCTATTGGTGTGGCTTCAGATGGCTTATATCAGATACATTAAACACTCTGAAATGATTTAAATTGGGGCTGAGGTTTGGGAGGTGGTAGAGTTAAGTGTCGAAGTGGCCATTAAAATGTCTTAGACATTAAGGTGTCTGGAAATGGGATATTTAACTATACTAAGATCACCAAATCATATTGGCTGTTTTCCCAAGCATGATCTCTAGTAATTGCCACTTGATTGAATAGTGAGCCAAACAGACTGAAATGTAGGCAACACAAATGATGTTCAAGCCTGCCTCTGTAAGGCACATGTACCTTTACTGACTGCTCAGAAAACAGAACACCTCTGCTTTGCTTTGGATTCACACAAACATCAGAAATATTTGCACAGATTTTCCCACCGCTTAAAAGGATTTAAAAAGAAACCTTTCCATTAAAACATTGCATGGCTGAAAAGAATAATAGTATTATACTTATGTCCCGCAGACACTTTGATCTTAGCCCAGTAGGGCCCATTTCATACTTCTGAACCTCTAGAACTCTATGAGAGTAAGTTTGTAATGTTTTAAGCCACTAAATGTGTAACTTGTTACATCTGCAATAGCAAACTAATACAGTCACCTGGCATTAGTAAACAGTGGGACTCCACATTTCATCCCCATGCTTTCTCACTGTTTAAATTGGTCCCCTCTCTTAAGAAAATAATAACAATAAAATAATAATAAATAATAATAATGTTGAAGTCCTAATCCCCAGTATCTGTAAATGTAACCTTAAATGGAAATAAGGTCTTGGTCGATGATCAAGTTGAGATCATTTGGATGGGGCCTAATCCAATGTGACTCATGTCCTTAGAGAGGGAAAAATCTGGACACAGATGTGCACAGAGGGAATCCCGTGTGAAGAGAAACAGGGAGAAGATGTGATTTACAAGCCAAGGAATGCCTGACGATCCAGAGCTTGGAGAGAGGCCTAGAACACGTCCTCATGCCTTCAGAGGGAGCACTGCCCTGCCAACACCTTTATTTTGCACTTCTGGCTTCCAGAACTGTGAGACAATGAAACTGAGCTGTTTTAAGCCACCCAGTATGGGCCACTTTGCTTCAGAAGTGCTAGGAAACGAGCGCTGTTTCCCACGAAGCAAAGTAGCATCATTGCACTGAGTTTACAGCCTAGGTAGACACACTCTCCACATGTAACATTAAGGAGGCTGTTATAATAAATTGAAAATGACACCACCTTACATGTACACATGAGTTTTTATTCTATAGATCACTTTTCATCAATATTAATTCATCTGATCATACTTCAATCACATAAGGGAGGCAAGGATTATGTCTCCAGAGTGGCTCTATGGTAGCAGCATGTATGTAGTGTGTTCAGATACCAGCCTTAAAATGTCTGCGTCCAAACCCTGCCCCTGTCATTGACTCAGGAAAGTTACCATCCTTCATTGTGCCTCAGTTTCCACATCTATATAATAGGAATAATAATAGTTCCTGCCTCACACGCTTCTTGAGACAGTTAAATTAGGTTAACACAAGTGAAGTTCTTCACCCAGCCCATAATAAGCCTCCAGAAAAACCCTATTTTACAATAGGAAAACTGAAGTTCAGGGAATTTAGGTGATTAAGCTACATAGCTCCTGAGTCATAAAACCAGGAATAAAAAGTCTCCTAAATACTAGGGCAGAGCTATTGGTACTATCATATCCTGCCTACCATCTTTCATTGTCATTATTCTTTAGATTTAAATCAATCTCAATCCTTTTGTACTTTAATCAGTTTTTAATTTAATCCTGCCTCCCATGCCCACCCCAGTGAGTCAATGAAGATTATAATTTCTAAAAACCACTAAGTCTTGTCCAAATTCTTTTATGAGGCCCTTTATGCCAAGAAGTCAGTCATCTTAATGCCCAACGGCAAAGCAGTTCTCTCAAGATAATGCCTTCACGAGATAAAACACCAAAGATAACAAAGATGGAAGACCCAACAGTCCCCCCACCCCACCCAGCTGCTCACTCTCCCAACCCGCCGTGCTTCGTGTCTGGGTCCTCCTTGCCCACCCAGGTGGACCCTGCCAACTTACGAGTTCTTCCGGCATTTGTAAATAAACTCAGCACCCCGAAGATTGGAAATCTGCCTCGGAACCTCAGTTCCACATTATTATATTTTCTGCATTTATCCCACCCACTCAGAAAGTGGTTCTCCTTAAAATTATGGGATGGAGAATGAAAAACCCATCGGGATTTAATGATCGCATTTCAGCCTCTCACCGCTTAAAGGAACTTGGCTTTTTCAGCGCTTTTGCAATTGTGCAAACTGGAAGCAGATCAAAAAGGTAGAGAGAGAGTTTGATTTTTTTTTTTAATCCTGCCATAAACCATCCATCAAAGCTAAATCACTGATAGGGAGAAGGGAGAAGGCATGAAGAGCCATGAGTGAGGAGGACTGGAGAATATTAAAAAAGACAATCATTCAGTCTAATAAAATACAATTAACTGAATTTCATCAAGGCTTCAATAAAAAATACACAAAGAATCAATATTAGGCATAAAACCCAAAAGTGGGTTGTTATCTCTAAACCAGAGAAAACATTTCATTAGGCTGAAGGGTTTTATACTCCCGTTGGGAAAATTGCTTTTCCCTCACACCCCTCCATGCCTTACTAGAGAGACTCAATTGAAAAGTCAATTGTCAAAATCACTTAGCAAATGTCAAAAGGTGTTGCCATTTTCTGAATATATTTGTTTCCTTATGGAGAAAGCAGGCCCTGGAAGCCCTGGCACCTTTCCCTCCTTGCAGACTCTCACTCTTCCACCCTTGTGCTGTTTTTACTGTTTCACAGTTTTCTTATTGTTTGTCTGCTTGTTTTTATTGTTGGAAACAGAAAGCCAATTTTCAAAGGTTATGGGCAACAGCTTTTCCCCTTAACATTTCAATGTTCTTTTACAGCCGTGCACCAGTGAGGCCTCCTGTTGCGCAGGTTATAAGGGGACAGGACCCTCAAATCCCATTCATCGCAATAAGAAAAGCCTTTTCCAGGCTAATTGCATGAGCTACAGTCCTTCCGCATTTCATGTGTGGGGGCCTGTTGCTTAATTCGCTCTGCCCAGTACCAGTGCTGACTGGGTTCACCGGCAGGCGGACCACAGAATGCCAAGGCACGCTCCTCTCCCCTTTGCCACCAACCAGAACACAAGCCAAGCAGGGGCACAAAGACCCAGGAGCAGGATGTGAAGATCAGGTACACATACAGTCAAAACTGGAATTTAGAGAATCATCTGAGGCCCTCAGACCATAAATTACCACACCAGAATTCGGATGATATAAGGCCACCATGCCTAAGCACCAAGGATGGGCTTCTAGTAAGTAGTAGCCATAGTAAAGCAGCAATTTACTGGGTACCTTCCATGTGCACTTGACATGTTTAATCATTCTACTCCAGACATTCTCTCATCACTGGCCAACTACAGGAAATGGGGTAGATCGCTACATTTTCAAGGCATAAAGTTTCAATTCACATGTTACATGTTTGAACATACCTTATCAACCATCTTGTGCTTTAAAAAGGAAAGAATTATTTTGCCTAGCACAATGACTTGTTCTATTCATTGACCAGCCTATGTTTGTATTCACTTATTTAGCTAACCAGATTAACCAGATTGTCTACATATTTCTAACTTATTTTGTCTTGGCCTTGTGGACGTGTCCTACAGACGACAGATGGTGACAACAGACAGCTGCACACAGCCCTGGTCCCCAGCGAATACGTCTGGTGCCAGTTTTCTCCTAATAATCCTTAAATTTGGAAAGCCACCCCCGAGGCACTCATGCCCAAACCGTTTTCATGATCACCCAGCTATTTCTGAAAGAACTTTCCGTCATCGGGGAGGAATCTGGATCTTAAAAGGACCTGTAAAAAAGAATTTACTTTGCACTAAAGTAGTTCCTTTATATGTGGGTTGTGGTCTAGTCCACGAGCAAGTACCTCTGCCATGAAAGCCTTGCTCTGCATTGCCAACAGCTCACACATCGCCTGGTACTAAGTGAAAACATAATGATTTAACATACTGCATCACTGAAATATCAAAAACCAGGTTGTAGTTGATATTAAATCATGGTAGAAAAAGAAGAAATCTACTACACCATACACCTGAGTGAAAATTATGACAGACCCGTAATTAGCAGAATCACAGGTGTGTGGCTAATGCTGCCAAGTGGAGCCATTTCCTAAGTGTTCCCTGCCCTTTGAAGAATGTAGTTTTAGCCAGGCAAAAGTCGAGATTAGTCAAGCAAAGGTGGTGGTAGCCAGCAAAGGACTGTTAGTCATAACATTAAACCTGCTTAAATAACACATGAGATATAAATATAGAATTATGTAAAGAATGCCAATGATACTTTACACAATAATAGATAGAATTATAAATTAGATATGGATATTCTATAATTCACAAAATTTTAACAGCATATTGATATCCATAAAACCTTTTTTGAGTTCCAGCCTCTGTTCAGTATTGAAAAATTGCCTTTTTCATGCCAAAGAAAGTCAGTATGACACTTAACCGTAGTTATGCTGCCATCTAGTGGACACCTCTTAAAACTGAGGTTCTGCTGTCTCCTGGAAATTGTCAGAAAAAGATTCCAAGTCCTAAGGTTCGTTTCCAATATGTATTTTTCTTTAGGAGACTAATTTCTGGAATTCCGCTATAGGTTCCTCTGAGTGTATGTCAGAGTATTGTAACACTCTCCCTTTCTCCTGTCTTAGTAGAAATATATTTTCAAATGTGTCAATCATACTCAGTGAGCCAGAATAGAGTTTCTGTTTATCTGCCTGTGTCTAAAAATGAGAAGCTTCTCACAAGAGCAAATGTGTTCCCCTGGAAGGAAGCACCATCCAAATGGCAACAGCCTGCCTTTTATGCATCTGCGTGGTGTGCCCTTGAGGAGCTGGGCCTCAAAGAGAAACGCTGGCAGAAGACTTCCTTTTCTTTTTCTGTTTGTGGTTGCCCTAAGACATTCGCGAAAGCTGCTGTGTGACAAACATACTACTGTTTGGAAAGGGACGTTTTACTTTAGTGCCTTCGCAAGCACTGCTGCAGTACTGAGATCACGACTGGGGAAGTGAATGAGAAAGCAGAGTCGGGGCTCACTTCTCAGTGTGGGGCCTGACTGAGTCACTTTCTATCTCGGAGCCTGTGTCTCCTCTTGCCAAATGAGCAGCGGCATTAGATGGTAACGCAAGTAGCTCCTCCCTCAAAAGCATGTTCAGCTACATCCATATACATGAGTTTGGCCACGCTGTGAGCAAGGTGAGTACTTTGCCAGGATCACCCACATACAAGACTAATCACAGGATGTCCCCTTTCAATCTCTTCTGTTGATTTCAGGCCCTCTCTATCATATGCAGACTTGGAGAGAAGAGCTGCTTGTCTCCGTTCAGTGGATTCCCAGTTGTTCCCAAGCCCTCCATTCACTTTAGCATATGGACCTTAACTTTGGGGCACGCTGGAATCCTCTGGGGAGCTTGAGCAATACGGAAGCCTGGGCTCAACCCAGATGTCATTGCTATGGGGTGCTTCGGGGACCTTGGATGGTCTTAAAGCTGTTCAGGTGATTTACATTTGCAATAAAGTGTGAGAACCACTTCTCTAGAGAAAATAAAACCGTGCCCTTGGATAATGTATCTTCCCAGGAAAGGCAGGACACAAGGCATCTGTATCAGTCACCTGGTTCCTCACCATCCCTCACCTTAAGAACTATGGCCCATTCTGGTTTCCTTTAAGTCTGTCACATCACAGTGCTGAATTTCAAACCCTGCTACTTGGTTCCATAATGTATATGCTTGCACTGCCATAACTCATTGTTTGCCAAGGGAGGATAAATAAAAGTTAAAGAAATATAAAGTTCTCCTTGCTCAAGGCTTTTTAAGCACAATGGATGTTTTAAAAAGAAAAGGGATTTTAGAGGCCATTTATTCCAGTTTCTTGATTTTACAGGCAAAGGTGCAAACCAGGAAAGATCCAGAACTGGATGTGGGTTATATACCATCAGTACAGGCTGGACTCCTTGCTCCCACTTTTATGTATATTATTTCATTAAGTCTTCACTCTAACCAACAGGGTAGTTGTTTTATGGCTACGTTGAGTGCATGAGATCAGGTAACCTTAGACCTGGACCTGAACTTGGGACCACTGAGCTCCTTTATTATGCAAAGTCCTGGTTTCAGAGCTTAGGGATGGCTGAGTCAGACTGGAAGTCTTACAGTCCTCCCTCCACAATGCCTCAGCTGCCCTCTACTGTCCATTTGACTGACCTGGACAATTTTATAAAGCAATTCATCTACGAGCTCTCATTCAAAATCTGCTTTAGAAAAACCTTGACTTTTCTCGTCCCCAAATTCCTACAGTTTATTTCCCAGCCAAGATGAAATTGCATAAAATCTGACAATAGGACAGAATTTGGAAACTGGGATAAATTGGGAAAATCTGGAAAGTGTGGCTTTTCTCAAGTGGCTTCATATGCACGAATGTTTTCTTTGTGTATTTTTGGTGCTCGTTGAAGAAACCGTGTAAACTCTACATACAGTAAAGTATAAAGAAGAAAATAAAACCCCTCTCTTTTGACCTTCCAGAAATAATCACCATTTTCATTTTGACATCCTCTTGCATTTATTTCCAGTTGTTTTTTATGAATACTTGTTTATTTTCTTTGCAAAATTGCAAACATAATGTAAATACTATTTTACATACTGCCTTAAAAAATTTAGTATCCCATCATGAGCAGTTTCCCCTGTCATTAAATATTCTTTGCAGGCAATTTTTATTTTTTTATTTTTTAGTTTTCAGTTCCATGGTATGGACATGTGTGTATAATTTCTTTATCCATTTCTACCATCATTGGACACTTATTCCCAATTTGTCACTAGTATAAAGAGCCCTATAATAAATCTCCTTACACACATATTTGTACCTATAGCTATATTTTAAACATAAATATATGTAAATGTAATGTTTATGAATGCATAAAATACATATTATATTGTCTTACTTATTATTATATGTAAAATAACATATATGGTGAATATTTACATATGTATGTATTTGCCAAAATTATGGGGCAAAAAAAATGCAGCGTTTTTTGTTACTTTAATCAACCTATACATTTTTATAATATGGCATATGAACTTAGAGCAATGCAAGTCCCAAGTAGTAGGCAACTAAATAATTTGTTTGACTCGGTCATGTAGCTGAGATGACTTCCTTACCACAACTGCTAAAAAGTCATTCTCTGTGGCTCCTCCAGGCTCTCCAGAGGTCCTCGAAGGTAGAGCTGTTTTCTGTGCACACACTGATTTGCTAAGACCTTAGAGGCATCCACGGGAGGGAAGCACGCCTAAGAGAACAATCTGCTGCTACTGACTCTCTGGCAACCATTTAAGCTCTGTTTGCTCTGCAGTGTCCCAATTTACCCAGCAAGAAGGCAAGCTTTTGGTTTTAATTGTAGTGCAGAACTGGCCCTTTACTGGTCTAATGCTGTTAACATGACTCCCAGGTGGACACCCCTTGCGGAAGTCCTGAGGAACTGGGCATACCCCATCAATGTGTCGGCTGTGCACTTAATTTACACCAACTCTCTATGCCTCAGTTTCCCCATCTGTTTGGCCAGGATATTACTGACTTTAGAGGGTTAATAGTACTTTATAGAACTAAGTAAGATCAGAGAAAGTAACTGAAGGTAGTACAACTCCAGTACCAATTGCAATGGTGGGGGAGGGTTCCTCACACTATCAAGCAATTCTCCATATACAAGCTGGGTATTATACAATTCCATTCAATTCTGACACTATCTACCTGGAGGTAGCATCAGATCTCACAGGTTAAGGGCTCAGTCCCACAAGACAGCCCCCACTTCAGATGTCAATCCTAAATCCAAGTTGTCACCTGTCCCTCTGACAGACTAGCTATAAATCAGTTCCCACACCCATTCCTTTCAATAAGTTTGTGGGAGCTGCTCACAGAACTCAGGAAACAGGTTTACTCACTAGACTACTTGTTTATGATAAAGGATATGAATCCACAGCCAGGTGAAGAAATACACAGGGGAATGTATGGGGAAAGGGCTTGGAAAATGCACCAGCCTCCCCAAATCTCCTTGTGTTCACCAACATCGAAGCTCTCAGAACCTTGTCTTTTTGGGGGTTTTATGAAGGCTTCATTACATATGCACAATTGATTAAATCATTGGCCATTAGCGATCTAGTCCATTGCCCAGCCCCCTCCCTTCCCAGGAAGTGGGGGGCTGGGGTGGGGGGCAGAACTAATCCAACCCTCTAACCACAGGGCTGGTTCTCCTGGCAACAAGCCCCCTTCCTTAGGAGACCTAGGGGAGGTCCCAGAGTCACTCATTAACACAAGAAAGGCACCTTTCCAGCTCTCCTCACTTAGGAAATTCCAGGGGTTTTAGGAGCTCTGTGCCAGAAAGGGGATAAGGCCTAAATATATACTTCGGATTATTATAAATCACAACATCATTCAGAGCACAGAGGTTGCCTTCAAAATGTTGACTCCCTTTTCTCCCTGGTAGAAGGGGCTTCTCACCCTGTCCCTGAGTCCTTCCCTTCCGTGCCGAACTGAGCAGGTCCCTCCAGAAGGCAACCTCACTGCCTCTCTCACACAGCCTGAATCAGCCTTGTGTAGCCCTCCGGGCGGTGTCCTCCCACGTGAGCCTCCCCCACCCCACCTCCACTGCTGCTGGGTCTCCAGAAGCACACAGGAGCCCCACTCCTCCAGCCCCAAGTACCTCATCTATACAGACCCTCCTCGCCCCAAGGAAACACACCCACCTCTTCCAATTGTCCAAATCCAGAATCCCTTGACTCCTACAGAAGACATTCATTTGCGCAATGTATATGAAAACGAGAAGCAGTCAAAATGACTAAAAACAAGGACTGTTAAGGTGTACAAGCTCAACCGATGTCATATGGCTATACAAATTATAATTATGAGCCATATAAAAAATAGTTACAGTACATTTTATGAAAATGCTGACTGTAGAACAATGCAATGAATCCTGATTACAATGATGTCAAAATGTGCCTATACATGAGCAAGGGAATCGAAAGAGGAAAAATCAATGTTTTCTTAGGATATAGGGTTATGAGTGAATTCCTTTTTTTGTTTAAAATCTCCTGGGTTATAATGTGTTCTTTTCCATTGTTATAATGTAATGATGTTCTTATAACAATAAAATTCAGCCTAAGAGGCAGGAAAAGCAAAATTTATTAAGAATTTCCTTCTGAAATAGCTAAAGTAAATAGAACTGACTCTAAAAATAGTGTTGCGTTAAATGCTGCAAGCTTGTAACGATAACAGCTATCATTCATGGAGTACTTTGTACACGCCTGAGCTAGATAACTCTGCATGCATTATCTCATTTAACCTGAACAACAACTCACTGGATTAATTATCTAGCATTTTATGCAGCCCAGAAAAGGAAAGTGGCATACTCAAGAACAGAGAACTGGCAAAAAAAGGAGGCGAGAGAAATCTGGCGTTAAACCCATAGAGGGATTTTCACTTATGTTGCGTGATTCAGGCCTCATGGAACTGAGCACATAAGGAGTGTTAGTAACATAAAAGTTTGATAAACTTTCCTGCCTCATCTAGCAATACAAGCATGCCCAAATACTTCATTTGGGTAATTTGTATTAGTGGAAAATACTTAAAAGCAAATTATACTTCCACTTAGCCTATCTCTAAAATTCACTTAATGGGTTACAGGTAAACTGTGTGATACTTTTTTAAATGGACTTTTATTGCATCCTAAATAACTGCGATCATTTCCCTGTTAATTTTAAATTTCCCCCACCTTTATTTCCACACTGAAAATACATTTGTATGGTTCCTCACTAATACTTTTCTTATCTGATTAGTATTTGATGACTCGAGCTCAGTCACTGACATATACTAATGATGCAGGCTGTCTACCACAGTGGACCAAGGAAGGGGTGCTGCCTGCCCACTCCAGAGTCCTTTGTGGTATCACAGATTAATTCATGTCTGCAAAGCCATTTAAGACCTCAGGAAAATGCTGTACTTGTGTTTTATTTGGCTATTTAGAAACTTGCATGAAAATATAATTCATCTTACACAATTAGTGTCCTAGAAATGCTATGTAAACCAAGTTGCCTTTATTGAATTATACTTTTAAGCCCCTGAATAAAAATCCTATTGAAAGGGCCCAATATCCCAAGCCACTGCAGAAAATCACACCTTCCCCCCTAACAATTTTGTCTGCTAAAATTAGGTTAAGGTGCCTTTGATAAAGAAGGTAGGATGTTGTCATACAAGAAGTGGAGAGGATTACAGAGGTAAAGACAAAATCCAGATTGTTTTGCTTTGTTGAGAGTGGAGGGCAGTTACAGTCAGATTGTAAATGTATTAGCCTCAGGCTTTGATATTTTACCAAGAGTTAATGGAACCTCCATAATATATGCAGATCACATCAATGGTGTTACCATGTCCCCTACAATCTAGACAAGATCAGCTGTAACTCCCACTTCATTTCAACTATCCACAAGACCTCTGGCTACTCATGCGTTCTATCACCTCTGAGTGTTCTAGCACCTCTGACTTAAGAGTCCTGCTTCTGTTGAATTTGTTAAATTTCTGGATTATTGTCTCATCCAATCCTTCTTCTGCACCGTAACAGCCCTCCCAGGGGGACTTCCAGTTTCTTCCATCTCTGCAAAACACTCTCTCTCTGTCTCTGTCTCTTCCTATTTATCCTCTCTCTCTCTCACATACACACACACACATTTACATGTATGATGCACACAATCACATGAGCACACCACTTAGAAAAGCGTACATTTGTGTGCACAATACACTTGACTAAATATTTCAGCAAACTGGGGGAGGTTTGTTACTAAATGCAGCCCCTTCAAATTGAGTATCAATCAAGTCTGCGCAGAAAATTCCCGGAGCTCTTTACCAGCCAGGGCCACTGTGATGGTTAATTTTATATGTCAACTGAACTGGGACACGAGATGTCCAGATAGCTAGTTAAACATCATTTCTAGGTGGGCCTGTAAGGGGGTTTCCTGAAGAAATGAGCATTTGAATCCATGGACTGAGTAAAGCAGTCAGCCCTCCCCGGTGTGGGTGGGCATCACCAAGTCCTTTGGGGGCCTGATTAGAACAAAAGAGTGGAGGAAGGTAAATTATCAACCTGACTGAGCTGAAAAACTGATTTTTCTCCTGCATTTGGTGCTGCTGGTTCTTCGGCCTTCAGACCTGGACTAGAATCCATACCATCCACTGTCTAGCTCTTAAGATTTTGAAATACACCATGAGCATTCTTGGGTCTCTACCTTACAGACAGCAAACCACGGGATTTCTCAGCCTCCACAATTGAACGAGCCAATTCTTTATAATAAATATGTAGATATAGATATAGATGTATTTATGTATCTATCTCTCTATACCTACATATATAGTTGTAGATATGTAGACATATACATGCACACACACATATATGTATACATATGTATACATACATACAGATCCGTAATCTATTGGTTCTTTTTCTCTGGAAAACCCTGACTAACAGAACAGAGGCACTTCACTCCTCACTGGCTCTGGCCCCCTTTCTCTCTTCTCCCCAGGTCTTAATATCTTGTGCACAGCACTTTTGAAATCCCTTTGGTTGTTTTGATTCCTGAAAGCCCTCGGTGCTCACCCTCCCATTCCCAAATGGCTTGTCAAGATACTTTCCTAAAATAGCTCCCTTCACAGGAATGTTTCTAGTAGCAGATGTTAAAATAATACATTCCTCTACCACCTACATGCCTCTTTCTGCTCTGCCTACATTCTTCATGTCTTGCTACTTGGTAGCCAGGACCATACACAAATGCTGTATTCTGGGTTTGATAAAGCCCAGTAAAAAAAGAAGCATTAAATAACTTCAAAATATTCCACTAGTTATATACACACACATATATTACAGGTATCCCACTAATCTGAAGGACTTCCGTGGCCTGAGATGTGTGAAACGCAGGGCATATCTGTATGGTCCTTGGCTTGGGATCCAAACCATGCAGAGGCCCCATCGATTCCAGGGCCTTCAGCTCTGTGCAGGGCCAGCTAGTCTTCTATCAACCACAAGATTTGAAGCCTAGAAAACAGGTGTTCAATAATCCAAGAAGACTGTTGCAGCGAGGTGCCAAGTGCATGATTCTGTGTCAAAAGAGAGGTCTGAGCAACTCTGCTTAACAGGAACCAAAGAAAGCCATGCCCAACAGGAAAGATTTCAAGACGATTCAGCAGCAGTGCGCCTGGAGGGGACAGCTGGAGTGTCCCTTTCCGATGTCAGTCCATTCTGCCAAACACCCAACCTGGACAGAGTAGAAAGAAAGAGAACAAAGGCAGGAGCAGGTGCCATCTCAGAGGGCAGGTATCATCTGTGCTGTGATGAGAAAAGGAGAGAGGAAGGAGGGGACCAATTTCCTGGATCCACAACCTTAATCAAGGGGTCAGTTCTTGGTCCAAACACACAAGGTGATGCACAGAAAAGCCTCCTACCTCCTTCTCCACCATTTCCTTCTCTGCTCGCCAGCCTCCTTGGGCCCTCAGACCATCCTGTCACCGCTCAGCCTACCCCCCCTCCCACACATTTGCCCCCCCACACACACACACACACAAGCACACTCACTCATGGGTGCTTTGCCAGAATCTCCCACACCTCTCGGCAGCCACTGCAATTTACCCTGTGAGGAAAACGGCTGACTTGGCAAGGAGACTTCCTCCTGCCCCAGGGAACAGGAAAAGGGGCAGAGGACTTGTGATGTGCCTGTATTGTTATCAGTAAATTTTCCTCTTCCCTCCAGAAATCTTTCTCTGACTTTGCTGGCTTCTTTTCTCAGTACACAAGGAGCAGCTTAGCCAAGAATCTTGAGCAATTTGGGAGGTACAATTTCCCCTCCAAGATGTCAAGTCTTTTTTTGCAAAGAAAATGCAACTTGTCTGGTGATAAAGGGATCAGGAAAGAGTGACGGCCTGGGAGTTCACTGACGGCAGCAGCAGGGAACCACCGGGGCAATGAAATGCATGGTCCAAGAGGAGAGGCAGAGAGGTCTCCGGCTGAGCTCTAGCCTCCAATCACAGGCAACCCCAGTGCAGGGCTTGAAAAGACAGCCTCAGCGCTCATCCTGGTTGCCTGCACACTGCCCACCCCCCCCCACCGCCCGGCAGCCCCGGACTCCCACACTCTTTGTCCTGAGCCCACTCCCCGCTGCCTCTCTCCTACCCCGCTGCCCATGCCTTCCCAGGCTCCTTGGCTGGCTTGTCCTCTCCCTGACCTCCAAGCACCAGAACATCTCAAGGCTCACTCCTTGGACCTCTCTCCCAATCTCAATTCTCACTGCCTAGCTGATCTCATCCATACTGCGGGATCATTCCCGTGCTGATAAACTCTCAAATCTATGAAACCAAATATCTCCCCTTAATCTCAGATTCATATGTCCAGCTACCTACTCCTCTTTACTCGGGTGTCTGACAAGCTCCTGAAACTTAACATGCCCCAAACAGAACTCCTGATCTTCTGCCCAAACCTGCTTCTCCTTCTCCCTTACTCTTCTCAGTAGATGGAAAAGATATTCTTCTAACTGCTCTAACTAAAAATCTTAGCGGCACTCTTGAACTTCTCTTCCTCATACATCTTTTATATAGGTCACAGAAAAACTTACTGGTTAGACCTTCTAATCTATCTAGCATGCAACCACTTCTTACCACCTCATCCCTCCACTGGTACCAAACAGCATCCCTTTGCATCTGGACCATTGCTAACCTTCCGACTGGTCTCCAAGTCTCCATCCTTCCTGCAATATGCTCCCCTGGAGCTGGGAGTCAGATCGGACCACTTCCCTGCTCAAATCTTCCAAGGATTTTCAGTCTCACTCAGCATAAATTCCTACATGATTGGTCCTCTGCTGTTCACCATGTCTTATTTTTGTGCTTAGCTCTTAGTCACACTTGCCATATTATATATCTGTTTTATTGTCCAGAACAAGAGTCAGCAAGCAGCACCAGCCAGGCCAGCCACCTGTTTGGTAAATGAAGTCCTCTGGGAGACAGCCCTGTCCACTCTTTTGTATCTTCTCAATGGCGGCTTTCATGCCAAAACAGCAAAGTTGAGCAGTTGTACATAAAGGCGTATGGTCCTCAAACTAAAATATTTACTCTCTATTTATAGAAAAAATTTGCTGATCCACTCTCTAAGACTATCAACCCCACGGAAACAACAACTTTGTAAATGTTTGATAAATACTTGTTAAATGAATAATAAACATATAAAAGTACAAAGTAGTGAGTGAGTTTCTAAGAAAGTTCTCAGAATGTGACATCCAAATGAATGTTGTCCTGCAAAAGACACTATTTGTAATAATAAGTGAGGGTAGACCTCACTGAAAATAGATACAAAAAGTTTGCTGTAAATGTTTTCTGTGTGGTGAGGGAGGAGTATTGAATTTACTTTCAGGAAAGACTATGATTTGGTTTAGGAAAATACGTACTGTCAGGTTCCCACCTGTTGCCCCAGGGAAGACCTCTGTGCAGTGGAATAACGCAAATGTTGATGTTCCAGATTGTTTCACGTAATATTGCAAATAGGCTGCGCCTTTCAGCAGAGGTATGAGCTTTAGATTCAGGTAAAGCAAACAAACAAACAACTCTCCTGTTCAGATGCTAAGGGGTGTTTTTCCTGGACCCTGAGGGAGGAGCTGGCCCCTGTTGCCCTGGCTGGCCACGAGGCAGGCAGTGAGGTGTCCCTGAGAGGGACCAGCTGAAGACAGGCCTGAGCCCGGTAGTTTGTGGGTACTAACAGCTGGTTCGTGGGTACACACCAGCTAGTGCTGGTTTTAAATTCCTCCATGGTTTCTGGGTCTTCTACATGCTCCTGGATATTAGAGGAAGCGCCTGGCCTAGGTAGCATGGAACAAGCACAGGGAAGACGGCTGCCCACACCCCCTGAAGCCAGAACAGGAGTGCAGAGGCGGCCACCAACCAGGAAGCCATGTGCCCTGGAGGGCCTCCCTCCAAAGGACACTAGGAGCTGAGGCACCAGAATAAGCACATTACAGGGTCTGAGGGTGGTCGGGGAACAACAGGGAGAGTGGGTACAGCTCTGAGCACAGATGAGAGACAGCCCCTCAGACAACTCCCAGAATCCTCCTGGGGAGGGGACTCCTACAGTCAAAACAGTGCAGAAACTTACAATGCAGGTACTTAAAAAGGAAACATGATCTTACTTTGGATCACAGCCTAGCCAGGACATTTAGCTTACAATAAAATCAGAAACTTAAAGAACATTGTTTTAATGACCACTGTGGACAGCATCTACTCATTCATTTAATAAATATTAATTGAGGGCCTGCCCTGCACCCATCATTGGCTGGTAATGGAGATAGAATGGTGCACTGAACAGACATGGCTGTGTTCTTAGAACCTTATGGTCTAGTGGAAGAGGCCACCGACAAACAGAAATCAAATATTTATGCACTTGTTATAAATTCTACAAAGGAGAAGCAGAGGGAGGGAATGGGAAAGGGAAAGGGAGAGAAAAGGGAGGGAGGGAGGGAGGGAGGGAGAAGGAAGGAAGGGAAGGAGGCAGAAAGGAAGGAGGGGAAGGGGAGGGAAGAGGAGGGGAGGGAGGAAGGAAAGAAAGAGGAGGAGGGGAGGAAGAATGGGTTTTCCAACTTCCCTGCCTTCCCCAATCCACTCAATCCATTATGATTTTTCCAGTCTAAGGGACATGCCTCATTCACAGCTGGTTGGCTGGATAACTGGGCCTTTACATTCCCAATGAATCTCTTCCCTTTGGTCAGGAAAAAGTCTCCAGTTCCACATAATCACGGCACCACTCCTAGGGTAAGGGGCAGGCTGTCTCTTCACAGCCTTATTCACCAGCCAGGTGGCTTCGGGGCGACTGCCAACCTCCCTGCAGCCTTCACGGTGGTGCAGCGGCACGGGCACATCGTTCACAAGCCCAGCCAAAGAAGCTGACTGCCTGGTGGGCTCAGTCATCGGGGTATAAACAGAAGGTTCTTATTCTCCCCAGTCATTGCCCTGCCCAAAAGAATCTGCTCTGAGAAATGGACTTTAGTAATATCTCAACCCACTTCCTTGAGTTTCAAGTATTAGAACAATATAATTTCAGTTTTTGAAGACAGTTTTAATTAATTCCAGTTTTTGGTCACTTTCTATTACTAGAACAATATAATTCCAGTTCTTGAAGACCCATTCTCCACTTACGCTTTTCAGACTCACCTGATTCAAAGCCGTCCCACAGGGCAGGCTGGACGTGGGCCCTGTGGCTCCTCCGCGCTCCCTCCAGCCCTTCCCAGTTCCTGCCAGGAGGCACAGGCGCCCGCTGCCAAGATGCCGGTGGCCAAGCGCCAGCCCCTCTCCGTTGGTGGCCCTCCTTCTGTCTGACCCTGACTCCCCATCAGTCCCCTCCAGGGGACAGGGCTTCAGAACGGACTCCCAGGGGCACACTGCGGCCTCTCGTGAGGGAGAGAGGTCCTCCGGGCCTCTGCCACGGGAAGCCCCCCGGGTCTGTCCTGCGCCTCCCCCAGCACCCCCAGAGGAGACTGCAGCGGCCCCTCTCCCAGTAGCCCCTCTCAAGGAGGAGACCTGGAAGGCAGCCTGCCTCCCCTTCCAGGGCAGGCTCTAGAACCACGGGAGAAATAGAGTATAGTAGAGGCAGTTTCCCCAGGCAGCTCGCGGGCCCCGCTTCTTGCTCCAGTTTGTGTCCACATCCAGCAGCAGCGGAGCTTGGGCAGAGGAGACGCGGGGACCACTAGCTCCCGGACTGGGTGGAAGAGGACTGGTTCAGGAGCCTCCCGTCCCTTATTCTGGGGAGAAGAGCAAAGGGAATAGCCACTCTTCACCAGCAGTGTGCGTGCGCACGCACACACACCCATGCACCAGGCAGCTCTCTCTCTCCCTTGACCACAGCCCTCTTCCATCAGGGGACAGTTGGGGCAAAGAGGATGCAGCCGGTCCTCAAGCTGGTGTCAGGAAGCCCTGTGACAGGAGCCAGGCCCCAACTACTGGCGGTCCTCAGAAGGCAGGTCATGGCTCCTTAGCATCTTTGGGTGTTCCTGTAGGGCTTGGCAGGTGACTCTAGGAAGAAACAGTGGCCCCCACACCTTACCCCAGCCTGTTACACCATTTTAACAGCTCAAGACAAATCGGGGTGAGAGCATCAAAATTCCAAAATGCTGCATTGAAAGGATGAGTAAAGTTCAAGAGAGGACCCAGTCCTCTGGTTGAGCTCTCATCTCAGCTGGTGACAAGAGTACAGCTCTGTCTGCCAGGAACAGGAGTGAGTCCTCACGCTTACTACCAACCAACACGGCAGGGAGGGAAGGTCTGCTTAGGCGGCACTAGCAGGGGCACCGGGCATGGCATCAGCCACGCCAGACATTTGACACTGACTGAGTCCCAGAGCAGGACAGGCACTGGGGAATCAGAGGTGGACAGCATTCCTCCCCCCTTGAGTGACCGTCAGTCTAATGGAGGAAATGGATCTTCAAACAACCCCCTAGCAGAGGGCAAAGGAGAGCAACGGAAGCAGGCAGCTCCCAGGAGTATGGGAAACTCCTGAGGCATAGCATTTGTCTTGATTTCTGAAGCACAGCTAGATCAAAAGAAAAATGTCAGGAGAGACAAGGAGAAACTACAGCAGCTTTTCAAACAAGACAATAAAGGTGAGGGGGCAGTGGGGAGGGGGTGTGATCTGCCTTGCCTTCATACCCCTAGTACCTAACTCCCAAAATACCCTATTGTAGACAACAAATAAAAACCATTTTCCAAAAAACGGTCCATGACAGTGACCTTTACCTATCTGAAGGGCTTGGAAGTGGGACAAGAATCAGACTTTCTGGGAGTTGAGTCTGACCTAGAATTAGAATCAATTGGTGGAAAGTCTAGAAAGGCAGATGTTGGGCTCAAAATAATTAATTCCTAATGATTACAACTCTCCTACACTGAAGACATCTCTCCAGACAAGTAGAAGACACCTGTCACTGGAGGGCTCAAACAGAAGCTAGACCATCATAGGTCAGAGCTGCAGAAGTAGGGGCTCCCCTCTCATCCAGCCTCCAAAGCACCTTTCAAATAACTCAAAGGTTTGTTAATTCTGTTTCAAAGAAGATACCTCTCGTTTGGATGCCTCATTTCCAACAAGTTTTTTGAGCGATAGTCTGCAGAGTCCACAGGTCTTCAGAACCGCAAAAGTCTGCCAAAGAGGGCTGTTTATGGAAAGAGCTTCTATGCCAAGTCATTCATTAGTTGTCTGAAACTATGGTCAAAGGACTGGAATTCTTGTTTTGGGACTTTGGTGATGGAGGAAAGAAAGTTGCTATCAAAAATGTAAAAATGATAAGCTTCCTATTTCCATGCCCCTAATGACAAAGAGAGGCACTTTCTTCTCTCAAAACTGCTGTTTGAACTTTCCATTGGGGTTGCCATGGTGATCAGAGCTGGTGCCTGACGCCTGCTAGGAGGCCTCAGCTCCCTGCTGTGGTCCAGTGTGTTTCTGAGCATGGTTAACACTCCCAGCTTCTGTTCTGGGACCCTGGGGCCCTGTCTGGCAGTAGTGGGCTGTGTCTTATTTTAGTCAAAATAATAAAAGGGAGGAATTTAAACCCTGGCTCTTGGGTTTTTTTAAATACCTTTCTGAAAAATGCTCCATGGTATATTACAAACACACATACATATACACACACAATATAAGACAGTGCAAATAAAGTAAAATCACCTGAAATCCCAGAGGACTTCTGTTAATATCTTGCACATGCTCTGGAAAATTCTGTCATTCCTTCTATCATTTATGTATGGGTGCTCACAAGTACACTGGTTTTTATATAAAATGGATCATAACGTACTTGATCTTTTGAAACCTTAAAATGTCATGCCATAGTCATCAATCTTGAGTAGCAAACATAATAACACCTAATATTCATTGAGGCATCACATCAACTCATTTCATTCTCATTAAGCCCTAGCCAAGAAGGTTATTATCTGTTATTATGCCTACTTTGCTGTTATTATCTCTATTTTACAAATGGCAAAACTGATTTTTTCCCAAGACCACACAGCTCGTGAGAGGGAGAATCAGGATTCAAACCCAGGTACTTGAGTTCCCAAAGCCTGTGCACTTAATTGACACATGATAATGTCCCTGAGCAATTCCCCCCTGTGGTATAAATGTACCATCATTTATTTCCTCTGTCACCTTTTGATGGGCATTTAGAGTGTTTGCAATATTCCACAGTTAAGAGCAATATTCTGATAGCAATACTCTGGTGTTTCGATGTGCCTCTTTTTAATTTCATGAGATTATCTCCTTCCTTGGCAGATACTCCTCGAAATAGAATGGTAAAATCACGGGCTTGACTCTGCCCTTTCTAAAGATTTTCTGGCCTTACAGAGGCATGAGGGTGCCCTTTCCCCCACATCCCTGCCAGCACCAAGTGTACCACTGGAGATTTCAGTTGCAGTTCTTGACTGTAGGAATGTTGAGTAGCTTTTCATTTTTATTGACCTTTCGTCTGAGTTATAGACTTTCCCTTGGCTGCTTTTTACATTGGGGCACTTATTTTTTTCCTGGTTATCTTCTCACAGCTCTCCCTGTGCACACACTAAGGTACATAATTATGGGCAGTAGAGTAGGTTGGCTCCTTCGGCACCTGCCCTAACCTCCGCTTGTGGCACGAGAGCTAAAAATCACACTTTTCAGGAAGATTCCAAACCTGATGTCATTCTACTACTGGGACACGCTGGAGTGGGGTGTGAGTGAGAAACTGAGCCAGCACACAAGGCACATATGGCATGTGTGTTTACTACTGTGGGATCACTGCATTCGGTGGGCTCACGAGTCGCCGGTTCTTCCCGTAGCTTCCTGATCCTTGGGTCACCGCTGTCACCCTGGGACCCCATGACCAGCAGAGAAGACAGCAGCTTCCTCTGCAGCTTCCTGGGGGAGCCAGAGCAGCAGCTGCCCTAGCAGGCCAGCTCTGAGATCTCCTCCTTTGGCCCTTCCAACAATTCAGTAACCACTTACTTCCTTGTATTAAATCCCTTCCTGTTTAACGAGCCAGAGCAGGGTCTGTAATCTGCAACTGAACTCTGACCACTGAATGCTAAACCATGCCAAACACTTCTTACAAATATTATCCCAAGTTTGCTGTTTGACTTTCAATATTGTTTCTCCATTTTTCTTGTCATTTAAATCATATCAATTAAATTAAATTGTCATCAAACTTTTTGTTTGCAGTCATATTTTAAAACTCCTTCTTTTATATCCTCGTTTATAGCACCCTGGAAAAACTTCTTCCACCGCAAGTTGATAAAGGTTGTATTTTCTTTAAGTATGATTATTACTTACTATTTGCAATTCGAATTGTGTACTGGTGCAAAAAATAAGATAACTGCCATAATTAAATAGTTCTATGGATTTTTTAATGTCATCTATAGACACCTGAATGCGGACTTTATACCATGCCAGGGGGTTGGCAAACTTTTTCTGTAAAGGAACAGACAGTAAAAATTTGGGGCTTTATGGGCCATGCAGTCTCCATTGCAACTAAGCCCTGCCACTGTACCATGAAAGCAGCCATATGCAATGTGTAAATGGATGGGCCTGGCTGCATTTGGCCAGGCTGCTGGTCTTAGTTTGCTGACCCCTGTTCGATGTCCTCCCTTTGATTTCTTGGGGACAGTAACCATGCTCACTGCATTACTACAACTTTAAGTCCTTTCTCATTACTCTACTTGACAGATTTTTTTTTCTGGCTTTTCTTGAACACCCATTGCCCTAGAGGAACTTTAGAATCATTTTTTCAAGCTAAGAAAAATCTTTCTGGAATTATAGTTGGAGTATAGATTAAATCATTAAATAAATTTAGAGGGAATTCTATCTTTAAAAAACTGTCTTCCGATTTCCTCTTACTCAAGTCTCCCATTACCAAAAATTTTCTCCCTAGGAGGGCAATACAAGCACAGATTCTAATCCCAGCTCTGTCACTTCCCAGCAGTGTGACTTTGGGCACGTTACTTCTCTGTGCTTTTATTTTCTCATCAGTAAAATGGAAATAATAGTATCTCTCTTGCAGGGTTTTGGGAGGACTAAACAATTTTCCTGTAGCAGATAGCATTGTTCACTGGGTGCTCTAAACTTGCTACATTTGTTAAAGCATGATGGTTATTGCTGCAGGCATCCCAAATATTTCTAACTTTAAAAACTGGTTCTAGTGTTTCACCATTAAGCAAAATGAAATAATTCAGGAAATACCCCTAATCTGATCTATTACTATTTTACTGTTCTGTGTATCCAGAATGTATATGACTTTTATCAAATACCTTTGCCACGTCTATTGAAAACAACATACTTTCCCCCCTGCTTTGCTCATCAAAATAGAGAATTGCATTAGCAGATTTCCACTGTCAATCCATCTTTGATTTGTTAAAATACACCTCATTTGACCATGGAATATCCTTTTATGCACTGCAGATCCCACTTGCTTATATTTTGTGCATTTCATGTCAATGTCCTTAGGAAAGATTAGATTGCTTAGCTAACTGTTTTTAAGTGCCACTCCCACCCATTATTTTATACCAATGCTGTGCTTGCTTCATTAAGATAATTCAGAAGCTTTCCTTCTTTTTCTCTGTTCTAGAACACAGTTAAACAGCCCAAGAATCATATGATCCTCAATAACTGAAAATCATCCAACTGGAAACTGTTTACGCCTCATGTTTTATGGTAAATGACTCAATTTCTTCCATGATAATTGGTCATTTTATTTTCTTTCAGTCCCTCTTGTGTCAATTTTATTAAAGTTTTCTTAGAAAAGCATTCATTTAGCCTAATTTTTCCATTTGTTAGAAGATAATCTGCACTCAGACTTACTGGTTACAGAAAATCCATAAATCTTTTCTAGTTCACACTTGTTCAGCTTCTATTATTTATTTCCTTAGGTTTATTCATTAATTTTAATTAAAAAGAAAACAGTTCATTGTGATATATACCTCACTCTGTGCTTTTCATAGAAGCCATCCCCTCCCTGCCCTCTCCTACCCCAGTCGAATACAGTCTGTGACAGTCCTTAGAAAGGCCATCCATTATAAGCAGAAGCCCCCATGCTAGACAAATTAGGACACAGGAGGGGGGAAAGGCAAAGAAACACAGTGATTGCTGGGCAGGAGCCTTATGAGGCTACAAGAATGACTCTTAACCCTGACTACACATTCAGAATCACCTGAGATGCTTCTAAAATAAACACCAATGCTGGGACCCTTCCCCAAACCAATTAAAGCAGATCCTTTGGGATAGACCCTGGGCATCAGTATTTTAGGTCTCCTCAGCTGATTCTAATGTGTACTTATGGCTGAGAACTAGGCTCTAGAAATACTGAGGGACAGAAAATAAAACCTCTAAAGGAATGTGGCCACACGGCCTCTAACCCCATCCACAACTCAGATTTGACCTTTAGACCGAATCAGTCCCACAGGTTTGCTTTAGAGTTTCTGTCCCAAACGAAACGGCTTCGGTCTCTCAGAAGGGGTCGGAGAAACAGGATCACAGGCTTACCACCCAACACAGAGTGTGAGTGGTACAGCTTCTGGCATTAGAAATGCCTCAAGAAAAAAACAAAACTGCATATTGAAAAACCCAAGAATTCCGTCCCATGAGGTGGAAGAACAATGCCTGAGACATAGAAACCACAGAAAGACAGTTCCCACAGCTCACTGCTCTTCTCTGCTCCTGCAAAAATCTACCATTTTCTTTGAAAAAGATTTAGCATTGTAGAAATAAATCCTGGGATTAAGTATGATCTCAGTGTCTCTCATCCATGATCTACACATGACACCTCCACAGGATGACATTTCTTTTTTTTTTTTGGTATCATTAGCATACACTTACATGAACATTGTGGTTACTAGATTCCCCCCCTTATCAAGTCCCCACCACATACCCCATCACAGTCACTGTCCATCAGCGTAGTAAGATGCTATAGAATCACTACTTGTCTTCTCTGTTATACTGCCTTTCCCGTATCCCCACACACATTATGTGTGCTAATCGTAATGCCCCTTATACCCCGTATCCCTCCCTTACCACCCATCCTCCCCAGCCCCTTTCCCTTTGGTAACTGTTAGCCCATTCTTGGGTTCTGGGAGTCTGCTGCTGTTTTGTTCCTTTAGTTTTTTCTTTGTTCTTATACTCCACAGATGAGGGAAATCATTTGATACTTGTCTTTCTCCACACAGGATGACATTTCAAATCGAATGTATGGCTCAGAAGAAAGTCTCTCAACGTCTCAAAAAAGATAGGCTAGAAACTTTATTGAATAACTATTTTCCACTCAGCCTCACCCAACTCCCAAAAAATATACCCATTCATCTTTGGCTAGCCCAACATGTCAGATTTGTCCTATTCTATTCCTCCATTTTTTGTAAGGCTAAGTAACTTATCTTTAGTGCTGAATAACATATCAGCTACTCAGACTTTTCAAATGTCCCATGTTTAAGAATAGTTTTATACATATCAGATGAAAATCAATGGCACCCCCAAACCTCCAACTTCCCTAGTAATTCCGAATGGAGTCAGATAGGCTAAGGCTAGGTCCCAGCACTTACTGTTTCTGTCCTTGGGCAAGCTTTCAAATTCTAGTTTCAAATATTACCTATCTCATGGGATTGTTATGAGGACAGAATGAGGTAACTCATGCAACGTGCTTAACACAGTGTCTGCCACCTCGTAAACACTACCTCCACTCACCCAACAGCTATTTATTCATTGTATTCTATACCAGGCATCAAGGACTACGCTAGGCACTATGGATACAGTGGTGTGTAAAATCAAATTTGATCCTTGCTTCCATGGATCTTACAAACTAATTCTCAATAGATGCCTGCTGTTACTGTTTCAATATGCTATGAATGGGAATGATCCGGTCCCGGCTAAAAATACTCAGTGTAAAGGGTACAGCAAGAATTTGCAACATTTTACTGGGCTTGCTGATTCCCAAATGGCAGGCATTTGGACAGTTAAATTTCAGGGAAAGAAACAACACAGCATGGAAGGGCTGGAGAGCTTTCTGACTTTGATTAAACTTGAAATAACAGGGACCAGGGGTACACAGGTCCTGCTTGAGGTGCCCAGCTTCCTGCTTCCAAGAAGTCCTCTCAGTGCATTATTACTTCCACTGAAGTCCCTTCACCTTTCTGGACTTCAGTTTCTTCCTCTGCAAAATCAAAGAGCTGTGCCAGAGTATATCTAAGATCCTGGCAGCTCTAACATTTTTCCAGTAATAATAAGTTGGGGGAGGGTTTCCCCTGAAAACAATGATGACTCAGGTCTGCCAGTAGTAATATACTGAAAATAACTTTAGGCAAAATGTTTTTACACAAACTGAGATTTTAAATAACATAAACAAAAATAGGCACTTTGAGGCAGAGGCTGCTAGCTGCCTACTCCAGCATTCATTCTCCCCTTCCCCTTTAGTGACTGAGCCCCAGTTTTATTTGAAGTGTCAGTGTGCCCAGGTAAAAGGCACTCTTGACTCCAGCTAAAATTTTACTAAACTCCAGTCAGTGACATGTAAATTGTTTTTTTTCAGCACATCTTCTTAAATGGGAAGGGTCAGGCCTTTTTTTTTCCCCTCATGAACATCAGTAAACAAAAGGAGAATGTGGGAAGAAAAATACTACTGAAATGTGCAAAAATGCAAAAGAGGAATTTTCAAAAGCCAACTTTTTACTTCAACATCACCATAACACAGCAAGCCATATGCATTCTCTTTAGAGGACTTGGGTTTTAAGTTACAAATTTGTATTAGAAAATGTAATGTGGTACTCCAAATAGAAGATTTTATCTACTTTCATTTAAGAATTCCAAGATGCACTTCTAGGATAAAGGCATCTGTATCAGAGTTCTCCAGAGAAACAAGAGCACCAGGGTACATATATATATATATGTGTGTATGTATGTATGTAGTGTGTGTGTGTATGGTTTATTTTAAGGAATTGGCTCACATGAATATGGAGGCTGGCAAATCCAAAATCTTCTAGAGAGGTCAGTCATTTTTTTAAATTAAGGTCTTCTACTGATTGGATGAGGCCCACGCACATTATAGAGGGTAATC
This sequence comes from Smutsia gigantea, assembly GCA_032199065.1. Lineage (NCBI taxonomy): Eukaryota > Metazoa > Chordata > Mammalia > Pholidota > Manidae > Smutsia > Smutsia gigantea. Next base: position 263,533 of record JAVSCE010015262.1, read on the forward strand.
TGCTTTACTCGAAGTTTATTGACTTGAATATTAATCTCAACTAAAAAAAAAACCTTCAAAGAAATATCTAAAATAATGTTGGACCAAATATCTGGGTACCGTGGCTCATCCAATTTGACACACAAATTAACCATCAAAACAACTTACATAGTTTTGTTTAAAAAGATAATCACAGTCTGTGTGAATCTGTCATACGGGGTATCATACATGGGGGAAAAGACCTCTGTAGGCTCTGTGGCCTGCACTGACAGGGGAGGATATTCCTGAGAAACTGACCTTCACCTCACCCAGTCTTGCAGTAAATTCTCAAATTGCCCTGGGATTGCTACTACTTACTCCCGGGAGTAGCCATGCACATATCTAGTCTCCAGAGCAATTGCAAAGATGCAGGAGGGCAGAGACACTCCGAACCCTCCATTTGCAAGCAATCTGGCCAGTTCCTATCCCTTTCAGTCAGTAGCTGAGAAATCTTGTGAGACTTCAGGACTAGTAATTGTGCAACCCCACCCGGGTGGATGACCTGTGTCTCCCTAGACTGAAGAGCCATCAGTATCAGCTAAGTTTTAGTATCTTTACTTGCATTAAAGGAAATGTATCCTCTGCCTATGTCTAGTGGGGTCTTCCAATTGAGTGGCTGACAGCCTGTTATCAAATAGAGTAGTAAACCCATTGTCATGAAACCATACATAGCAAAACCTATACAGATTCCCAAGGCACCTTGCATGTAAAATCTGTTGACATGGGCTTAGAAACACTTACCACCCTGTGTTAAATACATACAACACAATTTGAAAACATTAATCAGGGTATCTGTTAAACAGATGCAGAAAGTAATAAACTGTCTTCTCAATATAATCTTCAAATCACTTAATTCTATAATGTTTCTCACCCCCAGAAATGCAAAAACTGTAAATATCCTATTAGAACAAAATCACTTCAAATTTCTTGCCCAACAAACCCCTACAATCCCTCAAAGTGTTTGCAGTTTTCCTAGTTGAACAACAATGATCAATTCTAAGAAGCATCAAGTTCCATTTTATTGGGGAAGGAAGGAGAAGGGGAGGAAGAGAAGAGGAAAGAGGGAAGAGGTGAAAAGAAAGGAGGAGGAGGAAGAAGGAAGGAGGGAAAGAAAGAGGAAAGGGGACGGAGAGGAGGAGGAAAGTGCATTTTAGAACAGTTCCAAATTATCACGGGCTTGGATAATCAAAGGAGCTACTTTCAGAATAATATGATTGAGTTATAATACTTCTGACATATAAAGAAAACCAAGCTTCCTTTCAAGTGAAAATAAAATATCAATAAGTCAAAAGAAAAATCCAGTATTAGAAAGAATCCACCTATGAGCAAAAACTGTAGAGTATGGTGGTTTCTAAATCATGTCTCTTGATTACTTCTTGATTCCAGCCTAACTTATCACAGTGTTTGGACACCATGATAATGTAAAATATTATTAATAGCTCTGTGAGAGTGATGAAAACAGCCCTACTTAAGCAGCTCACATGCCTAGAAGAATGGAATCTGCCATAAGGTTTACCTGTATTCCTTTAAAATGAAGTAAAATGCCATTTATAAAATGATTTCACTTGATGAAGTCATCTTGCCAGAGTGAAAATATAAAAGGCACTGTATGATCACCTTCAGTATGGTAAACAGCGAGCGGATGGCAAGCCATATTGATTTGGGAAAAAAGTTGCCTCTTCAGGTAGGCAAGATTTGAATTAAATAACGAAACACTGTTTTATAAGTCACAGATTTACAGAGTGAGAGCTGGAAGGTGTCGTGTAGCTTTAGTCCGGAAGACTTCACTGATTCAACCAAAGTCAGATAAATAGCACAGCTGGCATTCAACCCAGACCTTAGGACTCAAGTTCAATGCTCTTACCATGGTGCTCCTCCAGTGTTACCTTTAGGTGTGTGCTGTGCAATGAATGCTTGTGTCCTCCCAAGTTCATGTTGAAATCCTAATGCTCAGTGTGGTGGTGTTAGGATGTGGGGGCTTTGGGAGGCGCTTAGGTCATGAGGGTGGAGCCCTTATAAACGGGATTAGTGCCTTTATAAAAGAGGATCCGGAGAACTCCCTAGCCCCATTCACCATGTGAGGACACAGTGAGAAGTTTCTATTGTTTATAAACTACCCAATCTGTGTTTTTTGTTATAAGCAGCCTGAACAGATTAAGGTATCTCATGAAGTTAACTTTGGCAATTAACAAGGTGGTTTCATCTGGAGGTTCTGTTAGGTCTGCTTCAATAAATACAACTCCTAGTTATGAGTAACTATATATAAATAAATCAAACTTGATCGGAAACCAAGTCCTTGCTGAGCACCTATTAATAAGTATGCACCAATACAGGGTATGAAGAACTATGGGACACATTCTTTATGCCCAAAGAGTTAAAAGCTACTTGATAAAATAAGAGATCCCACCTAAAACAGGAGCAAAGTCATACGATATGTAGTTCAAATTGTTAGTGTTAAAGGATTTCAGAAGTGGTCCATGAGGCTAAATTAAATTAAATGGGTAGAGAATTCCATTTCCAGCCATGAGAGAATAAATAGAACTGGACCAGCCCTTTTATCATAAGTACTTTCTGCTCCAGGCAAGGAAGTGGCTGGTCTCCAAATCTGCTATTTCTGTATTCTTTAGGGTTTTCCTTATCCCTTAGTAGTAAAATCCATTACTAGTTAATTACTCGTCAGGTTGTTTTTCCTTGTATGGCTCCAGTTTTCTGATTGGACCCTGACTAATACAACTGATGAATTCTATCTAAGATGTAAGAACACCTCACAAACTTTCAGAAAATAGAAAATCCAAACTTATTTTATGAGGCATCACCCTGTTACCAAAACCAGACAAAGATATTACAAGGAAAAAGAAAAAAATAGACCCATATACTACATAAACAAAGACAAAAACAACACTTAACCAAATTTTGGCAAATTGAATCCACTAATATCTAAAACAGGGTAACAAAGTCCACTTGGTCATGATACATGTCAGGAATGTAAAGTTGTTTCAATATTTGAAAATCAAACAACATGACAGACCACCTTAATACAATAAAGGAGAAAAATCATGTTAACTACCTCATTAGTACAAAAAGCACTTAACACATTCAATCTCTATTCATAATAAAAATTTTCAGCAAACTGGAAATCGAAGGTACCTTCCCTTAGATAAAGGGAATCTATCAAAAAACTATAGCTAACATCACACTTAGTGGTGAAAGACACATTCCCTCTAAGATCAGGAAAAGATGAGGACATCTGCTCTCCTACTTCTCCCCTACCTTACACTGGAAGGCACAGCCAGTACAACAGGGAGACAACATCAGAAATAAAGAGGACATATCAGAAAGGAAGAAGTAAAATTATTTGTATTCACAGATGACATTATGTATGCAGAAGATCCTAAAGAATTTACAAAAAGAAAAAGCTAGTAGAACTCATAAGTGAATTTAGCAGTGCAGTAGGATTGCAGCTCAACATAAGAAAAGCAACTGTATTTCAGTGTACATGCAACAAATAACTGAAAATAAGACAAAAACACTAAGTATGATAGCATTGGAAAAACAAATTTAAGCATAAATTTAATATGTGCAAAACCTAACATGAAAAGTATAGAAATTGCTGAAAGAAATTAAAGAAAGCCTAAAAATGTAGAAATGTAATATGCTCATGGCTTGAAGGATCAGTTATTAGGATAGCCATTCTCCCCAAACTGATCTGTAATTTCAGTGTAATCCCAATAAAAATTCCAGAAAGCTCTTTGCAGAAATAAGATGATTTGAAAATCTATATAATGTAAAGGACCTAGACTAGCCAAAACAATTTTGAAGAACAAAGTTGGAGGATTTGAACTGAGTTCAAAATTCACTATAAAGCTACAGTAATGAAGACAGTGTGACATATAGATCAACAGAGCAGAATAGAGAGTTTATTTCTGGATGCACAGACATATGGTCAATTGATTTTTGACAAAGGATGGTCTTTTCAACAAGTGATGCTGGAAAAATTTAATATCCATATAGGAAAAAAAATGAACCTCAATCCTCACCACCCATCATATACAAAAAGAAATGTCTAAAATCACAGACCTGAATGTAAAAGCTGAAAATACATTTCTAGAAGAACACAAAGGAGAAATATGTGAATGTGTGACAGAAAAAATATTCCTTAGGACACTAAAACACACATACCATAAAAGAAAAAAAGTGGTAAGTTGGACTTCCAAATTAAAATTTTGTACTCTTCAAAATATGCAGACTTGGAGAAAACAATTTAAAAAATACATACCCAATTTTAAAGAAGAGAAACGTGCATCTGGAATACATAAAGAGCTCTTACAACTGAATAATGAGAGACCCATTTTAAAACTGAGCAAAAGATATGAACAGATGTTTCACAAAAGAAAATATATGACTGATGAATAAGCCTATACAAAGATGCTTAACATCTGCACACCTACTACATACCCACAAGAAAGGGTTAAAATTAGAAAGAATAACAATATGAAGCATTGACCAGAACATGGAGCAAATGAATCTCTCAAACATTGCTGATGGGAATGTGATATCATGCAATCATTTTGGAAAATGGTTTGGCAGCCACTTATAAACATACAGTTCCCAAAAGATCCAGCAATTTCACTCCATGGTATTTACCCAGAAGAAATGAAAATATATGTCTACACAAAGACTCATACACAGTTGTTGTAACAGTTTTATTTGTAACACCAAAAATGGGGTGGTGGAGTAGAGGTAAGTTGTGGTCTATCCACACAACGGAATGCTCTTTGACGTAAAGTGCAGAAATAAGGTGAGTCTGAGATTTACGGAGCAAACCACTGATACACACAGCAATGTAGACAAATCTCAAAAGCATTATGCCAAATGAAAAAAGTCATCCACAAAAGAGTACACAGTGTATGATGTCAATTTTGCGATGTTTTGAAACAAAGAAAACTTAACAAAAGTGATAAAAATCAGACCAATGGTTGCCTGAGATGAGGGGTAAGAGTAATGAGTCCATAGGTGTACAAGAGAACTCTGTGGGGTGATGGGAATGTTCAGTATTTTGGTTGGGGTGCCGGCTACATGGGTGTATCCACTTATCAAGACTCATTAAACTGTAGACTTAAATTGGGAACATTTTTATTGTATGTAAATTATACTGCAATTAAGTTAATTAAAAGAATATGTACAGATCTGAACTGTAAATCACATAGACTTGGTTATAATTTAAAATTTTTCTCTAGACTCTGATTTACTCTAATATTTAGTTTCTTGTCTTAAATAGTAATACAAAGCTGCATGTCAGTTTAGCCTGTTAAACCATTAGAAATTCCAAAGTTGAAGAATTATTTCAATGAAATGTTGAACTTTGTTATAAAGAATTCCAGAATTTATTTTATCCACTTGAATAGTTGAGTTGTATCCACTAATGCTTAGATATAAATTATACTGCATGAGAAATGTGCTCACTTAAATATAAACACATTTGTACTTTAACAAAATAAATGCATCTAACCACACAAAATATTAGAAGAAGATCCAGTTCTATAAAGTAGCAAAAGGCTGTATTCTTCTTTCACCCACAAGGAGATAAAAGAAGTCATTATCTATTTTAGCCTGTCGCCAGTGACATATGAGAAGACAGACCACGAAAGGCACAATGAAATGAGATGCAAGAAAATTGCTACAATTTCATCTTCAGACCCACTTAAGGCATTAGTTATGGGATTTTTCTCCCTCCTTCTGGCCACCTGGGAAAATGTTCACAGAGAGTTATAAGGGTCACAAGATGAAAAGTTGGATCTGAAAGAATAAAAATTGCAGATAACCTAATTAATCTGCTAATATTTATTATTGCAGAAATAGTTTTAGAGGTAGTTTATTAATGAGGCATTTTCAAAATCATTCTACTCATTCTATTAAAATTCAAAAGCATCATCTTAAAAAAGAAAAGAAAAAGTACTTCTAAGAGTATACGATTAACATGTTGAAGTGGTTTCGAAAAAGCAGCATTTCCAGTGTCCTTCAACTTCCATTAGGGCAGCACTATCATAAAACAAGCATATCAACTCACTTAGACACATGCACAAAATTAATAAATACATCTCTGTGATGAGCAAGTTACTGTCATGTGCATGATCACTTGCAAATAAGACAAGAGCTACCTCAGCATTAACACTAAGGCTCTGAGGTCTGAACAACCCAAACGCCTCCTAATGGTGGGACCAGTGTACAGTCTGGATTTTAGGGGACACACTGGGCAATGTTAAAGATGCCCTTGCTTCCCCTTGGAATTAGTTTCAAAAAAAATCTTCCACAGGATCAAGTAAAAATATATTATCTCATTATCCCCATTTACTCATTATTTTTAGCCTCCAAAAGGCTCATATATTGATCCATCAAAACAAAACTGGCTCTGAACCAAAATCAAAAAGAAAGAAAGCCCAAAGAGTGTTCTAGAGTGTTCTGTGGTGTTCTGTGAATATTAGCTTGTGGCTTCCACATGAAAGTTATCAAACTGTGCAAATTCAAAAGAGTGAGTTCCAATCGCGGCCCAGCCATTCTTCGGGTAATTCACAGGGACGTTTTTCCAGACAGACTTGTCATTCAACATGCCAGAGGAGAAATAGCCCTGGAGTAGAGAGAAATGCAACCCTTGAAGACATATGAAAATGATTCTCTGAAGTCTGCTTCTTAATAATGTACGGCCAACCCGCTTAGTCGAGCAAATATCCTTCTCACTTAAGACTTGACACAGCAAAACACAATTCCACAAGTTTGAGCAGAAGTTTGATACACAGGAAAAGTTTTCTCGGAGGAAATTCTGTTATGTAAGTAGCTTCCGAGGCACAAGGAATACCTCAATATTTCCTTGTACTCCACCAAAGTGTTACAAAACTGACAAAAAAGTTCAACTTTTCAAAACACTATTACAAAAGTTTAGACAAAAGCCCACTGAAATAAGAGGCATTTGTTATTTACAAGTAGTTGCGTGTGAACGTGTGTTATGGCTATCTGCCCCTGGCTCTTCAGACATGACTGCTGGGACCAAAACATCCATTTAGTTAAGTCCTTTCTATCCCATGTGCAGAATATCACTTCAAAGTCATAGGAACAGCCCAGCTTAAGTTAGAGAAACAGGAAGCATCCATTGGCTGATGATTGCGGGGGGGCGACAGAGGGGAAGAAGGGACATTCCATAGAAATGACCTACTGCTCGCTTACCGAGAAAGATAAAAACAATGTCTTCCTCTGACAGCTGCCATTCCCACTTAGCTAAGTGCTGGCACGCAGTGAACAAACACCAGCCCTCAGGGTCATTGTCACGGCATGTTCGTGAGCACAGACTCGTAGCATACCGATTAAAACTGAACATTAAAACGAGATTATTTCAAAGGGTGAAGAGCCAACCAGCCAAAGCACTAGGCTAGAACCAAATAAAATCTGTTTTTAAGTTGTGGAATTATAATGCCATGAGCCTTAATTTAGTTATTTTATTTTATGGATGGAGATACTGAGTCTGAACAGGATTAAAAATCAGTCATAGATTTACCAGCAGAGCTTAGAACTGGAATCCCAGCTGTCCAACTCCACATTCAGGGCCACATGCATTCCCATGACTACACATGCACTGCACAGCCATCTTCAGCTCTAAAAGTGCTCACCGAGCATCTTCTGCCACTTTAGGAATAGCGAACATCAACCCTGAGCCAGCCACAGGACCCATCTACACAAATCATACTAAGCCCTCAAACCTATCTAAAGGTACCTCATCTCCCTCCCCTGCCCCTTGCTCCCCAGGCATCAGCCAAGCTGGCCTCCCAGCTGCTCCTCACACAGGCCAGTCACAGACGGCTCTGCCATCAGTCACATCTCGGCTCAAACATCACCAGCTCCCAGAGGTCTTCCCTGACCTCTCTATCTAGAGAAACCAAGCAGAGGAGCCACTTTATCTCATTATCCCACTTTTTTCTTCACAATTTTACTTATTTATTTACAAGTTTACTGTCTTAGGACAGGAGTCAGCAACTATGGCCCACAATTTTTTTTCTTTTTTTTTTCTTTTGATATCATTAATATACAATCACATGAGCAACACTGTGGTTACTAGATTTCCCCTATTATCAAGTCCCCACCACATACCCCATGACAGTCACTGTCCATCAGCGTAGTAAGTTGCTCTGGAGTCACTACTTGTCCTCTCTGTACTATACTCCTTTCCCTGGTCAGTCACCCATTTTTATAAATAAAATCTTATTGGAACATAGCCACACTCATTCATCTATCTATTGCCTATGGCTGTTTTCTCGCTGCAAAAACAGAGCTAAGCAGTTTCCACACAGACCACATGGCTCAGAAAGACTAAAATTTTACCACCCAGGCCTCTACAGAAAAAGTTTGCCAACCCCTGACCTAAAAGAATATAGGCTCTAAGAGAGCAGGAACCTTGTCTGCCTTGTACACCACTGTATCCCCAGCATTTAGAAAAGCACCTATAGCAGATACTTATTAAAAATGTGTCAAATAAAAAAATAAAACATTTAATCCTAAAACAACCTTACACAATTTACCTCCATTTTATAGATAGGGAAACAAGCTCAAAGAGATGAAGTAACTTGCTGGAAGCTTCAGGATGGGTCAGTAAGGGTCAATGAAAGCTGGTCTGTCTGGTTCCAAACATGCCTACTTCTAAGAATATTAACTTGATTCATTCAGTGCTTACCATATATCAGCTACTGTACCAAGTTTTCATATATATATAATCTTATTCAATATTCATAAGACATTTCAATACCATGTGTCTTCATGATACTATGGATGGGAAAACAGAAGCTGAGCAACACAAAATACTTGCAAGTAGAATATAATAGGCTTCAAACTCTACATTTCTAACCACCTGCAACAGGGCTGAGAGTAAAGCACCTGACATGTGCTCAGAAGAATTCAAAAATGGCTAATGTAAAAATGATAAAATCATGATATTCGCTGATATTTGGAAAATGGACATCTTGGAAGATATTGTTTTGTTTGTCACTAATGCAGCAAACATTTAAATACCAAATGCTGTTCAATTTAGGAATTTAGGATGAACAAGAAAGGCAAGGTCCCCGCTCTTGTGGAGCTGACATTCCAGCAGGAGACACACAATAAATAAGAGCTAAGCAGTTAGTAGAATGTGATGAATTAAACAGGCTGCTGTGATGATGGGTGCCCAAGAGACTACTTTAGATTGGAGGGCTGGAGAAGACTTTCAGAGTATGTGCACATCGAGTTGAGATGCAAGGGAGAAGAAGAATGCCCATGGCTGACAGAACAGGACATACTGGGGCAGGGAGCGGATGGGAGTGGATGTAAGCCAGCAGAATCCCCATCCATCCCTGGAATAAGACAAGAGCTAATTTCTGAAAGTCATAAGTCACATTGTGTAAAAGGGATACTAGAAGAAACAGCTAAAATAGTTCCGAGTGGCTGTATCAGAGGAACTGAGCACACAATGGTAGGAAGAAGGTGCAAGCCGCGAGGCAGGAGGCGGCTGTTTTTAATAATAAGCCCTTTTGATTTCTTAACCATGTATGCAAAGTACCTGAAAAAAAATAGAAGGAAACTTATTTTTTAAATCCCATTCATGATTTCAAAAAATTCACATAATTACCAAAAATAATCCTAGCAAGAAATGTGCAAGAACTACAAAAATAAAAGAATTGAAGGACATAGTGGGAGATCTTAATAAACGGTGAAATACGGCCAGTTATGGTTTCTGTGCTCATGCATGGGGAAACACGTTATTATTTTTAAAATGTTATTGTTGATGTATAAATTTAGTATAACACTGGCACCATTTTTTGTGGATGTTTTAAAAATTCAAATAAAAGAGTAAATATACTAGAAGCACAAAGATAATTTTGAAAAAGAAAGAATGAGGAACTTGACCCCCTGCATATCCAGTCTCTCGTTCAGCAAGTATTCACTGGGCTCTTGCTCTGATGGTGTGTGTGCCAGACACTCTTCTACGTGCTGGAGAGCCAGCAGTGAGAAAGGCAGACGGAGACCTGTCATTAAAGGAGCCGCGCTCTAGTGAAGGGAGTAGGACAAACACATAAACGATCAACAGAATACTTACGGTGTCAGAGGCTAATAAGAGCTTTAGAGAAAAATAAAGCAAGGGAAGAGGGACAGAGAGCAAAACGGGGTGCTATTTTATGTTAAGGGGAACAGGAGAGAATTCTGAAGGAAGGGAGTAAACCATGCAATCAAAGATTTTAGAAAGTTAATGTAAAGTGTGATATTGGATAATAGAAAAACAAAGCAATACAAAAACAGAGAAAAGTTCAGAAACAAGACTATGCTCATATGATGATTTGTTACATCAAAAAGGTGGCCTTTAAATCATGGGCAAAAGGACACTGTATGTAATCAATGATGATGGCTCTCCATTTGCTTAAAAAAGATTATATTGGCCTCTTCCCCTTATGATTCACAAATAAATTTCAGATGGATTAAAGACTCAAACATAAAAATAATCTTAAACTTTGCTTAATTTGGGGGACAAATGTTCTTAACTTTGAGAAAGGTGAAGCCTTCTTAAATAAAATATTAAATAAAAAAGCAATGAAAAAAATGAAATATTTTACAGTGCCAGAATTTTAAACTTCTGTTTATGAAACGTGCCATAAGCAAAATTAAAATACACATGACAGAATGGAAGAAAATATTTTGACATATGAAACAGACAATGGGTTACTGCCCAGAATATATAATAAATTCATACAAATCCATCAGAGAAAGAAAACACAATAGGAAAATGAAGAGAGAATGTGAATGGGTAACTTCAAAGAAGAGAAAATATAAATAGCCAATAAACATAATAAGATGTGCAAATTCTCTAATTATCAAGGGAAATAGAATGTCTATTCGAAAGAAAACTTTAAATAGACAATATCAAGAATTAACATGATGCAAAAATTGATAGAGTCTGGCTGACAGCAGAGCAGTATCTGTTAAAATTTTAAATGCGACTCCACTTGTGAATATCTGCCTAAACAAGTAACACACGTGGGCACCCTAAGCGGCATGTCAAGATCTCTCTCCCCTCTGTGCAAGTAAGCCAGTCCTTACTGCCTCAGTTCACTGCAAAAGGGAAGAACTGGGGACAAAACTCTACCCATCAAGTGTGGTACAGTTTAAAAAAACTATGCTACACCCAAATCAGATATTCAATAAAGACTGTTACTACCTGAAAAATTAGTATTGTCATGTTTAGTGATTCAGTAAGAGATGAGAACAAATTCAAAAAGTGATCTGAATTCTGTTTTTGAATATCTGTTGTGACTTCGACAAAATGATGACAGGACTATCTTGGCAGAGGGCAGTATATTATGAATTTCTCTACACAGTATCCCTGAGGTATCAGTCAATAACTCATTATCAACCAATGATTTTTATAAATAATTTTAGATGCATGGTAGTACAATTAATTTGGTATCTTCTCTGACAAAAATATTCATAGAAACCAACTTCTAAAAAAATGTGCTTACAGTTGAAAACCAAATGCTTCTGAACCATCCAAAATAAATTTATGTGACTTTGCTTAATACTATAAATTCCAACTATAATCTTGGTTCAGACAATTTTTATTGACAATTACTCCTAAGCTTAAAAAACAGAAACAACTTTTTAAAAAACAGTGAGATGATAAAGTCAGCCGCTGATGGTTCTCATGTGGGCTCACTCTGACATGCGCTATCACGCCAGGCTAGGCACTGCTGGTTTACTGGTTTCATGGCAGATTTTCTGCCTATTTCCACTATTGTACTCATCAGACTTTCCCCCTCTCATTTGATAACAGAAAATGCTAGAAAGGCACAGGAAAAGAACATTTTTACCTCCAGGCATTCGGATCAGCATTTCTTACCTTAATAGTTAGTGTGAGTGTATACCATTTTTTGGCCGTAACGTCAACATGTCCAGAAGCATTCATGATCCATCCAGCTGAAACACAAAAAAGAGTATCTTAATTGATATATTTTTTTAAATCTAAATCACAGAATCAACATAACCCAGTGGGGGTTCCCAGGTGGCATTTGTATAAAGTAAGCCTTAACAAATTTCTGTGTTTCCAGATCCAAACTCATTTCAGACAAAACATCATCCTTCATTCAGGCATGCATTGCTCATGTTCAGACAAGCACGCTGAGCTGTGTACTATATGTGAACTCACAAGATAATCAGTGAAGTAAACTTACAAACCAAATAGTATGAGCTAGCTTCTATAGTTCAGGTACATATACATGATAGGATTGAATATTGAGCAGAAGAAGTAGTCAAGGACACTATAAGATTTACAGCTAATGTAATGGATCACATGGTAATAGCATGATCTGAGAATTAAAGAGAGAAAATAATGAAGTGATTTGGTGATGTTTTGTATGCATGCCTGAGATAAACCCAGATGAGATGGTGAGTGGGAAGTTTAAAACACAGAGCAATGGGGACCTAGTTTAATGGGGACCGATTTAAACCCCTAGTTCCAGTTCTGCCGCTAACTCATTTTGAGACCTCGGACAAATCAATTAACCCCTCTGGCTGTCTGCTTTGGATTGTAACGTCAGCAAGGTACCTTCTAGATTGGTCATGGTATGATTATGCAATTCCTGCTCTAATGTTCTTATTCACTCTTTAATTTCTATCTTACTTATGGAGCCCTTTTCACCTTAGGAAGAAGCAAAGGCAGCAAGCTATAGGCGAGAAGACTTTTTTCATTAATGCAAGAGGAAAGTCAAGAGACTGAGAACCAACGAGTCACCACCAATAAGGTCCTGTTTCAGTGGAGTGGTGTATACCAAAGCCAAAGGATATTAGATAGAATTCAACTGGAACATATTCTAAGCATGCATTCTAGATAAAATACTTCTACATAAGACAGGGGCTGTTAAGATAGATGATAAAAGTCAAGCACTTTCAAGTTACTAACTAAATTAGAAAATAGGATTTTTCCCATTTTAAGCGGGTCCCTCCCTTTCCTTGTATTTCCAGCAGCAGACAAGCGACTTTCTTACAGTTTAGCCTTTGACTTACGGTGCTTCCTGAGCATTCTCTCCCTATCACTACCACTCGCCCCAGTCTGTGCAAATACTACCCTGACAGCCGAGCCCAACTCTGTAACACTCAAAAACATTTTATATGATTTTCTCTTTTACTGAACTGCCTCTCTCTGTACTAATTAACTGTACAATTTTGAATCATTTGGTATTTGCTTACATGTATTGAATCTCTTCCTAATTAGATGTCCAACACCTTGAGATAAAACTCTTTCATTACTCCCACAGGAAACAAGCAGATGCTCACAGTAGCATACTACATAGTAGGCCATGTGCTCTGGAAGAAGTCACTTACCTAGATCCCCTGTAACTCTGTAGGTTCCATTTGCAAAAATCCAGAAGAAAACTCCCCTGGCACTTCTAATCAAGATACCACCTTTATCTACTCTTCCAGCAATGAAGACACCTCCCTCATCAGGGTTCTCTATGTAAACATCACACTTTATCATCAGATTGGACCTGCAGAATGAACTTGTTAGTTAGTGCTTTCAATTACGGCATTCTGAATGTAGCACAAATGTGTCATTTCACAGCCATATGCATCCAAATTTCTAGTTGAGGGGACAATATGATGTGCTAAGTCTGCACGTGTAGCGGAGACGGGCTTCCAGAATTTTCATTGATCAGATGGTTGCAAGTTTCATGTGACTGAAGTCAAGTGGCTTCATTGCCTCTTTGAATGAGTTAGTGGAAGATAGTATGCACTGTTTTTAGGTTTCTTAAGAACATATTTCTTGTTACTCTAAAATAAAACAACTTCTCATCCTAAGAATGTAATATTAAAAGTATCCTTTTCTTCCTAGGAATATATGAAAGGTAAGTGTCCACACAATTCCGAACAAACGGTTCATTAAATTTCCATTAGCAAAGAGAAGCAGTGAAGGCAAAGCCAGGAGCTTCTGGGAGAACAATAGCTACTCTGGGGCTAATTTTTACATTTAACCCTAACAAGACTTAAAAACTCCAGAAGAAAGACCTAAAATTATTTCTCTGTAAAGACAGAGGCAACTTTATGTTGACTCTACAGCAGGTGTTTTCAAATTTGAGCAACACTGAAATCAGCCAGGGGGTCTTGTTAAATTCAGTCTTCTGGCCCCACCCCACAGTGTCCTATTCAGTAGGTTTGGTGTGGGTCCTTTGAATCTGCATGTCCTACAAATTCCCAGGTGATGCTGATTCCATTGGTCTGAGAATCCCACTTGGAGAACCATTCTCCCCTACAGAGCATCTCATCTATAGAAAGCCAGCAAAACTGCGATTCTGGGATAACTGAAAGGAATATAGAGAAGGAGGGAAAAGATTCAACCCTAAGAACTATGAAAGCTTTAACAAGGATCTGTCCACCAAGCCTCCTTTCACAAGTGCTACTAGATAATTTCTGCAATGATAGAACCACCCCAAACCAACATGATCTCTGAAAATAACTCACCTCCTACTCAAAATCTAATTGCAAGTGGGAAAGAAAGAAAGCCTGCACACAGCCCAATAGTAAATCAAGTGATTCATCTAGAATAAAACCAAGAATGCCAAGAAATATATTTTGGAAATGGGGGATAATTGGATATAGAATTATGTGGTTTTTACATGTCATACAGTTTCCTATCAGTGAATTTTGTACAGTGAAATTTTCCTACGTAAACTTAAATATAAAAATCAACTACCTACAAGGCATGCACAACAATCAGGAAAATCCACATTTAATCATCTAATCAAAGCTAGGCTACTATGCAGGAAAATCAAATGCTAAGTAACTAAAGCCCAGTGTCTCTGGTATGTTCTCCCACAGTAGACAGAGCTTTTCTCTCCACAGAGGAGCACCTGAATGAAACCACTAAGAATCAGCATTATTCTTATATTTCCTCCTCTCTTTTAGGGTTCATTTAAGGCTTGAAAATGCTACAGATACTGTCAGCACCATAAACTTACTCTGTTTAGAGTCAAAGTGAGAGGACATCAAACTTCCTTTTTCATGTCACATTCCAGAATAAGGAATTCCTGCATCAGAACGTGCAGGCAATTTTACAGATAATGAAAGAAATAGAATAAAAGTGAGCTTTAGTCTTCCACAGCTATAATCTCTCAGTAGTACTGAGAGAACAAAAGCCAGCCAATATATTAAGCAAATTGATCAAAGGGATGCAGAATTCAGATGTGTACAAGAAAGATAATTTTGTGATTGTCTTCAGATCCTAATCGAAGCTTACCCACAGGATGAAGTTTTAAGGAGCTTTGGTAAAGTCTACATTTTGTAGTCAAATTATTGTGCTGGTACTTAATTAACTAAACCTAACTTTGAGAGAGGAAGTTCTACCACAAACACTATTCTAAGAACTGATAGAACCATGCCTGCAATGAGAGGTGATATATTAAAACAGCACAGTAGGTAAACTACACTAATTTTTCCCTTCCTACTCTTAGGAAGAAGACAATGATTAAAATGAAGCTGTGAAATATACTCCAAAGAGCATGGGCTACAATGCCAAAGAAACCTGACCTCTTGCCCTGGTTCTTAGGCAAATCTTGCCCTGAAGCCTCAATTTCTCAATCTGTAAGGCGGAGAGGATGACCCTTACCCCATAAGGTGGTTGTGGGAAGCATATAGCTGGTTAAGGATGACCCAGTTTTCATTCTCTCCTTTCCCCACAATAAGTGGGCAGTGCAACTGAAGAACAGAAATGAACATGGGATGTGTGTAGCTCTTTGAATAGATCTGGCTGCCTCAAATCCAGGATGAAATATTGGAAATTAGCACATAATAAATAGGAGGAGACCAAATGTGAAAGGGTCTTGGAAGTCAGGCACACAAGGGTAGATCTGATTCAGTAGCAGGACTCACTGCATACTCCTAGGCAGTAGAATAACATGAAGAAAGTGGAGCTTAATGAGGATGAAAACAATCCTTTCTTGGCATGCATAATTGCTACTTCTGGGTTCTTTTTCTTCCAGAACATGCCTTTTTTCCCTCTCTTCCACTTTCTCTGTGCTCTTCTTCCACATCTCTTTACCCAGTGCAATAGTAAAGATTGAGAACCATCACTTAAATACTGCAAACTCTTTAAAGTTATGGAAAGGTTTCGTTAATCTTTGGATGGCACTCTACCTCATCTCTACATCTATAGTTAAAGAGTCTCTCAATTTTTCTAGAGTTCCAGCCAGAAACAAGAGTTTGGGTTCAGAAAGAGCTCTATGTATTATTCATGGGCATGACAGATAAGGGTTATTGCAGAAAGTTAAAGGTTTCCTATGGTGGCTTGCTTCCAAACTGTTGACCAAAATAATGAGGCCCATCCCTTAGACACTGAAGCCCAGACACCTGTCTTACAAGACCACCATCTTAAATGAGAAAATCACAAACTCCAGAGACATGACCAGAAATATGTCCATTACAGAGATGCTGGGATAAACAGCATTTCTGTTGTATAAAAAGACACACCACCAGAGCTCTCCTAAATGAGGCCAGAACTCTCCACGGTGCTGAAAGGGTCAAGGGATCCAGAAACTCTGGGTAACTGAAAGGTTCTCAAGACTTCTGTCAGAGCTTGGGACTAGAAATGCAATCTATAACAGGGTGTAAGAAAATACAGATTGGATAAAGACTTTCCCAGATACACAGTTCAAGGCTCTTCTCAGAATTATCTTCTCTTCCCTGCTGAATTTCCAAACAGATATGGCTGTTTGGTGACTTGGCATTAACAGTTACCATCACTAAAGTTGAAATGCTTGTGTTTTATGTTTCACAGTAGAATTATACTAGTTAAAAGAAAAAATAGAAAAGAAACACCTAAAACAGATAAAGTAAGTACCTAGGAATTCCACAACTAACAGATAGGATAAGGGGAAGTTTTGCTTTGGTAATTATATTTTAAGAATAAATAAAACTTGTCTCTTTATTAAGTGTGTAAAGAAAAGAGTTGAATTCATTAGTCAACTAAAAGTTGATTTGCTTTTTACTATTGCCATCTACTGTCATCTGGTAAATAGCTTTGCTACTAAGGCTAAAACAGTGTAATTCTAGTATGGGCCCAGCAGATGGCAACACCAGACCAATAAATCAACTCTTCAGCAAAAGCAAAAAGAACCAGCAAATCACTAAGTCTATTTATAAACAAACATGAAATTATAATTGGGTCCAAAAGGCCTCAATTTTTATATTAAAATCAATCTTCTCCTGCAATAATCACTATTATGTTGGGCAAAGCTGAGGGAAGGACACTGAGGCAGCAACACACCACACCTGTTAGGTTCTTGGACAAGGAGGACCATTGAAAGATTCACCTTCAGAATGTACCCATCAACATTACAAGCCAGAGCTACGTTATTTCAGTCAGATCAGCGTTAAGGACATCAAGGCTACATACCATGTGTAATCTCCTATAATACTGATCGTGTTGTACGCATCAGCAGCCCAAGTGATGGGTCGTTGATTGAGAACCTGGCGTAGTGTGAAACGATGCTCTCCAGGGTCTTCAGTATTCATAAAGTATTCAAATACACCAGTCTGATCAGCAAAATTTGGGGCTTCACTAAAAAATGGGTCATCTGTTCAGAACAAAATGAATTCTCTGTTTAGTACCAAATCCTTATAGACTCTCTCCTCTCAGATATTTTATGGTACATTTTGAAAAGTTTTAAATAAGTAAATGATACCTACAGCCAAAATTTGGGATTTAAGTTAATAAAGAGATAATTGATATTTGTATTGTCATTATTAAATCAGTATGATCAGCATTACACATTTAATCAATGCAACTGCTTAAGAGGAAAGATCATGAATTTCAGAGTAAGGTAGACCTGGTTTCACATTCTAGCTCAGTGTGTCCCCATGGGTAAGTTGCTCAGTGGCCTCAAGTTTCCTCATGTCCAAGTGGGCAAGAAGACAAGAGAATTAAATGAAAGAATGTATATAAATCATGTACATAAGCCAGCACCTAGCAAGGGCTCTGTAAGAATAGTTTCATTTCTAACATCTGTCAAACATGGTTCTAAATCATTGGTCACAGTTATCCACTGAGAGAACATTACAAAAGGCTCATTATATCAGAATTTATAAATTACAAATTTCTTCTTTTACTAAAATGAAGCAAAAACCAGCTTGGGGCCTAAGCTATCTATTAACCTCCTCTTAGTTTTATTACATTACAGTCTTGCAATGACAAAGGCTAGAGAAGAGCAATTCACACATGCATCTTACAGCTATTTTGTGCTTCATGCTTTTCCAAGAACATCACATCATTTGAGAAATTAAGAACCCTATAAACTTGGCTTATAGTTTATACCTTTAGTTTTTAGTTTATTTTACAGCCAATAAAGATTATATGTAGATTTAATTTAGAAATTTAGATTTAGGGTTTAGAAATGCCTTTGGTCTTCAGGTCACAGAAGAATTTGGGTGTTGGCAGGAGTCCTTCAACCCCATAACTAGGCCATTTCCCACACAGACTTCATGAAGGCAAGAAGATCTGCTTTTGCCAGCAGGGAACTGAGACTGATTATGATGACTGGCAATCAGTGGTTGGCAAAATTAATGGTCCATCAAAGAGACCATTTCAGAGTTGTAAGAAAACACAGCACCAAGATTCCCTGAGGGTCCCTGCCATCTGTGCTACCTGAGTACTTGAGGAATAACTAAGAGGACCCCAGCACACAGTCCAAAGAGCCTTGGACTCCAACCAACCAGGAGATCATTTCCTGAGCAAAGGAGCTAAGCTGAGACCCTGCAGCAGTGACCAGGGGGGCTGGCAGGAGTCTTCAGCCATGGTGGAACAAACAGCCATGCAGCAACAGGGGGTTCAGTGGACTCCTTTCCTCCTTGTCTCCTCCAGCTACAGGTTTTAGGAGCAGAGAATCGAGCCACCTGACCCTGCCTGTGAGGTCCACCGTCTATACAACTATACCTACCAGTCAACAAATCTTGTCACCTACTGAGTAACTGACGATTTTGACCACAATTACCACACCTCCTAACTGTTCAGTTTTCCTATTATCACCTGTAGTCAAAAGCTTTTCCAATAGAACCTTACTAGAAAGCCGGCAGAGTACAAATACAAAACTCCCAGGCACAGCTAGAGGGTGGAAGGTGAGCTGGATCACCCAAGGACAGCACAAGGGCCCTCGGCACTCCAGCTGCCAGCACACGGAAAGACAGGTATTTAAGTTCCTTGACCTCCATACAAGAGGAAAGTGTCCAAGGGGCTTTCATGAGAGATGGATAATAATGGGGCAGCAGCAGTGTTACAAAAACAAGTTAGGATTATAACTTCCATTCCGACAGTGACCTCTGTGTTTTTCCAGGCACTGAAAACAGGGTCCTCAAGATGAGATCTACCTTGAAGCACCATGAAGTAAAAACTAGGTCACATTTCCACGTAGAGATTTACGGCTAAATGGATGTGCTCTCTCCATAGCCACTCCATCATGCACCAGGTTGGCAGTTACAAATCTGCCCACTACTACTAAAAATGGAACCAAGTTAAGTTTTAGTGAAAAAACCTTACCAACATTGAAATCATCCTTGTAGCTACAAGGGAAGGGCTGGGATTTGGGGGGCAGTGGGTGTCTGCCTTTGCTGCCCGTGGTGAGGGTGGTGAGCGTGAACAGCTCATCCTCCTGCAGTTCCAATGTGAAAGTGCCACTGCTGTTGAAGAGCTGAAGAAAGAAGGGCCGTGGTCAAGGCCAGGTGCCCTGGCTCACCGCACCTGCGCAAAATAGCTTTTTAAAAATAAGCTTAAAGAAAAGCCAAACTCATTTCTGTTAGACCTTCCTAAGTACTTGTGGAGGTCATACCCCATTATCAAGGACCTCGGAATCTTTTTTAAATTATTTATAAGACTTTATAAAATTCTATACATTATAAGAAGGATTTTAAAAGATTTTCACATGTGGAGGAAAGGAGGAATAGATGATTCCAAATTTTATTTCTGTTAGTCTATTTTTTTCCATTAACTCCTCAACGCCTGTGTATATTCAATACAGGTAACTAAGAGATCTGCTTATTTATTTTTTAAGATTTTACTAAGCAGAAAAATCCATAAAAGCTCATTGTTTACTCAGTTGTTAATCATGGCAAACCTTTTACCACAAAGAAAAAGGATCCTACTCATTATACGTCCAATACACATTCCAGTCAGCAAGTTTGGCTGTGTCACATTTATGATCTTGGCAACTCAATCTCTTTAAACCACCATCTCCTCATTTACAAAATGAATTAGAAAATACATACCTCACAGGGCTCTTGTGAGGATTAAATGAGATAATGTTTATAAAGTACTTAGCTCAGTGAGTGACTTTTGAGAAATACTCTCTACATCATAGTTCTTCTATGATAAATGCAGAACTCTGAAGACACTGAAATCCTTTGCATAATTTTAATGCAGGCATTACATGCATGCCCATTTTATGAAATTTGAGGGTTTTTTCCTACTTTGAATCAAAGGAGTTTATATCATATCTTCACTTTAATAATAAATCGTTGGTCAGATCTAGGAAATATCTAACACCATAGTCTGGCTCAGGAATAACCCCAAATGATATCATTTTCCCCATGGAGAAATCATTTATTATGCTATTTCTAGCAATTTGTTGTACAAAAAGTGGAGATCTTTTTTTTCTTTAGTATTTAATATAAAATGGGTTCAATCACTGATATAGTAACTAGTTGAGTCACAGAACATTAATAATTATAAGAAAAAGAGCAGATTCATGTCAATTAGGTGAAGGGATATGCTTGTTTAGGCCAATTCATTCTTTGAAACACTTCCTGAGAACCCACCATGAGCTAAGCAGTATAACAGCCACCTGAGATAAAAAACAAAATACACAGGGCCCCCATCCTCAAGGTGTCCACTGTAGTAGAGGTGTTTAACTAGCTGAGCACATATTCCCAGGGGGCTGTCAGCTAAGTCTCGTGGAGCAAGCTTCAGAGGAAGAGACACCTGAGCTGAATCTTATAGGATCACAAACATGTGAGGAGATGATATTCTAGGAGGAAGAAAAAGCATGGACAAAGTCACAGAGGTAAGTAAATTTGTGTGCCATACTTTGAAAACTTCAAGTTTCGTCTGTGAGGAGAGGTCAGTTTAGTAGAACACGCATCTAAAAAGGAAAGCAGTCTTTTACCGCTCTAAGGTGATAACAAAGGTCATGTGCTACCCTAAGGGGTGGGAACTCACAGGAAAACTCACTGAGGCCCTTTGAGCAGTGAAGCGACCAAGATCAGATCTGCGTTTTAGATATACCACACTAGTAGTGTGCTGGGTGACCTGGAGAGAGTGAGACTGAAGGCTGGGAAAACAGGAGGTAGCCTCTGAAACTCAGGAGAGATAATGAGGAAATGAAATGAGCAGCAGTAGTGAAATGGAGAATGAGGAATGCGTGAGAGAAATACGTGGGCGACAGAATCATCTATACTTGATCACTGGTCGTCCTAAGCAAAGGGTGAGTGAGAAAGACTCAAATGAGACTCTAATTACTGACTTGGGCAGTCCAGTGTGGTGGCACCATTCACCAAGACAGACTAAATACCTAAAAAACAAACACACCTATAAACATAGACTTCTTACTGCTTGAAGAGGATTTCTATTTTTCAAACCAGTTGGGGACAACTTTCTCTCTATTACGCCTCAGCCATAAACTCAAATATAAAATTAAAACTTCTTAATTCATTAATCATATTTCTGTTCCCTTTTACTATCACAATACTCAAAATATAGGAATGTATTTTTTAAAACTACCCATAGAGAATCCAATTGTTTAAAAAGATGTCGCTGAGATGGTTTTCCAAGCTTGGTATACCACACTTGTAGCTCTGGTATTTCACTCTGAGGACAAAACACACACAAAAAAACCATAGCTGAGTGACTCATCATACCCTCTTGGAGGATTTCCAAAATTAGCACCAGCAAGAATGAACCAATGACATCATGCACTCTATTTACCAAAAGACCCACCTCAAATTTTAAATAGTAACATTTTGAAAATAGGAAGACATTATTCAGGCAAATACTGTATTTCCTATAAATACTACAGACTTTTGGTAAATGAGAAGATTTTAGTGCCTCTGCTTCAAAAATACTAATTATTATACCTGTACTAAAAGCTTTTTAAGAAATATTCTGGTATTAAAAAACAAGTATTATGCAATTAGTAGTCAGAAAGGCACAGTATTGTCTGTTTCAAATCTAAAAAGGCAGAAATAACAAGAATCTGGTGCCTTTTTTTTAATACATACAACTGTTAAAGGTCAATGCTCAGAAGTTCCCTAGACCACATAATTGATGTTACTACCAAAAATAACAACTTTTTTGCAAGTGACTTTTGTTATGTGTTGTTTAAAACCACAGAAAGCTTTACCTCCTAGTGGCTCCTGTACGGTTTGACTAAGTCAGCAGAGGGAAGATGCCAGAGCACTTATCCATTCATATGCAAACTCTTACTAATCCCTAACATAAAACCTCATTTAAGAATTGCTGGTCCACGATAAAATATACAAATTCTTTAATCAAAACAAAAATAAAAGGCCCACATATTTACTTACAAAAGAACCCTTAAGAACGAAGGTAGCAAATTGGTGAGACACATTGAAATAAGGAAGAAGTGGCCTTATACATATAGAATGTTTATGGCTCTGAGGGTAAAAAAAGAAAATAACATAAGTTATGCAAATGATATACAAGCCACCTTAGGAAAAAGTAGTTAAACATTTAACAGCCCAAGACTAACAGAAATGGCACCCACTAGGTGAAAGTATGACTTTATTTCACATTTTTAAAGATTTTTGTTTTTATGTAACCTTTATTGAATGTGTATTATCTATGTCTCATCAAAGTAAAAGCTCAATGGCATTCTTTCTGGCTGAATCAAACTTCAAATTCATGGCTAAATCCCAGAGTCATCTTATGGCACACACACTTATAAAAATCACTTTTTTAAGTGATTTCCAAGTAAAATACATCAAACAAAAAGCAAACACTTGGGATGTGTTCACTGAAAAGGACTCTCACTAAATATAGTCTTCAAATACATAACTAAAATCAACTAAATATATATAACAAACTGCATTGTCAACATCAGTTTTTTTACTTGGCACTGTCATGGACTGGGATCAAAAGAAGTATGAGACATAATCCTAATTTAGAGGATTCAACAATCACACAGCACTTACAGTACAAGGTTCTCAGCCAGGCTTTGTGGGCAATTACAATTATAATTAGAGATTTCAATACCTTACTCTCAGTAACTGACATACAACTAAACTGAAAATCAACAAGGATACAGATGATTTGAACACCACTACCTGGATTGACATCTATAGATCACTTCACCCAGCAACAGTAAAATGTACATTCTTTTCAAACACAAGGACCATTTACCAAGGTATACCATATTCTTAGCCATAAAAGAAGTCTCAATAAATTCAAAAAGATTTAAGTCACATAAAGTATGTTCTCTGACAATGGAATTTAAATCAGAAATAAATAACAGAAAAATCTCTTTAAAAGTATAAATTAACTAGAAACTAACAAATTTCTAAATAATCCATGGTTCAAAGAAAAAACTAAAATAAAAATGGAAATTGGAAAAAATTTTTGAGCTGTATAAAAATAAAAAACACACATATCAGGATTTGTGGGAGCCCCTAAAGAAGTACATAGGGGAAAGTTAGCACCAAACACCTCAATTAGAAAAAGAAAGGATTTGAGACTTCAGCTTCTACCTTAAGATACTAGGAAAAGAATAGCAAATTAAAACCAAACTAAGCAGCACAAAGAAAATAATAAAGATCAAAGAAACGCTCAATTAAACAAAACCCAGAAAAACAGAAGAGAATAATCAAGAAACTAAAAGCTGATTCTTTGAGAAAATCAATAAAACTAAAAACTTTCTATCTACGCTAATAAGGAAATCAGGACAAAAAGAAAGAAAACACGGATTATCATTACCATCAATAAAGAAAGGTGATATCACCACAGATTATACAGATATTGAAAGACTAAGAGGGAGTAACATCAATAACTTAATGCCTGGAAGTTTAACAAGTTGAATGAAATGGAAAAATTTCTTCTTGAAAGACACAAAAACCCAAAGCTCACTGAAGAAATGGACAAACTAAATAGCTCTGTATCTGTAAAAGAAGTTGAAATTATAGTTAAAAATATTCCCACAAAGAAACCTGTAGCCTCAGATGGCTTTACTGGGAAATTCAAGACTTGAATTGAAGTCTAGCTCAAATAGGAAGTAAAAGCTAAGGCAGAGTTGTAAAAATCATGCCCCACATGTACACAAAACCCATCAACACAGGTCAGGAGACTTGCCTTTTCTAAATATAAGGAAATCTCTGTGCAATCATGAGCTGACCATTAACTAAGCAGAGGCTTCAGTGGTTATACATGATAAAGCTTATAAATTTTATAGAACTCACTGAGGAAATTCACTAATGAAATAAACCACAACAACAAAGAACAAACACAAATGCTTTAGACTGGAGAAAATCTGATCTCTAGAGTTGTTGCATTGCATATGTAATATGACTAGTTTTCAACAAATAATTATAAGATTTTCAAAGAAACAGGAAAGAATGGCCCATAGATGGGGAAAAAAGTAGTCAACAGAAACTGTCTGAAAAAGCCCAGACTTTATGTATTAGACATTAGACTTACTAGACAAAGACATTAAATCAGGAGCCAGGAGCTTAAAGATGTTCAAAAAATGAAAGAATGTTTCAAACGAGATGGCAGAGTAGGAAGGCAAGGTGCAAACCACCAATACACACACCAAGGAAGCAACTAACCCTGAAAATTACCTGAAGACTGCAGAACAGACCATCTACACCTGGTGAAGAAGAGAAAAGACCACACAGAGAAGGGTGAAGTGGCAGAGGTGTAACCAGTCAGAACCCAAGCCCTTCCTCCACCCCAGACCACAAGTGGAGGAAGCAGGGAGAGGATAAGTGTCAGGAACTCTGCACATCTGGCCCTGGAGATCCTCTCTGGGAACATGAGTCCATATTGCACTAGGCGTTGGTGATTAACAGGGCTGGACACGAGGGAGAGATGGAGGCTGAGACTTCAGATGCTTGTGGAAGGCAGGTATGCTCTGTCAGTCCCACTGCCAAGATGGAAGCAGCAGTTTGAAAGATTTACCAGTAGTGGAAAGGATACCAGAGAGGCGAGGGCAGGATTGAGCTCTCTTGGTAGGGGAAAGGGTAGGTAGACACTTCCCCAGCCTTCCCTCAGCTGTTGGGCAGTCACAGAAGCCTCAAAGGTCCCATTCCCCTTGTTAGTGGCTCAGCCATGAGGCGCTGCCTTGTGCACTGTGAACACACCTTCCTGCTTGGCCCAGCAGCATCAGACCTTGTCGTCTGGCAGGTAAAGGGAAGATTTCCCAGTTTTCTAGGCCTGTCTCAGCCCAATTAGAGAAGCACCTGCGGGAGCCAGCTCCAAGTGCTGTTTCATCCTCATGGCCCAGACCCATGCCACACTCCCCTGAGTACCTGCCCCACCCACCCTGTCAGCCCAGCAGCACTGCCATCACTGCAGGGCAGGCAGAGGATGGCCCTGCCCATGACAGACCCAGCACAAGCACTGATGCTAAGCTCACAATGGGTCAGTTGAGGTGAGCAGCCAGGGACTAACATCAGCTACTGGTGACAGACAAGCAGAAAGGTCTCCCTGCCCATAGCCAACAGCAAAGGGGGCTCCTCTGCAAAGGAGAACCAGGCACTGGTGAGTAAAGAGTCTTGAGCTACTGGGCACCACAGGATGCCTTCTTCATAAAGCCATTACTCTCTAGACCAGGAAGTACAGCAGACCCATCTAATACAAAGGGAGAAACACAGAAACCCTGACAAAATGTGGAGGCAGAGGAATATGTTCCACATAAAACTACAGGATAAGACACTAGAAAGAGGGCTAAATGAAACAGAGATCACCAATCTTCATGATAAAGATATCAACATCACACTTATAAGTATGCTCACTGATCTGCAGAAAAGTATTGAAGATCTCAAGGAGGACTTCAACAAAGAGACAGAAGAGCTGAAAAGAGTCACTCAGAGCTGAAAAATACAGCAACTTAAGTGAAATATAAAATGGAGGGAATGAATAAGAGATTGCTGCAAGTAGAGGAGACAGTCAATGAGATGGAAATTAAAGGACAGCAACACAACGAAGCTGAGGAACAGAGAGAAAAAAGAATCTCTAGAAATGAGATGCTAGAACAGCTGTGTGACAACTCCAAACAAAACAATATTTGCATAATAGGGGTAACAGGAGGAGAAGAGAAAGATAAAGGAGTAGAAAGTCTCTTTGAAGAAATAATTACTAAGGAATTCCCCAATCTGGGGAAGGAAATAGACACCTAGGTCCTGGAAGCTCAGAGAGCCCTTAACAAAAAAAAAACCAGGAAGATAACACCAAAACATATAATAATTAAATGTGTGGGGGAGAAAGAAGAATAAAAAAGCAGTACTTTTAGACTGTGTTTGAAATAGAGCAACCATCAACTTAATACAAACTGTTATGTATTTAGGAAACTATCCATGAACCATATGGTAACCACAAACCTAAAACTTGTAACAGATACATCAAAAGAAATTTTTAAAGAGAAATCCAATCACAACACTAAAGAATAACATCAAAAAAACAAGAGAAGATATGACAGGAAGAAAGTAAAAGAGAGGAATTATAAAAACAACCAGAAAACATTTAATAAAATGGCAATAAATACATACCTATCAATAACTACCTTAAATATAAATGGACTGAATGTGCCAATGAAAGACAGAAGTTGGCAGAATGGATAAAGGAACAAGATCATATGCTGCCTAGAAGAAACACATTTCAGACCTAAAGAGAGACACAGACTGAAAGTGAAGGCATGGAAAAAGATATTTCATGCAAATAATAGGGAAAAAAAAGGAGCAGCAGTATTTCTATCAGAAAAAACAGACTTCAAAATAAAGAAGGAAGTGAGACAAAAAAAAGGACATTATATAATGATAAAGGGGTCAGTCCAACAAGAGGATATAACAATTATAAGTATCTATGTACCCAACATAAGAGCACCTAAATATGTAAAACAAATACTAACAGAACTAAAGGGAGAAATAGACTGCAACTCAATCATCTTAGGGGATTTTAACACCACTTACATCAATGGACAGATCATCCAGACAGAAAATAAATAAAGAAACAGAGGCACTGAACAACCCATGAGATCAGATGGACTTAACAGATATCTACATAACATTCCACCCAAAAGAAGCAGGATACATGTTTTCTCAAATGTACATGGGATATTCTCCAGAAGAGATCACATACTAGGCCACAAGAAGAACCTCAATAAATTCAAAATTGTATCAAGCAACTTCTCAGACAACAATGGTATGAAACTAGAAATAAACTACATGAAGAAAACAAAACAAAAAACACAAACACATGGAGGCTAAACAACATGCTTCTAAATAATCAATGAATCAATGAACAAATCAAGCAATACATGGAGAAAAAAGAAAAAGAATACAACAATTCAAAATTTGTGGGACACTGCAAAAGCAGTTCTAGGAGAAAAGAACATAGCAATACAGGCTTACCTCAAAAAGCAAACACAATCCCAAATAAACAGTCTAAACTCACAACGAAAGAAACTAGAAAAAGAAAAACAAATGAAACCCAAAGTTAGTAGAAGGAGGGACTAATAAAGTCCAGAGCATAAACAAAAAAAAAAAAGAATAAAACAATAGAAAAAAATCAATGAATACAAGGTCTGGTTCAAGAGGATAAAAAAAAATGGACAAACCCCTAGCCAAACTTATCAAGGAAAAAAGAGAGAGGACATGAATAAAGAAAATCAGAAATGAAAAAGGAATAGTCACAACTGACACCAAAGAAATACAAATAATTATTAGACAATTCCATGAAAAATTATGCCAATAAATTGAACAACCTAGAAGAAATGCACAAATTCCTATAAAAGTACAACATTCCAAGACTGAGGAAGAAAGAGAAGATCTGAATAGACCAATTACCAGTAAAAAAAAATTGAATTGGTAATCAAAAAAAAAACTCCCCCCAAAAAAACTCCCCCAAAAATTCCAGGTCCAGATGGGTTCACAGCTGAATTCTACCAAAAATTTAAAGACGAGCTTATGCCCATCCTTCTCAAAATATTTCAAAAAATAGAAAAGGAGGGAATACTTCCAAATTCATTCTATGAGGCTAACTAACATCATTCTAATACCAAAACCAGACAAAGACACTACAAAAAAAGAAAAATTTAGACCAGTATCCCTGATGAACATAAATGCAAAAATTCTCAACAAAATATTAGCAAGCCAAATTTAAAAATACATCAAAAGGATCATCCATCATGAACAAGTGGGATTTATTCCAGGGATTCAAGGATGGTACAATATTCATAAATCAATCAATGTGATACACATTAAAAAAAGGAAGGACATTAGTACAACCATTGTGGAAAGCAGTATGGAGGTTCCTCAAAAAACTCAAAATAGAAATACCATTGGACCCAGGAATTCCACTCTAAGAATGCAGCCGCACAGTTTGAAAAAGATATATGCCCCCCTATGTTTATCGCAGCACTATTTACAATAGCCAAGAAATGGAAGCAATCTAAGTGTCCATCAGTAGATGAATGGATAAACAAGATGTGGTATATATACACAATGGAATATTATTCAGCCATAAGAAGAAAACAAATTCTACCATTTGCAACAACATGGATGGAGCTAGAGGGTATTATGCTCAGTGAAATAAGCCAGGTGGAGAAAGACAAGTATCAAATGATTTCACTCATCTGTGGAGTATAAGAACAAAGAAAAAACT
Source organism: Smutsia gigantea (assembly GCA_032199065.1). NCBI lineage: Eukaryota > Metazoa > Chordata > Mammalia > Pholidota > Manidae > Smutsia > Smutsia gigantea. The sequence continues at coordinate 292,481 of JAVSCE010015262.1, forward strand.
GAAGGAAGAAAACAGCAGCAGATTCACAGAACCCAAGAATGGACTAATAGTTACCAAAGGGAAAGGGACTGGTGAAGATGGATGGAAAGGGAGGTATAAGAGGGAAAAAGGGCTATTACAATTAGCACACATAATGTAGCAGGGGTTGGGGTGGGGTAGGGGGATATGGGGAAGGCAGTATAACACAGAGAAGACAAGTAGTGATTCTATAACATCCTTCTACGCTGATGGACAGTGACTGCAATGGGGGTATGTGGTGGGGACTTGATAATAGGGGGAGTCTAGTAACCATAATGTTTCTCATGTAATTGTATATTAATAATAGCAAAAATTTAAAAAACGGTAAAAAAAAAGGAAGGCCAAAAACCACATGATCATCTCAATAGATGATGAAAAAGCATTTGACAAAATTCAACATACATTCATGCTAAAAAAAATTCTCAACAATATGGATATGGAGGGACTTTACCTCAACATAATAAAGGCCATATATGACAAACCCACAGCTAACATCATCCTTAATGGCAAAAAGCTGAAAGCTTTTCCTCTAAGATCAAAAACAAGACAAGGATGTCCACTCTCACCACTTTTATTCAACATAGTATGGGAGGTCCTAGCTGCAGCAATAAAACAAGACAAAGACATAAAAGGCATCCAAATTGGTAAGGATGAAGTTAAACTGTCACTATTTTCAGATGATATATTACACAGAAAACCCCAAAGATTCTACTAAAAAAATTGTTAGAACTAATAAATGGATTCAGCAAAGTTGCAAGATACAAAATTAATACACAGAAATCTGCTGCATTCCCATATACTAACAATGAACTAGCAGAAAGAGAAATCAGGAAAACAATTCCATTTACAACTGCATCAAAAAGAATAAAATACCTAGAAATAAACCTAATCAAGGAGGTGAAAGACCTTCACTCTGAGAACTATAAGACACTGATAAGAAATTTTTAAAGACACGAATAAATGGTCTGTCCCATGCTCATGGATAGGAGGAATTAATATTATCAAAGTGGCCATTCTGCCCAAAGAAATTTAAAGATTCAATACAATCTCTATCAAATGTCAATGGCATTCTACAATGAACTACAGCAAAGAATCCTAAAATTCATATGGAACCATAAAAGAACATGAATAGCTAAAGCAACCCTGAGAAAGAACAAAGCTGGGAGTATTACACTCCCTGACTTCAAGTTATACTACATAGCTATGGTACTGGCACAAGAACATACCCATAGATCAATGGACCAGAATAGAGAGCCCAAATATAAACCCAAGTATATATGGTCAATCACTATATGGTAAAGGAGCCTTGAGTATACAGTGGGGAAAATACAGCCTCTTCAACAACTGGTGTTAGGAAAACTAACAAGAGAATGAAACTGGATTACTGTCTAACTCCAAACACAAAAATACACTTGAAATGGATTAAGGACCCAAATGTAGGACATGAAATCATAAAATGCTTAGAAGAAAACATAGGCAAAAATCTCTTGAACGTAAGCATGAGCAATTTTTTTCTGGACACATCTACTGAAGCAAGGGAAACAAAATCAACATGAACAAGTGGGACCACATCAAACTAAAAATCTTCTGTACAGCAAAGGACACCAAAAACAGAACAAAAGGAAACCTACAGTATGAGAGAATGTGTTCATGAATGGTTTATACAATAAGAGGTTAATGTACAAAATATATAAAGAGCTCAAATGACTCAACACCAAAAAAAAATAACCAAATTAAAAATTGGATAGAACAGACAATATTCCAAAGAAGAAATAAAAATGGACAACAGGAAAAGATGCTACACATCACTATCCATCAGGGAAATGCAAATAAAAACCACAATGAGATATCACCTCACATCAGTCAGAATAGCCACTATCCAAAAGAAAAGAACTAACGAGTATTGGCAAGGATGTAGAGAAAAGGGAAACCTCCTACACTGCTGGTGGGAAGGTAAACTGGTGTAGCCACCATGAAAAGTAGTATGAAGTTTGCTCAAAAAATTCAAAATAGGAATACCAGACACCCAATAATTCCACTTCTAGGAATTTACCTTAAGAAAGCAAAATCCTGATTTGAAAAGACATATTGCTGCATTATTTACAATAGCCAAGATATGGAAGCAACCAAACTATGAACAGATGAATAGATAAAGAAGAGGTGGTACATATACACACTGGAGTATTATTCAGCCATAAAAAAGAAAGAAATCCTGCGATTTGTGACAACATGGATGCACTTACAGGGTATTAGGCTAAGTAAATAAGCCAGGTGGAGAAAGAAAAATACCATATGATTTCACTTATTTGTGAAATCTAAAAACAAAACAAAACAAAATTAACAGAATAGCAATAGTCTTACAGACACTGAGAAGTGACTGGTGGTTTCTGTGCAGGAGGGGTTGAGGTGGGTGGGCAGGAGAGTGAGAGGAATAAAGGGGAACCAAAATTCTCAATCATAGTATAAGTTGGTCACAGGGATGGTAGCACAGCATGGAGAATGTAGGCAATGACTCTGTAACATCTTCCTATGTTGACAGATAGTAAATGTTCTAGTTGGGGTGAGGATTTAATAATGTGTGTAACTGTCTAACCACTGTGTTGTATACTTGAAACCAATATAAGAGTGTATATCAGCTATACAACTACATATACTTCAATGAAAAAAAGAACTCAAGAAAACCACATCTAAGGAACTGAAGGAGAGTTCTACTTCCAGAATGGCAATGTGAAGAGTTCCATGAGCCTGCTCCCTAGAAAAACTGGTAAAAATTATTTAAAGAAAAATCAAAGTCTCTGGATACAGCCCTAGGGGCACACAACAAATAAACATTTATTCCAGAAAAAATACTAAAACTCAGTAAGGCCAGCAAGTCTGTCGCATTTAAACCATGATCCTTTTCCTCTTAGCCCAGAGTGACAGAAATTCCATGCCAAGGGGTTGAAGCCACAGGGCTCCTTCCCCACAACCTACCAGTTGAAGGCTATAGTATCTTCCTGGGAGAAGTAGGATGTCTGCATTTTAATACCCCCTCCCCTCAGTTACTTAGTACAAAGGATAAGTAACAGTGAATGTGGCCTAGAGGTTGGGGGCTCCATCCCTCTGCCCAGCTCCCATTCAGGGGCTCACCTTGTGCAAGGCACACTGAGAATACTGAGTTCCCAAATGTCTACCCTGCACCCTGCTCCTAAGCCAGCAGTCATGAAGAGAGAAACACACCTTTGTCCTGACTACTAGTTCCAAGTGTTGGCTCAGGGATTTTTGTACAGGGAAAGAGACAGGACATAAAACAGAAAACTCAGAAGTCTCCCCTAAGGAATTAATTGCAGAGCATGGATATGTTGAAGACCAAGAGCACTTAGAAATAACAGAAGTTTTGTGGGAAGCAAAGAAGAGCCTGGTAGATTCCTTAGACAAATAAGCTAAACAGCCCAACTAGTTTGCCATGGAGAACCACAAAGAGAGACAGCTAAGAAGAACCCTCTGGAGGTCAGAATAAACCTAAAACACTAACTTCAAAATAGACCTCTGCAAATAAGCTGGAACTTAATTGGGTCCAGGCTGTGGAGCAATTTAAGCCCTTGGGCATTGTTGAAAAAAAACAGGGCAATCCACCAGCAATTAGTGAAGCAACTAACAGAGAGGTGTGATAAAAAAAAGAGACAGAGGACCTTGGGAAAACTTCTGTCAGCCCAGGGTGATTGTACAAAGCTGTACTCTCTAAGAAGCCACATCTGTCCAAAGCTGCACCTTCTAAGAAACAACATCTGAGGCTTTCACAGCACAGGGGGAAATAAACCTCACTAAAATACACCAGACAATCACAAGACAAACAAGTAAGCATGCTACAACAAAGCCCAGAGCAGGAGAGGACCAGTACTCAGAGTTGATATGATGTATTATATAAAAGGTCTGGCTTTCAACATGAAACTGTGAAACATTCAAAGAAACAAAAAATGTGACCAATACAGAAACTGACTATGAGAGCAACCAGATGATGGATTTAACAAAGATGTCAGAGTAGCTGATATAAATATGTTTAAATAACTAAAGGAAATAAGGCTTAAATAAGGAATGTAAAGGAAGGTATAATTACAATGTCACATCAAGTAGACAATATCAATAAAGTGATAGAAAATTTTAAAAGAGCTCAATGGAAATTCTGAAATTAAAAATATAACAACTGAAATGAATAATTCACTGGGTGAGGGGGTCAACAGCAGATCTGAACCTGTGGAAGTAGAGAATTTGAAAACAGACTGATGTAGATTGGTGTCATCTGAAGAACAGAGAGAAAAACAAAGTGAAGAAAAAGGAACAGAAACTCAGAGAAATGTGGGAGATTATTAAGTATACTGACATATGTATGTTCAATGGGACAATAGAAGAAAGAGAAAGGAACAGAAAAAATATTGAAGAAATAATAGCTAAAGACTTTCCAAATTTGATGAAAAACACTCTACAGATCCAGGAAGCTAAACAAACTCCAAGAACAAATACCAAGAGATATACACAGAGATATCTAGTAAAAATGCTAAGTCAAAGACAAGAAGAAAATCTTAAAAACAGCAAAAGAAAACTAATTTACCACTTAGAAGGGAAACTCAGTAAGATTAACAGTTGACTTTGCATCAGAAACAATGGAAGATAACACATTCAATGGAAAAACTGTCAACCAAGAATCCTATATCCAGCCAAATTATCTTTCAAAGAACAAAAGCAAAATAAAGAGATTTCCACATAAATTAAAAAATAAGAAAATTTGTTAGTAGAAGACATAGGACACAAGTACTCTTGGGGGTGGTGATGGATACATTCATTATCTTGATTGTGTAAAATAAAATGAAATTTTTATGTTTCCCCATGGTGGTCTCACAGGCCAGGCAACTATGCAAGCTGTAGAGGCTCTAAGTCAACCAGGACAACTCATGTTATGCTGTGAAAATGCCGTACAGCCATTCTTCCTGAGTAAGCAAGACTGACACAGTCCCTCACCCATGGCTGAGAAGAGAAACGGCCTTGAATGTTTGTTCAAAGACAACAAACTGAAGGGGGCCTGGTTCTCATGTCCTTAGTAGAATTCTGTAGGAGAATGAGTAACAATTCTAAACCTTTCCTCCTTTTGCACATAGACAGCATCAGAATGTGCATGGTCTGTTCTTTTAGGACACTGACCAAATATATCCTCGACATACTGCTTGATGTACAAATTAATGCAAACCCTTTCCTGCATGTATCCCCTGCTATAAAATGCATATAAGCTATCTCCAAAGAGCTACTGAGCATTCACTTAGAACTTTCATGATCTGGGTCATGGTCCTCAGTAAGATTCTCAATAATCTCTTTCTTAATATCATAGCCATGTTGATTTCAGCCAACAATTGTGATGATGGTTTATGGGGCATATACCTGTGAAACTCATCAAATGGTGCACTTTAAGTATGTGTTTGAACAGAATCAGAATATGCCTCCACAAAATACATCACTTTGGTATAAAGATTATTTTAAGTTCAAGACATATGAGATTCAACAGATGCAGAAAAATGTCTTTTCTGAGTTCCATTATCTGACTAAAAGCAACAAAGTCTGGGAAATAAGACTGCCATAAATTCTTCTTCTGGGTGCACCTACTCTCAAAAAGGAAAAATGGGAACAAAAGCAATCCCAAATCTTTTCTCCAGGGGAGTTTTATGGCCCTGAAGATGGAAAGACCACTCATACTAGTACAGACAAATATTATCACAAAATTTCTTATCTATTTGTTCTCCTGAAACCCATTTTTCTTTCCAGAAAGTCATTTATTTTTCCCATAAATGCCCTTTCTCCCTCTCCCCATTACCTGGTAAGCTAGGTATATGAACTCAAATTCTAACCAGCCCTTTGAGTTACTTATCAGGTTTCCCTCACATGTATGTGCATTACACATACAAATAAATTCTGTTTTTCCTTCTCCTTTTAATCCGTCTTTCATCAGTTTAATTTCTGGGGCCCCAGCTACTAAACCTAAGTAGATACAGGAAAAAGGGTTTTCCCCCTTTACATGTTGTTTATCATATATCAATTATTCTTAAACAGAGCTGTCTTTTTAAAGTGTTCAGTTGTGTTTTATGATGTTTTTCCAATACTAAGATGAGTTAAAGCAACAAGAATTACCATAGTTTCAACGATGATGGTGAGGTTACCTAAGCCATCAGTAAGAGCTACGTAGCTTCCTCCTTTCTCTAAATGGCCAACTGTCTTCAGGTAATACCAACCTGGTTGAGTAAACTGAGTGGTATGAGCTATAGAAAAACAGAGAAAGACCTAATAAGATAAAAATGGTAATAACAGGGTTTCTTTTTTAAAAAAAGCTGACTACTGATTTGGGTCTAATTAAGTCTAACAAACTACTTTCTATTTTGGAGGAAATACCAACCTCATGTTTCAATTTTCGAATTAGTCCAGTCAAACATGATTATTGTGGGAAGATTCCTAGAATGACTGGTAAAAATATATGAACCACATTTTGTCAGTTCAAGAACATTGTCATTTTTTTCTAAAAGTAAAATCAAGTTATCCTCTCCCAACCCTTTTCTTCATCTTTATTTAACCCATTCTAATTTTACTGCAAAAAAAGGTTTAAAAAAGTTAATAATGCATTTCAAAAACTAAGCTTTATGGTTTCAAACAAGTTTATTATATTTATTGGATACTTCCAAAGCTGGCCCTGAAAATGTACTGAACAATATTCCATGTCCCCACTCCACCCCACAAAAACAGCAAACAAAATTAGAAGAGTAAATTAGTTCATCTATATCATATGGGACCAATGATTTCAACATTTCAACTTACGAGTTAACCAATGAGGATATGCAAGTTCAACTTAAATTTCATATTTTTGGGAGGATGATGTAAGGAGTCTAGAATAATGTCCTGACTACATGACTAATGTCATGACTACAAATGTCTCTGAGGAAAAACATCAACTCAAAAGAAAATCACCAAAATAAAGGTTAAAAATGGAAACAAATACACTTCAAATTCATGATTTTCCTATGAAAGTATTCAACCTTTGAAGAAATTGATTTCTTTTAAGATTACACTTATGACATTAAAACAAAATGGTCATGAAGGCTTAATTTGTTTATTAAAATATTATATAAAGAACTTGAATATTATTCAACAGGATTTTTATTTTGTTTAAATTACATTAATTATTAGCATGGTTATATCCCCCTTCATGAAAAAGTGATACCATGCCATTTATTGTCTGCATGATCTCCACTTCTGTTGCAACAACAAATGAATGACACCATAAAAAGAGTTTTGTGTTTCAGTGGAAAAGGCACATAATCTATAGCCCTGTTTATTGTCATTGAACCATTTTGAAACATGTAAGTTGTAGATAACTATACATGTAAATATACAGACAGTATGTACAAATTTTATCCTGTTTGATAAAGATTTCATTAATTTCCTCCCTTCTCTGCTGTGATTGATTCCCTTTCTTCCTTTCCTACCTTCCCTCCCTTCCAGTCTGTCTCCATCTGCAATTCATCTCAAATTTCTTTATTCCAAGTAAATTTGTACTGTGTTTACTTTTCCTTTGAATCAGTTGTTCATCTGCTTGGTTCCTTCATATCATATAAGTAATATAAAATCTTTAACATGTGCTCATTTTTATGTGTATGTGAGAGCCATGATTTTATCTTTTTCTAAAAATTATCTCTAACAACACTCATTAGTAGATTTAGAGCACACTCTAAGCCATATCTCACATAAATTTTACATTTACTTCATTTAATAATTCAAGAAATATAATATTTGTAAATCACTTAATATTTGTCAATCATCTACCTTTGATTTTGTTAGCACACTATCCTAATCATCAAAACTATAATATAAATGAATAAAGTATCTCCAAGACTAATTTTAAGACTTTTAGATACTCCAAGATGTAATCAGCTTTACTTGCAAATCACTTTATTAGCAATTATCATAATTTGTAATTATATATTTAGATGATTATTTATTTCTGTCCATCACTAGATTAACCTCTGTCCCTCTCCTCCTCCTTTGCCTTACTTTTCTAACAGCCTAGTCTTAAAGTAATCAAGAATGGAAAGTCATCTAGTTAACCCAAAAGATCCTTAAAAATATCCACTATAGCAAATGATGCTTACAACAGAGACACACACTTAAAACTTAAGTATGCACACATGCACGCACACACACACGGAGTTTTAATAAACCCTTCCAGTGTTTTCTGTTTTGTCTCAGAGAGAAATTGAGGGAGTGAGAGAGAGAATCGGAACCATACCTGATATCCAGATCGGAGATTCTACTACATAGTGTCCACTCCATGGCTCCTGAGCAGTCATTAATCCACATCGCCCGTAAGGCAACTGTTCATAGTAACTAGCCACCAAATTCCAAGCAATTGTGCTAAAAGATTTGATGAAAGAGAAACACCAAAACAGCTTGTGATAAAAATATGAATGTCTACAAGCCTCTAGTAAAAAGAGCTTATCAGAGTTTATATAAATGCTTGTAAATGACCAAAAAATGATGACCCAAAACAAAAAAATACTAAGTCGTAAGTTCATTGACATTTTGAAAAATCCAGTACTGGATGCATCTAAATATTTTTAATGGTGAATCACATACCAATGTTTATGGAATGTACAGTTTTTACTGAACAGTGATATAGCCAGAAGATGAATCATGCCCTACCTATACCAGACATGTCACACATTTGAGTCAAATACAAATAAAAGTCTTTACCCCTACCTGCTTTCCATTTGAGTCAGCCTTAATACCCCAGTTTCATGACATAATTTTAGGAACTTGACTCTGAGCTGCTGCAGTTTTATATTTGATAACTCTTAGAGTCAGACTGCCTGGGTTCAAATTATGGCACACTTAACCTCTCTGGACCTCAGTTTCTTCATTTGTAAAATGAGGATAATAATTATACCCAACTCATGTGATTGTTGTGAGAATTAAATGTACTAATGCATATGAGGAATACAGAACAAGATCTGGGCTAATTAGCAAATTATGATAATTGCTAATAAATTCAAGTACTGCCATGATTCTGCTTCATCTATAGGCACTAATCGGGTCAGCTTGCTGATCTGTATTTTGAACCATTCTTTCACATGTCCACAGCTGGTGCTGAACCCTAAGATTGGGACTCTGTCGTTCTCAGGAAAATCCAAGAGCAAAAGGGAAGCGCTGGATCCTGGTACTGCTGGGTTCCTCACTGCTGAAAAACAACCAGAGCTTACTGACAGAATTTTATTTGTCTTATGTTGTCCTCATCCATCATGAAATGACAGACTGACATTCTTAGAAATATCAAACCTTCAATTCTAATTTCAGAGTGGAAATAATAGCCCCATTTTTCAAAAATACTTACTACGAGTGAAAATTTTAAGAGTTCTCATGATTTTACCTATGGATTACAAGATTCGTGGTATCTTCTCTGGCTGGTGATAGAAGTATAAATTAAAACCAACTGAAGAGCATTTTGTAATATATATAAAAGCCTTCAAAATCTATATGCCCCTGACCCAGACATTCATTTCATTTCTAAGAATACACTCTAAGGAAATAATCACAGATGCATCAAAGATACTTGTATACAATTGATCATTTCAGTGTGTACAAAGCTGTTAATTAAAATAAAAACAAGCTCCATTACTAGGAAGAGAATATTCAGTTAGGTGTAACACAATTTCCACATCAGTGCTTCCCAAACTTGTATGGCATCCAAATCACCTAGGGCACTGACTGGACTCCCAAAGTTCCAGGAGCCTTTCCTGGAGATTCTAATTCAGTCGGTCTGGGCAGCTGCCAAGGAATCAGCACAACGAGTATCTCAGATGCTTCTGAAGACAAGGCAACTTTGGGAAATCATGCTTTATGTAACAAAACACACATATTCATCAAAGATGATGAAGTGGAGTATACTTAAATATGAGAAAAAGTCCATAATTCCTTGTTAAATGAAAAGCAACTTATTTACAAAACATTATGTAGTATGGCTTCAATTTTGTATGAAAATTTTATACATATAAATATTAATAGGAGGACATACAACAAAATTTTTAAGGACAGTTATTTCCAGAGAGTAAATATATGGGTGATTTTGTTTCCATCTTTGTCCTTACATGCAATTACCATATTCTCCGTAAGGAGCATGCATTACCCTTAATACAAAATTAAACTACTGGAACCAAATTCTCCATGATAAGCATCTTTTCTTTCAATAGAAGAGAAAGAGAAAAGGTTGTAGAAGAATATATGAGCTTACTCTAACAGCACAAAGTACACACTGGCTTTTGTTCCATCTACCATTGTTTTGGAAAGCTATTTTGAATCGAATTACAATTATAGCTTCTCAGTGCAATATTTAAGAAAAGCTTCCTTAAGAAATAAAAAGAATTGTGTTCTCTCATAACAGTCTCTGTTTTGTAAACAGTTACACAAATTAAGTGATGCTATGAGGAAGCAATCAGGCAGACTGAGAAGTGAATAATTCACAAGACAGCTTGCCTGGTCTTTTCAAAAGGTTACTGTCATAAAGAATGTGGAAAGAAGGAAACTATTCTTGATTAGAAGAGATTTTAGGGGCATGACATCTAAATGCAATGCATTAACTTTAACAAAAAAAGCACTAAATGACATTTCTAGAGATAATTAGAAAAACTTGAATATAGACTAGGTATTAAAAATATTTTTTAATGTTCTTATGCTTTCATGTATCAAAATGACAAAATGATCACATAGAATATCCTTATGTTTAAGAGCTACTTACTAAAAATTAAGGGTGAAGTGTCATATCTGTAATTCATACTTCTTCATTAAAATATGTGTATAGCTTGTCAAAAATTGTAGAACTGCATGAATTTTACTACATATAAATTACATCTCACTAAGCCTGACTTTATTCAATACAGACTATATTCAAATACAGAATAATAGGAAGAAACAGCTTAGGTATAGATGAAGCTGTAGACAAAGCATTTACAATCACTGAATTGAGTTTGTGAGAATATGGAAGCCCACTATACTTATTTCTACTTATGTGTTTTGCAAATTTTCAGAATAGAATGCTTTAAGTTTTAGTAACTTACGAAGTCATGTAGCCATTGATATAATTCTGATTCAATATGCGACCCCAGCAGCCTGCACCCACATCATTATTTAAAGTGCTAAAATCTTCAGAAGACCAAAGTTTCTTCCCAGTCAACCTCGCATCAGTTACTGTATGGGTCCCAGGATAATGAGCTCTAGGAAAGAAAGGGCAGAAGGAAATGGGAAAGGGTCAGAATGTGGCACTTATTTCTATTTGTTGAGTGAATGAAAATACATGTCTTCTCCAGAATTTTCTATTTTACAACAATGGGGAACTTCCCAATTGATGTCCGAATGATTATAAACATCTGCTTCTTGTCCTTGTATCTCAGGATGCCCTTAAAATGAGATAAACCTATAACAACATACAGAATGGGAAGGAAGACTGTGAATGGGTGAGAAATTTCTGAATGTTTCTGGAAACCATAAAATGGATGGAAGTGTGTTGACAGATGGAGGAAGTAGAGGAGACCACAGCCTGGAACTCTCCAAGAGATGAATGAGGTAGGGAAATGATTCAGAGTTCCCAAGGTAAGTAGAGACCTTGGAACAAGAGGAAGGAAGGAGTAAAAAGGAAGCCAAAAATGAGACTGATGAATCAATTATATAAAGTAGTACTACCTCTTCTTCTACCCCCACCCCTAGGAGATAGAAAGACAGCCTGGCATTTACCTCAGGCAAAAACAACAAAACCCACAACTAGTTCTTTCTAGAAAAAAAAAGAATAAACTACCTTGGGAAAACTACAAGTTATTATCCCAGAGCAATGGTGGTTCTCAACCTGGAAGATTCTGCCTGGAGGAGATGGCAGGAAAGGACAGGATTTCCTACTAGTTTCTAGTGAGGAGAGGCCAGAGATGCTACTAAACATCCCACAATTCATGGGGCAGGTCCCCACAACAAAGAATTATCCAGTGAAAATATCAAAGTGCAGAGGTTGAGAAACCATGCCCCAGAGGAATAAACCTCTCCTTTATTCTAGCATGTGAGAGGAGTCAGTCAAAGTATATGTGTTATTCCAATAGTAAAATGCTGCCATCATGATTGAGGCAACAACTGATTACTTAATAAAAACAATTAAGAAATTTCAAATGTAAAATAGAAAATAGACTTAATATGGTAATAAGAGAGCACATAAGCTAAATAACTTTAGGGACAATGCATATTGTTCTTTTCAGGCCAACAATTATTTACAAAAAAATGTGCAAGCAGAATAATGCAGACTGGATTATACCACAATTCTAATCTTTGTACTTTGGTGCGGTAGTAGTCATTACATTAAAACAGAGATTGGGAAGAGCTATTTCAATTTTTAGTTACTTAATTCCATTTAGGTCATGAATATTTTAAGAAAAAGTCCTACTTAGAAATTCATTTTACCTAGTGAAGACAAATAAATGCACAATGTCAATTTGGCATTCCAGGACTTTATGAGGAAGAAAAGAATATATAATGTATAACAAAAAACATAAAAAGGAATATTAGAGAAAAATGAGGTTCCACCAAGACGTTGTTAAGTCACTGAACTCAGTTGAAAACAGACATCTATTCAATATTATAAATATACACCACAGAGACCCCAGGAGCAAGCTGTTACCTAAAAGGGTTAAGAAACTATTGTTCTGATATAGAACTTCCAGGAAGATGGCGGCGTGAGCAGGGCGACAGAAATCTCCTCCCAACACTATATTGATCTACAAAAATACAGCAAATACAACTATTCCGAAAAGAGAGACCAGAATACACAGGAAAGCGCACAGCGTGCAGCTACACCCGAGAGGACTCGGCACCCCAAGAGGTGGGTAAGATACGGAGCTGCGACCCGGCGGGACCCGAGCACTCACCCACCCCAGGACACCAGCGGGAGGAAGGGATTCAGAGCGGGGAGGGAGTGGAAGTACACCTCGCGAAATAACAAGCCCCGGTGATCTGCGCGGGGAGCGCTGACGCACATAGCGCGGTGTAGCGGAGATTGGAGAGACAGAGGGGCAGGATCTGAGCGGGGAAGGCGCCAGGGTGCTTGCAGCCAGCTCCCGGGAAGGAAAAAGAAAAAAAAAAGCGCGCGCTTTCTTCAGCAGTCTTAAAGAGACAGGAGCCCAGTGGAGGAGCCGGATCGCCCTGGCACACTCAGCCCAGCAGGCTGGGAGTCCTAGGGAGTTTCGACCCCTTAGCTGGCGATTGGGAAAGGGTGGCCGCACATCGACTTCCCAAAGAGATCAACAGCCTCCCACTCGTTCCCACCCCGGCCAGAGCTATAAAGGGCCCTGCAGAGCGGCACAGCCATGGCTTCAGAATAGTGGAGCAACAGCTCCACCTACAGCATCCCCACAGAATCTATTCCTGGTGGGCGTTATTTTTTTTGTTTTGTTTTCTTTTTTGTTTTTTTGTTTTGTTTTTTCTTTTTTCTTTTCTGTCTTTTTTCTTTTTTTTTTCTTTCTTTCTTTCTTTTTGTCTCTTTTTAAAGTCTTAGAGAGCCCAGCTGACATACGTAGCAACTACCAGCGACAACTATAGCCATGAAAAGACAGAGGAATATGGTCCAGACTAAAATCAACCAGACAACCCCAGAGAGGGAGCCTGAAGGGATGGAAATGCACAGTCTTCCTGAAAAAGAATTCAGAATAAAAGTCATAACCATGCTGATGGATCTACAGAGAAATGTGCAAGAGCTGAGGGAGGAAGTGAGGGAAGTGAGGAAAGACAAGGCAGAAATGAGACAAGTGATCGATGGGCTTAACACCAGACTGGATGAGATGTAAGAGACTGTTAATGGAATAGAAATCAGAGAAGAGAAATACAGAGAAGCTGAGGCAGAAAGAGATAAAAGGATATCTAGGAATGAAAAAATATTAAGAGAACTGTGTGACCAATCCAAACGGAACAATATTCGCACTATAGGAGTACCAGAGGAAGAAGACAGAGAAAAAGGGATAGAAAGTGTCTTTGAAGAAATAATTGCTGAAAACTTTCCCTCACTGGGGAAGGAAATAGTCTCGCAGTCCACGGAAGCGCACAGATCTTCCAACACAAGGGACTCAAGGAAGACAAAACCAAGACACAAAATAATTAGATTGGCAAAGGTCAAACATAAAGACAGAGTATTAAAGGCAGCTAGAGAGAGAAAAAAGATCACCTACAAAGGAAAACCCATCAGACTATCATCAGACTTCTCAACAGAAACCTTACAGGCCAGAAGAGAATGGCATGATATATTTAACGTTATGAAACAGAAGGGCCTCGAACCAAGAATATTGTATCCAGCACGATTATCATTTAAATATGACAGAGGGATTAAACAATTTACAGACAAACGAAAGTTGAGAGAGTTTGCCTCTTATAAACTACCACTACAGGATATCTTAAATGGACTGCTCTAGAGGGAAGCACCCCTAAGGCTAAAAAGATGTCACCAGAGAAAATAAAATCATAGCAAAGAAAGCAGACCATGCAAATACTAACAAAAGGCAAAGAATAAAACTCCTAGTATATAAAGAATGGAGGAGGAAGAATAAGAAGGGAGAGAAATAAAGAAACATCACATGGTGTTTACAATAACTTAACAAGAAAGTTAAGTTAAATCGTGACATAGTAAAGAAGCAACCCTTGAACCTTTGGTAACCACGAATCTAAAGCCAGCAATGGCAATAAGTACATATCTATCAATAATCACCCTAAATGTAAATGGACTGAATGCACCAATCAAAAGACACAGAGTAACAGAATGGATAAAAAAGCAAGACCCATCTATATGCTGCTTACAAGAGACTCACCTCAAACCCAGAGATATACACAGACTAAAAGTGAAGGGATGGAAAAAGATATTTCATGCAAACAACAAAGACAAAAAAGCAGGTGTTGCAGTACTTGTATCAGACAAAACAGACTTCAAAATGAAGAAAGTAGCAATAGATAAAGAAGACATTACATAATGACAAAGGGGTCAGTCCAACAAGAAGATATAACCATTGTAAATATATATGCACCCAACACAGGAGGGCCAGCATATGTGAAACAAATACTAACAGAATTAAAGGAGGAAATAGAGAGCAATGCATTCATTTTAGGAGACTTCAACACACTACTCACTCCAAAGGACAGATCAACCAGACAGAAAATAATTAAAGACACAGAGGCACTAAACAACACAACTAGAACAGATGGACCTAACAGAAATCTACAGAACTCTGCACCCAAAAGCAACAGGATACACATTCTTCTCAAGTGCACATGGAACATTTTCCAGAATAGACCAGACACTAGGCCACAAAAAGAACCTCAGTAATTTCAAAAATATTGAAATCCTACCAAACAACTTTTCAGAACACAAAGGTATAAAACTAGAAATAGATTTTAGAAAGAAATCAAAAAGGCTCACAAATACATGGAGACTTAACAACATTCTCCTAACAAATCAATGGGTTAACGACCAAATCAAAACAGAAATCAAAGAATATATGGAGACTAATGACAACAACAACACAAAGCCACAACTTCTGTGGGACGCAGCAAAGGCAATTCTAAGAGGAAAGCATATTGCAATCCAGGCCTATTTAAAGAAGGAAGAACATTACCAAATGAATAGTCTAAAGACACAATTACTGAAATTGGAAAAAGAAGAACAAATGAGGCCCAAAGTCAGCAGAAGGAGGGACATAATAAAGATCAGAGAAGAAATAAATAAAATTGAAAAGAATAAAACAATAGAAAAAATCAATGAAACCAAGAGCTGGTTCTTTGAAAAAATAAACAAAATAGATAAACCCCTAGCCAGACTCATTAAGAGAAAAAGAGAATCTACACACATAAACAGAATCAGAAATGAGAAAGGAAAAATAACGACGGACCCCACCAAAATACAAAGAGTTATAAGAGAATATTATGAGACTCTATATGCTAAAAAGCTGGAAAAAATAGAAGAAAAGACAACTTCTTAGAAAAATACAACCTCCTAAGACTGACCAAGCAAGAAACAGAAAAACTAAACAGACCAATCACCAGCAACGAAATTGAAGCAGTAATCAAAAAACTACCCAAGAACAAAACCCCCGGACCAGATGGATTCACCTCTGAATTCTACCAGACATATAGAGAAGAAATAACACCCATTCTCCTTAAAGTTTTCCAAAAAATAGAAGAGGAGGGAATACTTCCAAACTCATTCTATGAAGCCAGCATCACTCTAATACCAAAACCTGGCAAAGACCTCACCAAAAAAGAAATTTACAGACCAATACTCTTGATGAACATACATGCAAAAATAATCAAAATTTTAGCAAACCGAATTCAAAAATACATCAAGAGGATCATACACCATGATCAAGCGGGATTCATCCCAGGGATGCAAGGATGGTACAACATTCGATAATCCATCAACATCATCTACCACATCAACAAAAAGAAGAACAAAAACCACATGATCATCTCCATAGATGCTGAAAAAGCATTTGACAAAATTCAGCATCCATTCCTGATTAAAACTCTCAACAAAATGGGTATAGGAGGCAAATACCTCAACATCATAAAGGCCATATATGACAAACCCACAGCTAGCATCATACTTAACAGAGAGAAGCTGAAAGCTTTTCATCTAAGATCAGGAACAAGACAGGGATGCCCACTCTCTCCACTGTAATTCAACATAGTAGTGGAGGTCCTAGCCATGGCAATCAGACAAAACAAAGACATACAAGGCATCCAGATTGGTAAAGAAGAAGTCAAATTGTCACTATTTGCAGATGACATGATACTGTACATAAAAAACCCTAAAGACTCCACTCCAAAACTACTAGAACTAATATCTTAATTCAGCAAAGTTGCAGGATACAAAATTAACACACACAGAAATCTGTTGCTTTCCTAACACTAACGATGAGCTAACAGAAAGAGAAATCAGAAAAACATTTCCATTCACAATTGCATCAAAAAGAAGAAAATACCTAGGAATAAACCTAACGAAGGAAGTGAAAGACCTATACCCTGAAAACTACAAGACACTCCTAAGAGAAATTAAAGAGGACACTAACAAATGGAAATTCATCCCATGCTCTTGGCTAGGAAGAATAAATATTGTCAAAATGACTATACTACCTAAAGCAATCTACAGATTCAATGCAATCCCTATCAAACTACCAACAGCTTTCTTCAATGAACTCGAACAATTAATTCTAAAATTCATATGGAACCACAAAAGACCCCGAATAGCCAAAGCAATCCTGAGAAGGAGGAATAAAACAGGGGGAATTATGCTCCCTGACTTTAAGCTCTACTACAAAGCCACAGTAATCAAGACAATTTGGTATTGGCACAAAAACAGACCCACAGACCAGTGAAACAGAATAGAAAATCCAAACATTAACCCAAACATATACAGTCTATTAATATTTGATAAAGGAGCCTTGGATATACAATGGGGAGATGACATCCTCTTCAGCAGCTGGTGTTGGAAAAACTGGACAGCTACATGTAAGAGAATGAAGCTGGACTACTGTCTAGCCCCATACACAAAGGTAAACTCAAGGTGGATCAAAGACCTGAATGTAAGTCATGAAACCATAAAACTCTTAGAAAAAAACATAGGCAAAAATCTCTTGGACATAAACATGAGCGACTTCTTCATGAACATATCTCCCTGCGCAAGGGAAACAAAAGCGAAAATGAACAAGTGGGATTATATCAAGCTGAAAAGCTTCTGTACAGCAAAGGACACTATCAGTAGAACAAAAAGACATCCTACAGTATGGGAGAATATATTCATAAATGACGTATCTGATAAAGGGTTCACATCCAAAATATATAAAGAACTCACGCACCTTAACAAATAAAAGCAAATAATCCAATTAAGAAATGGGCAGAGGACATGAATAGACACTTCTCTAAAGAAGAAATTCAGATGGCCAACAGGTACATGAAAAGATGCTCCACATCGCTAATCATCAGAGAAATGCAGATTAAAACCACAGTGAGATATGACCTCACACCAGTGAGGATGGCCAACATCCAAAACACAAACAACAACAAATGTTGGCGAGGATGTGGAGAAAAGGGATCCCTCCTACACTGCTGGTGGGACTGCAAATTAGTTCAACCATTGTGGAAAGCGGTATGGAGGTTCCTCAAAAAACTCAAAATAGAAATACCATTTGACCCAGGAATTCCACTCCTAGGAATTTACCCTAAGACTGAAGCAGCCCAGTTTGAAAAAGACATACGCACCCCTATGTTTATTGCAGCACTATTTACAATAGCCAAGAAATGGAAGCAACCTCAGTGTCCATCAGTAGATGAATGGATAAAGAAGATGTGGTACATAAACACAATGGAATATTATTCATCCATAAGAAGAAAACAAATCCTACCATTTGCAACAACATGGATGGAGCTAGAGGGTATTATGCTCAGTGAAATAAGCCAAGCCGAAAAAG
The DNA here is from genome assembly GCA_032199065.1 of Smutsia gigantea. Taxonomy (NCBI): domain Eukaryota; kingdom Metazoa; phylum Chordata; class Mammalia; order Pholidota; family Manidae; genus Smutsia; species Smutsia gigantea. The sequence continues at coordinate 311,041 of JAVSCE010015262.1, forward strand.
ACAAATATCAAATGATTTCACTCATATGTGGAGTATAGAAACAAAGAAAAAAAACTGAAGGAAGAAAACAGCAGCAGACTCACAGAACCCAAGAACGGACTAATAGTTACCAAAGGAAAGGGGACTGGGGAAGATGGGTGGGAAGGGAGGCATAAGAGGGAAAAAGGGGCATTACGATTAGCAGACGTAATGTTGGGGGGGCATGGGGAGGGCTGTACAACTCAGAGAAGACAAGTAGTGATTCTATAGCATCTCACTACGTTGATGGACAATGACTGTAATGCGGTGGGTGGGGGGGACCTGATGAACGGGTAATTTAATAACCATAATATTGCACATGTAATTGTAGATTAATGATACCAAAATAAATTATATAAAATAAAATTTAAATTTAAATTTAAATTTAAAAAAAAGAAATTATTGTTCTGAAACAGCAACAGACTCACAGACTCCAAGAAGGGACTAGTGGTTACAAAAGGGAAGGGTGTGGGAGGGCGTGTGGGGAGGGAGGAAGAAGGGGATTGAGGAGGATTACATTTTGTACACATGGTGTGGGGGGTCCTGGGGAAGACAGTGTAGCACAGAGAAGGCAAATAGTGAATCTGCAGCATCTTACTACACTGATGGACAGTGACTGCAATGGGGCATGGGGGGGACTCGATAATATGGGTGAATGTAGTAACCACATTGTTTTTTCATGTGAAACCTTCATAAGAGTGTGTATCAATAATATTTTAATAAAAAATAAAAATAAATAAATAAAAAGAAATTATTTTTCTGACACTATTAAACCCAACTTGGAAAATTTGACTATTCATCTTTATAATTTTAATAAAGTTTTACATTTTACATCTATTCTCATATCCTGGAACTTCATTCTGTGATCATTATATTCAGCTTTGATGCCTCAACCAAATACTAATTTTAAGACTCCTCTACTTGTTACTCAGCCAAAGGTATGTTTGGTGTATCTCTGGTTAAAATATAATTGGATAAAAGAATAAAAGCCTGAAAAGTGATATGCTATTATGTTACAAATGATCCCTAGATTTTAGGATTCTGGGTAAATTGTAACTCTAGCTTTACAATTTTCTACATTTTCAAAATTGTCTACAATGAGCATGCATTATTTTTATAATGTGAATGAGTGTCTCTTTTAAAGTTATAGAAGTAGGTGTTATATCCTTCATTCAGAAAAAAACGTTTACTATTATACTACATTTAAAACCTGAGTGATTAATTAAATGATCTGAAAAAAGAAGAGTAGAGCCAATACTAAAATCGAGGGTTCTGCCAATGTCCAGACCCATTGCTAGTTGAATGAAATGTAAAGGTTCTTCAGAATATAATTTTTTTAATGTATATAATTAGGCAAATGCCTCCATCATTTCACAGCATGAGTTTTCAAAGTTCATATGACAAATCAAATCAAGATCACTGAAAGTAAACCAAAGTTTATCTCAAAAGAGGAACATATTTCTTTAAAAGAAAATTAAAACTTATAGAGAAGGTGGATTCATGGTGGCACCCCAGTTTCTGAAACTCTCTACTCCTGAAAGCAAACTGATCAACCAGATAAAGGAATGAAAAAACCCACAGACAATATCTTCATCCAAAGCAGGTGATGGGGAATCCCCGGGAGCCCTGCAGCAACAGACCTGGCCCAGATTCAGCAGACAAATATGGAAACTGTGGAAGAGAAAGGGTCTCACCCCCAAAGGGTGGACCCTTACCCTGAGTGGAGACATCAAAAAACAACTGGTAAACTGGGAATGTCAGCACAGAAGCTTGACTTTAGGGTGAATGCCAAAACTGTGAGTTCACGAGCAGCTCCAACACAATACTGTGATAATTTAAGCCAGATTTGTCCAATAGAAATATGATGTGAGCCATACATGTAATTTTAAATTTTCTAGTAGCTACATTAAAAAAAAAGAAATTTTGATGATATACTTTGTTCAACCCACTATATGCAAAATATCATTCACTATGCAATCAATATAAAAAAATTATTAATAACATTTTACATTCTTTCTTATATTAAATCTTTAAAACCTAGTGTCTGTTTATACTTAAAATACACCTAAATCCAGAACAGCTACATTTCAAGTACTCCACACCTACATGTGGCTAGTGGCTACTGTACTGAACAATACAGGCTTAAACCTTCAATAATTTCAGAAATAGGTAGTAAAAAATCCTTTCTGGAACGGTAGAGAATAAGATGCTTGGATGAGAATCCAAACTGAATAAGGCAGGAACATGTAAGGGGAGGAAGACAACTTTAGACCATAGGGGGAATGGGGCCCAGACAGAGCAGACCCCAGAAAGTACTGTAACTGCAAAACAAATTTGCAATCAGCTTCTGACTCCAAGAAACTAAGAGAAACTTCAGCAAAAGACTTAAAGGTGTGCATTGCATATGCTTAATGTAAAGCTAGACTAAAAGAGTAATTTATTAGCATATAAATATTGCATGTTCTGATAATGTATTAAGCTGGCACAAAATAAGAGAAGGAAGAAAAAAGTGAAATATAAGCTATATTTGCCAACTGGCTGGGAGCAAATCAAGATAGCAGGAGCTAAGCTCATTAAGAATACAAAGACTTGATTGAAGAAAAAGATGGCGGCATGAGTAGGGTGGCAGAAAAGTCCTCCCAAAACCATATATATTTTGAAAATACAGCAAATACAACTATTCCTAGAAGAATGACCAGAAGATACAGAACACCAGGCAGGCAACATCTGCAAGAACCCAACATCTCACAGAAAAGGGTAAGATACAAAGCCGTGACTCAGTGGGACCTGAGCACTCCCCCCACCCCAGCTCACCAGCGGGAGGAAAAGAATCAGAGTGGGGAGGGAGTGGAAGCACAGGACTGCTAAATAGCCAGCCCTAGTAATCTGCACTGGGAGCACAGACACACATTGCATGGTGCTCTGGATATTAAAGGAGTGAAAAGAAAATTCTGAGACTAAGACTGTGAACAGTTTCCCACAGCTGGCTGCCCTAGGACAAAAGAAAAACAGGTGCTTTAAAAGTCTTAAAGGGACAAGAGTTTAACAGGTGGACAAAATCATCCTGGCACACTCAGCCCAGCAGGCTGGGAACTTTAAGGAACTTCAGGCACCCTAACCCCTTGGTTAGCAATGCAACTCCGAGGCCCCTCACAGCAATAGGCAGCCTGCAATTTCTTCCCCTGCTCCAGCAGTGCAAGCAAACTGGCTGACTGGCCATTTCTGCAACAGTTGGGGAGCAGCCCAGCCCAGAGCCACCACACAGCTTAACACAGAGGCTTCTCCCTGTGCGCAGCTAACTGGTGCAGACCCAGAGGCTCCTACCTGTGTGCAGTTGACAGGCACAGACAGTGGAGACAGGCGTGGAGTCCAAAGGCACAAAGGGGCTCTGTCTTCATGGCAGAACATGCATCACTCGCCTGCTACCCCCGCCAGTGCCCTAGGCCATCCCGAGGGCCGCCCCACCCATGGCAGCTTAGGGGATTAACCCAGAGGCTGCTCACTGCATGTGGTTGACCAGAACAGACAGAGGAGATGGACCCGGAGACTGGGAAGCATGAAGGGGCCTTGTACTTGGGGCAGACACACACGCTGCTGGCCTGTGACTCCCACCAGTGCGGCAAGCCATCCCAAGAGCCACACCATCCACAGCAACCTAGGGGATTAACCCAGAGGTTGCTCCCTGTGTGCAGTAAACTGGCACAGAGAGAGGAGACAGACAAAATGACCAGCAAGCAGGAAGGGACTTTCTTCTCCCAGCTGACACAAGTGCCACTCACTGGCAACCACTCCCATCGCCATGAAAAGGCAGAATTACCTTGTTCAGTCCAAAATCCCTGAAACACCAGAGAGAGGGCCTGGTGAGACTGAAATCACCAATCATCCTGAAAAATAATTCAAAATAAAAGTCATAAGCATGCTGATGGAGCTATAGAGAAATATTCAAGAGCTAAGGGATGAATTCAGAAGGGAGATAACAGAAATGCAACAAACAATGGAAGGATTTAAGACCAGCCTGGATGAGGTGGAAGAGACTGTTAATGGAATAGAAGTCAGAGAACAGGAAAACAGAGAAGCTGAGGCAGAGAGAGATAAAAGGATCTCTAGGAATGAAGGAATATTAAGAGAACTGTGCAAATAATCCAAATGGAATAATATTCACATTATAGGGGTACCAGAAGAAGAAAATTAAGAAAAATGGATAGAAAGTGTCTTTGCAGAAATAATTGCTGAAAACTTCCCCAATATGGGGAAAGAAGTAGTCTCTCAGACCATGGAAGTCCACAGATCTCCCAACACAAGAGACCCAAGGAGGACAACACCAAAACATATAATAATTAAAATGGCAAAGATGAAAGACAAGAACAGAGTATTAAAAGCAGCCAGAGAGAGAAAAAAGATGACCTACAAAGGAAAACCCATCAGGCGATAATCAGACTTCTTAGCAGAAACCTTACAGGCCAGAGGGGAATGGCATGATATATTCAATGCAATGAAACAGAAGGGCCTCGAACGAAGAATACTGTAACCAGCAAGATTATCATATAAATTTGAAGGAGGGATTAAACAATTGCCAGATAAGCAAAAGTTGAGGGAATTTACCTCACACAAACCATCTCTACAATGTATTTTAAAGGGACTGCTCTAGATGGAAGTATGCCTAAGGAAAAATAGCTGTCAACAGAGAAAATAAAACCACAGCAAAGAAAGTAGACCAACCAAATACTAACTAAATACAAAATAAAATCAACAATCCACAAAATCAGTCAAGTGAAACACAAAGAGTACAGAATAAAACACCTAACATATAAAGAGTGGAGGAGGAAGAAAAAGAAGGGAGATAAATAAAGAATCATCAGACTACTAGCATAATAAGTGAGTTCACTTAGATGGTTAGATAGTAAAGAAGCAGCCCTTGAACCTTGGTAACCATGAATCCAAAGCATGCAATGGCAATAAGTACATATCTATCCATAATCACCCTAAATGTAAATGGACTGAATGCACCAATCAAAAGACACAGTGTAATAGGATGGATAAAAAAGCAAGACCCATCTATATGGTGCATAAAAGAGACTTCCTTCAAACCCAAAGACATACACAGACTAAAAGTGAAGGGATGGAAAAAGCTATTTCATGCAATGAATAGGGAGAAAAAGGCAGATGTTGCAGTACTTGTATAAGACAAAATAGACTTCAAAACAAAGAAAGTAACAAGAGAAAAAGGACATTACATAATGATAAAGGGGTCAGTCCAACCAGAGAATATAACCATTATAAATATCTACGCACCCAACCCAGGAGCACCTACATATATGAAACAAATACTAACAGAATTAAAAGGAGAAACAGAATGCAATGCATTCATTTTTGGAGACTTCAGCACACCACTCATTCCAAAGCACAGATCAACCAGACAGAAAATAAGTAAGGACACAGAGGCACTGATCAACACACTAGAACTGATGGACATAACAAACATCTACAGAAATCTACACCCAAAAGCAGAAGGATACATATTCTTCTCAAGTGCACATGGAACATTTTCCAGAATAGACCACATACTAGGCCACAAAAAGAGCCTCAGTAAATTCAAAAGATTGAAATTGTACCAAACAACTTCTCAGATCACAAAGGTATAAAACTAGAAATAAATGGTACAAAGAAAACAAAAAGGCTCAGAAACACATGGAGGCTTAACATGCTCCTAAATAATCAATGTATCAATGACCAAATTAAAACAGAAATCAAGCAATATATGGAGACAAATGAAAACAACACCACAATGTCCCAACTTTTGTGGGATGCAGCGAAGGCAGTTCTAAGAGGGAAGTATATAGCAATCCATGCCTATTTAAAAAAAGAAAAACAATTCCAAATGAATAATCTAAATTCACAATTATTGAAACTGGAAAAAGAAGAACAAATGAGGCCCAAAGCCAGCAGAAAGAGGGACACAATAAAGATCAGAGAAGAAATAAATAAAATTGAGAAGAATAAAACAATAGAAAAAATTAATGAAACAAAGAGCTGGTTCTTTGAGAAAATAAACAAAACAGATAAACCCCTAGCCACACTTATTAAGAAAAAAAAAGAGAATCTACACACATAAAAAGACTCAGAAAGGAGAAAGGAAAAATCACTACAGACACCGCAGAAATACAAACAATTATTAGAGAATACTATGAAAAACTATATGCAAACAAACTGGATAACCTAGAAGAAATGGACAACTTTCTAGAAAAATACAACCTTCCAAGACGGACCAAGGAAGAAACAGAATATCTAAACAGACCAATTACTACCAAGGATATTGAATCAGTAATCAAAAAATTACCCAACAACAAAACCCGAAACCAGATAGATTCACCACTGAATTTTATCAGACATTTATACAAGACATAATACCCATTCTCCTTAAACTTTTCCAAAAAATAGAAGAGGAGGGAATACTTCCACACTAATTCTATAAAGCCAGAATCACCACAACACCAAAACCAGTCAAAGACACCACAAAAAAAGAAAACTACAGACCAATATCCCTGATGAACATAGATGCAAAAATTCTCAACACAATATTAGCAAACCAAATTCAAAAATACACCAAGAGGATCATACACCATGAACAAGTGGGAGTCATCCCAGGGATGCAAGGATAGTACAACATTCGAAAATCCATCAACATCATCCACCACATCAACAAAAAGAAGGACAAAAACCACATGATTATCTCCATAGATGCTGAAAAAGCATTCAACAAAATTCAACATCCATTCATGATAAAAACTCTCAACAAAATGGGTATGGAGGGCAAGTTACCTTAACATAATAAAGGCCATATATGACAAACTCACAGTCAACATCATACTTAACAGGCAGAAGCTGAAACCTTTTCCTCTAACATCAGGAACAAGACAAGGATGCCCACTCTCCTCACTTTTATTCAACAGAGTACTGGAGGTCCTAACCACGGCAATCATACAACACAAAGAACTAAAAGGCACCTAGATTGGTAAGGAAGACGTCAAACTATCACTGTTTGCAGATGATATAATATTGTACATAAAAAAACCCTAAAGACTCCACTCCAAAACTACTAGAACTAATATCTGAATTCAGCAAAGTTGTGGGATACAAAATTAATACACAGAAATCTGTTGCTTTCCTATACACTAACAATGAGCTAACAGAAAGAGAAATCAGGAAAACAATTCCATTCAAAATTTCATCAAAAAGAATAAAATACCTAGGAAGAAACCTAACAAAGGAAGTGAAAGACCTATACCCTGAAAACTACAAAACACTCCTAAGAGAAATTAAAGAGGACACTAACAAATGGAAATGCATCCCATGCTCTTGGCTAGAAGAATGAATATTGTCAAAATGGCCATGCTGCCTAAAGCAATCTACAGATTCAATGCAATCCCTATCAAAATACCAACAGCATTCTTCAACAAACTGGAACAAACAGTTCTAAAATTCATATAGAACCACAAAAGACCCCAAATAGCCAAAGCAATCCTGAGAAGGAAGAATAAATCAGGGTGGATCTCGCTTCCCAACTTCAAGCTCTACTACAAAGCCACAATAATCAAGACAATTTGGTACTGGCAAAAGAACAGACCCATAGAGCAGTGGAACAGAATAGAGAGTCCAGATATTAACCCAAGCATATATGGTCAATTAATATGATAAAGGAGCCATGGATATACAATGGGGAAATGACAGCCTCTTCAACAGCTGGTGCTGGCAAAACTGGACAGTTACATGTAAGAGAATGAAACTGGATTATTGTCTAACCCCATAGACAAAAGTAAACTCAAAATGGATCAAAGACCTGAATGTAAGTCATAAAACCATAAAACTATTAGAAAAAAACATAGGCAAAACTCTCTTGAATATAAATATGAACAACTTCTTCATGAACATATCTCCACAGTCAAGGGAAACAAAAAGCAAAAATGAACAAGTTGGACTATAGCAAACTAAAAAGCTTCTGTAAAGCAAAGGACATCATCAATAGAATAAAAAGGCATCCTACAGTATGGGAGACTATATTCATAAATGACATATCTGATAAGGTATTGACATCCAAAATATACAAAGAGTTCATGCACTTCAACAAACAAAAGCAAATAATCCAATTAAAAAATGGGCAGAGGATCTGAACAGACACTTCTCCAAAGAAGAAATTCAGGTGGCCAACAGGCACATGAAAAGATGCTCCACATCGCTGATCATCAGGGAAATGCAAATTAAAACCACAATGAGATATCACCTCATACCAGGAATTCCACTCCTAAGAATTTACCCTAAGAATGTAGAAGCCCAGTTTGAAAAAGACATATGCACTCCTATGTTTATCGCTGCACTATTTACAATAGCCAAGAAATGGAAGCAACCTAAGTGTCCATCAGTAAGATGAATGGATAAAGAAGATGTGGTACATATACACAATGGCATATTAATCAGCCATAAAAAGAAAACAAATACTACCATTTGCAACAACATGGATGGAGCTAGAGGGTATTATGCTCCATGAAATAAGCCAGGCAGAGAAAGACAAGTATCAAATGATTTCATTCATTTGTGGAGTATAAGAACAAAGAAAAAAATGAAAGAACAAAACAGCAGCAGACTCACAGAACCCAAGAATGGACTAAGAGTTCCCAAAGGGAAAGGGTCTGGGGAGGATGGATGGGAAGGGAGGGATAAGGGGAATAAGGGGCATTATGATTAGCATGCATAATGTGGGGGTGTCCACGGGGAAGGCAGTATTGCACAGAGAAGACAGGTAGTGACTCTATAGCATCTTACTACACTGGTGGACAGTGACTGTAATTGGATATGTGGTGGGGACTTGATAATGGGGGGAATCTAGTAACCCCAATGTTGCTCATGTAATTGTATATTAATAATAGCAAAAAAAAGAAAAAGACCAATAGAAAACATAAATAAGTAAATAAATAAAAATAAACACACAAAACAACAACAAAAATAGCACAAAGACTTAAAAATACTGGTAATTGAACCTGTATTATAGAGGAGAAACAGTGAGAGAGGAGGTTATAATACAACTTTAATATTGCTTATAGTAAACCAACAGACAATATCTAGAGAGAGAACAAAGAATATGAGTATAAAGCAGTCTTGCAACTTCAGCATTATTGACACTTTGTTGTGGGGCAGGTGGGCTCTCCTGTGCATGGGATGATGTTTAGCAGCATCCCTGGCCTGGCAATCAGTAGCACCTACACTAGTGATGATCAAAACTACTTCCAGACATTGTCAAGTGTATCCTGGGAGGCAAAATTATCCCTAGCTGAGAACCACTGGAAAAATAGTGTCAATATAAATGTAATCAATATAACCAAAACCCAAACCTTGCTAAATAACAAGAGATACCTCCTTTATAAAAGACCAAAGAAAACAAATTGCACAGCAAAAGATTTTGGATTTGGATATGTATAGTATAAATCATTAAATAACAAAAGACAATAGTGTAGAAGAGAAAACAAACCTTCTGTTATATCAGTAAGTATAAATCATATAAATCGGTTTAATTCACTCACTAAAATATGAAGAATTTTACAGCAGCTAAAAAAGCAAAATCTAAATCTATGCTGTATGCAAGCAATACAGCTAAATCAAAATGACTTTAAAAGTAAAGCATAAAAGAATAAAAGGGTATGGGCAAAGATATATCAGGCAAACACAAATGAAAAGAAAGCAGAGTTCTCTTAGTCACATGCAAAGCAAAATTCAATCCAAGTAACATAGCGTGAGACAAAATAATGTGTTCTAGTGTTAATAGTCACAAACCATAATGAAGATACAGGATTTACTAACACCTATTTACCAAATGACACAGCAGCAACTTTCATACAGCAGAAACTGCATGAGATTAAAAGGAGAGATAGAAACCCACTAATAAGAGGCAACTAGCACTCTTGGTAACCCTGGATAGTTCCAGTGAGCAAATGATTAGGATATAGAGTGCAATCAGAAAGGTAGATAATATACACCCAACTCTTGTATCCTGATAGAGAATACATCCTAATATAATAAGACAAAAAAAGCACTTGGGAATTTTTTTTAATTAAGTAATATATTTGCCATTAAATAATAACAATGCAATAAAATTGGAAAATAATGGTAACAATACACTCTGTGAGACAGAGCTAAAGCAGTGCTCAGAGGACAGTGCATTGCATTAGATGCCCACAGCAATAAAGATCAAAATGAATTAAACATCCAACTTCTTAAGATACAGTAAAACCAATACTTTCATTTAAATATTTTTCCTAGTCAATATATACAAAATCAACACAACTTTGTTTTCCCTCAAGAGTTGAGCAACTTACGAAAGTTGTAACAATAAGACAAAAATTATACTCTAATTTCACTGTATGAAACATTTAAATATATCTCACCTTTCTTGCTAAACAACAAAAAATTAACCCTAAATCTAATCTAATCATGCTTCTACAAATTTCCAACAAGAAACAGAACAGCTGAGCATGTTAAACTCAAAGATAAAGTCAGTAAAATTCAGACTATGAGAAACTTTACAGGGCAATCTACTTTCTTTGACAAAAGAAGGGATAGGAGAGATGGTGTAAAAACCAAAAAAGTAAAAGTGACTTAACTATCAACCATCATAAGTATGAATCTAAATTGGATCCAGATTCAGTTAAATAAAACTACAAAATAATAATAAGGGATATTTGATAATATCAAGAAACTATTGTTAGATGAAATAATGGTATTGTTTATGGTAAAAAAAAGATATATGTATAATTTTTATGGTAGAAAGAATATAATGTCTGGAATTTGCTTCAGATTAACTTGGGGGGGAAGAAGGGAGGAATGGATGGATAGGCGTGTGGATGGAGAATTGTCCATGGGTTCACACTTATGGAAGATGAGCAATGGGAACATGGGTATTCACTATATTATTCTGCTTATTTCCGTATTCATTCAAAATTCTTCACAAAAAAAAGCATATGTAGATAAAGCAGTTTTCACACAATAAAGAACAAATTCCACATATATGTGTATTCTAGTTTTCAAATGTTTTATATGTTGCTATGATAGATAAAATTCAAATTGACTTAAAAAAAAATACTGCTGGGAAAAATGGGCAGAGGAGCTGAACAGACACTTGTCCAAAGAAGAAATTCAGATGGCCAACAGGTACATGAAAAGATGCTCCACATCACTAATCATCAGAGAAATGAAAATTAAAACCACAATGAGATATCACCTCACACCAGCTGGGATGGCCAACATCCAAAACACAAACAACCACAAATGTTGGTGAGGATGGGGAGAAAAGGGAACCCTCCTACACTGCTGGTGGGAATGTAAACTAGTTCAACCATTGGGGAAAGCAGTATGGAGGTTCCTCAAAAAAACTCAAAATAGAAATACCATTTGACCCAGGAATTCCATTCCTAGGAATTTACCCTAAGAATACAGCAGCGCAGTTTGAAAAAGACATATGCACCCCTTTGTTTATCGCAGCACTATTTACAATAGCCAAGAAATGGAAGCAACCTAAGTGTCCATCAGTAAGATGAATGGATAAAGAAGAGATGGAATATTATTCAGCCATAAGAAGAAAACAAATCCTACCATTTGCAACAACATGGATGGAGCTAGAGGGTATTACGCTCAGTGAAATAAGCCAGGTGGAGAAAGACAAGTACCAAATGATTTCACTCAGCTGTGGAGTATAAGAACAAAGCAAAAACTGAAGGAACAAAACAGCAGCAGACTCACAGAACCCAAGAATGGACTAAAAGTTACCAAAGGGAAAGGGACTGAGGAGGGTGGGTGGGAAGGGAGGGATAAGGGGGGAAAAGGGGCATTACAACATAATGTAGTGGGAGGGGGGACATGGGAAAGGCAGTATTTACAGAGAAGACAAGTAATGATTCTATAGCATCTTACTATTCTGATGGACAGTGACTGTAATGGGGTATGTGGGGGGGACTTGATAATAGGGGGTCTAGTAACCATGATGTTGTTCAAGTGATTGTACATTTACTATACCAAAATTAAAAATTAAAAAAAAATACTGCTGGGCAGGGCAGCGAGGCAGTGGGAGGAGAGGGATAGGAGGAAGGTGGTCAAAGTACAAAATTTCAGTTGTAAGATAAATAAGTACTAGGGATTTAATGTACAACATGATGGTATAGTTAACACATTTATCATACATAGCAAAGTTGTTACAAGAGCAGATCCTAAGAGCTCTCATTGTAGAAGAAATTTCCTCTTTTCCATTTTTTTTTTATTATATCTCCATGAGATGACAGATATCAGCTAGACCTATTGTGGTAAATCATCTCACATATATGTAAATCAAGTTACGTTATATACCTTATATTTAAACAGTGATGTATGTCAATTATTTTTCAATAAAACAAGAAAAGAAAAGAAAATAAATAAGACATAAAAAAAGCACGGCTGGAACATAGTGGGGTCAAGGCCCAGAGGACTGAAAAGCAGAACTGGACTAAGGAGCAGCGTCAAACCACACTTCTAAGGAGACACAACATAAGTCATGGGCAGTGATCATACCACGTCATTAACATAAGTGCTCACAGGAGACCTCCTAACCATGGGGAATCTAAGAGTTCAGAACTAATTTTACAACTGCCTCTTATAATTTCTAAAATTAAATACTACTCTGCCCCTTAAATCTAAATAAGGCCATGTTTTATTACTCCAAACATTAACACAATTATTTAAAAGTTATCAATACATTTCATTGCCATAGAAAGATCCCAAAGTATATACATTTCAAAGAAAAGGAATGAAGTATCAGTTATACACACTTTAGTTAAGCAAATACAAGAAAACTGTGTATGAAAATGTAATCAAATTGGAAGGAAAAGGAAAAAAAAAAGGCACAGTGAATATCCAGAGCCTGCAACCAGCAGCTGTTAGTTTTCAAAATAAAACATCTTACCCTATAACATCAATCACCTTCAGAAGCTCAGAGTCAAGCAGCATGAAAGCAGAAATGGGCTCCCAGAGATTATCGCTCGCTATGATTTTCACATGCTGGAGACCTTGATAGTTTAGCATTCTTCTTAACACCTTTGAGGAGATAAACAGACATAGGAAAGCTTACAAATGAGTTCTCAGCTGTTGAATTACAACCAAGATAGCTAAAGTATCTTCAAAAGTCAGCATCCTGGACAATAGTGTCAATATTATTTCTCAATAAAAATGTGCCTCCTGTGGGAAATAAAAGATCATCATTAAGGTAATCTTCATGGGAATGTAAAAAGGAAAAAAAAACCATGAGGTAAAAATATCTTAGAAGGATTTTCCCTCTGACTTTAAAATTCTTTTTAATCATAGAGAATTTCAGTTGAAAGGTAGAATTTTTTTTAATCATAATAGTACTACCCAGAAATAACCATTATTATTTTGGCATGCACTCTTTCAGAAATGGTCTTATACAGACACAGTAATAATATTGGGATCAAATTAAGCATATCAATTGGTAAAATGCTTTAACCTAAAATTTCATTTTGAGTATTTTCCAATGTCTTTAAATATTCTGCCATTACTGAAAATATTATAGTTCTTAGTATTCTGCACCATACCTGAAGTAGAAATAAATATTCCATTGTTACCCTCAAGTCTTTTACACTTACAGACAGGATAGGCAATAAATTCTACCTATAGGACTATCCACCCAGGAAAATTAAAAATAAGACTAAATTCTAACAAGAAATAAATCAACAGAGCACAGAGGGCCTACTCTGGTATTTAGTACCATTCGTAGGCTCCATGAGGACTCTAAAAGAAGAACAAGATGGTGATCTCACCCCTACATGGCAAATCCGCAACACACAAAAACTAATAGGGTGAACTGGAAAACTAGAGAGCAGGTACACACCATAATGTATGGATTGCCAATATGTAAAACAAGAGCAGAGAAAAGGAGACATCATTTTACCCAGGACCAGAAGGATCAGATTTCAGAACAGAAGTAGTTCTGGGTAAATGGCTATGAATAAGCCCACTGCTATCCCCAACCATGTGGCACTGTCTAGCTCATAGTAGCAGGTGCTCAATAAATATCAGCTGAATTAATTAGGATAAGAACGAACAAAGAACTTCAAAGCTTGCTTTTCACATTCTAACTTCTGAACTAGGGAATTTTCAAATTAATGTGCTCTTTTCAGAGGCAAATAATAAAAGCTTTAATCAATTCCATGTTGTACTTTTACAATGGATGGTTTCTTAGAAATGATGTACTATGGTATTTTAGAAAATGAGGAGAAAATTAGCATAGCCATCCACGTTCATCTTTCAAACAAGGTCAGCTGAGTCCTAGGACACCCTGGAAGCGACTGGAACAGATTCTTAACAATAAATAGAAACCAACTCTCAAGATTCAGTTGGTCTGAGAATCCCTATCCCTCTATTAGGAGACCAATCTTGAGTCTCACCCTAAAATTCTTTTATTCTTACAGAAAGGAGGAAGAGCAACTTAGCCAAACGAGTATTTATCATCATGAATATACCTAGTTTTTCTAGTGCTATTCCTAGACCATCACCTCTAAAATTGTTTGCTTTTTTATATAGCATTTTCAAATAACATTCCAAAACATACAAGTCTATAAACTGTATTTTATAAATAAGTTTCCATTCCAAAGTCAGTATGAACAACAGCATTCTTTGACCAAAGAATGTATTTATCTAATGTATTTTCAAATGTTATTTGTGTTGTGGAACCCTTCTCCTCTCCCCAACCCAAGAAAAAAAACTTAGATGGAAACCTATTCATAAGATAATGAACAAGAAACTGGTTGAACTCAGCGAAGGTCCAGAAACTCAAGTATTCATTTCTACTTACCACCCTCAAATCCTAGATGGGGTTTTTCCAAACACAATTTAAAAACTACAACACTGAGAAACAGAGTAAATCATCAATACAATGCAAACAGCAAAAATAAAAAGAAACAATTGCTCTGTCATCCTTACTTAAATCACTTGTTTGTATTGTACTTACTTCTACTCTTAAAAATAAATCATTATTTCCAGAAACCATCTTACTATACTATATGGATTATATATTCATTAAGCTTATCAAATCTGAACACTACATTCACTTGCCATTACTGAATTCTTACCGATAGGCATTTTAACAAACTGAACACAGATTCTAATAAGATCTTGCTACAAAAATGACAAATACAAACTTACAGCTTTTATGTCCTAGGATATTTTACTGCAGATAAACTAAAGATTGAGAGAAGAGTAAATGAAACCCGAATTGTTTAAAACACTGATGACATGAGTCCTAAAACACCATTTAGTCTCTCAAACAAGTTAAGCAGAATTGGGATACAATGGAATCAGCAAGAAACTCTTAATAGTAAAAGAAAATAAAAACCACCTCAGTTGTAGATCATTGGTTAAAAAAAGAAAAAGGAAACCAGATTCTAACACTTCTAAGGCTGGCTTCAGATGTAATGAACACAACTAGAGAGACACATGTACAATCACAGAGGAAATCAAACTGTGCAATGTCAAATTCAAGTAGAAAAAGCATTCCCAACTCTTCACTACTGAGATGCTGCCACAACACCGTGCACCTGAGTGTTGGGTTACCAGGACATGTGCACTGACTTGCCTTCCGTTCTGTGCTCTTGCTGTTCTCATCAAACCTGTACTTACAGCAGCCATGACTTCCCACTAGCAACCCTTGTGCTTCAATCTCACACTAGCTCCTTGGGCCCAGTTCCCAAAACCACCCAATCACACTCTCACCACCTCAGTGGTAGTGTCTGCAGCCTGAGGTGACCCTGAGTTACCGGCTCTGGCTGCAATCCATCCTATCAAATCCTACAGCAAGAGGTTAGTTCCACTGTGCCACTACTTCAGTGAACATACTGGCCAAGAAATGGCTCAGTGGCTCCACCATCTAATCCATTTTTCACCACTTCCTCTTCCCCCAAATCCCTTTACTTCTTAATCTTCACTTCTTTGCAGTCATGCTCCTGCCTTAGCAACTTGGGGAGCTTCTTCCCAATGCATCTTGAAGGTTTCAACTACAGGTCACTTGCTCCAATGGACTTCCCTCACCCACCCAAGCAGAGGTGTCATCTCCACCCTGCACCTTCTGATAACATGTATGTGCATTATTCTGCTAGAGAAATTATGACTGATATTTTATTTGTCCATATGGGACTCAGTTCCCCCAAATGCAAACTCCTTTGGGGAAGAAACAGTATTTTTTATCCTTGTACTCCAAGCATGTGCACAATGCCTGACAAAGTAGGTGTTGACCAAGTGCTTACTGATTGAATTACTGAATAAACAAATGAAAGAAATTTAGTGGTATTAAAAACATGACACTCAATTTAAATAAAACTCTTTTAAAACTGAAACAAAATACAACCACAAAATTGTATTTCTTGGAGAAAAGACACATAAAACAGACATACGGAACTGAAAAGTAAGCTAGAGAGTATATCCACCCGAAGTTAAACTGCCATTTGTTTTCCATTGATATAAGGGGTTATTACTCTGTTTTTCCTTTTCCCAAAAATAGTAATGATAGTAGTTACCTCATATGACAGGTAATATGAATTAAATGGAGATAAATATTGAGGAAAAGTGGCTCAAAAAAGAACATGTTTTTCAAATGGTAGTGGCTGCCTATTTGCTAATCACAAATAGAAAGATACCACACCCCACTATAATAGGTTTTCCAAAGAAAACAGGAATGAGACTATATGCTAGAAATTTTGCTATAAGACTATGAAAGAAAAGAGCTACATTTTTTGAAGTCCCAGAAGTCTAAAATGATACAATTGTTTTTATAATGATTACCATAATTCCATAAATAATAAATTTTAAAATAGAAAAATTCAACACAACTCTTCAGACACATGCAATTTGGGGCTTACAGGGAATTACAATGATTGAATCAGGAACTTATACATTATTAAGATTTTGCTTGAATTTTTTGTCACAACAAGCAAAACAACTATACTGTAAAAATTACAGTGTTCCTACTGACCAAGGAAGAAACAAAATCTAAACAGACCAATTGCCAGCAATGAAATTGAATCAGTAATCAAAAACTACCCAAGAACAAAACCCCCGGGCCAGATGGATTCACCGCTGAATATTATCAGACATATGGAGAAGACATAATACCCATTCTCCTTAAACTTTTCCAAAAACAGAAAAGGAGGGAATACTTCCAAACTCATTCTATGAAGCCAGCATCACTCTAATACCAAAACCAGGCAAAGACACCACAAAAAAAGAAAATTACAGACCAATATCCCTAATAAACATAGATACAAAAATACTCAACAAAATATTAGCAAACCGAATTCAAAAATACATCAAGAGAGTCATACACCATGATCAAGTGGGATTCATCCCAGGGATGCAAGGATGGTACCACATTCAAAAATCCATCAACATCATCCACCACATCAACAAAAAGAAGGACAAAAACCACATGATTTATCTCCATAGAGGCTGAAAAAGCATTCAACAAAATTCAACACCCATTCATGATAAAAACTCTCAACAACATGGGTATAGAGGGGAAGTACCTCATCATAATAAAGGCCATATATGACGAACTCACAGCCAACATCATACTTAACAGCGAGAAGCTGAAAGCTTTTCACCTAAGATCAGGAACGAGACAGGGATGCCCACTCTCCCCACTATTATTCAACAACTTTCTGGAGGTCCTAGCCATGGCAATCAGACAAAACAAAGAAATACAGGGCAGCCAGATTGGTAAAGAAGAAGTCAAACTGTCACTATTTGCAGATGACATGACATTGTACACAAAAACCCTAAAGACTCCACTCCAAAACAACTAGAACTAATATATGAATTCAGCAAAGTTGCAGGATACAAAATTAATACATAGAAATCTGTTTCTTTCCTATACACTAACGATGAACTAACAGAAAGAGAAATCAGGAAAACAATTCCATTCACAACTGCATCAAAAAGAATAAAATACCTAGGAATAAACCTAACCAAGGGAGTGAAAGACCTATACCCTGAAAACTACAAGACACTACTAAGAGAAATTAAAGAGGACACTAACAATTGGAAACTCATCCCATGCTCTTGGCTAGGAAGAATTAATATTGTCAAAATGGCCATCCTGCCTAAAGCAATCTACAGATTCAATGCAATCCCTATCAAAATACCAACAGCATTCTTCAATGAACTGGAACAAATAGTTCTAAAATTCATATGGAACCATAAAAGAACCCGAATAGCCAAAGCAATCCTGAGAAGGAAGAATAAAGCAGGGTGGTCTCGCTTCCCAACTTCAAGCTCTACTACAAAGCCACAATAATCAAGACAATTTGGTACTGGTGCAAGAATAAACCCACAGACCAAAAGAACAGACTACAGAGCCCAGATGTAAACCCAAGCAGATATGGTCAATTAACATACGATAAAGGAGCCACGGATATACAACGGGGAAATGACAGCCTCTTCAATAGCTGGTGTTGGCAAAACTGGACAGCTACATGTAAGAGAATGAAATTGGATCATTGTCTAACCCCATACACAAAAGTAAATTTGAAATGGATCAAAGACCTGAATGTAAGTCATGAAACCATAAAACTCTTAGAGAAAAACATAGGCAAAAATCTCTTGGACATAAATATGAGCAACTTCTTCATGAACATATCTCCCTGACCGGGGTAACAAAAGCAAAAATGAACAAGTGGGACTATATCAAGCTGAAAAGCTTCTGTACAGCAAAGGACACCATCAATAAAATAAAAAGATATCCTACAATATGGAAGAATATATTCATAAATGACATATCCGATAAAGGGTTGACATCCAAAATATATAAAGAGCTCATGCACCTCAACAAACAAAAAGCAAATAATCCAATTAAAAAATGGGCAGAGGATCTGAACACACACTTCTCCAAAGAAGAAATTCAGATGGCCAACAGGCACATGAAAAGATGCTCCACATCACTAATCATCAGGGAAATGCAAATTAAAACCACAATGAGATATCACCTCACACCAGTAAGGATGGCCACCATCCAAAAGACAAACAACCACAAATGTTGGTGAGGATGTGGAGAAAGGAGAACCCTCCTACACTGCTTGTCGGAATATAAATTAGTTCAACCATTTTGGAAAGCAGTATGGACGTTCCTCAAAAAACTCAAAATAGAAATACCATTTGACCCAGGAATTCCACTCCCAGGAATTTACCCTAAGAAAATAGGATCACAGATTCAAAAAGACATATGCACCCCTATGTTTATCGCAGCACTATTTACAATAGCCAAGAAATGGGAGCAACTTAAGTGTCCCATCAGTAGATGAATGGATAAAGAAGAGGTGGTACATATACACAATGGAATATTATTCATCCATAAGAAAACAAGTCCTACCATTTGCAACAGCATGGATGGAGTTAGAGGGTATCACACTCAGTGAAATAAGCCAGGCGGAGAAAGACAAGTATCAAATGATTTCACTCATCTGTGGAGTATAAGAACAAAGCAAAAACTGAAGGAACAAAACAGCAGCAGACTCACAGAACCCAAAAATGGACTAACAGTTACCAAAGGGAAAGGGACTGGGGAAGATGGGTGGGAAGGGAGGGATAAGGGGAATAAGAGGCATTACGATTAGCAGACATAATGTAGGGGGTGCCTGGGGAGGGCTGTACCACACAGAGAAGACAAGTAGTGATTCTATAGCACCTTACTATGCTGATGGACAGTGATTGTAATGGGGTATGTTGGGGGGACTTGATAATGTAATAATGGGGGGAGTCTAGTAACCATAATGTTGCTCATGTAACTGTAGATTAATGATACCAAAAAAAAAATACTTCAGAGAACTAAAGAAAAAAAAATTACAGCATTCCTACTACTAATTTCCCTGGAACCATAAAGGACTAACTCACTAATAACTTAAAGATAAAAAGAGTTTAAAGTTATACAGACCTTGATATAATTGATGTCAAATGCCCTCTCATTCCAAATCTGCAAAACAGAAAATCAAAAAGTCTGACTGAAAGTTTGTACACGTCAGAAAGCAAAAATTATCATCACGGTGCCACTTTGCTCATTGCCCGCATCATTGAAGAAGTCATTTTTCTTACTTTATGGAATATCCTGTTATTAAACTGATAGATATTAATAAGACAATATAACATTTTTAATTAAGATATTGTTTTTAAAAGGCTTAAAATATTTTGTGGATATTTTTCAAAAAGTCATTTATTCCAGAGACTTCTAAAAATGGAATATCCATTTAATCATTCAATATGTACTGACAATGCAATGTGTGCTAGGGACTATACTAGAAACTGGAGACCTAAAAGACATGGAGATTGTTGTAATAATTCTTACAAGACCCCTACAGGCACACCTGAAAGCCAAATATTAATAAATATGCTGTAAAAGAGTAATTTTTTTTTTAGCACACAATCACAGTGATATGCTTCATCACGGAAGCAAACTCTTAACAAGGACAGATAAAAGGAACATGCACAAATCTCCTAGGTTTAGAATCATGAAGCATGAGGTTTTAGAGTTGAAAGAGAATTTCCATGACTTTTCATTTTGCAGCTGAGAAAACTCAAAAACAGGGATGAGCCGAGAGTCTAGACACTATAATTCTTTTTAACCCTGGTGATAAGGAAATTGTTTCTTATGAAAGAAACTACTCACCATACCAAGGATTATCAAGAGTCTAAAAGAAATGTGAATCACCCATTACTTACCAAAAACATTTTCTAAGAACGACTTCATCTTAATAGGATATTACTAGATCCAAACCTACATTTAGTGTCACTATGGGTTAAAAGTATCCTGACATTTAAGTAAGTTCTCAAATACAAACTGATTTTCAGTTCTAATTTGAAGGATAACAAAGACAAGTATTATTCCTGTTTCTGATTCCTACAGCCCTTGGCTCATCTGCATGTTCTATTTCATCCTGTGATACTACAGTTTGTCTGTTACACTCTCTCTCTCAATGAACTTGAGAGCTTCTTAGTCTTGGTATCTTTAAAACATAATAGTCACAGTGTCTGTGATACAGTAGGAGTTCAAAAATTGCTTGCTGACTGCAGGAAGACTTTAAAAGTCAGTTTTGACAGATAGCGTATTAATAAATAAAAAATGTATGGGTACCCCCTGTATGTGTATGTAAGGCTCTGTGGGGTACAACACAGTGTGAGGCATGCCTCCAGCCTACCAACAGACCAGCTAGAAAGACAATACACCATGTTTTACATTTTGTAAATCATGAAAAGGGGTTAACTAACAATTTAGGACAAGGGTAGACAGATTTTAGCCAGCCTGCCAAATCTGGTCCACCATTCGTATTTTTTACAGCCAGAGAGTGAAAAGTGTTTTTTACAGTTTTAAGAGTTGCATGTCAAATGGTTATATAATTATCTATATAATATCCTTAAGATTGCCATTTGACCCACCAAACCTAAAATATTTACTCTCTGGGCCTTTAAGAAAAAGTTTGCCGTCCCTTGTTTAGGACAATAGAAGATTCTTAAAGCAAAATGAGATTAATCATTAAACTGCAGAGTAAACATAGTACTGTAAAAACTAGAGAAACTAGGGAAAGATGTGAAGAATTTGAGCTGGGGTGGTACCAAAAACAAATGTTTTTAAAAAATAGTTCAGAGAAGGTATATACTTACGGTTTTCAAAGTGGGAAGAATTTAGATGGGCAAAGGGGAAGAATAAAAGATCAAATGCAGTTAATTTGTTATCATACATCAATAGAACAAATTCTCATGGCGTAATGGTTAGTCAACAAAGAGCCACAGAATAAAATTACTTCAAAAAGTTACAAATGAATGTCGAAAAGTTAACCGTGTTTTAAAACTATTACTAACCCCAATATAATCAATGTCCAAATCATGATACTGCTTGGCGCCCATAATCCAGGTCATGACATAGTAGGCAGTCAGCTGAAGACTGACGTAAGGCCAGTTGAAACCTTTTCCCAGCCATCCAGGGAATGACCATGGCAACGCTACAGACAGGAAAAGCCAAAGGCGGAGTGAGTATAAAAGTGCTGGCACAGTTAAAAACAAAGCAACATAAACCAAAGGACACAGGTTAAGCAGAAAGCCAATACAGATCAACTAAAGGGGAGATTATATACATACCATGCACAAACTCTCAAAATCCCTTCCAGCCTATGGACACAATAATTCCTTATTGACCTTAAAAGTCAAGTCCCATAATTCCAAATACTCTTTCAAGAAAATGAAATAAAAACAAACCAAAAACAAATAAAAACTCCTCTCTCAAGGATACTAGAAAGAAATGTAGCGTACAGTTTAACTTAATACCTGCACGGCCTGCTATGGGGATATTTAATATTCAGTTTCTTTTCCCTGAGATAAAAACGAAGAGTTCTGAAACTTTTAGGCTTAACTATTCCTATGAGATACGTATAATACAAATTCCTCATTCACTGATTCATCTTCTTATAATGTAAGGCTACTGAAAATACTCATTAGGTATCAAATTTTGCTAAACGAGTCTGTCCTTATATTGGTATAAATGCCAACGACTCAACAGGGAAACAGACCTTTATTATATGATACAGATCAAATAATCCACATTCTCTCAATACCCTAATTATTTTTTTAAGTAAAAAAAAAGCATAGAGAAGCACTAATTTTGACTCAAAATCTAATTCTGTTACTAATACACTAATAGAAGTTCCTTAACTGTTAATATATATTACCAAATCTAGTTCACCACTGAAAAAAAAATCAAAATGACAAAATGCTTTTTTTTCTAAACTCAGGAGAAATGCCTAAGTGTATCTGCATAAGAAATGTGACATTGAGATAATGGAAAATGTAAAACAATGAAATGCCAAATACATTCTGAAGGCCCTCCATGTGTAAATCCTTGTTAGGACATGGTTCAGCATGCCAGATTTTCTACATTCAAATGAGAACTGACCTTGGAAGCAGTCCAATGGGCAAACATATGTGCTGAAGTCAATGATGATTTTTACTGTTCAAAACATTTCTGGAATCTCTTATAAAAGTCCATTTGGAAAGAACACAGTGACTCATTTTTTAAAGTTAGAAAAATTTATGCTTGTCCTTTAATTTGATTGTCAAAAAATTTTTAAATAACTTGAAATCAAGTCTATATGGATCTTATTAATCTCACTTAACTTACTCATTTCCAGTGAAAGTATGCCACCACTATGTCTGTTTGAAATATTTCACAGGTCTACACACTGTTACAGGATAACTGTGAAATGAATATAGTCCCATTTGAGCAGTCATCCAATAAACCTACTCCTAGAACTTGAGCTCCACAAGGGTGGGAATTGGGGACTGAACTGTCTGGTATCCTCAGTGCCTAGAACAGTGACACTGTATCATTGAAGTTTAAAGTAAAGAAAAAGACCATTTTTGTATATGCCTCTTCTAGAAATGAGGTCTATGACTGCATGTATACACAATTTTGCAAACAGCTGGGATACACTACTGCAAACAAGATCTAATTATTGCCGTTTGACAAATTTTGATGAGAAATTTTCTTGAGAAAAACAATTTAGCATCACACACACACACACACACACACACACACACACACACACACACACACACACACACACACAAAGCCAGAATGGAATTAGGTTCTATACCTGACTTTGCCATTAACTAATTATCTGGCCTTAAGTCAGTGACATAACCCCTCTAAACCTCCACCGCTTCTGTAGAACGGGAAGAGTAATTATAAGGTCAGACATAATAGAGAAGGGCAAAGAAAGGACTCTGCCTTTGCTGTTGGGAACATATGGGTAGATTAACATTATTGGTACTTAAGTATTAGAAGCTCCATGTACAGATTCCGAATTTACAAGTTGAAGGAAAACAGATGGCAAAAGCATGGCAAACTTCATTTCTTACCCATGAGTGTAATATTAGGGTTCCTCTTCTTAGCTTCCTTCATTAACCACCATTCATATCCACGGAAATAATTCTCATCTAAAGCATAGTGCATGTGGGAGGGCTCAGTGCCATCTGAATGGGAGAGCAAAAGAGACAGGACACTATCTATTCGTGGTGCTTCACAGGGCCACTCTCCCCATACATACACACACTTCAGAGAAGTAGTATTCCAGTTCCAATCCTGAAGCAGGGCAAATAAGAATAATCTTATATAATTTGAGGATGGATGATCAAAGCATATTCATCTATTTTCATCACACTAAGCATTGCAGAGATCTTAAATAATAAAATCACCACTTTCTATTATAAGCAGTGCTGAGAAGTATTATCAACTCATATAACTGAAAATTCCTAGGATTACATTCTTCTGGGCTTCTGGTCTCTGGGGATTTCAAATCTCTGCATTCAACTTAGATCACCTCCATTTCCAGCTTCTTGGTCCTAGATGTGAATCCTGGGGCACCAAAGCCCCAAATTCTGATACTTCATGTCTTGAGTTATACAATATATTTGTTGTATCAAGACAACAGAGTTTTGAAGAAAAGGGAATGAGTTCACATCCCCACTATAAGAATATTCCATACTAATCTTTACAGTGTGTCAAGGTAGGTAACTGACATCAGTCCTTATGTGCTCTCACGTTTCACAAATATCTGCCCTTGTTAAGAAGGAAAGGGGAGCTTGCCCTTCCCTTCTTAAAGGTGAACACCAGAATTCACAAGAACTACCTGCTTCTGTATGTCTACCCCTATCTTAGCTTCTACAAATAAAGATGCCAGTCATTAACAATTCTAAATAAAAGGGTTTGACAATAAAATACATGTCCTCTAGCAAGAGCTTGGGGAAAGTTTTTGTTATGGAGTTTTGTTTTTGATTTGCATTTTTTTACTTTCAACATAAATACTAATACCACCACACAGATATATCTATTTAACAAATATTATTTCCAAGTCACTATCAAGACATGGATATACAGACAATACTCTAAAGGTCACTATAATAGAATCTAACATAAATAATAAGCTATATATAATCATTCAGAAAATATTCTTCCTGGAAACCAGAGACCTATAAACATTTAATTGACTACATGTACTACACAAAGCCAGTCAAAATGGTTGACAATGAAGATTGAAAATTTAGTGGTTAAAAATAATTTTGCTTTTAAGAGGAAAAAAGCTCTATTTCTGAAACACTGATTACTTATTCTCCCACATATTTTGTTTAAAGCTAATAATATCTGAAATGCTTTATACATTAAAAGTTTTCTTTTTTTAACTTCTAAATTTCACACTGTCCCTAGGCTTTGTCTAGTTAGTATAGTTTTTTAAAAACCATGCATTTGTTTACTATTGATTATTTCAACTAAATAAGCAATCTGAAGTCCTGCTGTTCTTTTATGGAAAAAAATGGATATTTGGATATATTTTTAAAGTGGTGTAAAAAAGGAACAATCTACTAAGCAGTAACCAACATCAACATAAAAAATGTTGGTATCACTGAGGTTCTGAAATCACAGTCCATAAATTTATGTAGAGATTAAAATATTGGGGGAAAACAATCCCATTTCCCAAATACTCCTACCTGTTGTCTGCCCATCACCACCTATTTCGACTTTCAGAATATGCAAAGAAGCCCCAAAGTTTGGCTGGAGAAAGAAGAAACATATTAATGCTGTGAAGGACAAAACACTTCAAGATAATTACTAATTGTTGTATTGGTTTTACAGATGAGAAAACCAAGGCAAAACTCAAATAAATAGCAAATTACTGCAAAAGTAATTTGCCCTTTCTTAAAAAACTAGAATTGTGAAGCTGATAAATTCTACCAGCGAAATTCACCACAACTTCTAAAATATCACAGGCACTACTAAATAATTATTTTTTCATTACCTTAAAAAGATAATCCAATACTTGAGAACGATAGGGCTCTGGGTAATTTACTAGAAGTCGGGAGGTTGCCTAGAAGAAAAGTTTTCAGAGTATGAATAAAACAAATCCAGTCATGAACACTTTTTCATAGTGCTTATGCACGACCCCTTGTGTGCCCAGTTAGCCAGCGCTTGGGCAAAACTGAGCTGTGCAAAGTCACTTCCCAGATTATTTGCCCAACTATGTTTTTCCCATCAGTGGGCAAATCAGCCTGTTGTTTGTCCGATAGCTAAGACACGGGTTCCAAACAACAAGCAAGTTTCTCCTATACTGAAATGAGGGTTGTCTGGGAGGTGAGCTTGCTAGGTCTGTTTATGAATCAATCTCATGATTAAGAATTTATCTTGAGGACCTTGACTCAGGGGTTATTAAAAGAAATGAAACTTACGTTCACTATCTTAAGATCATCTGTCAATGATCATATCTGGGACCAAGATGGGAAGGTGAATCTCAGGTAATTGAATTTAGCAATTTAGCAGGAAAGTGAATTACAGGAAAATTATAAGCAGTGATTCTTCTCATCCTTACTACTCTCCTCATCCTTACTAAAATTTTATGGATTTCAAGGATGACCACACAATGATCCTCAGGCCAAGCTGTACTAAGGAAACCTCAGAAAGGTGGCATCAGAATAAATGGAAACACAGAGGTGGAGACTGGAGGGACCAACACTTGGTCACACCTAACCAATAGCTGATAAATGCTTGAAGAAATCACAAAACCAGTAACCGACCAATAATGTATCCTTTGGGGAGCAATATAAGAGGAATAAAGGAGATGAATTAACATGAAATAGTGGCATGTCCCCAGACCTGGAAGCCTGACAAGCCCTAGGCTTAAGCCATTGACACCCTGCCAGGTGTACGACAAGGGCAAGATACTTGACTTCTATGGAGTTCAACGTCCTGTTTTATACTGTCATATATGCTACCACTGACATTCTGGTAGTCCCCGTATCCACCTTACACCTAGAACCTCCCCAACCCCAGCCAGTGACACAGACCAATGGAACTATTCTTTATTCACTTCAAGCTCAACACAAACCCAACCAAACAACACTGTTTCCTAAATCTGTTCCTTCTCCTGCATTTACTGTCTTAGTAAAGAACATCTGCCTAAACCATAAACTTAGGGTCGCCCTTCCACCAAAATTCCCATCTATCCCCAGACACCAAGACCTCCTTAATCTGTCTCAAATCCACCCCATCACTTCACCCCCACTGACTTCATCTAGGCCTTCTTCAATTATCAGAATATCCTAAATGGTCTCAGAGTCTTCTGCCTGCCTCCTGTATTCTACCCTGCACACTACCTGCCAGATTAGCCTTCCCAAAACACAGATCTAACCATGAAAGCACTCTGCTTAAGCCTGCCTAGACCTTCTCTCCCCAAAGAACTTTCAGGATAAAGCTCAGATTGCTGTTTTATTTCCAAATCCCTTAATTATTTGGATCCTAAGTCTGACACTTTACTATTTATCATTATCACACCTTCTACCTAGATGTATCAAATGGCCTTTTCTCTTTCTTCAGTATGGAATGCATCCCATACCCTCATTTGGCCACTTCAAACTCATCTTTTGGCTTTCAGCTCAAGCTCCATCTCTTCAAGAATGGAAACCTTCTGCTTAATGTAGCTGCTCTTCATGTGGTCTTCCATGCACCAGTCCACAAGTTTACCACAACTCTTCTAACACTGCACCCTCATCATCACTGCTTTACTTTTCTGCCTCACCCCAAGTTCCTTGCAGACAGGTACTGTGTCTTATTCAAGTTCATACCCCATTTATTCTTATTCAATAAACATTCATTTACTATCTTCTGTTATCATCTGCTGCACTGGTACAGTTGACCCAATACAAGAGGGTTTGAGTGAGATGGAGCTGGCATCCAGGTTCCACCATTTACAAGCTATGTGACCAATGGCAAATGATTGTTAAGTGGGTATCTTACTCACCCAGCTGTTCTAAAGTTACAATAAGAGCTAAGTGAAGGACTTACATGTGGTTAAAGAGGAAAGGGTGTGTTTTCTTGGCAAAGACTTCAGGGAAAATCCTATGGGTTCCTGCCTGTGGTGGGGGCTCAACCTGGGGGACACAGCCCAAAAGTCAGCCACTGGAGGGTCCTCCTGATGGAAATGTCTATACAGTAAGTGGCAGGACCCAGAACAGACCCCTGGCAATCTGCTCTTAAGTCCACATTATTAACTACTGCACCATACCGCCTTCCCTATCAGATATGAAGATTAAATATAAACACCCAAACACTTACTGTCACAAACTGAGCTAGACACCAGGGACTCCATGAATAAGTTATTTAAAGGGGTTACACAAATATAGTGCTGCAGCCATTTTCTTTTTTTTTTTATTAAGGTATTATTGATATACACTCTTATGAAGGTTTCACATGAAAAAACAATGTGGTTACTACATTTACCCATATTATCAAATCCCCACTCATACCCCAATTCAGTCACTGTCCATCAGTGTAGTAAGATGACACAGATTCACTGTTTGCCTTCTCTGTGCTACACTGTTTTCCCCGTGATCACCCACACCATGTGTACTAAACATAATATCCCACAATCCCCTTCTCCCACCCTCCCCACACACCCTCCCACACCCCTCCTCTTTGGTAACCACTAGTCCCTTCTTGGAGTCTCTGAGTCTCCTACTATTTTGTTCCTTCAGTTTTGCACTGCAGCCATTTTCATTTGGTATTTATTGTGCTTCTAGATGAATAATGCACTCTACATAGGGACAATATCAGGATAGATACGAGTTATGAACATTTTCACTTTAATAATTTTAAATGAGTTAATAAAAATAAAATAACCAAAGACTTCCATTTTTCAGCAAATTTAAACATTGGATTTAATATCACCAGTAAAGATAGTAAGACAAATGGGTCCCCATTTATGAAATACTGGCTATTCCAGGTTTAAACCACAGAAATAAAGAGAACAATAGTAGTAAAGAACAAATATATTAGTCCATTAGTCCACATAATATCCCACAATCCCCTTCTCCTGAGGTTACCCTGAAATGTGTCCCAACACCTATGAGTGAGGTTGTAACATTAGGAAATAAAAGTATAAAAATCAACAAAAATCAGTTGGGTCAAGGAAAAGTTTGGTGGGGAGGAACAGTTTCCACTGTGGAAGGTCTTATCTGTGATCAGGTGACAGACCAAGTCATACCCTGTCATATAAACTCTTGACAGTTGGCTTTTTCTTTTCATAATGCAAGCTTTGATTGTCAAGGCATCCACTTCCAGCAATAATTATGTTTTATGGTATGTCTACTTAAAAATAGTTCCCAGAATCTTTTTGGTAATTTGAAACCTTACAGTTTTGCTAAGTTAAATGATGAAAATTCATTGGCTATATAGATCATTGCCAACTAATATAAAATATTGAAACATTAATTACTGAACATAGGTTTATCTAATTTTGGTTTCTTATTACAGAGAAACTAAAGATATTTGGATCTGTTAGTAAACATATCCTGTGCTACACTGAAAAACTGTACTATATAAAGAAAGAGGCATATGCTTCTAGAAATTATGAAATGTATTCATAAATTTGCCAATATTCAGAATGCTGGTATAACAGTCCATAATTACTTACTTCCTAGTTTTCACTAGAAATTAAGGTTTCTAAGAGTTAAGAATTCTAATATGTGTAATACTAGAAGTAATAAAAGAAGTATATCTATGCAAGGAAAATAGTCTCTATTTTGGCTAAGAAAAAGTATAAGGTATGGAAATGCATTTTTGTTAAGGGAAGTGAAAGTAATTTTGTCCTGAAGTAGACAAAATAAGTGGATATAGAAAGTTGGGGAGGAAAGGAAGGGAGAGAAAATTTTACCATGTACAGTCAAGCTGGCTAAAAATGAAATAAATTTATTATGAAGATTTTTTAAATAAGCTTTAATAAATAGTGTACTTGTGTAAAACTAAAACTTGACTTTCTTTTATCCACTAAAAGGATAAAGTTTTCTTGGACTATTGGTCTTCTTTCGGTAAGATTGTGAAAGGTTTTTTTTAACCTTTTGAGTAATCTGCTAGGAAACAAAAATTGTGTTTTTTCAAAATAATTTCCTGTGCTTCATGTTGTCTTTATCGCATCTTTGATTACTTAAGAAAACTAAGTCTCTCTATTAATAGAGCTGCAAGGTTGTTGGGGTTTTTTTGTACAACTACGTAACTTTCTGTATTTGCCTGTGAAGTCTTTAATTATAATTTTGGTTAAATGGATAAATAAGTATTATCTCACTGTGACCTATGCTTCCATATAATCAAGTGTTTTAAAAACTTTTGATACTTTTGACAAACTTCCCAAAATCAAATTCTAAATTAAGTTTTTCTGACATTGAACTAACTTTGGGATTTTCCAGAGAATCCCTGGAATGAATTAAAAAATGTGGTCAGAAATTCCTACCTATAAAAAGATGTTTAAAAAATTAGGTATATTTGATATGTTAAACTGCATGGGAAGCATTGTTAAATAAGTAATGCTAAACCTTCTTTAGGTTGTATTTGTATGGATATATGTTATTAATGTAAGTGTTCCAGAAATTCCCAGCCATGCTATGAATGCCATGCAACGTAAAGTCCACTAAAAGGGGCTCAAAGAGTTAACCAGATAAAACTAGAGAGCCAGAAAAGACTCACTGAGTCAATGAGTTAATCAGTTGAAGCTCCAAAGGCCAGGAGTAACTTGGAAATGTTGGGATATTCCCCAGGTAAAAAAAAATATCCAAGTGCAGCCCATGTCTTCATTGTATCAATTAGATCATGCCATTGTAAGATATACTTTAGCCTACTAAAAAGCCCAGCTTATTCTTTAACTTAACCTATGTGCTGTTTTTAGCTCTTTCTCTAGACGTTAATCAAGTAACTTTGCAACCAGGGCAGGAGACAGACCTGGGAAGTGTAAATAAACCTATGTGGACAAAGAATGCTAAAGTCCCAAACCAACAGTCACCCAAATAACCCTATTCTTAAGACAAAACTCCAAAGGAATTATGAATCACCTTAATACATCATGCCTTACTCTGACCCTTACCCAAAAAATCCCTATAAAACTCCAGACCATGCACCTCCTCCTCTCTGAGGTTGCCCACACTCGCCTTTGAGTGTGTCACTCTCTCTGTCCTACTTCAGATAAGCAGGGAGGTGCTCCTGAGAGCTCTGATTTGGGTTTGCAAGTTCCCATCACCTGGGTGACCCAGATGGAACTGCAGCTATACAATCCTGCTCCTTAGTAGCCTGTCTGAAAGTCTCCTTTCTTCACCTCTGGGAAGTGCTCATACATAATCTCACTCCACCCAGTGCTCTGTGACTCCCCCAGATCCTAGGGTTGTAGGGATTTAATTCCCATGCCTTGCAGATCCAAGTGGACACTGGATGCCAAGCGACACTGGCTTCAGGAGCTGGCAAGAGATTATGCCCTTAGGCCGAGTAGCAGTTCAATGAGCTTCCCTTTCCTCCCTCTATTTTTCCTTCCTCTCTGCTTTATCCAAGTAAACCTGCCTTTTCTTGACTCTGGCTCACTCCTCTCTTGGAGTGAATTCATATAAAACTTTCACTCTGCTTCACTACTGTGTTTCCGCCCTTCAATTCTTTGTTGCAGCAGGGATAAGAACGGAGGAAAATAAACTCAAATCCCACCCCCACAACACTTGTAACAGGACACAATTGAAAACATTGGTTATATTACCAAGGCTTTGACAGTAATGTCATATTTGAAAGACATGCACATAAACTTAGATATGACCAGACAGCCTTAAGGAACTAAGGTTTACTTTATGGAGCCAGTAAAGTCCCTTTGAAAAACTGGCCTGATAACCTTGTTTACAGGGCTCCTGTCAGCCTTACCAGATGAGTAAGAAAGGTCACCTCCTGACAGGTCCAGGAATGTCAGGATATTTGGGGGACCTCAAGAAGAAAAGAATTCACCCAAATCTGCAAGTGTTGCAGGGGAAGTCTGATGGCAAGTTCTTGGATTGGCTTCCTAGCCTCTAGAGACTTTTAAGAGTCCAATCTGAGATCCTTGTAAAAAGGTCCAGCATAGTGCACTTAAGAGAGACTACATGGTCAGTCACTATTCTTACGCCCTTATGTAAATAATCAGGCCAAGTTTAATGAAACTATAGTAGTATGAAAATAAATCAGTCTTACTAACAGAAGTGAGGGGTGACTATAAAGAAAAATTATGTTTCAATGTAAAACTACAGTATACCCTTATGGATAGCAGATTCCAGTCCTGTTAATTGTCCTTGAGGTTTGTTTTCTACCTGAAAACTGGACTGGATACTGAATTCTCGACTGGATACTGAATTCTCCTCATTTCCACCAGTATCTGGCTACAACTCTCCAAACTTTAATGCTTCCAGTTTTCCTCCCACCCTTCTAATTTGAAATCAGTGAGAACTAAAACTGCCTCTTTCCTGAAACCATGTAAGCTAAAGAGGAACAACTTGATACAAACTTCAGAGAAAACACACCATGCCTACTGCTATGTGGGCCACTCAGAAAGATGACCAGAGACATTCAAGCTCCAAACCAAGAAAACATATCAGGTCACCACTGTCTGTCCCCACTCCGTCTGAAGATGCTCTGGGCCCTTTATGTAGAAATCTTTTCAACTGGCCACGCTCAGGACTCAGATTGGATTTTTTTACCTGCTCCAAACACCAACCATTCTTTTTCTTTTGTTTCCATAGAAATGCCTCTTATTAAATAACCTGATGCAAATTCTTGCACCATGCAGGCATAACTTCAGGAGCCCACCTGTAGCACACCTCCTGAAATGAGACACAACCCATTAACTGAACTGACGTAGTCTCAGAACTAAGAGATTGATTGGTTTGATCAGATATAGAGCAATCCACCAACTCAGAACAGGTTCAAACCTACTTAAACCAGATGGCCCAAGACATTAAAATATTTCACAATATTACCCAAATCTTTGAACAGATTCCTAGGGCCCCAAGATCAAATGACAAAACCCTCCAAGTTGGGACAATGGCTATGAACTAGATTTCAGACTATTGCCTATATAATTATTACAGAAGTGCTACTGTAATTCTATTTAGATGTATACTTTCTGGGTTACAACATGCCCTACTCCTGTCTTTCAACCCATCAGCTAACCAAGCAGTTATTGTCTTCACCTTTGACTCTACCACCTTGGTACCAGGGGTGGATTAAAGTGTAAGCCATGCCAGTTATTTCTTTTTTGTAATGCAAGTGCTTGACTTAAACTTTGACTGTTCCAGGCATCTACTTCAAAGAGATACCCACCTCAAAGAGGTATCCACTTCAAAGATGGCTATCCCAAATAAACAACCGAAGAGCCTGGGGAGGAAGGACCCTGAGGCACCTTTATTTTAGAGATGTTGGTTGATTTCAATATCTAACCATTTGGGCCACTTATTTCTTCTTTTATTCCTTTTTTTTTCTTCCTATATTTTAAATTCCCACTCTTATGTTTTAAGTTCTCCAGTAAGAATGCACCCACAAAATCGTCCGCCCTCACCTTTGGCCACAAGAAAAACAGGACCCAGGCATGCACCTTTTCTTTCTCCACCCACAACCTCATTGTGTGGCCCCAGGTGTTCCGTGTGCATTCCCAAACCTGTCAGGTGTCCTGTATGCTTTCCAAAACCTGTAATAAACCTGTCCCAGTTCTCTTACGGTTACTGCTGAGGGCATCTTACAATCATAATAAGAACCACAAGGGCAGGTCCAGCCACAGCACTGGTAATGGGATTCACAGGCTGACACAGGAACAAACAAGCACAAAACACCCACTCAGCAAGCAAGCATTCAAGCAGGCTCTGAATTATATCTGTGGATACAAGCTCCTTCTGACTGCTCAACAATCCATTCAAGAGTGTAGCCTTAACATTTTCAAATAAAATTCCCTCTCCCTGTGATCTAGGTACAAAAAAAAAATCCCTCTCCCCCAAAGCTCTGCCACCTTAAACCCCATAGACCCAAAGGTTACAATCAGAAGGGAATAGAACAAAGACAAGACAAAGGTTACAGAGAACATGGGACAGGATCAAGTAAATTGTGTTGGGAACCAAGAATAACTATGCCACTGATGCAAGCTCCCAGGTCTGGAGGCCACCTGTCAGCACGAAGAGAGAGCTAAGGAAATTCGCAGCTATACCCATTCAATTTTGCATAAAGCTGGAATGGCCCTCCTATCTTCCTTCATGGAAATCTTTGGAATACCCAAATAACATGAACTCACATCAACTGTCACAGCCAAGAAAGGACTTAAGGACACATGTCAATTAAATGTAATTAGCATCCTGGATGGGATCCTGGAACTGAAAAAGAGTATTAGGTAACAACTAAGGAAATATGAAAGAAAGTATGGATTTTCATTACTGTTATCAGTGTTGGTTGTGACAAACGCACCATACTAATGTGAGATGCTGTAACAGTAACTGGATGCAGCGTATATGAAAACTGGTCTTGGAAACTTTTTTGTAAATCTAAAACTATTCTAGAATTAAGAGTTTATTAAAAAACAAAACCAACCAACCCTCGAGCCTTGAATGAAGGAAAAGGTCTTCTAAGCACTTAGGATGAGAACTAACTAGTGAATTTGTTAAGATGCATACTCTCCGATCAGCTCCAGACCTGCAAAGTCAGAATGGGAGTTGGGGGAGGCCAGAATTTGCTTTTTAACTAGCACACCTGGTTCTAACGGCAAGCCACCGAATTGGTTGTTAACCCAGTATTGCCCCCTCCACGCACACAAAAATAGCCGTCAATGAGGCACTGACGTTCCAGGGGGCAACCCGCCCCCACCCTGGGCCTTGACCATCTTCAGGCAACACATCAGTAAACAATTCTAGACCATCAGTTGATACTAGTGGGGCCTGCCATTAAACAAACACACACAGAAACAAAAAAAGTCCCTGATAGTTTCAGGCCTCTCAGCTTCCTAAAGAGGCCTGAAGGTACATGTCAAGCCTCCAAAGACCTATTCGGCACTGTCTCCTCTGAAGAGCCCACCACCACCGCCACCTAGCAGCCCTGGGCTTCTGACTCCAAGATCCACCTTCCGAAAACAGTAGAGGCACAGCCTATGCATCCCACTGGGCCATCCTCTTGCGCGGGCCGATGCTCCTCTGGAGCGACCCTCCTGAAATGCCCTCTCCACCGCCTACGGCAGAGCAGGCCTCGCTGCCAGGGAGAGGGGTCAGGCCTTGTCACTAACTAGACCTGTCACCTAGTGGACCTCCGAGTCCTCATCCAGTAAATCTAAGCGCTCTAGAGGTTCATCTTAGAGGAGCAAGGACCGGTCCCAGCCCCGCACCAGGCGCCTCCAAACCGCTGGTCAAAAGGTGACCGCCCCAAGTGGGGCCTGGACCCGAGGGCCTCGAAACACGTGGCCGCACCGCGGGGGCTTGTGGGGCGGGACCGGGTGGGCCAACGGCGTGCCCGCGCATCCCAGCGCCAGCCGCTCACCCCGCCGCCGCTGACCGCGCCGATGCCGTCGAACTCCCGGCCCAGCCCGTCGGAGTCGTCGAGCACGTACGTGCTGCCGAACGCCAGCAGGGCGCACAGCAACAGGGGCACCGCGGCTCGGCCAACGGAACCCGCGGCAGCCGTCGGCATGGCTTTCCCTCGCCGTTGCCGGGACGCCTGGAGTAGGCTATCAGCCATTGTGCGGGTCACATGACTCCGGCCCCCAGGGAGGCGGGCCTGTTGCCGCCATGATGGAAAAGGGCAAGAGGCTGCTGACGACGGCGACGCCATCTTGAATGCGGGCGACAGGTCGTGGAGGCAGCCTCTGTGGTATTGTGAGACCAAGAACCTTTTTCTTGTGGCGCCTCTGTCAGGATCGGGTGGGTCTTCGCTGGTACTCACTTCCCTGCTTCTCTGGCGGCCTCGCCTGGTGGAGCACTTTAGCGAAGGGGAGGTGGATGCCCAGCGCCTGCCAAGGGAACTAGATCTTCCTCCGCATCTCACTGCACAGCCACCTCCCGCCAGTCTGTAGCAAAGCAAGGAAGCGGACCGACCCGACCTGCGGACCCTCCCCAAGTCCCAGCTCAGATGTCACCTTGGTCGAGTCATTTAGCTTTCGGAGACTGAGTTTCCTTTTATGTAAAGTGAAGAAAAGTAGCCATGGGGGGATATAATTAAAATACTAGTACAGTAATAGGCACCCTGAATCTTGACTGAATGCGTCTCACACTTGGCAAATGTTAACTGCGAAGGTTCTGCGCTCTGGCAACTAATCTGTGGTGCAGGACTGGGTGGGCCAACGGCGCTGCATATGCTACTTGACACTGCCAGGCAGCTAACACTAAATCGGTATAGGAAAGTTGTGAATTGTCTTGAGGTTTCTGCCACATCGTGCATTGATCTGAGATCTCTGACTTAATTGGTATTGGAGCAAATTGAAGAGACTCAGAGGCTGCAGAGAAAGCATTTCTGATCCCAGACTCTCCCAAGGCAGAGCCACAGAATTGGTTGTCAGTGTCTGCACAAGCCCCTGAGACACCAGAGGGGCAAGGGGAAGACCCAAAGGCTCTGGCACTCATGAGCCTTGATCTGCAGGGTCCAATCTGAAACCAGTTGTTCTGTCAGTTTGCCACACACCTAAATTTATGTTCCAGGACCACAGTTAGACTAGGAGAAAAATTTTTATCTGGGAAATCCCATAAACAACCTCATGAGGCCCTTCTGATAGCTCTAAATTCTTAATGGACAGTGGCTATGCTCCCTCTTTCTGTCTTCGTAAAGTATGATAGATCTATTCTGGTTTACCAAGGACAATCCAAGCTTATGTCTATTGTCCTAACATAATTATTAATAGTGCCCCTTTCACCCTTAAAGTGTTCTGGCCTGAGCGGTAAGTTATACAGTCCCGTGTACATGGACCACTTGTTTTCTCCTATTTTCTCTTTTCCCAATACAGCATATATCTGAACTCTCTACCTTCCCTACCACCACAGTTCTGTGAGACAAGTCAATAAATATCCAGTTCCATAGACTGACCTTCCCAGAACTTACTGATTCATCCACTCTAACACAATATTTTAAGCATGAGTTGAAGCACCACTGGATGTAAGCCAAGGTGAAAACCAAGTGCATGCTAAGCTTTCTATCTACCTGAAGATTTTTACATTTGTGATATGTGTATAACATGCATATTAACATGGCTAGAAGGGAAGTACCGAGGTGAAAATTGAGGAAAATACCATACACATGAAATTGGGAAGTTGAAACCATGACAGCAGATAACCCTGTAGTACCACTGCACCTTGAATTTTGAAGGCATGCCAAAAGTATTTGTGCATTGTGTAACATCTGTAGAAGAGGAAACGCAGAATATTAAGCAGAAGTGTCTTTGCGCCCAGGACATATCACTAATTCCTCTTAATTCATATAACAATGTAATCCCTTACCAGAGAAAGTAACTCACTAGAAATTCGTAATTTATGCTCAGGAAACCGTTAAACAAGAAGGTTTCTAATAAAAAAGCCATTCAGTGCAAGCTGAGAAAGATCCTTGGACTGCTGGACACAACCCTCAAATTTGTTCAAGATGTGAGATAAAGTGAAATGGCAGTTATCAGATAAGTGATCATGTGTTCAACTGCCCTTGTTTCTGTGATCTCAGGGTCCCTAAAAGAAATGAGACATTAAGAAAGGAAGGTGTCCCACATCTCAAATTCCAGGTGAGTTTAAAAAGTAAGGACAGCTTTTCTCTTAAATAAGCAGTGTTTCTGAGTATCATCACTGTACTTCAGCCACAGCAAATTCCTCATTTTTCTAAAATGAAAAATGTGATGAAAATTAGATGGTCTCTTGCGAAAAATGAGAGATCTTGCCTGTAAATAAAGTCAATAATAGAGTCTATAGCAATCTGTAGTCTCACTTTAGGAAATGGCTTTTACTTTTAGAAATCTGAGTTAGGCTCTCAGAAATTCAAGGGCAGAGGCCAAGTCTTCTTCCTCTTTTTACTCCCTAAGTGCAGTGTCCAACCCATGGTATGTACTCAATATGTATTAGTTGAATTGAACTTAAAAAAAAATCACTGAAGATGGTGCCTCAGATCACTGGGGAAAGGAGATGGACTTTTTTAAAATGGTGGTGAGTCAACTAGGTAACTATTTGGAAAAAGATCAAATTTTAGATCTACACCTCACACCACATATAAATTCCAAATGGATAAAGCTCTAGATGTAAAAAAAATGAATCTTTACAAGGTCTAATAGAAAACATGGGTAAATTCCTGTGCAACTTGGGGGGTCTAAATAGGACTCAATATCTCAATACAACAAAATAAAAGTTTTTTTTAAATCACTGAATAATCTCATACAAGGTGATAGGAAAAATGGATTATTTACAAAAGAAGTTGGAAACATTCTTTAAAGTAAGAGTCCCCTGGACATAAAAGAATATACAGTATTTTCTCTTCCTGAACTATCTTGTAGCATCTGTTGTTCATCTGATCTTTTCAACTTGGACATAAGTTGCTTGACTGCAATTATTAATCATATCACCCTGTTCAGTGACTTCTCTCTAAATCATGAGTACCAGTTCTGTTAATTCAGGGCTTTATATAAAGACAATTTTTAAAAGTTCAGCAGACAGAATCCACATAATGAAATAAATTATATATTGCTTACTAAACACTGCCTTAAGTATAACTACAGATAAAAACTGTTAAAGCAAGGAGCAATATGGTATAGTAGTTTAAATATCAGACCTATAGCTCCAGACTGCATAGCTTCAGCTCTCTCCTTGCACCTACTTAGCTGTGTGATTTTGGCCAAGTTACTTTACTTCTATAGACTTCAGTTTGCCCATCCATAAATAGAGGTGATGATAGTAATTGATATGAAGGTTCACTGACTTAATATTTACGTGGCACTTAGAAGAGTAACCAACACATACTACATGCTATAGAGGTGTTTATTACATTAATAATAACAGAAATGGCATACAAATTTATAGTATAACTTTTGAGTTTATTGCTCTCTACAAAGCTAAGATAATCCCGGTGTTGACAGAAATAAACACAGCTATTATATTAAGAAAGCGTTTATTCAGAGCCTTACTTAGGACCACAGCCCAAAAACAATCAGAGAAAGAGTTCTGATCAGACTGTTCTGCCAGCCCTTTGTCCAAAAACAGTTTATATGCCTTTTTATAACAGGGGATACATTAATCAACATATCAGAGCAGCGCGTCAAGGGTACATTTGGTTAGTTTGTTAAAAGAACAGACTATGCACATTCCAATGCTCTCTTTGTGTGAGGAGACAAAGTTTAGAATTGTTACTCATTCTATAGAATTCTATCAAGGATGTGAGAAAACCAGGTTCCCATTCAGTGTGTCTTCTTTGAAAATTCAAGGCAGTTTCTCTTCTCACCCATAGGTGAGGGGCTGTTCAATCTTGCTCACACAGGCAGCAACGGCTGTATGGCTTCGTCATAGTACAGCAGGAGTTGTCCTGGCTGATTTAGGTCCTCTAGCTCTCCTTGCCTGTGGGACCACCATGGAAGAGCATTAAAACATCATACTGGGAAAAAGGATTATTCCTGTCTTTGTACTGGTCTGAATGTTTTTATCCCACTTTTGCTGCCTACAATCATCCCACATGGCCGATTACCCATGGTGTGAGTCTTGGGAGGCAGATTCCACCTCCATCAGGAGTGAAGGAGCCTGATGCTCTTCCTGCCTGCAGCAGCACCGGCTCTGGCAGTGACCAGGGCTCCCTCAACCTGCAACTTCGATCTTGGAAGATTATGGACAGCTAAGAAAAAATGCTGGAGTCACATCAGAGTCCAGAGGAGGTAGCCACAGAAAGGCTCTATCAGAGGGGCCTCAAATGCCCAGAGCAGTAGGATCAGAAGTGCCATCCTAGCCTACTGCTCAGGTAGAGTGACCTCTGCTGTCTTCCTGATCCTTTGACTCCAGCCCGTTTCACCAGCCTGGTTCTGCAGCCTCAGCAGCAATTTTGTGCCACCTCCTGATTTCTTCCTAAGTCATCCATTTCCTGCTCAAGTTAATCACAGATGGTGCTATTACCTGCAACAAAGAACCTGATTTATACACCAAATTACAGTCCGGCATGGAGGTGATCATTGCAAAGAATTATCGGCCTCTATGTTTGTTTCCCTGTTACAAGCACAGCTTTTACCACCTATAGCTCTTTTGCTGATAACTGTTACTGCACAGATAAAGGAACTCCAGGAAGTTTTGCTATCCTCCTATGTTGCCCCCATGAATGCTCTTCTTTGCATTGTCAGTACCTATTTCTGCATGGCTACCAGCAGAAGAATTTAGAGTCCTCAATAATAACACACTATTGAGTATATGGTTGATCCCCAGTCAATAAATTTATAATCAAAGTCATCAGGAAAATTTAGAACTGTTTTTAAAAAATGTATATGTGGGGTAAATTGCAGAATTTCCAAATCTCCTACCTGGCCTTAGTTCATTTACATATTAATAGGTATTTATTGCTGCAGCCTTCCCCAGTCTCTGGGGCAAGGAGTGGAAAAATGGCCATTCTCTCCTTCTCTCCATTCCTGGTATGTAGTTGGTCTGGCATCTTTCAGTCACCAACAACCCACAATGGAGTTCCTCCTGGAGGGGGTGGATGGGAAGTTGAGAGGATACTGAGGTGGCAGAGAGAGAGCAGCAGCCAGAAGAGATGGACAGAGTCAGGCCTAGTCAGCAAATTCAAGCAACCTGTGAGCAATGAAAAGCCTTTCTCCCAACCTGCTCTTTCCCTTATTTCAGTTTCACCGATTTCATAGGTGATTCGCCCTGAGCCAGGAACGCCCTTCCCCCCCCACAGAGCTACAGTGTACTTTGGTGTCCAAGGGGAAATCTGTTGCATAAACAACGTAACCACTGTATGTTTTGGGAGCTCATGGCTGTGTGTGAATACTCAGGACTGGAAATGGAAAAAAAATAGTTCTCCATTTCTTTTTATAGACTGTGCATTAAAAGCAACCATTTGTTCCTCTCTGGAAACACCTGACAGGTGCTGTCTTCCATGATTTACCTCATGCTTTTCTCATGATCTGGAAATATCCTTTCTTCCATAACTAAGTGTCTAAAGTATTCTCTTTCTTTAAGATACATCTCAGTGCTACCTCCTTCGTAAGTTTTTCTTGATTTATATGCTTAATCTTCCCTCTCTCTAATCTCTTGTGTATCTTCTTTACAAGACTTTAAGTTTGGACAAAAGTTAAGTCTCATATCTGATTCATTATAATTTTTATTACAGTGGCACAGTGTTATACTACAGCATAGTGTTTGTTCATAATAAATACCTAATGTCTGTTTGTTGACAAATGTTTGTGGAATGAACGACATAATACAAAATAAAGATTCGCTGAAAGAATGTTTAACCTCAAGTTCAAAAAAATACATCTTTAACCTGCTGCTAAAATTCCACCCGTGTCTGTAACTGCTTGCATGTCCAACCCATGGGATTGAAATTTCTTATTTTTTTTTACAGAAAACAGTTTTTTAATCAGAAGTAATCATAATTATTAGAAACTTTTTAAAAAGTGATTAAGAACATACCATAAACCCAGAGAGTTAACAGCATATTTTGGTCATTAAAAAAAGGAAAATTTCGTGAATATTGAATATAGGAATATTTCTTGAATATTGCCTGAATTAACCCTGAGTTCATGATTTCCTCTTGCATGGGACTACCGGCCCCTATTCCCCATGTCACATTTACAGTAACTCAACACAATATGTAACTAGACTAGTTATCTGTTACTATGTAACAAAAATTTAGTAGCTTAAAGCAACAGATCTTTAGAATCTGTCCATTTCTGTGGGTCATGAATTCAGGAGCACCTTCGTTGGGTGCTTCTAGCTCTGGATCTCTCTTGGGGTTGCAGTAAGTATGTTAAAAGGAACTGTAATCATCAGAAAGCTTGAAAATTCACTTCCAGGATGTCTCACCCACATACTGTGGGCTCCCTCAGATGCTCACCGTGTGGGAGTTTTCTCATAACATGGCAGCTGGCTTCCCTCAGACCAAGTGCTCAAGGAGAGAGAGGGGAGGAAGTCATGGGAGAGTTCTGACCTAGTCTCCAAAATAGCACACAGTCACTTCTGCTTTGTTCTCTTCACTAAAGTGAGTCACAAAGTCTAGCCCACACTCAAGCGGAGGGAAAGAGGCTTTGCCTCAAAAAGAAGAGCGTCAAAGAATTTGTGAACGTATTTTAAAGTCACCACACGTACCCATGATACATTCAGTAACCTACTCATATGATGTAGTATCAAGTACTGTAATAACTAATATCTGGTGGACTTATTTAAAGAATAGGTGTTATAACACACCATAAAAATTTACTCCATTACTGCACTTTTGGTTAGATATTTGAGCATCCTCTAAAACAGCACTGGGGAGACTAGAGACTCTCAGAATATTTCCTACGAAATTGCAGGTTTTCCTATCACTCTTGGAGTTTCACTATCATCTCTGCTGTGCCCACTGTGTGAATTTTGATGCTACCCACAGGGTTAGCAGAA
The DNA here is from genome assembly GCA_032199065.1 of Smutsia gigantea. Lineage (NCBI taxonomy): Eukaryota > Metazoa > Chordata > Mammalia > Pholidota > Manidae > Smutsia > Smutsia gigantea. Next base: position 353,557 of record JAVSCE010015262.1, read on the forward strand.
CCTGCCTTCACCAGCCCGAGTGCCACAGAACCCACACCAGTCATGCTGGCTGCAGATCCTCCTTCCCATCTGTCCCTGGCCCCACTGCATCAGCTGACTCAATTTTTTTGCCAGTCATCTGTACTTCTCTGCTCTGTCCTTTGACTCAAATTTTACTGCAAGCCTTGGTTGCATCTCTATTCATGAAACACTTTTTTAGATCTTAAATCTTAAATTGTTAACTCTTAACTATCCCTACCATAAGCAAATTCAACAGAGCAGACACTTCCATAAGGACTTACTATCTTGACTTCAAAAATCAAGCTGATCGGCAGTCTGCACACCTACAATGAAAAAGAGAAAACTATTTGGAGTTAATATCCTTCTTAACATTTGATTAAGTTATTTGAATACATGGGCACAATAAGCACATTAAAATGTATTTGTGTAACTTACAGACATCAATAAATATGTATTCAATCTTCTAAAAAGCTGTTTAGAATATTAAAAACTAGTCTTAGGTTTGATAACGTATTTCCATTTTAACTTTTACTATACTTAAGCATGTTCTCACTTAACCTTCAAGTCAAAAACATTTACAAGTATGAAATGCGAAGCTGTATTAGTTCATTTTTTTAAAAAGGTGGGACCAAATGAACTAATGGTACACTAATACAGAGTGCAATTTAATTACTGATGGGTCTCTAAGGTTAAAGTGGCCAAAGTAGGCAAGAATTTGAATAGAAAGTGCTTCTAAGCTCTTCCCCTTTCCCAGGACCAGCGTCGTCAGTCATTCTCAAGTTTGGAACATCGGAGCACTTGGAGGACTTGTCTTAACACACATCACTGGATCCCAGCCCCAGAGCCTCTGACTCACTGGGACTGGGCTGAGTCCAGAATTATAGTTGTCAATCATTCCCAGATGACATTAATGCTGCTAATCTTAAGGACCACTTGAAGAACCACTCATGTGAATGGATTCTGGCAAGCTTCACCATCTGTAGCAGCCAGCTAAGGTTTTACCTGGTAATACCCTACCCCTCACAGGATATTTGCATCTCTAGAAAGGAAACCTGAAGGTAAAGCTTTCAAGAACCAAAAGAAAGATTTTCTAATAGTTACATTTTAGGCCCCTTGCCAAGTAATGAGAAAAATATTTTTGCTCAGTAGTGCCATTCAGGAGCTTAACAAATGTTTGTTGAATTACACACTTTGGATTAAATGTGTGATCTTAATGCTATGGACTCTAGTCTCAGGCCGTAACCATAGATGCAAGATACAGAACATTCTTTGTCTTTCTGTAACTCAACTCAAACTCTGTTTCAATCCACGGTTCTGTCAAGGTCATGGGCAATTCAGGGTCCAATCTCTTCTTCCTCTGGGATCCGCCTGTATTAGTGTGCAAGGGCTGCCATACAAAATGCCAAAGACTGGGGGACTTAGGCAACAGAAATTAATTTTCTCACAGTCCTGGAGGCTGGAAAATCCAAGGTCAAGGTGTTAGTAGGTTTAGTTTCTTCTGCAGTTCTCCTTTGATTGCAGAGTCTGGCCGCATCCTTTCCATGTCCTCACACGGACTTTTCTGGGTGCATCTGCATCTCTGTGTCTCTGTGTGTGTCCAACTCTCCTCTTCTTATAAGGACACTGGTCAGATTGGATTAGGGCTCATGCTAACAGTTTCATTTTAACTTAACCACCTCTCTAAAGGCCCCATCTCAAATAAAATCACATTCTGAGGTACTGGGGGTTAAGACTTCTACATATGAATTTTGGCAGACAGGTAGGGAGACACAATTCAGCCCACAACACCATCTAAGATCAGGGAGTTTGCATGTTGCCAAAGCTGGAGGTCAGTAGCTCAACCCCTGGTTCTCAGAGCTGCTCTGCATCAATACTGACCTCTCCTGAGATGTCCTCATTCCCTCCTGGTCTCCAGGAGTTAGAAACCTGAGTTGTCCTTCATCAATAGTGCAAGGCCACTTCTGTGACACCCTGGGCCACTGGCAGCACCTGGAGGTAAGCTGAGACCTTCCATCATTTCTATGTGCCCCCCAAGACCTTCATAAAATCATTCTGCTCAACCTGGACTATGCTGAGCACGGGGAACTTGCCTGTCACACCTGCACTCATGAGTCTTGCCGCCTACCTGGACTTCACCCTGGGTATGAGACACAGTCCACTCTCCTTCCCAGCCAGTGCAACTCACTGGGGTAACTGTTACTCCACCTGCACCTCAGGGTTTTCTGCGGAAGCAGTCAGAAGGCAGAGTGGCATCTCAGACCACCACATCTGAGCTCTCCAGACTTCCTTTCTTACAACCTAAGCTCAGCCTCCGCCAGGCAGAAAAACCCTTTTCTGTTCTTGCTGACAGGAAGTTTTCATTTATTTCAACAGGTATTCTCCTAAGACTGTTGTCTGTGCCTTGGGTCTTTGTGTTCTCCTGAGCTGCCTCAAGCTTTTGAAACTCCAAATTTAAGGTTGTCTTTTCCCCCCACCCCAACCCCTGACCTTTCAGCCAAGAGTCCCTTCTCCGAGGCAATAAATGCAAAATGGCTGTGTGGCATGCGGATGGGGTAAAATGAAATGTGGGGAACTCTTCAGTATTTCAGAACATACCCTCCCCTGTTTAGTTTCTGCTTTAATTAGTGAAATCACACCAAAAGGACAATGTGGTCTCACAGAGGGCCCTTCATCAGCAGATTAGGCTCAGGCACTGTCTGCCCCATGGAGAAGTTGGAACTGGGAAGAACCACATTTTCTTCCCCTTTTCCCCATAGGTGGCCCAAACGTCCTGCCACTGTCCAATGTTGGCTGTCCATTTGGTGGCCTCAGAAGACCGGATTAAGTGACACACCAACGCCCTCAGGGCAGTGTTCCAAATAACTTGCTAATGAGTTTTTTCCATCTCGGAGGCAGTAAAATGTCACAGACTCAATGCTCTGACATTTCCAGCCCATCCTTAGATAGCCCCGTGTTGGAAATACAGTATTGCCATATATTCTGGACTAAAAAAGGAGCAAATTTACTAAAAGTTGTTCAATATCTTACTGTGTACAACAGGCAAGGTTTTAGCAGAGTACAGCTATGGTTTTTCTGTTTAATCAGAAGTGAAAGTTTTTGTTTCTTATGTTTTTTTTTAACTACATCCTTTTTTTTTGCTAAAGAGCAAAATATATAAATATTTGATATAGATATGAAAATATACTTTCTCTAAAAGCAGAAGTTTAGTCTATTCAGGTAAAATAAGAGATTGTGAGAACCTTGAAATACCCATGTAAAGAAGCCACAGATAACTGGATGTACAAAACCAAGCAGAAATGAGAATTTTGGATTAGAGTCATGAGTAAACTGAAATCATTACTTTCATTTTTATAAAGGCTTAAGGGTTTTATTATTAATTTTCCATGTTCGACTTACATTTTTCATGGTTTCAGTAAAAATATCGGTATTCTGAATTTGTAAGTGACTGCTCAATTACTTTGTAAACTCTCATGTACTTTACAAATGTAAGTTATCACTTTTATTATTCTCTATGCAAGACCTCCAAAGGAAGTACAGAAAACCTGTTGCATTCAACAAAGACATTGCATCAATGCGAAAAGGAGGTGAAATTGAAAAAGAAAAAGGCCTTTTATTTAGGGTCTCAGAATTGCAATTTGGGGAGCACAGATTCAGGTACCTATCTAAATAGTGTCCCACATGCAGGGTGAAAGCAAGAGGTTTGTAATGAGGAAAAGCCGGGGCTAGGGCATAATTACATGCATTAAGAAAAGACAAAAAGTTTTCTATGGGTGTTTTAACAAGCAAAAAAGATACTCTGAGTGTTATGTTGCCCTACCACCGATTCTATCCTCCGAAAATGCATGTCCATCAGACTCATAATCAGGATGCCCATGCTCCTACTGACTTTTCAAACAATTGCTCAAAACAATTGCTATCTTTCACAATCCAAAAGTTTTGGCCCAGTTCAAACAAAAGCGACAAAGGCAGCTTCTCCACAGTGACCACTCCGGCTCCATTTTAAAATGGCTCCGATAATATCAGGTTTTCGCACCGTGATATCCTGAGTAACCCCAAGATTAAAAGTCTTGATTAGATCATGTGTTTCTCAAATTTTCAAGTTTCATAAAATTATTAATTTGCCTAAGCCAGTTTGTTCAACGGTTTTAGCAATCTCTGTCCTCTATCCCAAGAGGAGAATCAAAGGAGAAAAAGATTTTACAGTAAAATACTATATAGCTAATTCCCTGGGCCCCCTAAAACCAAAAAAAAAAGACTTTACAAAGTTGACTATGTTAACCTCACCATCATTGCCATTAAGCAAGGAAACATGGTCATTATATACCCAACCCCCATTCTCCCTTTGCTGTTTTTCTCCTAGGAAGTCGATCACCCTGAATCCACCCTGAATCCATCTACACCATCCTCTCTACCTCATACATCCAATGACTCATCCTCTCTTTTCTGTACCTTTCTTGGAGTACTTATCCATTTTTGCTATTGTAGCATGGTTATTATTGAACATTTCTTCCTCCTTCACTGGGTGATAAGCTTCTTATGGGATATAGCCAAGTCCTATACATGTCCCAGCACAATGCCCTAAGAGTATAATAGGTAAATGTATTGACGGAATAAGTAACTGAGTGGGCAAATGAATAAATGAAATTCCAGTATGTGCTCTATTAAATAAAGCACATAAAATATCACTACACAACTGTGATTAAGATGCAAAGAGAAAAGTGAGTTAAATACAACAGTAAATGATAAAAACATTAAAAATATTTAGGAGACTTCTTTTGTGCAAAGTTAGATAATGTACATCCTTCTCATGAGATGCTACTTCCTCATTGTTTATGATGAAATATGAGTGCAATTTCCTGTCCCCTCCACAGTGTTGGTTTCTCATCTTGTCGCAAGCATATTTATCTGGCTCCTCAGTTGACAAAATCATCACCCCAAGAAACATGGGTAAGTAAAAGTTTTAAAAATTTTTAAGTAGATAACGTACTTTTGCTTGATTGTGAGTAATGTTTGCAACATTTTATGTAATTTAATACATGTCATGTGATAAATGTGATATTTAAAATAATGTATAAATGTATATAAATCAAAGCATTATAAGAGAAAGAGAAATGAGGATGATATGTGGTTTCCTTTTCATTCAACAGTGGTAAGAGGATGTCAAAATTTACATTTAGAAATAGGTAAAATTATCAATATACAAAAGAGGAATGCTTATGCCCAATTTCCTCTTCAGGAAACAGTACATTGGCAAACTAAAGTGTTTAGGAAGAAATCTACCCATTTTTGGCCATCACGATATCTGGCACCATTTCTTCATACCATGGTCTAAGTGCTGCTTTTTATAGCATCAGAAATAATGTGAATTTTAGAAATGATATTTCTAGTATTTAATAAGTATTAATGAGTAATTCTTAATAAGTGACTAGCGTATTGTTTGCCACATGGTAGAGTCTTAATAAGTAGCTATTAAACTGATAAATGAAGGTGAACATTTCCTGTAACACTGTAGGAAAACTTATCTTTTGATCATTGTCATCAGAGACTTGTACTATTTTAGGAGCTAGGTAAGAATAGATACATTTTAATATGCTGTGGATTATCTTCTTTTCTCATTTGGTAAAAATTAAAATCAAAATTAAAAACATGCAAATTTTTCAGCACTGGTTCTCAAAATAGTATTCTCAAGATTTGATTAAAGTAGTCAAAATAATCTCTGAAAAGATGTATGAATAATAAGAATTACATATTTCCTTAAAATCTCAGATTCATACAAATGAAGTGAACACCTATTATCTGCTGAACCTGGTATCATATGTGAAATGTTACTGCACAAATTATACTGAGTGCCTCCATTTTCTCTGCTGTGCTCGAGGTAGATGGCCAAAGATGACCACCTTTCAGGAAATGTACGCGACAGCACAAAGGACACAGCATTGCCGTTAAAACAATAATATCCACTAACATATAGTGAAGGCTTACCATGTACCATGTGCTAGGTACTTTGCTTCATCGCATTTAATCCTCACAACAATACTCTGACCCAGGTGTTAACTTACACCAGTAAAAACTGAAACAGAGAGGTAAGAAAACATGGATGGCCACACAGAGTAAACACATACTATTCGAAAAGTGGTGCTCATAGACTTTGATTCAGGTTGCCACAAACCTTCCATTTGTAAAAAATATAAACCTGTGAAGCACAGTAAAGTGAATTGTAATAAACAGGGCATGCTTGTATTTATGTTATTCATTGTTTGTTTTGTTTTGCTTCTATAAATGACTTTACATATGAGGAAAGAAGTAAAATCATATCATTTCTTAAGAAGGCACATTATGTTCTATCTGTAGGTACTACAGATGTTGACTGTCAAGATTCTTTATATCTCATCTCAACAGAGCCTTTTGATTATACTTTTTAACTTTTAATCACAATATAACACATGCATAAAAATGCACATATCCTCAGTGTACAGCTTGATAACTTCTGGCAAACTGAACTTATTCATTGAATCAATACTCATAGCAAGAAACAGAACATTACCAAATTCTCAGAAGTAATTAATATGCTGTGGATTATCTTCTTTTGGCATTTGGTAAAAATCAAAATTTTAAATATACAAATTTCTCCACACTGGTCCTAAAAATAATTTTCTCAAAATTTGATTGAAGTAATCAGCATAATCCTCTTCCAGTCATTACCTGGCTTCTCCTCCTCGGTAACAGTTATCTGATTCCTCTTTTTTAAAATAACAATTAAATATTTAATAATTACATTCCCCATGTTTGTTTGCAACAATGCAGAGCGACTTTTTGTTGAGAAGGAAGAGAAATTCACAATGGTTGTTCCTAATTGTCATTATATATATATATATATATATATATATATATATGTATTGCGATATCTATATATCTCACAGTCTTATTCACATTTTCTTCATTACTATGAGTGGTGAAAGATTAATTTCAACTTTAAAACAATTCACAGAGGATTCGTGAACTGAACAATAGACTCTTCAAAATTCAGACTCTCATGACTCTAAGATCTGGGAGACAGTTTTCTGTTAGCATGGTAGCAGGATACTCTCTCATCTCAGCCATGTATTTCTAAAATCGAGTACAGGAAAAATAAAAGCCTAAGTAAAACCATTAAATTATCCACTAAAACTTACTGAAAAGAAACACTTTTAACCTTTCAAAGATGTTGACAGACATATGGCAACCTAACAACACATGGTCCCAGAGCATGAGGACATGATGTGAGGTGATGTTATTTACAAGTCTATTTGAAGCCCGTGTACTCTAATAGAGAACATAAGAATGACGTCTGCTAGATAATATGGGGTTATTTTATATCTGCTTTGCAGAAATTATTATTCACAGGTCATTTTCTTTAATTAGAACTGATATTATAGCTAGAGACTTGTGCTAATCTGTTGGTGCTATACTATTTAGCTGGAAAGAAAAGATTCTCTTCCCTCTCAACAAAGCTAGTCTGCACTATTGCAAAAATACCTCAGATTTCTTGTACAAAAGGCAGAAGACAAAATACTTAAGAGTGTTGTACAAAAGACAGAAGATAAAATACTCAAGGCTTTGGTACTACAACCTGGGATTGTAAATTTGAAAGATTAAGTAGTTGATTTGGGGTTTATTACTTAGTATGTAGCTCAGTTCTTCACTGGTAATATAGGGTTATAATAAATAGCACAGAGTTGTGGTGAGGCAGAAATTATAACGAATATACATGCCATTAAATATGGTGCCCAGTACCTAGAAAGCCTTCAGTGAATGGACCACTACCCTGATTTCTGACAGCATAGATTAACTTTTTAACCTGGTTTTTAATCAGATAGTAAATACTCTTTTGTGCCTGCCTTCTCCTGTCTCTATGCATTGTGCTTTTGAGCTTTAACTGAGTTACTGCACGTAGCAATAATTTGTTCATGTCCATTGATGTATAGATTTCAATTGTGTTAATACCATTATTTATCTAGTCTACTGTTAGTGGGCATTTGGGTCGGAGGACTATTACAAATAGTCTAAGTATGAATACTCTAATTCTACCACACGTCTTTTGGTAAACATATGTATGTATTTCTGTTGAGAATATACCTAGCAGTGGAGTTGCTGAAACATATGGTATGCATACTTACCAGTTTTCCAACTAATGGTATATAAATTCCATTGTGTTACATCCTCACCAACTTGTGATATTTTCTGTCTTTTTCATTTTGTTTATTCTGGCGGGTGTGTAGGCGTATCTCATTGTGGTTTTGGTTTGTATTTGCCTGATAACTAATGAAGTTGAGTACATAGATCCAGTGTGAATTCATTATTAGTCCAAAGTTTGCAAGACCCAGCTAAAAGGGTAGACTCAGACCCCAGTCCCAAGGCAGGACCAACCACGGGCCATGAGTACTCAGGTTTTTGGGGTTTGTTTTTTTTTAAGAGCTCTTCACAGAAACAAAGCTCAGACAGGAAATTTGACAACTTGCCCTGCTGCCTGCAAATATCTGTAAAGTTTGTTATTTTATTTTGTTTATTTTCTAGTTAAGCCTTTGCCTAATGGCAGAGGCTCCCAAATGCTGACATGTGTGGGATAGCCAAGGACCACTTCCCGCCTGCAGGGGCCCCACTCTGTCCCTAGTTTCAGAGAATCTGGTTAACTCCTCCAGATCCACGTGCCTCCTAGACATGCAGAGCTTCGTCTTTCACTAAACTCCATGATCTCAGCAACCACTTCTTTTTTTTTCCTCTCTGGAAGGTCCACTTAATGATTTGAAAGGCTGTTTTTCACATTTTGTTCACATTTTTAGGTGTGGTAAAACTAGAAGATTTCAAGAATTATAGTTCTCCTTTTGTTTTAAGAGTGACATATATAATATGTACTCAGGATAAGGTCTACCCTACTGGCAGAATGCTTGTGCTCTGCAGTGGCAGGTCTCTTGTGTTCTGGGCTCAACCACACTAACGGGGTGGTTCTGCCCCTAGACCCACAACACACAGGAAGAAGGCAAATCTTCCCCTGCAGAGCGGCTCTATGAAGCTTTCGGTTAAACCATTCAGATAAACCATTCAGAGTTCCACCAGGCCTTGTTAGCAGAGGAATATAGACAAAAGTACTCCTCTACTTCAGTTTGAAGAGAACGATGGATTCTCTATTCCTATGCAAATCTACATCAGACCTTTAAAAAGAAACTAACCTAATAAACAATCAGGCATTAAGGTGGAAACTGATGATCACAAGATTTTACCCAGAACTGACAACATGCTGCTCTCTTTCACAAAAGAGTGAGAAAGGTTAAGTGAGTTAGCCCACAAAGGAAGCAAAGGAAAAAACAAGAGGTAGTATTGCCTAATTATTTATGAAGATTCAGCAGCCTGCTATATTTTAAAATACTTCACCTTATCATATTTCTTCTGATGACATTTTCTTGGCTAATAAGCTGACTTTGAAACTGCCTTACACCTAGACTGCATGTGAGATTTAAAAGTTTGAATCATATAACTGCTGTTTTTCATGCACTCAAAATCATTTGCTGATTACAAACAATCGAATTTGCTTTTTTATTAGCTCCTAAAATGACTTTTTAACCTTAGCTTTGTGTCTGGGATCATATCCAATGAGAAATAAATTCCCTCTACTCTAGCATCCCTAGGATATTTCATATTTGAAATAGGTAAAAATTCTCAGCTTGATTTCACTTATGGAAGTCAATTAGATAATTTCCCATTTTAAACACTTTCATTGTAATTTAGTGCATTTTGAAATCTTCAATAAATGAAATAAGAGAAGACTGCTTCAAAATCACGGTGTATCTTTTAAACATCTAAACTGTTCTAGTTCATCTTTCATTACAGAAACAAAGGCATTTTAAAAAGAGATGTCAATCTCTGGGAAAATAAAGCTTTCTATATTCATGTTCGCACCAATCTCCTCTGAATTTTGTGAAGAAAAACAAATCGGGGAAACACTGTATGAAAGCTGATCCTTGAAAATTTCTCATCAGCCTTCTGTGATAATTAAGCACATGGACTTCTACTCATCAATATCAACTGACCACTTCAACTAACTTCCAGGAGCCTGGATTCTGACTTCCACCATTGATATCTGTGAAAATTGATCTACACCCACCCTTTAAAAGCATCGATGAATTAATCAGAACTTTTGAAAGCAAAGAAAAATTGAAGACATCCTAATAAAAGAGCATGAAATGTTAAAAACAAACTACAATAAGGCAAGATTTACTTTGCTATTTACCTTCTAAGAACAAATGTCATTGCACCTTCAGAAGAAAAAATGAACAGCACATGTATCAGAGAACAGCATGACCTGGATCACTACTTGTTCCCAGTTGTCTACATCTTTGTGGTTATAGCCAGTGTTCCAACCAATATTGGGTCTCTATGTGTGTCTTTTCTGCAAGCAAAGAAAGAAAATGAACTAGGAATTTACCTCTTCAGTTTATCACTATCAGATCTACTGTATACATTAACTCTCCCTCTATGGATTGATTATACTTGGAATAGAGACAACTGGACTTTCTCTCCTGCCTTGTGCAAAGTAAGCTCTTTCTTCATGTACCTGAACTTTTATAGCAGTACAGCATTCCTCACCTGCATTGCCGTTGATCGCTATTTAGCTGTTGTCTACCCTTTGAAGTTTTCTTTTCTGAGGACAAGAAGATTTGCATGCATGGTCAGCCTATCCATCTGGGTACTGGAAACCATCACTAATGCTATCATATTGTGGGAAGATGAAACAGCGGTAGAATATTGTGATGCCAGAAAGAGCAATTTTACTTTATGTTATGACAAATACCCTTTGGAGAAATGGCAAATCAGGCTCAACTTGTTTAGGACGTTTACAGGCTATGCAATACCCTTGGTCATCATAATGATTTGCAACCGGAAAGTCTACCAAGCTGTGAGACATAATCAAGCCACAGAAAACAGTGAAAGGAAGAGAATCATAAAACTACTTATCAGCATCACATTGACTTTCATCTTGTGCTTTACTCCCTTTCATGTGATGTTACTGATTCGCAGCATTTTAGAGCATGATGTGAACTTTGACGAACATATATTTGACCACAGCAAGTCTAGGAAGCAGACTTATAAACTGTATAGAATCACAGTTGCATTAACAAGTTTAAATTGTATTGCTGATCCAATTCTGTACTGTTTTATAACTGAGACAGGAAGATCAGATATGTGGAATATATTAAAATTCTGTACTCGAAAGTTTAATAAATCACCAAGGCAAAGTAAAAGCATACTTTCTATGTCTACAAAAGATACTGTCGAATTAGACATCCTGGAATAGAACCAGGGGATTTTCTTTAAGGTACACAATATTATATCATCAAGATTACATTTTGAAAAAGAAATCCAGCACGGGAGGGGACTAAGTGGTCCAACTGAGTGAAAATTTTAATACTCTCATATGGAAATCTTAAAAAAATATTTTTAAAGTACATTGTATAGATCCCTGACTTTTACTAAATGATGATTAAACAAAATTTAATATTTTCCTAATGACTCGGGATCATTATTGTTGATGGCAATTGCATTTGTATCTGTGCCATCATCCCTCAGAGGTTAGTAAGATGCATGATTTTTATGATTTATGTGTATGTCTGGTGTCCATGATTTTTCTCACTCTTTCTATGTATTTTAAGCTGTCAGCTATCATTTCTCCCAACTGTCTGTGCCTATCTCCCACCACTTTACCAACTAATACTGTTTCCAATCTTCTCATTAGTTAACAAATATTTATTGAGCCCACTCTGCATACCAGGTTTTGTGTTAAATATTAAGAGTTACAAAAGAAATGGTCTCAGGAAGCCTTATGAAGCTTACGTCAGTTTGGAAAACATGCCACCAAGCTTGTTAGACCTCTTTATAAAGTAAAAATAAACAGGCTCCAAGTGAGATTTTGAATATCTCTTCCATGATATGAAGCACATGAGCTTGATAAAAGCTTTTTCAAAAACCTTCATTTTTTTTTCAAATCATAGTATTTTTGTTTTATTTTAATTTTTTAAATTTATAGTTGAGTACAATATAGTTGAAATTATTAGAGGATTAATATCTAGACAAAAAGACATACTGCTGACAAAAAAGACATTTATTATATTAAGTCTACAGTCGGAGACTTCTTTTTGGACCTAGAATAATTAAAGAATCTTGAAATAATATATTCTTAAAATTTTTATTTTACCATTATGGAAATTACTCTACTTTTAAGTAAGCATTAGGTAAAGATTTCTTAACCAATTTTTAAAGATTTTTTTTTACCCAGCTCTTAACCTTCTCTTGAGTCTCTGTTTCCTATCTATTCTTTCTCCTCCCCCCAAAATGATCAGATAGCAAATGTATTGGTACTACTTGGTAACCTCAACATTAGAAAACAAACAATCCCAGTAATAAGAAAGACTAATATCCTTTCAATAATGAATTTTGAGAAACACACCAAAATATCAGTGAGTGCACAAACTGACCACATTTTCTTTTAAACCTTCTGTAACAGTTTGGGTATACAACACAAAACCACCTTGTTTTGAGGCCATGTGCATTCTCTGGTCTTTGCATTTTTCTGGTCATAAAGTTTATAGAGATTTAATAGATTGTCTGGACACTCTGAGAGACACATATGCTAAAAGTCTAAAGATACACCATTAAAATGAAGAGTAACTACACTGTACTGTTTGATTAATTTTTCATAAATTAATGGCAGCCATGAGTTGAATACTTGAAAAGTAAAACATACAGAAACAACCTCACCTACATCTGGAAACTCAGATGCAGATTAAGTGTCTTGTCCAAGATCACCCAGTTAGTTGCAAGTAGACTCGTGTCAGGAAGCCGAGAATCCTGACTTCCTTCCAGAGCTGCTATTCCTTTTTTATTTATTTTTATTTTTTTAAACATTTCCACCATTTCTTTACCTAGGAATACAAAAGACATATATATGTGCATGTAGAATTATTCAGGATAGTCACTGGATTTAGATTAGAATGAGGGGGGAAAGGATAGTCATTTAATATTTCAAAATATAATAAAGCATATAGATAGTAATTAAACTGACCTGTTGCAGAATACTAAGACTTTATGTCAATTGGTTATATGATGAGATGCATCAAATAAAAACTCATGGCATCCTCAATAAGAATGTTCTACTGAATGATTAACAGCAAAACCGTTGATTCAGGATGTTGTGAGATACGTTCCAAACTGAACCACGCTGCTAAGGCTTTGAGCGGCCTATCCACCCTCGGAGAGCAGAGCCAATAACAGAGAGGCCATGTCAGGAGAGTGCTCATATTATTTAGGGCAAAGAACTCTAGACGTGACTTAAATTATCTACAGTCCCAACATTGGAAACTTGATCCTTGAGTTTTGAAAGGCCTATAGGTCCCTAGTGAAAGGTACCCATAAAACTGAAAGCACTTTTGGAAGGACCAGGAGTTTGTGGCTATTATTACCCAGGACTTTGTTGTCCGAAGAGGGAGATGGGAACACCACTAATCATCCACAGGTGAACTGTTTGACCTCAAAAAATGTGGGTGCTTCTCTAGGGCAATAGTAGTATCTGCTTTTAACAAGCAGAGGTGAAGATGCTTTGTAAATGGTGATGAGATTTCTAAATGTTCATTATCACTAGTTACTCTCATCCTTATCAGGATTAGTGGGCAAGAGAGAGAAGTCCCTGGAGGGACATTGTGGGTAGGGGTGCAGCACCGTGGGCTGGCAGGAGCTGGCTCCAGCGCACCGCCGCTGGGGGAGCCTCCTCCCGACGGGCCAACGCACCCACTCAGCTAACGTCTGGGCCTTCATTGGTCCCGGTGCGTTCTCGGTAGCGCCCGTTCCTAGGAGCTCACAGCTCCGAGAAGACCCGTGCTATGGACGTGACATAAACAGACAGATAGATACCGCTTTTAAAATTGTTCACATCTTTGACTTTTTATTTCATTATACTGAATGTTATTTTTAATTTTAATGAACTCCGACATCTTGGATAGACATCTCAATAAAGGGACTCTGTAAGAGGTTTTAAAAATCTCCATTCTCCTTATCTAGTCGGGGGAGGCTTCACGGGTGAAGGAGAAGTTAAGAAGACATCAAAAATTACCACCCCATTTGGTTCAAATGATCTAGCACCTCTCCCCAGGACCATCCTGAGCAAATGTGCTTCCCCAACCTGACTTACTCCCTTTTCTCTTTTCAATGTGAGCTAAAGTCCTCCCCAAGGCATTATATTTCCATTCTTTAATGTTATGATCAAACAATTATTTGCCAGTTGCCTCTGTTAACCTCGTGAACACGATTTGTTTATTTTTAATTAGTACTAATTTTAAAATAGAATTTCTGGTGCAGGGCATATAAGGCACTTTTTTTACAACATTTTATCTTCCCTGGGCTTCTTTGCCCAGCCATCGCTGTCATCACTGTCCTTTCTGCATAGGGCCCCTGTTCTTTTCTGGCTAAACCCACCCACAGGTTGCTATGGAAACACAACACCCGACCCAGGAAGGCCTTTGTGATAATGGACTTCTTTGTCTAGGTCCATGGGTAACCTTGCCAATGAATCAGAAGGCGTGTTCCTCCACCAGAGACACCCACACACAAATAACACATACTCATAGACCCACACAGACCACTTGCCCCATCTTACAAAAACAAAGAAACAAAAATCCGTGGGATCTGTTAGCATATGCTTGTACTGCTTTATAAGATATCTAAACCAACTAGTAGAATGCCAACTAGTAGGTAACATGCATTACCCCCTTAACTTTTGAAAAATGCACCATGTGGGTGTTCTCATTTTCTTGTTCACTAAATCTGCAACCAGGAGACATTGTTAAGATTCTCGCTGCTTGTCCCTCCTCCTTTCTTCCTTCCCCAGCCAGAAGTGGCTGCCAAGGAAGCTGTGGTAAGAAAACTTGTATCTGCATTTTTTCACTGCTCCGCTATTCTGAAAAAATGCAATTCTGACTGAAATGTTTTATTTGCATCTCCTGGGCAGACACCTCTGGGGAAAATAATATATAGTTAATTTAGAAGAAAGTAGGAATGTCCTGTTTTATTCTTTGTTCATAGCATAAACATTTGATTCCATTCAAGTCAAAAAACACTGAACACTATTTTTTATTTTATTCTTTGGTGCTTCATAGGGCTTCAGGATGGGGAGAATGTGATTAAGTTCATGTTATTTAGTTGCATTAGCTGAATGTTTGCAGGAATTAGCTGACAAAGGCAAAATCGGGTCAAACTTGGAAAGTGATGTGGGCGTTAAGATTTCTCTCCAAAGATCTTTTTACTACATCATTTACTTGTCACTGGCCAAGGAAAATCACACACGGGGCCCTGTCTGTAGCCACTAGGTGGCGATCATGTCCTATTCAGACCTTGGAGTCTTGGCCAGCTGCCACTCCCAAAGAGCAAAGGGCAGCTTAGGGTGACGTTTTTCTATTCCAGAGACAAAATATCTCCCCCAGGAACTAGTAATGAATGAAGGGGAATGCTGAGATCCAGTCTGCACCATTTATTTCCCTAGAAAGCTCAGTATCATCAGATAATTTCACTTGGTTTAAACTCCCTATGCCATTACAGTATTTTTTTTTTCCAGCTGGTTAAAACTGGTCAGTCCACATGTAAGAGAACATGAGCTAATTGTGTAATTTCTGAAGGATTGTAGATATAACTTTGACGATTTGTCTTTATTTCATTATTTTACCCATATAAAAAAAATAATGGCCACCTTTCACATAATGAGAAACATAGAACATTTGAGCTATCAGCAGTTTGCAATTTGGTCTACTATGATGAAATTATTATCTATGAAAGTCAAGATGTAATTCAATATATGTATGATTTTTAATTTCTAATTTATTATTGTTAGATCTCAGCACTTAAAAATTACGTTATTTAGAATTGTTTAAATCTGCTCTTCCCCAAAGAAAAGTGATGCAATCATAATTTAATAGCATTTGCATATCATTAAACTTATAATAGGCCATAATCTATTTTTCTTCTGCCTATAATTTTCTTAAACCCCTTAAGAAACACAAGTGGATTTTTACACATTTAACAAATAGATTACAATTTCCCAAATACTGTTGCAATTAGATATGCAAAAAGCAAGCCAGTAAAGGAATGAGCTAGAGAAGTCTTCATATCATTGTTCCAGTGCAAGCTTTAGAATGAAAATATAAATTTTGTGGTCTAGAAAATGTATGCTCAATTAAATTCAAATCAAATACAATCAACAAATCCCTCTACAATGATTTTAATTGCCAATTCTATGAAAAATATTGCCTTCAGTTCTCATTATTTAATTGATCCTTCTTAGATACATGATTGAACTTGTTAACATCCTCCTAAAAGGGTCTTTCTCAAAATTACTGTAAAATTTCTGGTCTTGGCTCCAAGACTATTGACACTTACTAACAGATTAACTTGGAAACCCTGATGTGGTTCTTGGATTCAGGACTGGAGCCTGTACCTGAGGCAAGCCCATCAAAGCAGGCCAATCCCCTGGACCAGTGATAGTGATTGGGTCAGAGGTGGACATGTGACCTAACCTGCTTGGAATGCTGGGACAAAGGCTCTGCATGACGCGTTAGGCCAATGAGATGCCCAGAATTTCTGTGGTCGTTCCGTGATTATAAAATAGTCAATACGTGGAAGAAAGGAGAACTCAGGGAATCAGACAAAGAGCACCGAGCCGGATCCTTCTACGTGAAGAGTCTCCTCATCAGGTCACTGCGGTTACATGGACCAAACAAAACACCGTGTACTTTAAATCAGTTTTCTTTCTTGAACCCGAAGGGTCCTGGTGGAATGTGTATCACGGAAAAGTGAGGTAAGTTAGAGACGCGACTGTTGAATAAGCAGGCTGAAGAGGTATGATGGTGAGGGCATGAAGTTAGCAACCCTGGGCATTAACCCGTAGCAAAACAACTACTTAAGCTGTTTCCAGTTACATCTTGGGACTCAGAAAATGCCTAGCAGGGCTCTCACATCAGGGAACTGTTAGGAAAAATTCAAGACGTTGGAGTCTCTGGGCTTCTTTGTACAGCCTTCGGTAAGGTCCCTCAAGAGAAAGGTAAACTAATACAATTTTTGTTAGAGCTTTCCTGGTATGTTTGCAAATCCAGAAAATACTGCTGCCCAGAGGGGCCCATTCGCTGAGGCAATGTTTTCATGCTTAAGGAAAAGGGTTAATTGTAGCTAAAAAAAAAAAAAAAAGGAATCAATATTATTTGTGAGTCACTAGTGAGGCGAGTCTCAAAAGCCAGACATTACAGAGAAAGGATTTTTGAAATCGCTTAGACTCCCATTTCATATTAAGAACCAGGCCTGGATGACTTATATTTGGAGTTTTCTGTAAGCCAAGGGAAGTGAGGATTCAGCTGTGATGTAAATGAAACTCCTGTTATGCAAGAAAGTGCAAAAGCCTGGCCTCCTGACCCCAGAGGGCTGTGAGGAGGAGACAAGGAACAGTTAGAATGGGGACATCAGAGGCTACTGTTGAACCTCATGGCCTGAGGAGCATTAGAAACTTCCAGACTGGGTGAGGGAGAACAGTCAATGCTAGTAATCTGCTTTCCCTGCAGGCAGCTAGCTGCAAGCCTCTAGGAGAAACCCCTTTACATTCATCCTTGTGAAAAATTCATCAATGTGGTACCAAAATAGGGATAAGCATAGTTGTGCAGGTTGAGCACTGCCCAAGAAATCCATGTCCACAGGGCACCATTCACTTCACAGACATCGTAGATTTGCACATTTATTATGGTAGTTTCAAGCATATTGCAGCAAAGTGTCCTAACAAAATTAGTGTCACCATTCCAACATTGCAAGGAAAGTGTCTTGGGGAAGACACATCTTTTTCTAATTTGTACAGAATGTCATGTGAACAGTTTAACCCTGACTCTCCCTCTGCCATCAGGTTATTAAAGCCTCTTCCAACCCAAGAGCCGTCCTGGGAGGAGCTAGGATAGGTGGAGTATATCTGAAAGATACAGCATATATCCCAAGGTAGCTAAGTTAACCCAGTGAGACAGTTTAAGCAGGAAGAGATGGAGATATCTTTAATTCACAAGCAAAATTAATTTTTGCACGCTGCTACCTAGCAGGTTGGTCACTCAGGAAATAAACTGATAACTAAAAATAAAACTAGTTTTTGTGTGTGCAGTGCCTCGTAGTCTGATCATTGTCTCCCAGACGTAAAGCTCTGACCTAGATGTGGCCTACTGAAATAGAGAAGAAAACATTCTTTTCTAAAATAATCCTATCTACCGGTGACCTACAACCAGGTTAACTATAGGTCCAATCACTAGGTTCTAAAACTTATGTTATTTAAGAATCACCTGAACATCTTGGTTTAAAAGGTTATTTACTAAATAGAGGTAGACACTGAGTTACTGCATTTCTAGCGAACTCCCAGGTAATGCTAGTGCTTCCAGCCCAGATCCAGTTCAGTTGCACAGTTTTAGAGCCCAGAGCCATGGTTCTCAGACTTTCACATGGAAGTCATGTAACAATCACCCGGAGAGCTTGATAAAACAGAGAGCTGGGCCCCTGGGCTCCTTTGGGTTCCTTTGCCTGGCTTTAGCCAACGGTGCTCATCCGTGTCTCCTCCACCAGGTCAAAAGTTACTTGACAGCAGAAACCCTGGGTTATTCTGCATCTCCTCTAAGCCCATATACTCAGCTCCCTTCCTAGAAACAAGCATAGAGCTTTATATTTTCTAGATGTAATAGGAATCATATTTAGAAGATACTAAATGGTTACACTTTCTATTCCTATATACATGATGTTCTCCTAAAGCCCTTCTATCACTAAAGCCCAATTTATTGCCCAGGAATAAGGAGGGAAGCATCAAAAAGTTCTCATTCATAAGTGAAGATATTACTTGGTGATTGATGCCCCACTGGGCAGAAAGATGAAGCAGATATACCTTCTGATTTTAGGAGGGAGCCACAAGATAGAGAAAGCTAGAGAAAGAAAGAGGACATACCCCTGCAGTCAAATCAAGAGAAGTCAATGAAGCAAGCTAGAAGCAGAAAGGGCTCCTGCCCCATTTGCTGCCCGGGGCTCTAGGAGGAGACCACCATCAAGGACCTCCTGCTCCAAAATAGAGAAACTGCCACAGAACCAAAAAATAGACACTTTGTTATGTCATGCTTATGCAAAAAGATATTGGGGAAAAAATCAGCTGGTGTGGGACAGGGAAGATATCCCAACATTTTCACATGCTCCCAGAGGTGTAAAGGTAGGAAGAGCAAGGCAGGTCAGTGGGCCTATGATGGATTAGTGTTGGGAGAAACGTGACCTTAATGGCAGAGGCTGCAGAGCAGACCATCTAGAACCAGAGCAGGATGGAGATGGCAGCTGAGACCTAGAAGATCTGCCATTCTAGTGAGGACCAGCACTTAAGGGGGAACCACTAGACCCCCCACAAGGCCACCAGAACACAAGACACAGTGACTATAGGGATCAGCAGCTTCTGCCAGGAGGATGTCCAAAGGACAGGAAGGATATCTTATCAAAGGCCAGAGAGGTCCAGAGGACAGCACCAGGACCAGAAGGCAGACATCACCTCTTTCCTCAGCACAAAGAGGACAGGTTAAGTTATGCTTTCTATCCAGGAGCCACGCTATGGAAGGCACCATCTTGTGCATATCTAAGAAGCATCCTAAGAGGGAACATGAATCTTGAATTTGACTGAGTATTTATCCAAAATATACTAAACAAATCCTTAAAAGGCTGTTTAAGCTAGCAGATACTGAACTACCTTCCATGCACAAATTTAAGGTTTTTTCCCACCATCAGTGGGAATGGGGTTTTCAGGGTAAAATGATAATAGTTTTTTTCCCCAAATCCAAATGTAGGATGTAAAAATGTGCCCTCATGATTCAACAAACGTTTGGCAAATTGTGCAGGATTATGCCGTTACGTTCATTTTACACAAGCCTACTTTATGTAAGATAAAGTTTCATCCACTGGAGAACAATAGCAGAAAATAAACTGTGAATAGTCCCCAAACAACATCCGGGTCATTGGAGGCTGGGAGAATGAAGATAAGGAGGATTAAACACTTTTCCAAAATCTTCCTCTTTATTTCAAAACTCATTTGTTTCTCTGTCATTCATTTGATGAAAATGAATTCAGTCTCTTGCAAGGAGGATATGCATAAAGACCCAAGGCTCATAATCACAGTACCTGGCACCACCTCTTTCTTATAGCAGGTATTGAATATTTCTTTGGTCATTTGATGCGCTTGTTAGATTTGAAAAGAAATATGAAAATTACATGGTGCACTTGGTTAATTGATTTGAAGTGGGTGAGATGAGAGGAGATCTCCTAGGAACACCAATGAGCTAACAAGGGCTGGGTGTGTGGGCTATTTCTTTGCAGTAGCCTCTATTGGGTGGAGAGCAGGGCTGCCTGCCGGCTATTCTGAATGTGCTGGGACCAAAGAGTAAAGTCACTGGGAGGCATCACTTTCCACTTTGTTCTAACTGAGTTGGAAGACTGGCTCCTGTTTCCCCTCCATGTGCAGCTCATATGGAGCTGCATTTGAAGAACATCTAGTACAAAATCCTCCTATTATAGTTAAGGAATCTGAGGCCAGAGAGATAAAATAACTTACCAAAGGTCATACAACTTCTAAATGACTAAGTTTCAAGTCTCCCAGATCAGTTTTTCCTTTATTGCCCACTCTTCTGGATGCAAATGGCAAATTGTCAGAGAAAAAATTCTTGGCCCAAAGAAGAAAAGTCCAGGGGAAATTTCAGGTATGGCTGAATTCAAATGCTCAAGGCACGTTGCCAGGAAGACGTTCTTGCATCTTCCAGTTGCACCATTTGCTTTTTTGGCTTTTTCAGAGAAGGTTACTGATATCCCCAGGCTTAGATGCCACAGCTTAGAAAATCCAGTGGGAAGAAAGAATCTCTTTCCTGATAATGTTGGCAAAAGTCAACAGAAGTCAAAAAAAAAATGATTCTGGTTCCTCTGCCTCTGTTCCCCACTTTAAACCACTCGCTGTAGATAGAGGTGTAGAGTTCTCAATTTCCTCCTAAGACCACACATGCTCCTGAAGACCCTGACCTCAGAGGCTGAAAGGAGAGAAGGTTGGCTTCTCCAAGAAAAATCAGAATGGTGTTCCCAAAAGGAGGGAAGAGAGTCTGTTCCTATGACTTCTTCCCTTTAGGCTGTGTGGTCCACATACACCTGTGACACCAGATACACGCCTTGTCTTGTTCTGAGTTGACAGAGATGTTAGTTTCTTTAATCTTATAAAAGGGGAAAAATTGGACTTCTTTCCAAAGAGAACAGATGCCTTCTACAATGTTGATTCTGGGAGGTAATATCAGGGGCTATCCTGGCAGACAGCAGAGGACTCACTCAAATTCAGAAATCTGAGGAGAGTTTAATAAAGAGATATTTGCAAAGGTGAGGTCAGGGTGTAAGGAAGCCACAGGAATGGTGCAGGGCATGGGGGCTGTAACTTCTGGGCACCCTGACACCCCTGGCTCTGAAAGCACAAGGGGAGGGAGTGGTTCCCAAACCTAGAGTCACAGAGGACTGCCTGGAGAGGGTGGCTGGGCCAAAGCTGTGACCTTTGGTAAGGATGTAGCCTCAAAATGGGAGCCGGGGAGATGGACCAATACCGAAACCTTCCTTTGGTCCTTTAACTTCCTGCCGGAACTTCCTGCTGGGTGAACCCCACCAGGAATCCAGAGGAGAGGAATCTCACTGTGATTCATAAGGTCATCCTCTCAGGGCTCAAAGCTAGATGGAGAAGGATAAAGAGCGGGTCCAAAAGAGGATTAAATACTCAGTTTCTCAGTTAAATTGATACTCTGTTCATGGGCCAAATAAATGGAAACAGCCACAAGAAGTGTGAATATATGCTCTTGTCTAAATGCCTGTATTGCACCATCATCTGCTAAACATCTGTAGTAAAAATCCAGTGGGACGTGTGGGATTGTGGACATACATAAGAACAGTGTCAGTGAGGTCCACGAGGGCTTCTTGGGTTGCACTCATAGGACCCGTTCCTTTGTTTACTAGCTATATGAACTTGAACAAATCAGATAACTTCTCCTAGACTGAGTTTCCTCATCTTTAATATATACTTTTCCCCTGCCCATCTAATGGTATTTGTTATTCACTACAAAAGAAATACTGTATATAAAAGTGTCTGAGGAATGAAAAGGTACTCGTTTTTTATAAATTATTTCAACCTGAATATGTGAGCCTAAGAAATATATTAATATGTTCTACTTATGGGCATGAATTTTTGTAATTCTTACATTAGGAAAAGTTCTAAAGCCCACTGACTCCTATATGTGTCAATATTTTTTACCATGTGCCAGTTGAAATGAATTAATGATAAATTAACCTCCAGTTTACCCCAGGTTTGCATTAAGGAAATTATTTACTGTGATTCTACTTATTGCTAAAAGGAAAAAGTTCATCAGGTTTTCTGCTGACTAGTGAGTCACCATGCTTTTACCTGTTTTTGAGTAGGCAAACACACAAAATGTGTGTCCCAGTGTGTTATGAAAGTCCTTAAGAAGCAGTGAATTAGCCATGGACCTTCCTGCTATCTCTCCCCTGCAGTGTGTTAAGAGTATTTTCCATAACGTAACTAGTCTTATCCCAATTCATTTCTGCACTGTTGGCTCCTAGGACGATGGCCTAGATTTCCAAACCCCAGATTGGAAGTCCTGGTTTGATTAATTTAAAAAAAAAACTACCTTAGAAAAAGGCCACACTCCTCTCTTCCCCTCTCACCTCCTCCTTCCTCATTGCCCCCCTTCCCAATCCTTCTCTACATATTCAGGTTCCTATGACTCTTTTAACCAGATTCCCTTATGGCCCAGTGTCTTGGGAACCCATCAGCGATAGCTGCCATTGAGTACATTGAGAATGTTCTATGTGTTGAGAGCTCTACATACAATATTTTCCTTCATTTCCCCAACAATCCCATGAGGTAAATGTTATAATCTCCAGCACACATGAGAGGACTGAAGGTTAAAGAAGCTAAAAGCAGAACAAAAATTTAGACCCAAATGTCTGAGTCCAGAGCTATAATCCTAATCACTTTGCCCTAAAGCCTGTTTCCATGTTATTCTAGTGGCTTTTTTCTTTCTTTCTCTCTTAGGATAAAATCTGATTGGTTTCCATTGAGGAGAGTCTTACTTGGATCAAGATGCAGAGGGAGTTTGCACATCTGATTTTAGGAGACACTCATGTACACATTGCAGATAAATTGCAGATACTTTACTGGGAAAGGGACTGCCCCTAGCCCCTGAGGACTCAGTTAACAATTGAGAAGAGAATAGCCGTATCAAATTGCTGTTCTGTCTGTTATTTTGAAGTCTAAATTCTAATTATTAGGATCACATAAAATTCAAGGCCATCAATGAGATAAATGGTCAAGAGGGAGCACGTTCAGCTTTGCAATACATTGGTGTGGTAAAAATACAACATAGTGTATTTTAAATACAAAAACGTAGAAGGAGAATGCTAAATGACTGAGAATCTGTATATGGAATTTAATTTTTCTAAATGGTGACTGTAAGAGGTTAAGTCCAATGATATAAACTTTACCCCCTGGTAAACTTCTCAATTTCATGCTGTTCATATTCCATTTCATTTTATGTTTTAAGTACATTGAGGAAGTACATGAGAAAAGTACATCCACCTTTTTTTAAGTGATATTACAAGGGTTAGTGAACAATTTAATAGAAAGAAAAGCACTGGATTCATTTACTAATTCTTTCACCTAATTTTTGTCAAGTGCCTAATTTTTGCTAGGTGCTAGGGAAGCTTATATAGTCTGATAAGGAATCCAGAACAAGCAATACAACATAGTGTGACAGTAAGAGTTAAGTAAGAAGGGCAGGTGGCATGACCACTACTAGCTCAATCTTGGTCCAGGAAAAATCCAAGACCAGTTGCTGGGCTCTGAAGGCTGAGGAGACACTAATCAAGTGAAGGAGGGCATTTCAGGCTAAGGGGCAGCTCACACAAAGGCCTGGCTCCATTTTAAGGAAATGAAAGTAGTTCAGCGTTGTTAGAGTAGACGGTGTGGGAGGAAGTGGCAAAAGATAAAGGATAGAAAGAAGCTAAATCTTAGTCTCCTAGTGCGATAAATAACTTGGACTTTTATAGTGAGGTCAATAGGTAGCCATTAAAAAGTTTTAAGCAAGTGAATGACATGATCAAATGTGTGCTTTGGGCAGATTGTTCTTGTCTCAGTGTCCAAGAGGACAGCGGTCTGGGCTGGTGTCCTTGTGGGGCAACATTTCCCTTCATCTCCGAGGAGTCTGAGCCCTTACTTGTCTTGCTTTTGTTAGGCCATAGTTGTTCCAATGCAATTATGTATAAACTCTGTATGTATAATGACAAACCTATACTCAGGTCAGGTATCAGCTCCTGTTAAGGACAAATTTCTGTCCCCCAAAAGGGGAGGATGTCTGTTGTAATCAATCTGCTATGGAAAGGCTGGCTGATCTCTGCAGTCTCTGCAGCTGGCAGGCAGGCTGGGCATTGGAGGGCAGCACCAGCCAGATCGGAGCAAGCCCATGGAGCCTCCATCTCTGCCACATGACCTCTCTGTTCTTGGGCCCATCGTCCAGCATAAAGGCTGTCAAAGAGAGAGGCTGGCTGACATATACAAGGTCAGTCACCCGTTCCCACGGATCGTTGAGAGACCCCTCTTCAGGTGAGGCTCTCTGGTGGACAATAATCCTGCACACTTTGTGCTGACCCCCATAGGTCCATCTGCTTCTTCCCAAGACTTTCCGGTCCCTAGTTTTCCAATCCTGTCTCTTCCAGACTCTAAGCCAATCATCCATACAAAATGGATAAGCAAGTTTAATGCTCATTAGCTCCCTCCTGGGTAATTTCCTATCTCTGCCTTGAACAGTGGACAGCTCTGAGATTCAGTTTTATGTCTTTCCAGGGGATGGACCCACAGAACTGAGCCACTGGTCACACCCAGTGGCAGCCTGCTCACTAAATCCTCACATTGACTCTCCATAGGTCTCTCCTACTTTCTCTTTGTCTTTCGCTCCTGATCTCTCTCTGGATTGTACTCAAGCTCTTTGCTTTAAGCTGTGCTTCCAAGGGATCGTAGGTTCAGACTGTTGGTATCAGGAGTGGACCTAGAATTTTCAATGAAAAGAAAATCCTAGAGTAAAACTCTAGAAAAGAGTTATTAGAGTTTCATTTGAGCCCAAGTTTAGAACAGCTGCCTAGGAAACACAGTTCTTCTGAAGGAAAGTGCTGTGGAGAAGGGAGCTTTCTTACAAAGGATATAAGCAATAATGATTCTACAGGTTAGTATAAATGGTGGAGTCCATTGATAGAAATTGACAATACAGGGTATTTTTTTAATCATTATGTAGGCACAAGGTAATTTCATGAAATTATTCAGATGCAGAGTAGATGTACAATGCTTGCCCTGTAGACCACAAATCAGGTGTTTTTTTTTTAGATAACCTAAGCCTTAAGGCCATGCACTTCTCAGAAGTGCATATTTTTAGCATGTTTCCTCAGAATCAAACCATCAGGGTAGGAATATTTCCCGGGCTATATTCCTAGTGGTCATTATTAATGTCCTGTACTGGCTATATGGGAGCTGGTTGAATGTTCATCCCAGGCAGTAAATTTTTAACTGTAACATCTTACTAATGACAGCTGTAGGCAAACTGTCTAAATGTTCTAGAATTATTTTCCCATTCTCACAAGCTTGGAGTCTGATGGACAGGAGCAGAGGTAAATTACTCTGTTGTTATGCTTTTCTGAGCATCTGGGGAGAGACATGTATCTGAAGAGCTGTGGGTGATCAGGTGACTAGCTCCCTAGGCGCTGTGGTGATCAGGTGACTAGCTCCCTAGGCGCTGTGGTGATCAGGTATATCAGTTCCTTGTGGAAGATTTCAGCACTTCTTCTTTCTCATGATTTGGTAACTGATGGCATTTTTCACCTTCGTTGATTCCATGTTCTATATCGGTGAAAACCTACTCTGACATAAACAATTGAATTGCCTGGGTGCTTGAGAAATTGATGCATGGACTCCACCATTTAAACCAGATTCTCTAAAAGTAGGGCCCAGATATCTGTATTACACAAGCTCCTCACATAGTTGTAATGTGCAGCCAGAGTTGATTATGGCACTTTTGACCAACAGAGAGGGGAAGGGAAAGAGAAACCTACATTCATTGAGCAAGCTCTATTATTGGCATCTTCCCTCTCTTTTTTATATACATGTAGTTTCAAAAACAATGAAATGGGAAACTGTAATCAAAATTCTTGTAGGGACATGCCATTATATGGTAGAAATCCTTTTAAGTATTTGATGCTTGGGGTAAAATATGATTCCTCCCAAAGAT
This sequence comes from Smutsia gigantea, assembly GCA_032199065.1. Classification (NCBI taxonomy): domain Eukaryota; kingdom Metazoa; phylum Chordata; class Mammalia; order Pholidota; family Manidae; genus Smutsia; species Smutsia gigantea. The sequence goes on from JAVSCE010015262.1 coordinate 379,977, forward strand.
ACGCTCATGCGCCGGGGCCTGCCGGCAGGAGTCGAACAGTTCCCGAGTGGGGGCGTCGGGCTGTATATACAAGACGACAGGAGGGCAAACTGTCTGGTGCAGAATGCAGAATGCGAAGAAGCTTTATTCTGGCATGGCTTATATAACACATGAATTGCCTACAGATTAGATTCACATGCCCTTAAATCAGTCACTTAAGTATTGCCTACAGATTAATCCAATCAGACATTAATTCAATCACTTAAGTCACATGCGCCTGGGGGTATCTGGTCCAGGTGGCAGGCCTTAAGATAAGACCTCCCTACCTTCCTGAGATACTTGTTCCTGGAATTTAGGAAACTTTTCGAGGTTTCTTTCAGAGTCAGGCCCGGTTCAGGCCTTAGATGGAGACTAGGCACAAAAACATAATCAATCCTGTCCTGTACTCTTGCTCCTTCTGTCCCAACCGCTCTCCACACTCATGCATATGACAAGGAGAGGAATTAGATGGCCTTATAAGGACTAGAGAAATGAAAGCAAAGAAGAGGGATAGGAAAGGAACCAGGCAAAGTGGCCTGCTGTGAGCCTCCGAGTTGCCCATGGACTGAACCCCCAGCACTTAGGGTAAGGACATCTTGTTGACACAGAGCAAGTGCTAAGGTGCCTGGGTGACATGGTCAGTATGAAATCAGAACCAGGAGGGCCAGGAATGTCTCTGGCAAGGTCTGGGTCTCAACCCTGGTAATGCCTGGTACCACTGGGATTAATTTAGACATTCAGGAATTGGAAAAACAAGTTGAAAGAAACTGTCACATTGTGACGGAAAAGACTCTGCTGATGTCAGGAGGTCACCATGGCAGTGGGCTCACAGCTAGGGCACATTGATGAGGCTCCGCAGAGACATGGTGACCAAAAATGCCCTTCCAGAGACCTAAGCGCCAGGTAAGTAATCCTGAACCAGCACCTCCCAGAGGGTGTTCTGTGCAACTTTTAACTTTAAGGATGTTAAATGAAAAACATTAACTAGTGTTCCTTGGTCAGAGAAATTTGGCAGATGAGCTATGTAAAAGGACTTCCAAAGCCTTTAGTGTGCTAATGAGCATGGTGCCACTCCAAGAGGGAGGCATATGCCATGTGCTGCATGTGCTCATGAAATACCTCAAAAATCCACATTCCCTGAGAGCCCTTTTGGAGCACACTACTACAGGCCTATGAATGGATGGCCAGTGACACATGGCTATTTTTGCAAGAAATGACCAGAGACACAAATACAGGCAGACCTCAGAGATATTGTGGGTTCTGTTCCAGAACACTGCAATAAAGCAAATACTGCAATAAAGCAAGTCAAATGAATGTTTTGGTTTCCCAGTACATGTAAACATTATGTTTACACTACACTGTAGTCTATTAAATGTGCAATATTATATCTAAAAAAAAAAGAACATACCTTACCTAAATTTAAAAATACTTTATTGATTAAAAATACTAACCATCATCTGAGCTGTCAGCGAGTAGAAATCACTGATCACAGATCACTGTAACAAATATAATAATGAAAAAGTTCAAAATATACAAGAATTACCAAAATGTGACACAGACACGCAGTAAGTCATTGCTGTGGGAAAATGGCTCTGCTAAACTTGCTCAGTTTGTCCAGGGTTGCCATAGATCTTTAGTTCCTAAAAAACAGTATCTGCAAAGCACAATAAAACAAAGTATGCCTGTAGATGAGTTAGCATTGATACATTTTAAATTTGCCTCTTTTTCAATCAAAAACATTAAAAAAGTTGTTTTCCCTTTCAGTATCTTTGTCTAGAAACAAGCCTTTTTCAAAACAAGCAGATAGCCTGCATTGTGCGTATTCTGTGGATGTTTGTTCCCCAATGGCTGTAACAACTCTGCAGGGTTTATTTCACTGAGGAAGCTCAAATTCCCTGTCGAGAGATGGAGTATACCTGAGAACAGTAGGGATTCCGAAAGTCAAGAATTCCTCCTGCTGAATTTCTCCAGTTGTACATTCATCATGGGCCTCTAATAAATTGAATGCAAACTGAGAAGTGGCTAACATTTAATAGTGGGATGTTAGAGAGAGTTTGTGCTTCTGGGTCAAGTTACCTTTACTGACGTGGAAAGTGTGTGGTGGTTATAGAGTGGGAAGCAGGAGTTCTGAATTCTAGTCTCAGCGATACCACTCTGTAGCTACGTGACGTTTGTCAGATGCTCAGTTGTCTTAAAGTGAGGGTTGGATGGTCCTGAAGGTTTCTTGCAGATTGCATCTACATGTACCTGGGTAACTGCGTGACAATAAATGTAAGCCATTCCAGAGTTACTAGAGAAATCCTTGGAGAACTCAGAACCTGCCCAAAGGGCTCTTAGAAAAATCCTTTCTTGAAAAAGAGGCTATGATATGATTCTCAGTCGGCCTGGGGATAGAGACAAGCGGGATGCTTAGTTTGAGAGAGCTTCAGTCTCTCCTTCCCTTCTGCTGTTGGAGGTTACACCCAGGGAAAATAGTGAGGCTCTGAGTCTCCACGTGATGTCGCAGCCCAGCAGTGTCCCTTTACCTGAGTGTCTAGCCATGATGCTCCCGCACACAGCCATGGCGGCTAGGCTCTGGGCCTTTGTGTCCTCTCTGGCGCCAGCCAGCACAGTCCCTGGCGAAGTTTACCACCTTCTTTCCCTCCGCCCTTTATTTCCTCAAGGAATAAAATCCCTAGAGATCTCACAATGGAGCAAATGTTTTTCTGGGGTTTGTGAAGAGCTTCACCGAAGCATGGTCAGCATACCTTTTCTTAGAATTAGTAAAATAACAATATGATTTTCATATGCTGTCATATTAAATTCTCAGTAATCCACCAAATTTGGTCCCCAACAGAATTTCTGATGTTTATTGGAAAGGTGGAGCAGACAGAATGTATATAGTTTGAACAAAGCTCCCCTCTCTTCCACCCAAACATGAAGCCCATCTCCTTCCTTAATCCTTTAGCTCTAAACGTAAAGAAGCAGGCCATTTTTGTTAGCCATAGCAATTTCTGAGAGGTTCATTGCCTTTGGGGATTTAGCCTTCTTGGGTAAAATGATGGGAAAAACTGTAACAAAACACGCGTTTGCTCATGTGACCTTTCCACATTTTAGGTCAATCCTTCCAACACAGTTCTCTTGTCATCTCACAGTCACCTCCATAATCCAAGCCCCTGCACAACTGATAAAACTTCCAGTGTAGCCTTCCCATGTCCACTCCCGCCCCTTTTTATCCTTTCTTCACACAACAGCTGGACAGATCTTGAAAAAAATCTTGACTCTGATCAGGACTTACTGAAAACTCTTGGCTTCTATTGCCCTTAGGAGAGATTCTAAGACCCCTTAACATGGCCCACAAGAGCTTTGAGGTCTGAAATGACCCTAACACTGTATCAAATCTCAGCTCTGGCCACTTGGCCCCATTCCCTAAGTTTCTATCACATGGGCCTCCTTTGTCGTGCCTTACTCCTTTCTGCATCTGGGCAAATGCTGGTCCTTCAACCTCAGACCCTCTCTGCCCTGTTTCTTCATGTTATCGATTATAAATCATCATGTAGGTGACAAATATGCCACTTCCTTAAGTTGGGGAACCTATGATTAATACTTAGAACACTGTCTGAAACTTATTTTAATGAGTGGTATGGTAACACTCAACTTAAATTTTTTTATTTTTCCACATAAGAAACCAATATTTGGGGCACCATTTATTGAATCCCTCCTTCTCTATGCAATGCCACTTTTCCCATATTTCCTAATTCTGGCCTGCACCTAAGTCTGTATCTACTCTCTTTCCTCTACTATGGAGCTTTTGTGCCTAGTTCTACACTATTATCACACTGTGTTAATTACATACAAGCTTTATAATAAATCTTTGTATCTGGTAAGGAGAGTCTGCCTCCCCTTATTCATTTTTCTCCTTCAAAAAATTTCTTTTTTATTCTTGGTCCTTTACACTTCCATTGGACTTTTAGGATCAATTTATAAAATCTATGAGGAAACGTGGTTGAAATTTAATTAGAATTGCACTGAGTTTTATGGATAAATTTTAGGAAATTTTACATGTTTCTGACTTTTCACTCAGGAAGTTAGCATAGGTTTCTATTTTGTGTAAATCTTTTTTTTTATACCCTTCAATAAAGTTTTATCATAGTCTCCATAAAGATCTTAGATTTCTATACTAGATTTATTGCTAGGTCACTTCTAGATTGTCACTTACAGATTTTTTATACTATAAGTGATATTTAAAAAATTTTATCCTTTGTTGTTGATGTACGACATTTTTTATAAGATAATCTAGTACCTAAAAACCTTGACAAAATCTCTTTTTTAGTTCCGGCTATTTGTCTCTCAATATCCTTAGTTTTCTATGTAGATATTAACTTTGCTCACAAATAATGACAATTTAACTTTACCTACCCTTTTCACTTTTATCTATCTCCCTATATCACTGTGCTAACTAGGACTTACAGAATAATGCTGAATGAAACTGGAATAACAGACATCCTTGTCAGGTCTCACCATTAAGTATAATATTTGCTCTTGGCTTTTTAAAGGTTTCCTTTCTCAGGTTAAGGAAATTTGTTTTAAGTTTCTATTACGAATTAGTAGTCATATTAATAATAAGTGTTAGTAAAGCCAGGTGGAGAAAGACAAGTCACCAAATGATTTCCCTCATTTGTGGAGTATAACAATGAAGCAAAACTGAAGGAACAAAACAGCAGCAGAGTCACAGACTCCAAGAAGGGACTTGCGGTAGGGGAGGGGTGGGGGAGGGCGGGAGAAGGGGATTGAGGGGTATTATGATTAGTACACATGGTGTGTGTGGGTCACAGGGAAGACAGTGTAGCACAGAGAAGACAAGTAGTGACTCTGTGGCACACTGATGGACCATGACTTCAATGGGGCATGGGGAGGGACTGGATAATATGGGTGAATATAGTAACCACATTGTTTTTCATGTGAAACCTTCATAAGAGTGTATATCAATGATACCTTAATAAAAAATAATAAAATAATAATAACAATGAGTATTAGTATTACAAATGCTTTCTGTGCATCTATGAAGATTAGCATATGGCATAAAATGACATGGAGATTTTTCCCTCTTTTCCTATTTTCTAGATCAGTTTGTATAAGATGAGAATTACTTGTTTTTTGAAGAATTGTTAGAAATTGCCTGTAATGTTATCAAGAACTGTAGTTCTGCTTTTTCTTTCCTCATTTATTTCTTACCCCTGCAGATATTCTTTCTTCCATGTGCAGTCAGCAAGCACATTTTTTTAATTGCTATATATTATATACAGGGTCCTGAATTTCTACATGTAATGCAAATTTTGTATTAATTTTATCTAAAATCAGAAGTCTTGGATTATTTCTTTTAAAAACCTTTTTTTTTTTGCTTGATACTGTGAATGAGGCCTCTATTTTATTATACAGTCTTACTAGTCGATACTGGTATATAGAAGGCATATTGGGCTCATTCACTTGCTCCTGCAGTCCATGCTGTAAACCACTGCTTCCCCAAAGCCAGGTAGATACCCTCTCACCACCTCATAATGCATTCCTTCTCAATTCCCTCCAAGCTTGGACATGACCCTCTCATAATTCCCAAAGCAATGCTAAGAGCAGGCTTTTGTATATAACAAACTTATTTGTGAGCATCAGAGAAGATGATCAGGTGATTCAATGAAAAGAAAATTAGGCTGTCGTCAGACTTTTACCACACTCCAGAAGAAAATGAATATATTTAAGATACTCAAGGAAAAAATGTGAGCCAAAGGTTTTATAACGAGTCAAACTGACCTCCAATATCAAAAGCTTCAAACAAACTATGGACACATAAGAATTCAGGAAGTATTTTTCCCTTAACTTTTTTGAATCTGCTGGAGAACAAAGTCTAGACGTTTTGAGACATCAACAGGAAAACACTGGCATGTAGTTACTTAAAGAATTAAGTTAAATAGGCAAGAAAGATTATGGTGTGTAACAGTTATATGCTCTGGCAGTGTAATTACAGCATGATTGAGTGGTAAAATAATATTTTTTAAAAAGGAAGTGATTGTAGTAAAAATCAAGAATATGGTTACTTTTAGGAAAGAGAGTCCCAGTATGTGGAAGGCTGCTGCCATACCTGGCCAAGTTCCATTTCTTGACTTGGTGGTGGTTACAAGAATATTTGCCTTTTAATAACTCAATTTAAAGTATAATTTTGCATCATGGAGTTTTCAGTATCTGTTTTTCATGGTTACAATGAAAAAGGTTTTAGAAATCTTTATTGGTTGTTTAGGGTATAATAGAACTACCATTCAAAACATGACTAAGTGCTCCCAAAATTAGTTACGTTGTTGGGCAGCTGCATCTGGGAAGGTCTCTCCCTGTGCACTCGGTGAAACCTCAGCCTGGACAGGGGAGGGTTCTTAACTCTGATCAAGAAAGAATTCTCGAACAGGTCTGATGAGTGTAGATAAGGAAGGAATTCATTAAAGCGAGAGGAGCAGTGAATGGCAGCAGCTGTACAGGCAACAGAGAGCAAGGAAGAACAAAGGGAGGAAGGGAAAGCTCACTGAACTCCTGTTTGGTGTAGGGCAGATCACTTGCCAACTCCTGAAGCCAGGGTCACCTGGCGTCCAGTATCTGCTTCAATCTGCACAGCATGGGAATTGAGCTCCTGCCACCCCAGGATCTGGGGGAGCCACAGAGCACTGAATGGAATGAGATTATGTTCTGACAACTTCCCAAAGGCAAAGAAAGGATCTTTTGGGGCAGGCTACTAAAGAGCAAGACCGTACAGCTGCAGTCCTTTCCAGGTCACCCCGGCAACAGGAACTTGCAAGCCCACATCAGAGATCTTTGTAGCCCTTCCCTGTTTGTCTGAAGTAGGACAGAGAGAGTGAAGATTTCTGCTTAAGTCTCAAAAATTGTATGACATAGCAAAGTAACAAAGACACTTACCACTGGAAGAGCACAGAGACAAAACGCAAGAAGTTGAGCAGTGAGAAGGCCTTATTTAAAGCAAAAAGTACACACTTAAAGAAAGGCGAGTGTGGGTAACCTCAGAGAGAGGTGCACTTAAGAGCTTATTGTGTCTTTTAAGGCTTTCAAGAATGGGGTTGGGGAGGGAACATAGGCTTGACATGTGGTCTCATGATGTCTTTCCCTAGTGAGAGACATTGTGTCACCATCCATAGTCTGTCCTCTAGATACTCTGTTAAGATAAACTTAACACAAGGAATTTCTTGATCCTGTTCTTCTCTAAGATAGTGGTTACCCTCAAGCAATGGGGACATATCATTTAGGACTACTTGCCCTGCCTTAAGATAGGCTTAGTTACTGTCTGATTACTATAAAATACGTTAGCCATCTTATTTCCTACCTCCCTGGTTTTTAAAATGGAATCTTAGACTTAAGATGGAGTCCCTCCTCTTCTTACTATAGTATTTCTATCTCAGCATTTTTAATCATAGGCAGGAAAATTAATCACGATGCTGCATTCCATGTCTCTACCTTACTGCAGTTAGTTTGGGGGAATCATAAGCCAAAATCTAACCTTTGCATTTCTTTCTAGGTTCTGCTCTTCCAGAAGAGAAAAACAAGTTCAAATGTAACACAGCCAAATACTGAAGACTCTTTAGCCTTCCATTTCCCCACCCTTTCACATCAGTGAGAGGAGGAGGTCTGGCCCTCCCCCCAGAATAAAGCCTGTACATTCATCACTGCCCCAGAATGATTGGCAGTGGGAACATCCATTTCCTTACATGAAAACACCCACCTCCCCTTACAGGGGGTGATCTGACCTCAGAGCAACAAAGTTATCACCAGGATGGCTGTTAGGGTAGTTCCCAAAGTCTGAGTTATTCAATATAAATAACACTCCATGGGGGATATCACCATTTCAGCCCAGTATATAGTTAGGGAAAAATCATTTCTTTTGCTCTTCAAAAGCATATTTAGGTTAAGGCTGACCTTAAGTCATGTTATAAGCAAAGCATTATCATTTTTTTCTGAAATATAAATTGAGATGTATGGTACACTGTTTCCTCCTTTAAAATAGCTTCCCTGTCATGATTTTTTTCTCAAATCCTATCTTGCGGTTTTGTCAGAACAAAGGAAATCCCAAGAAATGGAAAAACCAAGAACCTTCAAAAGATAGTTCTCCTCATCTATCCCCATTGCTGCAAATCAGATGAAATTGAATAGTTTTATCTTTATGAGGCACTTGTTATACCTAGTTCTAATCATTGATCCCTAAAAAGAATTCATTCATTTAGCCATTGGCTCTGACCCAAAGTCCCTCCACGAGACAGGAACACATTTTTATGTAAAACACTGAATTTTAGGCGTCCATTTACCATCTTCCCTAATCAATATGGAAATCAGTACCTAGAAGTGAGCTATAACCAACACCTAAAATGCATGGTGGTGAAGCTGAAGGAAAGAAAAAAACATGGACATCAAGGCTGGAAAGCTAGAGCCCCAGATTACGCATGGAAAAAAATAAAATAAAATTATCATGTATGATAACTTTAAGGCAGACCAAGAGCCTATTAAGGCTGTCGCTCTAAGGAAAGCATTTGGAAAGAGAAGGAAATATATGTGTGTGTTGGTTGCTATTTACTTCTTTTAGCAAAGTATTACAAGAAAGAGATGAACTCAGGCAAGAAGTGACTGGTTCACCAGCTAAAGTGGAATGGAATAAAAAGACTTTAAAAATTCAGAACTTCTCAGTGCTGGTAAAACTGATGGTTTCTGTACCTCAGATACCAGAAGATAATATGTGCAGATCAAAAAAACCTAAAAAAAAAGGAGACCCAGCCCAGTGGCATCAAAGATGTCACTCGGGATGCTCCCTTGCCGCCCAAGCCTATCTTTCAGATGTCAGTGTAGATTCCATGAGATGAAGGGACTGAGCAAGAAAAGCAGAGTTTAGGACAGGCCTAGGAAAGAACTTTGGGCTTGTTTACTACTATGTGAAACTAACTGGAGACAAGTAGGTCAGAAGCCTATCAAGTTCTTTAGCAAACTGTATTGCTCAGAAACCACAAGTTTGTATCTGTAAAATTACTCTCATGCACAAGCCTCAAGTGGGCTCTGAAGGGTGTACAATTCCTAATAAAATACTCCACAATATCTACCCCATATGTGGCCATGGGGATAATGGACAAGAATATTCTCCAGAAGGGCAGAGCCTAGGGCTACTAAGAACAGTGGACAAGAAAGTTCCTAGCAGAGGACAGACTCAGAGTCTATACAGACATTTTCTCTGGATGTTGGTTGGGGTCTTCACGTACCTCTCCAACAGGATTCCATTATTGCTGCGGACCAGGGACTGCCGTGGGAGTTTTTAATGTGGTGATCCTGTCCATTTTTGTATATTAGATGGGCAGCTGGAGTACAGATAGCTTGTCTTTTAGTTCACAGGATGCTGGACCTTCAGGAAACATATCTGAACCTGAAGGAGAGATCTCAGCATCTCCTGAAGATCCTAGACTTTGAGACAGATGTAGTAACTGGATGAAATTTGGGATTTTTCTCCCTTAAGGAGCTTGGGAGTATATTTTGTATTAGGGATGATGTTGGCCATAGGGGCTGATCATGGTACAGATTGCTAGCTGTCTACCAAAACCCAGTCTTCTTTTATTCCTCGGCACACAGCAAGACTACATTTCTCAGCACCCCTGCAAAGAGGCAACTAAGTTCTCTTTAGTGGAATATAGTGGAGTGATACATGCCACTTCCAAGCATGGCGCATAAAGGCATCTCACACTTGTCCCTCTATACCCTTCACTACTGGTCAACTGATGTGACAAGGCTTTGGACGACCCTCAGATGTCACATATGGAAGTTGGCAGAGGCACTATCAACCTGGGCCCTTAAGTGACTGTATGGAGAAAAGTTGCCATCAGTGTGAATCCTCTGATAATGGCTTTTTGTTTTTTATGCGACTGAAATTTGGGTTTTATTTTAATTGCATCTTAGCATACTCTAACACTTCATATTAAAACGTAGCAATATCTATTTTTGTACAATTTGAAAACTTCTCCAAGAAAGATAATAGCTGATCCAAGACCTTTGCACTGTCTCTCACTACCATCCCATCTCTTCATTACCAGATTAGATTTCATGGTCTCTTCATCTCTCATGACTCCCTTGAATAAGTACACTCAGTCTCTTCTCTCCTTCTCCCACCACCTCTCTCTCTTTCTCCCTCTCTGTGTCTCTCCTTATCCCCAACTCTGATGACACCCAACTCTTTACCTACTTCCACACTCACAAACTTTAAATTCATGGCTGCTGAACTTAGGTCCACGTTGCTGCCCAGCAATCTCATCACATGTGCATAGTTCATTCACTGGTCCAGTCTCTTACAGACCTATTTCATATTTTCCTTTCTCTCCATAAATCTCCAGCTCCTCCCCCCTCCTCCTCACTCTCAGCTGATGAGCTTGAATTCTACTTCAATATGTAAAAAGAAGCAATTTGGAGAGAACTGCCATTAGCTCCCACCACTGCCTCTACTGCCTACCTGCATCTGTTCCCATGTAATTTGCCTTTCCTCCTGGGTGAATTGTCTGCACTCCTTTCTAAAGCCAAAAGCTCCATATGTGCACTGGGCACCATTTCCTCTCATCTACTCAAGAATCTTGTTCCAACTCTCTCCTTTCTCTCCTGCATCAATTTTCCCTCTATACTAGATCTTTCCCATCAACACACAGAACATGTTGCATTATATTTCATTTTAAAATACAAAATCCTTGACTCCATGCCCTACTTCAACTGCTATCTCATTTCTTTGCTAGCTTTTATAGATAGATCTCTGAAAAAAAAAAACTGGCTACACACACTCTTCCTTTCCCTAATTTCATTCTCTCTTGAGTCCACTCCAAGCAAGCTTTCTTCCTCAACCATTTCATTGAAACCACTCATATCAAGGTCACCGATGAGCTTCATATTGCCAAACACAATGGTCAAGTATTAATCTTCACCTCATTCAACCAGAATTTGATACAATATATCATTCCTTTTTGAAATATTTATTCTCTTGACTTCCAGGGACCCCTTTCTCTGGGTTCTTTGCTTTTCTTACTGGCCACTCATCTCCCCAACCTCTAAATGTTGCCTCAGGCCCTGTATCTTATCCTTATTCTTTCCTATCCACATGTACAGCTTTTAATAACATATCTATGCAGACAGATCCCAAATTTCTATTTCTAAGGTAGACATCTCTTTACAACCCCAGGCTTGTATATCCAACTACCTCCCTGATATCTCCCCTTGAGTGTCAAAATTACCTTTCCCAAAAATCAAACTCCTGGTTATCCTTAGGCCTGCTCAATTGAAGTAGCTCCATTTTTTAACTGCTTAAGCCAAAACCTTCATCACCCTTGACCATTCAATTTCCCTAACACCCGATGATCAGTGCATCTGCATATACTCTTGCCCCTACCTCAGACTACATCCAGAATCCAACCACTTCTTGCCTGCTCCATCACCATCATCTCTCACCTGGATTACTACAATGGCATCCTGTGGTCAAAACTGCTTACTCCTTCCCAAAATCTATATCCCCGCCTTCTATACTAATAGAAATTTTAGCTGAGTACCTGGTCTTCCAGAATGTAGATTTCCCAGCATTTCTCGCAGCTTGGTGTAGCCAAGGAAATCTAAGCAGAAATGTCTATGGAACTACGGAACTTCTGGGAACCTTCCTCAAGACAGAGCTGTAAGTTACCCTTTGCAGCTTCCTCTATCTTTTCCTCATCCTGCATCTTGGTACACAGATGACTCCTTAGCCCCTTATGTTTCCTCTTTTCTATCTGTATTCATGCCCTAGATGAGTCCTTAGAGCAATGAGTTGGAAGGTGTCTGAGTCCCTGAGGACTTGGTAAGCAGAGCTGCCACCTAGGACTAGATTCAGACCCCTGGAGTTAGGGGTGAGAGAGAAAACAACTTCTTTCTAAAGCCACTGTTACTTGGGCAACATTGTCACTGCTGAACTTCATCCAAACCAATATACCTTCTGATTTTTTTTTCTGTGCTTCTGCTCTTGCTCCTTTTATGAACTCCTCTTCATAGCTTCAGCCAGAGCAGTCTCTCTGTTGGTTTACACTACTCCTATCAGTGGCTTCCCAAGCTATCCCCGTCACAGTAACACCAAAGCCCTTATTAGCCTGTCTGCACTTCCACGTCCTGGTCTCTCTGCTTCTCTTCCTCCCTGGTCTCCATCCGTCTTCCCCTAGCTTGTTCCAGCCCTCTCCCTGAAGACTCTTACCCCTGATAGCTTGTGGCTCACCCTCTCAATTTCCTCCAGATTTTACTGAGATGTCACCCTACAAACAGGCCTTTTCTGACTACCTAATCTAAACCATCACCACCACCAGGACATTTCCCATAAAAATTGGCATTTTTAGATTCTTTAGAAAATGCAGCTGTTGTGACAATACTGGACCCACTTCTCACACGGCAACAATGGACTTGGGCTGGGGACAGAACCAAGATAGAGCTTAGGGGAGCTTTAGTCATTCCTCCTATATAATTCCCATCAGTAACTTCATTCCTGCTCCTGGACATAAACAATAGATGCTTTGTTTATTTTATGTAAACTGCTATACAGACTTAGTCTCAAGCACCACCACCCCCCACCTCAGCCCCACCCCCAGCTAAATGGTCATCCTTTTAAAGAAAAAAAAACCCAAACTTAGCATCCCTCTTTAAAAATTGCTACTGGCTAGAAATTGGGTGACATGAGCATCTGTAACTCAAGGTCCCCCCAGCTCCCTGTTGTCATACACCTCCCTGCTTTGCTCATTCATAATCTTATCGGGGTTCTCAGGGCTTATGGTTAGCAAATAAAGGCTTAGAGTATTTCAGTTTTCCTCCAGTTACAGGGGAAATCTCAAAAGACTGACATTTTGAGACCCAGTGGAATGACTCTTTAACAGTAGAATTTCAGCCATCAAGAGGCATTAGTTCTACATAGTAACTTTCTCTACCTGCTGCTCTTAGGACTGAACTCCATCTATCAGATTATTTTACAAAGCCATATGGCTCATTCCTGGAGAGCTGTTTGATTTGGTTCAGAACCCAAGTCTGTTTTCTTTTTAAATGTCAGTGCAAGTCAACCTGCTTTGAACATGTGCAGAAATTGCTGTAAACAGACTAATCTTTCCTAGGAAGGAATTTAGCCTTGTGCAAAGGAACTAATATTATAAACAACTAAAAGGTAAATTGCATTGTTGAGCTGGCAAATGCTATTTAGAAGTTACTAAAGGCAATTGCTAGTTCAAGAGAAGTTCAAATTCCTCAAAGTAACTTGTAAGAGGTTTATGTAGAGCTTAGTAATACCCTGTTCTATATTTGTATCAAATTTTTATTAAAGAAAAGTGTTGGTGTTTCCATGTTAAAAATTTTACCATGTCTTTATAAATGCTTTCAAACCCAAATTCTTGGAAAAATGGCAATAAAAACTGCTTTGAATAGAGCTCATGGACTTTTCTTTTTAGCAGTTTGTTAAGGATTAAGAATTCTAATAAAATAATTTCATTTTTTCAGTAAAATTATGCAACAAATATGTACTCAGCAATGCCAGTCACTGTTCTAAACTCATTTTAAAGCATTGAAAAAAAAAGCAAAGTCCCCACTCTAATGGAGATTATAATCTTATTGGGGCTGGGGGTGGGAGGGCGGATAAACAAGTAAATATGTAAGACTTTGGGCTATGAAGAAAAGTGCCAGCAAGGCAGGCAGGAATGGAGTTTTATTCATTAAATCACCAACATTTGGAGTTTCGAAGGAGCTTAAGAGGATGAATGGATTAATGATTTAATATGATAAATTCTACCTGCAGAATATCTGAGCAGACGGAATATTTGCTCTGTACCATAGAAGTGTTGGGGTGGGGGCATGCATGCTTTCGGTGCCTTGCTGTGTGCTGGCTGGAGGTGGTTTCCTAAAGGAACAGCCCAGGAGACAAAGTCCTTGTTTTGACCTCTCCCTGCAACACAACCCCTGCCCCTACCACCATATACCAAGGGCTTCAGAGAAACTTCATCTCTAGCATACTGAGATCCTTGTAAAGTTGAGAAACACCCCGTCTGGTGTTCTGCATTGTCTAAGGCAATTAAACCTCTACTTAGAACAAAGGCTTGCTGGGAAAGGAGTCTGTAAGTTAAAATGTGTTCTGATGAGTTTTCTTTGCTCCTCTCAGTGCCCTTGAAGGGGAAGTAATCATTACCCAGGGTCCCGTTGTATTTTCCCCAGTTACTTCATCTGTCTGATCATTTATGGTAGTTGGTAATTACTTCACCAAACCAAGTGAGCACTTCTTGTTTCCAGAAACTGCTGCGCTGGCAAGAGTTTGGCTGGGTCTTCTCTCTCGCACCAGTTTGAGGAAGATGGTATCTTTCCTTGTAGACCTTCTTTCCCCTGAGCAGAAACAGACACGCCCAAACGCTGATCTCAGTATCTTGTGAAAATCATGTAAAACTGTATCTTTGGAACCTCTGATAAGACCTTTCGAGACCCGTTGGCGATAGGTATCAGCTATCGGAGGATATGGTCGCCCCCTGCCCGGCTAATCCAGGAAGTGCGTGAGAGCCCTGGCTACGTGGGAGCCAGAGGCCGAGAGAAGGGGTGACCTAGTTCATGACAAAGGAAGGGGAGACTGGACTAGCTCATGAAGTCAGCAGAGCTGCTTGGAACTGCGTTACAATTTTCACGGGCCCTGGGCACTTCATTAAATAATATTAAAAATAACATTAAAATTCTATTTTATGACTGTGTTGGTATAAAAATGAATACAGACTGGATTCATTGTTACAGATTCATTATGATTTATAGTCTTCTTTGTTGTTCTTTTTATTTGAAATAAATTGAAATTGAAGTGTTTTCAGGGGTCCCTGAAAGTATCAGGGGCTCAGCGTCAAGTGGGCGGCCTTAGCACCTTTGTCCTCCTTTGGGGCATTGCTCTCTTCACACAGATATCTCAGACATCTGATACTTTCCTGCTTCCACAGTCTGTCCTGCCACTGACCTCATCAGAACATCTTGGGCAGTGAAAGAGGGAAAAATGATGGGATAAACCAATGGACTTGCCATGTCCACATCCTCCTTGCCCCCAAGGGAGCTGGCTGCCACTTCTCCACTGAAATTGCCCCTACTGAGGTCAGCGGTGACCTCTAAGCTGCCAAAACTCATAGACAGTGGTCAATCCTTACACTTTAGAACTTCTGGGGCGTTTGAGACCATTCCTCATTTAACTAGTGTTTATCAAGCGCCCACATGTTTGCCAGACTTTGAAGGCATACTTATCAATTAAACAGAATAGATCCCAGCCCTTTTGGACTCCAGATCAACAAGAGCTAGTACAATATATCTGGGGATATTTAAAAAGCATAAGGGCCCCTAACTTGAGAAGTCAACTCTTCCTGAATAGATAACATTTAACCTAAGTTAAATGATGATGAACAGAAATTCTCCTAGAAAGGGGAGAGAAGAGTGTTCTAGGTAGAAAGAGCAAATGCACACAGGCCTGGTGGTAAAAGGACTAACTGGACACTCTGTTAATTGAAAGCAATCCCATATGGCTGAAGCCTAGAGTGTGTGTTGGGGGGAGGCAGTGTTTGCCGGGTGGTGTCATGAGCAAACTGGCATTTTAGGAAGATGCCTCTGGTGTCAGTGTGGAGAATGAATTTGGAGTCGGGGGTGATACTGGGGTCGGAGAGAGCCACCAGGAGGTTATGGATGGGCTCTGGGCAAGAGCTGGTAGCATTCTGAACCATGGAATCAGCAGAGGGAAAGAAGTGGACATATTGAAAATATTGCATCAATGGGACTTGGAGATAGATCGGATTTAGGAGTGCAGGGGAAGAAACATGGCATCTCTCTGGGTTCTTAGTGGTAGAAAACAGAAAGGGGTTTGGTATCAGATATTGGGAAACAATACCATCTTTGGGAGGGCCATGAAACTCAGTTTGGGAGGCTCAAAGCCAGGGACAGAACAGTCAGGAGCAATGCCCGGCGGTACCATGGCCCTGCCAGAGCATTGTTTGACTCTTGCTTGGCTCTCTTAAACTGCAGAAGTGAGGAAAGGCTCCCTGAACAGACTTCTCCCTTCAAGTCAGTGAACCCACTTTCCAGCAGAAGAACTAGACACCAAAAGCTTTTTCCCAGCTACCCCAGAAGAACTGGATGTCTCCACATTTGCAATTGCCACAGGGGCTACTTCCCTTCACCCAGTGGCAGCCACATTGCTCACTGCTGCCTCCTGTTCTTACAAAAGTGCAAATGCTCAACCAGACCTGGATCACCTTGCAACTAGGTTACAAGGGAGCTTAGGAATTGTGGTTCCTGGAGGCAGACTACAGAGGAATTGGAATGGGTACTGAGTGGGCCCCTTACACCACCTCTGCACTAGCCCCCTGACCTGAGCAATGTAAGGAAGGTGTTAGAACTCTCTTTTAGAGGTTAAATAACTCACTCCAGGTCAGTGGTAGGGCAGAGATTTGAAGCTGGGTCTAGCTGACTTCACATCTGGGCTCTATCTGCTCCACCATGCTGTCATTCAAGACTCCTCTGTCCTGACTTCTCCTGGAAAGGCTGTCCCACCCCCCTCACAGAACATAGACTAGGTTAGATGTCCTTCTGCTGGGCTTCCCTAATGCCCTGGGCAGACCTGAGTTATAACCCACATTGTACAGCATTCTTGTTTTTAGTTAGATGTATGCTGACCTCGACTTCACCCCCCAAACCTGCCCCAAATGTTTTTCTGTTTATTATTAAAAGTTTCACGTGTACACTAAGCAGATAGTGTGATGAGCCCCTGCACCCAGCACCCGCTGCGACAACGGTCTGCATTTGCCATTTGATGTCCCAAGCATTCTGGCTGGCCCAGGATAAGGCCTCCTCCTGTGCTGAGCTTTGCTCAGGCCCCATCCTCTGTTCTGTGAACCTCATCCCCTGTCTCAGGAAACCTCACAAGCTGATGATTTCACATCTTCACAAACTCCTCCTTCCTTAACTTTCTCCCAAGTACCTAAAATAGGCTCAACTTTGTGTTCCATATTCCCATTCCCACTTTTCTCATTTATTAAACAAAATGGAACAATTGGACCAGATGATTCCTTTCTGCAACAAAATTCTAGGATGAATTATAAATTTTTCCTTTTTTGTTTTGGCTTTGGGTTTGGCTCAAGAATAGTGCTGGCTGTAAAGATTGTTACAACTGTATTCTTGGGTATCAGGGTTTGTTTTTATATAAGTAATATTCCTCCTCTGGACTCCCTATGTTGGACTCTTCACCAACAGCATCGAGCATTCCCCCCTCTTGGCCAAGCACCCCATGCCTCTGCCTCTGCGCATCCCACTGTCATTTGCATTTATACCTCTTCTCCACTAGAGGCACCTGTGCAATTGTTTCCTATACCCAGCCAGCTGCTAAGTCAAATTCTCCTTTGTGAATTCTGACAATAGGTAGTAATGATGTACAGTGTGATGCTTTCCCTAAACCTGGACTCAAAAGGGATGCAGTGAGCCGGGGCCATGGGGGCTTTGTCAGGAATATTTTCTCCCTGCATACCAATGAACCCATTTTGCAACAAAGGGTATCAGCAGTGAGCCCTTGCGCTGAGATCAGTAGCCCCAGACCCTCAGGGCAATGGGACAGCTTTCTGAATGCACAGCTGCGGCACTGGGTGGGAGATGATACCATGTGTCCCAGGATATATAATAAGCCCCCGAAATTAATCACCACTACATGGCACCATGTTCTAGTAGTTAGAACACCTGGGTCTGGGCACTAAAGGATAGACATACAAGTGGTCTTGTTTACTGTAACATCCAGCGACCCGCTGGGAGATTGTGCTTCCAGACCCCAGTGGCCCACAGCAGCACTCACTCCGTCTCTCACCTTTCCCTGGCCTCCTCCCTCTCTCGGGTCATTTCCCAGTCCCTCACCATGCTCCTGGCCTCCCAGATAATCTCCTTGTACCTAAATCTTTGTCTCAAGATGTGTTTTGGGGAGGCACATGCTAAGGTATGGGGGCGATACTAGTACTCACCTCACAGATTTGTTAGGAGGAACAAATGAGAGAGCACACGGAGCACCACGTCTGTCCTAGCCTAGAAGTCTTGGTGAATGCCAGCTATCACGGTCATCATCATCGTCATCAATCTCTTGCAAGAGAGCTGAGGCTGGCCTTGTTCAAAATCCTAAAAGAGGCAATATTGACGTATTAGGCTTACTCGTTCCTCCTCTTCCCTCACAGACTTACGTAGGACCACCCTTACAAAGTGTCTATTAGCAAGCAGTAAATTATTGATAATGTTGATAGCCATCACTTATTGAGTGCCTACTCTGCAGCTAGGTACTGTGCTAGCTGCTTTGTACACATTATAGTAGCACAATGTTGTCTCACCAACCTTACCAGATTACAGTAATCAGGGGCACAATTCTCATCCTAACAATAAGGGACAACATATATACAGCTTTCACTATAAATGGAGGCATCTTCTGGGTGCTTCAGATGTGTATAGTGATGTGGTCTCTTCCCACTTTACATGTGCCAGATTAAGTTCAGAGAGGGAAAGGGATTTTCCTATGACCGCACAGCCTGGACAAAGTGGAATCTGGGTCAGAACGAGACCTGGCGACTGCAGAGTTGGGTCTCCCACTAGACCACGTTCTTCCCTTCATCGTTGGAATTTCTCTAGATGGGATTGTCTATCTCGGGGACTTACACTTTGCAGGGTGATAAAACACGGCCCTTCACAGGAGCTGAAAAGACTGTCAGTCCAAACAAGCAAAATTTGCAGGAAATCTAACCCTGAGACAATAATTTTAAGGAATAAAAAGACATGAGTCATAATTCAAAATAGCAAGAATAAAGCAAGGCATTCTACTTACATCAAAACAGATGCAGGGACTTAGTTTCAACAGTAGCAGTTATGGGAGAGAGAAGTTCTGCTTCATGTTAAGAAGTCTGGGAAAAAATGGACATCTAGACATACTAAAATGACTATTTTCTAATGAGTGCCTAAAAGACAAAGATGTGTCTATTTAATAAATTCTTATCATATTCTACCCTTAGGAAAGTTATACTTAATCAATAATTTATGCCAATGTTGGAATAATTCTTAGAAAATTAAAATTTGACCTTTTTTCATTTTCTGTTATTATATTTATAAGATGATTAACTGAAGTCTCCCAAGTTGAGGCTATACATTTTCCCAAAATATTCTTAACGATCTACAATTTTAGTAAGAAAACAGAGTCATTTTACCAGCTCTTTGAGCTATAAGAAACAGAATTTGATAGATTCTCCTTCCTCAACTGTTATTTGCCATCATTATAATAGCCAGTATTTTCCAAGGGCTTATTGTTTGCCAAGGTCTGAGCTAAGAACCTCCTGTTATTTCATTTAATTCATATAAAAATCCTAAAAGGAAAGTACTCTTTTTATCCTTGTTTTACAGTAAAGGGAACTATAGATTATAGAGCTTAAAATCTTACACAATATCACTATCACTCAGCTACTTTGTAGAGGTATTGAGATTCAAATTCATGCTTAATCAGTGTATTTTGGTTTGAAAGAATTATTTACCCAGCCAGTGCCCTTTCCATGTGAAGCCAATTCTTTAAATTCCAAAGTGGATGACACCAGGCTGAACAAAAGTGACCCAGTGTTACCGAGTTCTGAACGTGAAGAGTTAAGACCCTTCTCTAAAAATAACATCTTAATAAATTGCTCCAAGAATCAGCTTCTCTATGGCGCACACAGAGGCCTCATTTTTCATCGCTGTGATTTACAGAGAAGGTACCTCCCCAACAGACTGTGAAAGCCATGGCAAGGAGTCAAAACAACAAATTTTAAAATGTTTGCCTTTCCAAAAAGGGAGTCAGGATTCACTCTCACAGTATGGACTTAACAACTAACCTGCACCACTCAGGGACCCTGGGTTGACTTGGTGATCAAAGGGGACTCTGGATTTAGTAGAAACCAAGAAAGTGATTCTATCAAATACTATGACCTCCTTAGTCCTGCTTAGTCCATCTGACATAACAGATACTAAAAGCTGTTTCCAAGACAGTTGTTGAAAACTGAAATGAAATCTTGAGAAGGTAGAGACACAAGGTACATACTGATGTGCCTTCACAATATCCTCGATTCAGCTGGATTCTATGGCAGTGACTCGGCACTTCATACTTGGCAATTTATCTTTCCTGGACCTGCTTCCCATCCTCAGTCCACCTACCAGTAGCCCTGAGTCCTTCCACTCAAGGACATCTGATGTTTTTGGAGTTATCAGACAAATAAATAAACATCCCCAAAACAAAACTGGCCCACCCCATGACAGCCACCTACAGAGGACAGGTCCCATCAAAACAGCCACCAATTAAAATCAGAGGTGTCTGCTGTTTAAGCACAACAACAACAAAAGGTGTGTCAAGGGTTGTGTTGGCTTTGAGGGATGTCTATTCTCAAGAAGAGTTTCTTAAGAAGAAAGTAGCATATTGCCACCCACAGTTAGAGACTAAATGGT
Source organism: Smutsia gigantea (assembly GCA_032199065.1). Taxonomy (NCBI): domain Eukaryota; kingdom Metazoa; phylum Chordata; class Mammalia; order Pholidota; family Manidae; genus Smutsia; species Smutsia gigantea. The sequence continues at coordinate 400,512 of JAVSCE010015262.1, forward strand.
GCAGTCTGCCCCCTAAAGAGTGAATTCATCTGCCTCTCAATGCAGGGACTGGCAACGAAGTCTTCATATCTAGTAGTCATTGCGATCTATGCTCACTGGGGGGATCAGATTTGCTTTCCATTCAGCAATTAGAGAAACTAAGACACACTCAAATCACTCATTACGGTTTATCTTACAAGGCAGAAGCTGAAATCCAGCAAAGGATTTCTAACACTGAATCTTTTCCACTAATCAACAAGCTAAGACTCATGCATGCCAGTTCAATTATTCAAGCATGACACAAAAGCAATATCCAGATTCTGCTCTGGTTTTCCTCAGACAGAGATGGAATAGCTCTTGTCTGGGGCTGCCAGGTGGTCCAGGATCATAAGTGAATGGATTTCTCTTATAACAACACCCCAGAGTCTGCCCACTTCACAGTCCTGTCAAAAGCACCATGGTCCTATAGTTAAAACAAGATTGTCCATGGGGCATCTTAATCACCTCTTCTTCCAGAACAAACAGGTTTAGCTCACATTCATCTGCCACAATCCAGATTCATAATCCTCACCTCAAGGAGAAAACCACCTTGAACAATATGAATAGGGTCTCTGTTGACCAATCCTTGGCCATTAGGAATGCTGGTAAAGATCTTGCCCCATAACCCCAATTGCAAAGTCTTTGGATGGAACCCTCAAACATAAAAGAAGTAATCTTGAAAATCCAGGGAGCATTTTGTCCCCCTTTTTCCTTTTTAAATTGTTAATTAATAACTTGATCGCATTCACAGAGTTGCCATCTCCCAAGAAACAAGAAAAAGAAAGCAAGCATTCCTTCATGTATTCATGATACGGTCTTTAAGAACTATGGGTCTTAAACAGAAGGACTTAACCAAACATTTGCCAGAAGTAGGGTCGCTGATCAGCTGGCCACTATTGAAGTTATATTCCTTGGTTGATCGCTTTCCCTAAGCACTCTCCCGGCATCTTGCTAAATCATCAAAAATACCTGGGGTACATCAGCTTCATTCTGACAGAAATACCTCCTTTGGGTTATGAGTTAATGTCATGTCCTTGGCCATAGGGATAATTTTTCTGTAACTTGTACAAAAGTAAAACTGTGTTTTACATTTTTCAATGTCTTCAGTTAAGAACCCATGTTGTAAATTCCTCATAGGACTAAAGGATGCAAAAACATGTAACACTCACAATTAGTTTACAATAAAACTCTGAAGCATTTCTCTTAGTTTTTAGAGAAAGAAAATGAAATCAGCAACCACTTTTTTTCTAAAGTAATTATTTGCCCATTCTTCTGAATGATTTGTAATTTTTCTTTTTCTTTTTATTTAACTGCCTCCTGTATACTTTAGATATAAGGCATGGGTTTCCACAGTATATTTTTATTAGAAATCTTTACAAATCCTTCTGTAAATGATAAATAAACACATATCTAGATATCAAAGATAACCCATAATAAAAATTTCAGAGATGGTAGAAGTAGGCTATTTCATCTGGTCTCTGACAGAGTCCAATCCTTCAGCTAACATCAGTAAGTTTGTGAAGGAGGAGAAGGTGTTCTGCATCCCCCGTACTCTGCTGATTATCTATTGCTATATAACAAACTCATTCTCAAACAATGGTTTTAAAACAATAACAACCATTTATTTTGCTCATGAATCTGGAGGTTGATTGAGACCAGCTAATCAACTACAGGTGATTTCCCCCAGAGGACATTTGTAAATGTCTGGAGACATTTGTAGTTGTCACAGCTGGGAAGATTCTACTGGCATCTGTCTAGTGAGTAGAGGCCAGGGAAGCTGCTAAACATGGTATCATCCACAGGACAGCCCCTGCCACAGGGAACTCTCCAGCCCAAGGTTGAGAAACCCTGAGGTAGACAGTTCATTTGAGGTGTCTCATGATGTTGCTATTAGGTGGTGATGGGGTGGGAGTCCTCTTAAGGGCTTCTTCACTCACAAGTCCAGTGCCTGCATTTGGGAGGCTCTGGAGTGGCTGGAGCTCCTCAGGCATCTCTCTTCTACCATATAGTCTCTCCACGGGGCACCCTGGGGGTATCCAAGTGAGACAGGGACCATGGTTTTAGACAGAGTAGGGTGAAGGCCTCTGGAAAAAACAAAGCAAGATAATCCATTGTGGGATTTGCTTTGGCCTGCTGGGGGCCCAGCTTGTTTTTCTGACTTTACGCAGGTGCTGCTTTTCTTCCTCCAGCCCTAAACAAATGATTTGCAACCTGGGCAATGTAGCAAGCAAGCCCAAAACAACTAGTAAAAACAGGAAGGATTCCATCTTGAAAATAAGATTGCATTTTAAAAACCCAATTAGTTAAAAAGTAAATTTCTTAACATACTCTTTAACAAACAGACAATAACTCAGCCCACCTGGGGAGCAAAGCAGGTAGTCTTGAGTGATATGCTCCCAGACCCGGAAGCTGCTATCTTGGGAGGAAATCAGAGCAGTAAATTTCTTATAAATAACCAGGAAGACTAATAAGAAACTTAATGTCTCTTCAAAGATCAACATTTTGGTACCACTTAGCAGGTGTACATGCATAGCACTTTGTCTCTCAACGGCCTATAAAACCCCTAGACAATGCACCACCCTGGGACTCTCTTGTCCCCTCCTGGCCTGAGCCAGGAGCTCTGTCCTATCGCTTTATCTCTAAATAAAAGCCTCTGCCTTGCCTTCCTACCTTGAGCGTTTGTGAAATTCATCCTTCAACTCCGCGAACAAGAACCCCGGCATCGCAAGCTTCTTACCTGGTGGCTAAGAGCTCCCAGTGTGAGCGCCATCAGAAACTGGTAGTCTCTCCCCATGGAGAGACTTTTTGGCCTTTCTAACTCAGCCTTGGAAGTCCCTTAATGTCACTTCTATAGTAACAAAGTGACAAAGATGCCCTCGGCCTCAGTGTCAACAGCAAAGGAGAAAATACAAACTCCCATCCCCACCTGGCAGTAATGAAGAGGCACCATCAGACCTGTGGAAGCCAGCTAAAACAAGATTTAAATGAGATTCAGACCCTTATAACATAATATGTAAAACATCCAGGTTTGGATCGAAAATCACTTATAGCAAGAATGAGGGAGATCTCAAACTGGATAGAAAAGACGACCAACAGACACCAACACCAAGATGACACAGATGTTAGAAGAATTATTTGACAAGGATTATAAATCGGCCATTACAAAACTGCTTCCACAAGCTATTGTGAAAACACTTGAGACAAATGAAAAAATAAAGTCTCAGCAAAGAAATAGAAGATACAAAGAAAAACATGCAAATTTTAGAACTAAAAACATACAAAAATAAAAATAAAAATCTCAATGAATGGTCTCAATGAAAGAAGAGAGGGGACAGGAAGTAATCAGTGAACTTGAGGATACCAAATCTGAGCAACAGAGAGAAAATAGATTGAAAAAAAATGAATAAAATCTCAGACACTTGTGGAATAGTAACAAGTCCCAGAGGAGAGAAAAAGATAAAGGCTGGAAAAGTATTTAAAAAATAATGGCTAAAAATTTCCCAAATACCGTTTTTAAAAAAGCTGTAAAACCACAGATTCCAAAAAGGATAAATTCAAAGAAATCTATACCAAGATACATCATGGTCATACTTCTGAAAAACTGAAAACAAATTAAAAATCTTGACATCAGCCAGAGAGAAACAATACATTACCAATTATGGGGGAAAACAATTGGAACAACAATGGATTTCTCATCAGAAACCATGGAGGCCAGAAGAAAATGGCACAACCTTTGTCAGGTGCTGAAAGAAGAGACTTGTCAACCCAGAATTCTATGTCTGGAGAAAGAATCCTTCAAGAATGAAGGGGAAATGATGATATTCTCAGATGAAGGAAAACTAAACTCATCCCCAGCAGGCCTACCCTAAAAGAATGGCTAAAGGGAGTTCAAAGCTAATTCTAAAAAAGACATTATAGAATATCAGACAGTAAGAAAGAACACAGTAAGAGGGAAATATGGAAAATACAATAGAACTTCCTCCTCCTCTTGAGTTTTCTAAATTTTGTTTGATGGTTAAAGCAAAAAAATGAACAACGTATATAGCCCCTAAACATTTAAGACAAATTCATGGGGGAGGGTAAAGGGATGAAAAAGGAAGGTTTCTACACTTCACTCAAACTGGTAAAATGTTGACACCAGCAGACTTCAGTAAGGTATGCATGTGATACCTAAGGTAACCACAGAAAAGCTGTACAAAGATGTACACTCAAAAACGCTGTAAATGAAAACACAATTCTAAAAACGTTCAAGTAACCCACAATAAGCCAGAAAAAAAAGTTTATTGTTCACTACAGTAAAGCTAATCTGATTAGACAGATTCTTGAGCACAACAGAGTATCATCAGGTTTGAGAGCAGCATGGAGTTCAAGGAATTGGCAGAGCTCCAGAGGCATAAGGATTTGACGTCATCTCTAACAGCATGATTACTGGGTGAGTCTCTTGTTGATTGGTCAGCAGTCCTGCTGTGTTAACTGGAGTGTCCTTCAGTGACTGACTGATTTTAGAAGCAAGGAACTGACATCGACTGATGAGTTTACTAACCACTAACTGCATGTTCACTGGGACGAGTTGCCTTGATCTATGAGAGCAGGTTTAAAACTGGCCCTGGTAGCTACTTGTTACTGTGGCTATAGAAAAATCATCATTTCCTAAGTTTGTAGGAACTTTTTTATCCTCATTGGTATCACCATTTCAAACTATATTAAACTGGGACACAACCAGGGTTCTAATTTTGCAAGTCTTTTCCCCCTAGGAAAAGCATGATGAAGTAGGATGAGGAATGTTTAGAGAACGAGATTAGGGTATGACTCTTCTGGAGAAATTGTCATGACCAATTTTCCCCCTTCCAATGACAATATTCATCCCTCCACACACATCCATTCTTCATATATTTGGGTAATTCTTCCTTTCCTACAACAAACACTTGGTTCTGATGAGAGCTATCCATCTCCTAGCTACATGCATGGACATGTGATCCAGGCATAGCCAATCATAATTCCACATTTCCTTGAATGGGTGCAGAAATGAGCTTAAGTTGAGTCAGTCAGAATCCTTCCTGTATTGTAGTACCCATGGCCCTTGATTGCATGGGTATTGTTTTACAACTGTCTCCTCCACTGGACTGTGAGCTCCTTAAATGCAGTGAGTATGTCTGATTCATTGATATATACATGGATGCTGGCATCTATTAACTTATTATTATCTAACACAACTAATTATTAAGGTGCTCAATGAACATTTCTTGAATGTGTGAATCAATGCATGAATGGGAAATGAGTCCATGAGTGAGTGAGTATTCAGCTATTACTTGTAAAATAAATGGCAGTTGTAGAAATTCTCAGAAAAAGTCTGGGAAAAGGTTGTTCTAGCTCTCCCCAAGAGCTCGCATTCCATCACAGCTGCTAGATTGGTGAGTCCATTGCACAGTCCAAGAAGGGAAGTCTGGGCTGCCAAGCCTGGTAGACACCAGCCAATTGCATTGCCTAGGCCAGCTCCGTAGTTTCTGCAGACATCATGGCCGACACTCAGATTGGCCCCATATTCACATCCATCAGCCATTCCAAGCATGTGGTGCAATTGCTCCTCTAAGAGCAACTGAGCAAATAAAGGAGTGGTAACATCAGTGACCAGGCAGTCAGACCTCGAGTGTCAGGGAGCCTCTGGGACTGGCTGCTGCCCATGTGACCCTGGTCATGTCCCAGTCAGGTTGGGAGACAACAGGGACCTGAGATGATGTGTATAGTCCTAAGGCCTTATCCCTGCTCAAAACAGAAGAAGAATTTAAAAGCATGGGGCTAGCAGAAGCCAAGCTACTTGGGTCCTGGTCCTTACTTTGCTACTCCCTCTCTCTGTGACCTGGAGCAACTCATTTAACTTCCCTAGTCCAGTGTCCTCATCAGAGAAATGATGTGGTTCTTTTCAGCTCTAAAGCTCACAGTTGTGCTGCCTCTGTCAAGACTGGAACATAGGTGCAGTCTCCATAACTAGTGTTATGGCCAGGAGACCATTCTATGCCTCAGGGCAGTGGAGTTCCTTTCCTCTAGTTTTCTCTCTTTGCCCCTCAGCCTCTTTCAAGAGACTTGAGGGATGAGTTGAGTAAAAGGTTCCAGTTACTCAGAGCCTGTCCACTTTGGAAAAACATCAACTTCAGGGTCATTGACTGGTGGTCATTAAATGCTACTTTAGGATGGATTGGGCACATCAGTGACTGCCTGGCTTCAACAGGAAATGACAGGGTTTAGGATGTTTCTCTCAGACCCTTTCACGTGAAATTCCCTGGACTTCTCTGAAGGCAATATCTGGGATAAATATCTTTTATGAATTTTCATGAATTTTTGTGAATGTGACATACACAACAGTATTACTGGCAGTGTAATTTTGGAGGACTGGGGCAGTCTTTGATGATATATTTCAATGAATAATGATGATAGGTAATAACAGTGCTCACATTTTATGGTGTTGGGTGAAGATACAATTATGATGAGGAATTAGTGATGCTGACAAGAATGAATTTGAGAGTCAGTGAAGAAAAATGAAGTCCACAGATGCCAGTCTCACTCTAGATGTTATTAAAAAGATCTTACAAACAACAACAAATGCTGGCAAGGATGTGCAGAGAGGGGAGCCCTCCTACACTGCTTGTGGGAATGTAAGCTAGTTTAACCATTGGGGAAAGCAATATGGAGCTTCCTCACGAACTAAAAATAGTAGTATCATTTGACCCAGGAATTCCACTCCTAGGAATTTATCCAAAGAATATAATTTCTCAGATTCAAAAAGACATATGCACCCCTATGTTTATCATAGCACTATTTACAATAGCCAAGATATGGAAGCAATCTAAGTGTCCATCAGTAGATGAATGGATAAAGAAGATGTGATACATATACACAATGGAATACTATTCAGCCATAAGAAAGAAACAAGTCCTACCATTTGCAACAACATGGGTGGAGCTAGAGGGTATTCTCAGTGAAATAAGCCAGGCAGAGAAAGACAAGTACCATATGATTTCACTCATCTGTTAAGTATAAGATCAAAACAAAAAGTGAAGGAGCAAAACAGCAGCAGACTCACAGAACCCAAGCATAGACTAACAGTTATCAAAGGGAAAGGGACTGGGGAAGATGGGTGGGAAGGGAGGGATAAGGGGGATTAAGAGGCATTATGATTAGCACACTCAGTGTAGGTGGGGGCATGGGGAAGGCAGTATAGCACAGAGAAGACAATTAGTGACTCTATAGCATCTTACTATGCTGATGGACAGTGACTGTAATGGGGTATGTGGTGGGGACTTGATAATGGGGGGAATCTAGTAACCATAATGTTGCTCATGTGATTGTATATTAATGATACCATAATAAAAAAAATGTTTTACTTAGGAGGACTGAGTTAAAAGCCTTGTCATCTTTACTTCTTTCATACACATATAAACTGTAATCCAAATTTGTTTTTTTCATTCCTGAATAAATGAATGGTTTGTCAGAAGAGGAGATGCAATGTCCCAAAATCTTACAGTAAACAAGGAATTCTCAGGATAAATTAAATCAGTTCTTTAATTTTGCAAATGAGAAGACTGGTGTCCATAACAGATGTTCTCTAAGTTGCTTAAAGTCAGGCATCTAATTACTGGCTGTGAGGACTAAACATGACTTTCTCCATACATAATGTCTCTATTTACATCTCTCTAGATCCAGATCCTAATACCTACTCCAATACCCAGTATCTACAGATAACTCTATCTACACATCAGTATTTCCCAAATTTCAGTAATTCACAATTACCCACCATCTTACTGTTATTTGTTTCCTTTAAACCAACTCAATTTTCATTTAAACTTATTTAAAAGCAACATTTATGTTACTATATAAATAGAAAACCAGTATTATTTGCCATAAATGGTCAGTAAAAATAACCATTTTTGTGGCCAAGGGCCAGTGGAAGTTTACTTTCCAAAATTTATGAAATTCTGTTCTTCCCAGGCTGTCCTGCATATGAAATAATAGGACATTAACATCAGATTTTAATTCATTTTTCATTCACTTTCTAAATAAATTTGTCAAACACCTCCTATGCACTACTGTTATTCGAGATCCTCCAAGAAGCAGACCCAAAGACAGGATTAAATGTGCAAAAAATTTACTAGCAGAAACATCTATGAGATAATTGGGAGCACGCCAGAGAAGGCTGGCAGAGCCATCAGACCATGATACAGGTCTGACTCTGAGTGAAGGAGAGAGGGAAGAAAGGAAGCAAAGTTGAGTGGTGCTTCCTAGATTGCCCTACACTTGAAGGAAGGTTGGGCAAGGCCATCAGGGAGTCCTCAAGCCAAAGCTGCTTATCAGAGGAGTCCTCCATCTCTCGGGAATGGACCTGCTTAATATCCATGCCCTGTGCAGCCAGAGCTTGGGAGCAGCCCATGGAAAACACAGCATTGGCACAACTCAACGATGGGTTTCAGAACCAAGCAGGACTTTTTCATCAACCATAAAAAGGGAAGAAAGGTTCTAGTGTGAAAAGAAAGGGGGACTGTAGCCCAGCCTGCTCCTTACCTACTAAGCACCCCCCAGAAGCCCTTCTGGTGAGCCAGCAAAAGTTTTAGCATCTCAAATGCTCCCAAATCTGGAGAGATACACACAGAATAGAATTTTAAAAAATTTTTTCAGTCAGGTTGTCAGTATATTCTTGACTGGTTTGTATTCCCCCACTCTCACCTCCTAGGTGTTAAAGAAGGGAAATTCACTGTCACCCCCCCCAATTTGTTTTTCATGATCACATCAGCTGCTGCATGTGGGATGGATCAAAGAAAGGCAAATTAGAAGCAAAGAGACCAGTTAGATGCCCAGATTAAAGTGGTGGCAATGGAGGTGGAGAGAAAATAATTGATTGAAAATACATTTTCAAGATAGTCCCTGGCTTTCAAGATTGCACACTTGGACAAACAGCAGAAGGAGAGACTGTCAAACGCCATCACAACTGAAAAATACTAAATGCTATCGCTCCTTAGCTTCTGTCACAATCCTACCCTGGAGAGGCCAACGCAAAGGATGCTTTTAACTCCACCCAGTCACGTACCATCCTGTTGTGATTTCCGTAGAAAGGCCCATCGCTGTCGTTTTGCCAGCTAGTATTGTTTTTTTAATTTTCTTTTCCACATGAGCTCATCTACTAAAAGCAAACGAGGACTCAAAATCACTTCATAAAGCCATCTGTATAATAATGTTAGAACTCGGCAATTTTCAATTAAGTGGAGACCATGTCCCAAAATAGGAAATTCGCCTGAAGGTTGGGAAGACAGTTTAAAAAGCATATACCAAATGTCACTGTGAGCCTTTCACGACTAACAACCAAGATATCCCACTGAGTTTTCCAATGAGAATCCAGGATTACCTGAAGAAATTGTCTTTGATTTCCTTTCTGAACACAATAGCTGCTTTCTTTAACCTAAGTGAAAGTGTATTCTGTGAGACTGAGATCAACCTATAAACCTACTACAGACTGTATCCTTGGAAAAAGGATGTCTGGGGTGTGTTTGCAAGAGTGTCAGCTGTCTTCCTTTGGACACCAACTTTGATGTCACGCCCTTCACATGGGGGTTACTAAAATGCCTTTCTGGAGGGGTATGCAAGTTTGTAACCAGAGAAAAGAGAGTGAGCACCTAAGGGAGAGCAGGACCACCCGCTCCACAGCTGGGAAGACCTGGAAAGGAAAAGCACATCTAATGAGGATGCTTGGGGCAGGTTTCTGTGGGAGGTATAAGCCTTCTCCTTCATCTCACCTACGAATTCTTCAGTAACGTCTACATTGCACATAGAAGCAGTTTAATGAATAGTGCAAACTCAGTGAGTTTTATTTTTCTCTTCCCACTGCTTCCAGCATGTTCTGCTGGATCTCCTTGCTCCGTCTTTGATAACATCCCAGGCAGATCCCATGACCTTCCAATCTCTTAGGTTTCATAAATAATCTCCTTTCAGTTGTGAAGACTTATTTTCAGATACTATAATGCCTTGTTCAACAAAACAAAACTTGATCCTTGTGTTGCCTTCCAAGCCCCGTCCCTCTCTTTTTTCCCCACTATCTGCCTTTACTGCCCACACAGTCCCTATGCAGGCCTGACCTTGGCTTGGGGACTTGCAGTAGAGATTGAATGGGACATTTTCCTCTACCTTCTCCTAATTATTCTCATTATCTCAGGGTCAGTGCATGGAAAAGATAGATTAGAGGAAAGGGCAGAGTGGGGTTTTTTTCTTAGGTGGCTACTTAAACAACTGTACCTCACCTGAGAGCAGGTGGCCTCTTCTGAGTTGCCCCTACTCACATGTGCTGGCTTTTCATGGGACACAGGTGGATTCCTTAGAGCCACAGCTCCTGGAAGGAGTAATGTGCTCTCCGATGGTTTTCTTTGGACTGCCTCTTAGCTCCTGCCTCCCATGGGACCGCCTACAATTGAAGCCCCTTGCCAAGCATGCAGCCCTCTCGGCAGGATTCCGTCTTGATGGCTGCTGTGGACTGTATGTTTGCATTCCTCCAAAACGCGTATGCTGGACCTACAGTCTCCCATGATGGGATTAGCGCCCTTACAGGAAAAGACAGGAGGAAGCTTGCTTCTTCTCTCTGGTCTCTGCCAGGTGAGGACACAGCAAGGAGTTGGCATCCTGATCTCAGACTTCTCAGCCTCCAACACTGTGAAAAAGGAAGTTCTGTCACTTCAGTCTGTGGCATTCTGTTAGAGCAGCCCAAACTGACTAAACAGTGGCTTAAGCCTGACCACCATCTGTGGCGAGGGAAATGTAGGCCAAACGCCTCTTTTCCTTTTCCTCCTCCCAGCCATTGCCGACTGTACCATCTACCTCATGCCTCCAGATCTCTCCCCATTCAGCCCCATTCCTTATATTCAGGAGGCCCCCTGAACTCCAGCACCGAGGGGTCAAGCCTCCACGAACCCCTCCCCATGCTCCCTGGTGGCAGCGCTGGATGGCGGCCATGCTTCCGAGCTCAGGCCACACCCAGTCAGGGCCCTGCCACCCTCTCTTTCCTGAAACCACCTCCCACCCAGAAGTCTGTGACCATTTTGTTGGGACCCTCTTACCTGGATCTAGAAATGAAAATGCCACAACTCTCCCCCCAGGGCCTAAATTCCCCACATTGATGAACTCCCTCCAAAAGTTACATCTTCACTTCACACAGAATGGCTGGAGTGGGTACAGAGCTGGTGACAGTACCAGGATCAACGGATTATCTGAAAAAGCCATAAAGGGCTTGTCTGCCAGCTTCTTATCACTCTCCTAAGAATTTGTCTGCTTTCCTCGGTTTTGGAACTTTACAGTAAACCTTGGAAAACAGAGTATATGTACACAGGTTACACACATTATTGCACTGGTGTGAATAAGCCATTCATTGTAAATATAAAGCAATATGGAGGCCATGTCTGGAGGTTGACACTAGTTGAGAACCAGAGATGCTGGGGTCAAGGGGCATCCATTGTGTATACATACATAACTTCATAACCAGTTTCTAAGCATCCATAAGTTCAGTGGGCTAAAGGACACCAGAGAGGCACAATGAGAGCATTGCCAGCCAGTCAGCAGATATTAGCAAGAGCCATCAGGGTCCTGGCACTGTGACAGGTGCTGGAGGTATAGAAATGACAGGACCCAAATGTACTGGAAGATGGGCAGGTCTCCTTTGCAAAACATCATTCAGGCACCTCAAGGGTAATTAAAAGCAAACAAAATCCCTGATCACATGCCTTCCTAAATGGATTTGTAGTTGCATTCCCTGAGCAGATTACAATATCAGTAACTACAAGGTAATCAACTGACTTGCTCTTCAATTTTCATAGGGAACTTTGCAGTGTTTCCACCAACCTATGGATCATAGTTATTAGAAGCCCCGTTTCCTCCCCACCCAGTATTCACAGGAAGAAGTGCACTCATCTGAGACTCAGTTACTCCCTCTAGCTCCCCAGCACCAGCCTGGAGAAAGCCCCAGGCATCACGCATCACTGCCTCTGAAGTGTGGCTCATTTCTCAGTGTTTCAAGAACTCGTGTAAATGGTTATCTTTAAAGATGCACACATTAGAGAGGGAAAAAAATAATAATATCTTGGAGTTAGAATTCCACAATTCAATCAGTGAGCATTTCCTCTTGCCTGCTAACTCTTCAATCACTGTGACTCATGCCACCCAATTCCCACACATAATGAGGAGCTTGCATTTGCTGGCACAGGAAAAATGTTTTGGTTTTGGTTTTTCCCAGGCATGGTTCCCATGTATTAAAATCCTAGCAGGTGCTGGGAACTATTATCTCTTATAACAACTGGATTATCTCTTATAGCAACTGGGAAAAGAAAAAAGGAAATTATCCTCATTTAATAGATGAGTAAATAAGGCTCAGAGATATTAAATAGTTTGACTATATTCATTCAATTAGCAAGTGTGGACAGAGAATTTCAAGCTAGGTTCTCCTACGCAGAGCCTAGACCCTTCTTCCCTACAATCAATTCTCTGAAAAAGATGAAAGAAAAACATTCTGAGAAACACAGATAAAAAGTGGCAGAAAAAAATGCTCTACTAAATAGGTCAGCAGTACCTACACTTCACCTCAGATAAGCTGTGGGTCTAATATTTGGGAGTTCTTTAAAAAGCCCCAGGATGGATAATGTAATTTTGAATTTTCTCAACCTTAGTGATGTTACACAAAAATGAGAATATCCACAGCCCTCAATCCAGCTACATTTATGAGTTCACAAAAATCAGTGAATCTCAGAGTGAGGACTGTGTGTCATCTGGTTCACGATTCCTTCTTAGACCCTCCATGTTTCTTGCCTCAGGCCCTCCAGCCCCTGCCCATCCAGAGTCAGGCTGAGAACTCACTGATCCCCAGGCAGCCCCTTCCATCTTTGCATAGCTCTACAAGGAAACTCTTTATTCTGAGCACGAAGCTTATGCCTGGTGGTTTCTGTCCATGGGTCTGCCTTTTGGGACTCAGAATAATTTTAATCTATTTTTTCCATGACAGCCTGTCTCATATTTGAAGGCATCTCTCATACTCCCCATTGAAACCTGTAAGCATCTCCTGGCTTTTTAAAATACAAATATGACTTGATTTCAAATCCCTTCATCATTCTAGTCACTCACCTCCAGTCTCCACTGTGACCCCTGGCTCTGAGCCAGGGCCATGGCAATTGTTTCTTGACTGGTCTTGCTTCATTCCTAAATTCCTGTAGTCTCAACAAACTGCTCTCAGAAGCTGGAATCTTTCTCTCAAATGTAAAAATAATCAAGTCTCCCTCCCACTTAAATTCTTTCAGTTACTTCACATTTAAAACAAAATCATACTCCTTCCCCCACTGTGTTAGAGGTTCACTCTTTTGTTCTCAGAGCATGATGGGCAGCCGACATGAGACAGTAAACCTTCAGCATTGTTGGGCGATTTTGCAGCTACTCCATATTTTATTTGCATTTAAATAAATACTCATGTGGAATATGTATAGAGCAGATTCAAGGGTAAGTTTGGCTTGCATGATCTGAAATGCAAGCAGGTCCTAAGCGAAAAATGGTAACCTCTGGCTCTGATGTTGGGAATAGTTTATGAACTTTTCAACTCCTTTTAGATTCCAGCCCTCCTGACACAAACTCTCACTTTCCATTTTTATAAACATCTGAAGCGTAACACGTTTATTCTTAATTTCCTCATCAAAGCTTGACATGCCCCAAACACTCTGAATAAACCCAAAATAATATAACTGCAAATATCAATACACTGTGTTTTAGTGTGAAAGCATCTAAACTGGGAGTAATCATGTAGAATCCATGGGTCCTTGAATTTACATGTGAAATTCTGTGTGTGAGAGAGAGACAGAGAGAAGGAGGGGGGAGAGAGAGACATAAAAGCACACCATGAACCCTACACTACCCCATTCTAGAACTTTCTGCTTGGAGTGTAGTAGTATGTTTACTTGTCTTCCTTCCCACACAGAAGTTCACTTCTGCCTTCCTGTTCTGGTTCTACCCTCATGGTCTAGAGTGGTGTCAAGCACCCACTTGGTACTCAGTAAATACTGGTTTTAAAACATCATAAATTAAAGAAAGGGTACTCTAACTCCTCCTTATGGAAACTCTGCATGAGCCACTGGAGCCATATGGGAAGATCACATGTCCTCACCACTCCTCCATCCATTCAGCTACTACAATTTCCTGGGCTTTCACTGAGAACCAGCACCATACTAAGCACAGGGAGTCAGTGGGGATTATGCAAGCTGGAATGCCTGCTCTCGTGGGGTTTCCAGTCCATTGTTGGAGACACACATGAAATCAATAATCATAGAAATATGCAGTTACAAACTGTGATAAATGAAATAAAGGAAGATGAGACCTTAGAAAAGCATCCTGGGAGAGTGATGTTTCAGCTAAGTGCTAATGGATGAAGAGTTAGCTGTTAGCTCTACTAAGGACTCTGTTGGTGCTAAAGGTCTCTATGGTTCTCAAAGGGCAGGTTTCCCAGGAGACTTCCTGAGGGGTGGGTACCTTTGTGCTACAGTGCCTGGTCTCCAGAGACGACGCCACCAATTCCTTCCTTTTTTGTACACAGGTGCCACTCCATTCTCTTGAATTCGAGTTGGCCTTTAACTGTTTTGAGCAATGGAATGTGGCAGAAATGATGCTATGCCAGGCTGCTGCTTTTCTCTTGGAACTCTGAGCTGCCATGTAGGAGATCCGGGCTGCCCAGCTGGAGAAGGAGGCCATGCAGAAGAGCACTGAGGCACCAGAACTGTGAGCAGAGAAGCCATCCTGGACACCCAGCCCACCGGAGTCTTCTGATGACTCCAGCTCCTGGAGCTATTTAACTGTAACTGCATGGACGACACCAAGCAAGAACTGTCAAGAATGAGCCCCATCAACTCACAGAACCATGACAGAGAATAACAAATTGTTTAAGCCAATAAGTTTTGGAGTAGTTGGTTATACAGCAATTGATAGCCAGAGTGAACTCCAGTAACCAGGTGAAGACTTAACTTGGGGTCTTGGCCTAAAAGACCTAAGTTTACATCAGCAGACAAGGACACCTGAGAACAATGTGTATTCAGGTGTTCTTACCTGGAGAGCAGGGAAGAAGAGTTGGGTCTCCGCAGTGGATCCAACCCTTACCTCCCCTCATGTCAAGCCTTCTCTTATTCCAGGCTAGAGAGGAATGACCTAGAATGTCTTTGACAATTACCTACCCTGAGCTTTGACCTGAGTCTCAGTAAGAAACTCTTATCAGTTTCTTCCAGCTTAAAGACACATCAATTATTTCCAAGCCCTTTGTAAAAGTCCAGCTCCAAAGGAGACAAATACGGTGTTTCTCTTTCTCACAATGGGTAATTTCACTGTCAATTTCATCTCTTACTTTTCAGGATCCAGTATCTGCTGGGGGAGACCCACTTTCTGCTCTTATCATGTCCTTCAGATGAGTAGGGGGTAGGGAGTGAAGGGGCAAGAAGAGAAGAGGAATCATGCCTTGAAATTGTTAAGAGTGTTTTGGTTTGCACATCTTGCATTATTAATATTCCTGTTTAGCATAATTAGCTACTTTCTCCAGCTTACACACAACCTGCAGTGTTTATGCCTCCACTTGATAGCTAAACCATTAGCAAAGCAGTCCAGTTCCCTGAAGGCTGGATGCAGGTGATTCTGAATGCTGCAGGATGCCAGTTGCTCAGAAAAGCTGGAGACTTAAGCTTTAATTGTTGCTAAAAATATATCCACTAGAACAATCGACTCCTTCAGCCTGTCTTGGGTGGATAAAAGCATCTATGGATTCAAAAATCTTCAGAAAGGCCCTGCAGAACAAAGGAGAGGTGGACAAATGGGAACAAAGGAACTTTATTAATGGGAAAAAGAGATAACTAATACAGGATAATATTACTTCTCCTTATTCAATAAATTGGCAGTCCATTTTGCTTAGACAATGACTACTGCCTCAGAAAGTGATTTCAGACTAAACAAAGCAGTGCAATTTAGATTCCATCATGCCTTGTTTCTAGCTTCAGGCAACCTGTAATAAGCAATTCACCATCCCTTACAGAATCACAGGCTCTTAAAGCTGGAGGAGCACTTAGAGACAGAATTATATGACATATTATTATTATGTGATATT
The DNA here is from genome assembly GCA_032199065.1 of Smutsia gigantea. NCBI lineage: Eukaryota > Metazoa > Chordata > Mammalia > Pholidota > Manidae > Smutsia > Smutsia gigantea. Next base: position 416,671 of record JAVSCE010015262.1, read on the forward strand.
ATTTGTATCATGTTGTTATGTGTATATTTCAGTGGCCTGAGTTAATATATTTCCATCAGCTGCTAATTCACTACTCAAGAAAGAGTTATCCATGCAAGAAAAAATTAATCCATTTTGACTTTTTGGAAATGCATCAAGATTGAAAGAACATACACATACAGGAATGTGTGAAAGTGATTCTCCCCAGTATTATTAACAGAGCACTGGCCTAGCATCCATCAGGACCTGGATGTCCAGGTCAAAAAATACTCTGAGCCAAGTATTAATATAATACTTACTATGTGCTGGGGGCACTGCTCTGTGTTATTTGTATATAATTAATTTAATCTTTAAAAATTCCCTATGAGGTAAACACTATTACTATCCCCTTCTGATACATATGGAAACTGAGGTATAGATGTTAAATATGTCACTATGGTCACACTGTTAGTAACTACCAGAGTCAAGCTGGATCCAGGCAATCTGGGTGCAATAGTGTGCTTCATCGCTCTACTCCCTCTCAATTCAAATTTGGAAGTTTCTGTATTTACCAGTTGTTGAGCTTATACTACCATAAAACAAGTTATTATTTCATTTTTAGTATAAAGAGACTTTCACATGTATTATTTCATGTGATCTTTGCATTGGCTTTGAGAAGTAAGCAAAGCAGGGATTATTATTCATAGATAAAGGATCTTAGCAGCCATCTTCTTCAACTCCTTTATGGCAAGAAAAGCAACGCTGAATATATGTAAAGAATGTCTACAAACAAATACTAAAGTAGTACAAGCAATTCAATAGAAAAATGGGCAAAGACATGAACAGATATTGGACAGAAGAGGAAACACATGGCTAGTAAACATATGAACAGATGTTGAACATTATTAATGAGCAGAGAAATACAAATTAAGGCTAGAATGGGGTATCAATTTCCATGCCTTTGATGGACAAAAACGTAGAAACCTGTGACAGGTTTTGGAGATGAATAGACACAGAGGATCTCTTATACACTGCTAATGGAAATGTGAATTTGGAAAAGTTTGACATAATCCACAGAAGTTGAACACTTATGTCTTGTGACCCAGAAATTCCACTCCTACATATGCTCTCAAAATATATTCTTATATCTCTGCAACTGGAGACATGTATAAAAATGTTTATTTACATAACATTGCTCACAATAACAAAAATATACAAAGACAACCCAAATGCCCATCAACATGAGCGTGAATGAATGTATTATGTTACAATTCATTTAATGGAATATTATATAGCAGTTAATGGATTATGAAAACATATATCAACATGCATAAATCTTAGCAATATAATACTGACATAAAAACAAATATCAAAAGGTAAGTAAACATACAGAAAAATGAATTAGTGGTCATTGATCCAAAGACCACCACTGATAGGCCAGCCAACAACCTCTGAAGAAGCCCTCATGCATGGTTGGACTAGATAAAGTAGGTGTGAGAACTGGAAGATATCTTCAGGTGCATGTCCAAAGCTCGTTCTATTTTCTTCTGATAAAATATAGGAAAAGAAAGAGCCATTTATGTCCTTGGCTTCAATTATAGGATATAAAAGGAAAGAATATCAAAGAGAAAATAACAAGACAGCATGTTCAAACTACATGCTGAGCTTGTTTACTGCTTGAAGAAACTGAATGAGGAATTTTATGTCAGTCCTTGAAGGGTATGGCATAGCTTGCAGCACTCTTGATGACCCAGGGAAGTGGGGACTGGACAGGTCATCCAAAGACAGTGACTGGTGCAAGAGCCTCACCTAATTCAGCATTTAGTACTGGAGGATAATGGGTATGATCAGTTTGTTATGAAGAAGACAGTACTGTTACTGGACAATAAGGGTGGCAGAAATGTGTACACGTAAAGAAGGCAAAAATGCAGAAGCTATAGGTAGTAGAGGACATGTGTAAGAAGATGTCATGTGGTAGAAAGAAACTGAGTAGAAACAGCTAGTAGTTGAATGCAGTAGGAAGGCAGCGGCATGAGAAGCCCTGACAGGGAGTCACTAATCTAGGGGGCAGTGGACCCATCCTGCTGAAGGGATAGCCACACGCCAGGACTCTTCAGGTAACACTGAGATATTCATTTTTCTGACCTATCTATCCTACATACAAGTATCCATTTACCTGAAATAACATAAGAGTGTCTCTGTTCCTGTCCCTCATTAGAAACCGCCCAGTGTGGTGATGCAGAGCATAAGCTCTGGAGCTAGACTGCCTGGGTTTGCACCATCACTTCCAAGCAGTGTGACCTGGAGCAAGTTGCCTAAACTCTCTGTGCCTCCATTTCCTCATCTGTGAAATGGGGGTATTATTAATACTTACCTGGTAGGATTGTTGTAAGGATCAAAAAAATTAATAGCTATAATAGTTCTAGCACACAACAAGTGATACATAATTATTTGTTGAATGAATTAGCTTGTCAGGAGGGGAACTTTCCTTTCCTCCCCCCTCACACACCCTTCTCTGTGGAGGGTCGTTCATTAGTGCAACACTCAGGGCTGCTCCCCACTGCTTGAGGTAAGCAGTCCAGGGCTAGTATGATGTCTCCAGGACCCCAGGGTCCTTCTAGTTTGTTTGCCATCCTCAGAATTCAGTTTCCATTTCATGGTCCAAATGGAACGCCAGGTCCTTATGCTTGCCAGAAAGGAAGAGGGAAAGTAGGGGGAGAAGCACAGGTCCTCCCCCTTACTAGAAACTGAGCACAATAGTTCTTACTCCCATCCCCTTGAACTATGTCTCATGGCCACACCTAGTGACAAGGGAGACTGGGGAACGTGGTGTCTATTCTGAGGAGCCACTATGCCCCACTAAACAGAGGGCTGTATTATTTTAGAGGAGGGGAAGAAGGGACTTAGGTGCCCACTAGCAGTCTCTGCCATAGTGAGCTCGTAAGGAGAAACTGAGATGGCTCAGTTGATACACTGGTGGAGGAAAAGGCTCGTCCTAATCTAGGAGGGCTGGGTGGATGTCTACCTGATTCTAGGGTTGCCTTGGCCACCAATAGAAACCATATTCTCCAATATCATCATGAACACCACGAAGGTGACACATTTAACTCCACCTGCTGAAAAAATTTGTCTTGTTTTCAGTTGTTTAAGAAACCAGGTGGGGAAGAGAGGTGATAGCATTATAGACCATTCAAGATTCTGGATACTACTCAACAAAAACAAGAGACCTGCACAGAATTTGCCAACACACATAAGAGTTGTATAGGATTCCCTACATTGTGCATTCATGATATATTAAGAGAATCCAGGGTGTCTTTGTGGCTACAAGCCAATTGAGGTGCTCCCAGATCCAAAATTCATTTGGTGGTTAACTATATCTGGATATAATCTTTTTGAAAGTGCCAGTGAAAGCATGCCGTTTCATATGCTCCATTCTGGGAAGATTTTATACGGAGTGGGATCCAGGGCTTCACTTCAGTGTTAATCCTTTAACAGAGTGGGTCTTTTGGAGTTTTTTGTTTTTGCTTTTGTGGGGTTTTTTTTTGGATATACACTGACTATTCTCTACCATGTACTGTTTTAAAATTTAGAAGTGTCCATTTTTAGCAAAATCACAGATGTGTGAATGTAGCATGTGGGTGTGGAGAAGGGTTACATTTCAACTTGCTATACTAGAATAGTAAGAAAATCACTGACTGTTAGATCTGGAAAGAAACCTAGGGATCATTGAACCAACCCCTCCTTTATGGATGAGGAAACTGAGGCCAAGAAAGAGAAAGTGACATATCCCTGGTCACTCAGGGTGAACAATGGTAGAATTGGACAAGAGCCCACTGTCAGTCCAGCATACTTTCCAGCATACCATATCATGCAGAATCTACTCTCTTCCAACCTTCACTTTCCCTACAGTCAATGAAATTAAGAAAGAAATGAGTTGGGATGCTTAAATTCTCTATGCCTCAGTTTCCAGTCTGTCAAATGAGAATAATAATGTCTACCCCACAGGGGTACTTACAAAGATTAAATTTTTTTAAGTAACTATGTTAATACTCTAAAACAAAGTAAATATACCTCAAAAAGAGTAAGGGCTCAGTAATAGTTTTTATTAAAAGAAGATCCCATATTAAAAGGTTGAAAGTGCTAAGCAAGGACTGACTTAATGTAGTCAATCTGTGTCACTTGTTCATTCATTCAGTACTGAGTCCTGGACAGTTATTGAACTGCTCTGTGGCAAATGCTGTGCGGAGTCTGAGGATATAAGATGAATCCAATAATACTCAGTGTAGCAGAGGTGATAAATGGCTGCATAATATATTAAGGGCAAAAGTGGAATAGGTAAGAACAGGTATGAGGTGTAAGGAGAGACCAATTAATTCTCTTGGTTAGGGGTGAGAATGGGGAGGTTAATAAAGATTTCCTGATGAAGTGACTTCTGAGCTTGGTTTCCAAAAGACAACCAGAAATTTGTCAGGTGGAAGAACAGTTCTAAAATAGGAAACTGCATATACAAAGGCACTGAGGTATGAAACACCTTGTTTCCAGGTTATTTTCCATGTTTTTCATGGAAAAATGAGGGTTCAGTGTTATTAAAGAATAAAGTGCAAAGATGACAGAAAAAGGAGGTGAGGAGGACAGGAACCAGAACTTGAGGACTGTTCAGTCCATTTTGGGAGCTAATTGTTTATCTGAAGGCAGTAAGGAGCTTGCTGAATACTTTTGAGCAGAGAACAGTATGGCCAGATTGCCTTTGATGTGAGTTGAGGAAAGGGGGCAATTTGGAAAGGCAGGAAGCAGAGAAGCCAGTTAGAAGATGAGATTGAAACTGTGAGTTGCCCACCAATATCCATTCTCCCTTCTTATACAGGGATAGAAGTTTTGCCAGGACATAGGCAGCCCAGAATGAAGATTACATTTCCCAGCCATCTCCCTGCACTGAGGTGAGCCCATGTGACTAATCCTGTCCAACAGATGTGAGCCTAATTACCTGTGAAACCTCTGGGTCCTGCCTTACAGGAAGGGGATATACCACTTAATTTCCTCTCCCTGCTTTCTTGGAATTCAGGCTTGATGGTGAGACGTCTTGGGCCATGCAGGTGAGTTCAGTACCTAAAGATGGTAGAACAACAAGATATAAGGAACTGGAGCCCCTGCAGAGAAAAAGGCCCCATGCCTGCCTGGATCATTATGCAACAGAGAAAAACACTTCTGTCTTATGTTTTAAGCCACTGCACTTTGGGTCTCTGTCATGCACAGTCAAACGTATACTTTAACTAATCTGTGAGATGCTGCTGTCCAGATGAAAGGACATAGTCCAAGGCAGGGGTGGAGGGAATGGAACAGAGATCAGAGACTCAAAGAAAGTTAGACTTATTTACAGGATGTAGATGACAGGGAAAAAGGAGGTATCACCTGTACCCCCACGGGCTTTTGCTTGAAAACCAGGTGGAGAGTGAAAACATCAAAGAAAAGAATAAAGGAAAACTGAAGTTACTTCCAAGGACTCAGAAGTTTGCTGGAAAAAAAGTTTGTCAGTTCATCCATTCAAAAATCTTTTAATGAACTCACATATGGAACAAAAGAATTTGTATAAGGAATAAAGGATATTTTAAAACTTGTGTATTAGCAGCAAAGTCTTCTATTTTAAAGATTGGCATCCAGCTGCAAAGGTTGGAAAATACGGAAGTCTCTAAACTATGCACAGATGTATTGGACCCTTCACTGCTTGAACTGTTAACAGAATACCATCTACCACTTGGCTTGGTGGTGTTCCAGGTTGGTACAAGCAGCTAGTCCAGAAAAAGGAAGTGTGTGAAGCACACTTCTAGCTTTAAGATTTCATAAAAGCCATTTGTTTGGAATTGAGGTACTGTAAGAGAAGGTCCCTGAGGATAATTCCACCTAGCCGCTCACTTAGTTGTGCTGTAATCCCCAGTATCCTTAGGAAGACTATTTTAAATAAGATTGTTAGGGGGGAAAGGTATGTGTATATATATTTCATACACTTAAAAACACAGCCCTGTTTAAATCCTCTCCACACATTTTCAAGGAAGACATTTTCTGCACTATTTATCCTCCCACACAATGGTTAAAATAATCACCCCACATGATATTCCCAGCTCCCTGAGTAGAATAGCTTTTTTCATATTGATTAAAAATTCAGTGTATCTATAAATCAGGAAAGTCACTTAACATTCATGTTAACATCCATAAATATTAGGCTGCCTCAAATATACCCTAAAATAGCTTTTTAAACATAAAATATAAAGGAAGGAAGATCAATAAACTTATTTATTCTAAGTAGCTTAGAGGGTTGCTAGGACTGCTCTATCTCCTCCGCACCTCTGTTCCCTTCAGAATGTTCCACTACTGGTCAAATCAAGGTCTTTCTCAGGTAAATTGGACAATGGTAAAGCATTGGTTTAATGAACTGGCCTTCCCTATAGTTCTCCAGGTTATTTCTTGAAGACCTACTATGTGCCAGATCCTGTCCTAGCCCTATGGGGCTGCAGAATCATGTTGCTCTGATACAGATGCAAGCAAGGAGCCCAGGGACCTGCAGGGAGGGATGAATTCCTTAAAGGTGGGATCAAAACACACTCCTTAAAGATTCCTGCAAGTGATAGTTTTATGAAATGATTGTCCCTGCAAATAACGTGGGTCCACATCTTCCCAGTTTCTGATATAGTTCCTTTGCTGTGATGTGGAGCCATCAGTCTAAAAAGAACTGGTTACAGAGAAAGTGTTGGTGAGTGTTGGTAAGTTGTTACAAGATAGAGACAGCTTTGGGAGATAACTGGTCTACAAGGAGAAATAAAAAGGAATCAAAGAGGTACAGAAATTTGGGCACTGAAAGCCATTTTCCTGTAAAGCACAAAAGGCAAGAGATACAAACTTACAACAGAACTTCTCAGATAAAGTGATTTTGGTGTGATGGTCCCATTCAACACTAGTGGCTTTGGTACAGTTGTCATTGAATTGGGAATAAGATGTGGAGAGAAGAGGAGGCAGTGAAAGCAGTCTCTATCTAGAAGGAAGAGCTATGTTTAGGAAACAAGTTTGGGTATGCTTGCTGCATATGAATCTGATTGAAAGCAGATACATCAGAGACCTTAGTTTCTGAAAGAATTGTATTGCCAAAGAAACCATGAGTTTGATACAAATAAAACGAAAAAACCCTCATCTCAAACAGTTTTTGAACTAAGACAATCCCTGTGGCTAACTTCCATAACCAGAAAAGAGGCTTCAAATGCTCTATAAATCTCCCACCCAAAGGGACATGCTTGCCATGCTCAGACCAGATGTGACCAAGGAGAATAAAAATTAGCCAGGAGAAAAAAAATCTAAGCAAATGCCACATCCTTTTAAGATTCTGTTACATTAGCACCCACTTTCTATAAGTGTGAGAAAGCAAAACTAGTTGTTACAACAAACCACCAGATCTCAATAGTAGCTCAACTAGTAATTATTTCTCACTTATGCCACTGTCCAATGAAGATCAGGTGGCTCTCAGTCTCATTGAAAGCTATCTATAACACAAGTCTCCCAAGTGGCCATGGAAGGGAATGACCACAAGATAAATCTGGATATGTTTATATGCAAACCTAATGAGCCAGACCTGATATGGGGATTACCTCACTCTTTCCCACATTCCATTCCATTCACATATGGCTCCAATATACCCATAAGGGATGCTGGGATAGACAGTCTTCCTGTGGGCTGAGAAGGAGAAGTGTGGTAAACACGCAGCATTGTCCTTGACCAATACGTCTTCCAATTTCTTGGTGTTTTCCTTTTCTTCTTCTTTTTTTTTTTTTTGATTGAGTACATCCTCCAGTAACTTCTTGAGAAGGGTTATAGAAAGGTAAAATTTGGGGGACCTCACATGTATGAAAACGTCTTTATTCTAGCCTAACATTCATTGGTAGCATGTCTGGGTATAAAACTCTTGACTTGAAATTTTAGTTTCCTTCAGAATTTTGTAGCCATTGATCCATCTTTCAGCTCCCAGTGTTGCTGTTTCTTTTGAAAGGTGCCTCATCATTATGATTCTTTTGCATGGGATGTGCTTTCATTTGGGGGATTTTGTTGTTACTCTTCTCAGAGTCTCTTTCTCTCTTTCTCTCCCTGGAAGTTTATAGAATTTTCTCCTGGGTGCCCAAATGATTTCAGATAAACTTCACATGGATTTTGTCTCAGTGTGGATCTATTTTCATTCATTATTCTGGACACTGTGACCTTTTCAGTCTGAGAACTCATTGTTTTTCCACTTGGGGAATTTTTCCTGAAACTGTTTAGTGGATTATATTTTCTCATTTTCTTTGTTATTGTGCTTTCTGGATGGCTGATATTCAGATATTCCTCACTTCTGGAAGTGTCTGAACCACCACACTCCTCCTAATTTAGAGCCTTTTGAGGATTTTGTAGTTAAACCAGGTTAGTTCTTCCCTTTCCCCACTGGCCTCCTTGTGTTGGCTAATTCAGTTGCTGCTTATACATTTTGTTTTCCAGTTTCAGAAATTTTGTTACTCTGAGCTCCTCTCCTGCTTGTTCCATCAGTATTTCCTCAGATCTGGGCAAGAAGGGGCCTGATTCTGAGCTTTCCTCAGACCAAAGAAGCAAAGAATCTTTGAGGCAAGGAATATGTCCAACCCGAATCTTTATATCCCCTCTGGGATCACACTCTGGGTTTGCAAGATTCCCAAATTCCCTTCCAGGTAGTCCCCAGGGCATGTTTAAGGCCTCCAGGGTTTCTTCTTTGGTCAGTTCAGCAGGATGCATTGCCAAGACATGCACCCTAAACCTGATGGTTGGCCAAGAAAGGTCTCTTTGCAAGGGATGAGAAAGGAGCTGAGTGTGTGCAGCAGTGTTCCTGCGTGTGCTGTACCTCCTCTTCCCAAGGTGAGTCACGGCTTCGAGAAAAGTAAAATGAATATTAAAGCTGCACTTTCTGCAGTTATTTGGTATGAATATACACATACATATATTCTCAATTCATCACTATAAGGGTATATTCATCAAGGCAGGAGGATAAGCTATAATCATTTTTTAGCTTGATTTATAACTTTTAAATGTCTAAACATATGGCCTGGCCCTCCATACTCTAGCTCAGGAGCACCACAAGCATTACAGGTGGCCTGCTTCCCTTCTTAAAGCGTTTGGAGGTGTTTCAGGTGAAAGAAAAATTAGACGTGTACGTCCAACCCACCATCTTGAAGCAAAAAAGTGTACCCCTGCTTCCTTTACTACTTGAGACATTTCCATGGTGCCTGATGCTTGCATTGACCATGGCTTCTCCCCTCCTTTCAGATCTTTCCTTTTCGTCTCTCTCTCAGCATCACTGCTGCTCACTGAAGTATGACCAAGGATGGAGGTACATAACGAATATTTATTCTTGTGCTTTTACCCTTGAGTCCCATACAATGTTTAGCATAATTTCTTGCTCAGAGTAGAAAACCAATGAATATTTGTCACTACACTGAATTGTAAGCTCTTTAAATCTATGTCGAGGGATGTTATTTTGAGATGTCACTGAATCCCTCCTCTTTGCTAACAGAAGGCAGGTGGCACTGTAACTGGACTATTTAAGGCATGATTGTATTTGTGTGCTTCCGGCCAAAGGAGGGGTTATTGCACTCACTGGTTGCTTCAGAATTGTGTAGGATAGTCTCAAAAGTACATAATCAAAAGAGCCAAAATCAGCCTCTCCACAGACTTATTATGATTCCTGGCAGTAAGGACCAGATAGCTGAAAAGTTTCTGAAGCTCTCAAAAAGTACTGTCCTCAAAATGTTTCCCTCTAAACATGTCCCTTAAGTGTCACCACTCTGACAGAAATAACGTCGAGTGACATATACCTGAGCCATGGGTTGGTGGGGACAGAGGCCAGCACTATGAGAAGAGGGACTGAGTTGGTTGTACGGGTCAAGAGACCCCTAACAAGCAAAGAGAAGCCACAGCCTCCAGAGGGATATGAGGAACCCAGGAAAGATTTCAACTAGTATGAAATATTCAAAGCGCTTAGACCCTGGAAGAAAGAAATTCCCAGAGTGCATGACAATTAGAATTCAGAAAGCCGGCAGGGCCATGAATCTAGGTAGTCTGTTGTTGGAAGTGAACTCCCCCATGGAGCATTTGAGGACATGCCAATCAATGTCTGTCCTCTCAGAAGAATAAAAATACCTAAGAAAATTGTCAGTTGGCCAAGCAGGCTTCAGGGTTAGGGCAAGACTTTTTTGACCCAACCAGGAGATTGGGAGAACTCATCATGAATCCAGGTTGCTGTCTTCAATGACCTTTGCCCTGGTTTCTTGGCTCTTTGAGAGATCTCTGTTAAAAATACCTCTCTAATGCAATGTGTTTTGACTTGCCCTTCCTTCTTGGTTGCTAAAAACAAAAGTAAAACTCCTGACTCCTCTTGCTTTTAAAAGTAAATGAGATTTATTATTTTGAGCTACACAGAAGAGGAGATTTGCTGTAGGAATTCACAGTATCAGATGAAGTCCAATCTAGGTATGAACTGGCCAAACCAGCCTCTTAGAACTGAGGTCAAGTTTTCTACAAAATGTGTGGAAACAGAGCTGATTCCTCAGTCAAGAAATTCCAGTTACAAAAAATAAAAGGATTTTTACAAATTTTATCCTATGGTTCCTGCCAAACCAGGGACTTCCAAGATGCTCACTGACCCTCATCCACTGTCTTTACTGGGCACACATTGCTGTGGTTCCTCCAATTGCTAACTTTTTCTACTTTGAGGAGCCAGAAGCATGTTTCCCATGCCTTTTCTATGTCATCAAAAAATTTCAACTCAATCTAAAAACAATTTAAAGTATTTTCTTAGTAATGAGAAATCTGACTGGCTCGAGAAAAAATGGAATGAGCAAGAGCTAGATTTTAGGGGTTGAGTTTGAAATTAAGGGAAAAACCTTATAAACTACAATTTGGGTATTAAGAGCTGGCTTCTTCTGAAACAAAAGACAACATATGCAAAGCTTCCACGAAGGCTCTAATGCTCTTGGTGTAACAGTTCCCTCTAGCTTTAAATTACTAACAATGTATTTGGCTTTGAGTCTCAAGTTTTCTTGGAAGTCCAAGGCAGTGTTGGAAAGAGAATCCAGGATATCTCACTTCTGAAATCCTGATTATCTTTTTCTCCTGCCTCTGCCTCTGCACAGAGGGGTTAGGACTCAGTCAGCGTCTTATCATCTGTGGGAGAAAGGACTGTCAAAGAAACAGCTCCAATAAGCCCTTGGAGATCTTAGCAATGTCATTACTAGTCTTTGGAAAATATTCCCTTGAGCCTTCAACATGGAGCAGCCAACATACAACCAAAGAAAGTGGTTTTCTAGTTGAGATATAAACAGGTAGAGAAATTTATGGGAAACAAAGAGACCCAACAGGATCATTAGCATAAATGATTATCCATCTGTCCTTCATGAAAGAAGATGTTGAAGCTTCCTTATTTCTTGTTTGTCTGTGCTTAATTGCAAGGCTCCTAAAGTGAACTCCAAGAAGAAAGAAAATGTTCTTGGAGCAGATGAAGATGAAACCTTGCCTGTTTTTTCTTCTCAGAATGAATACGGAGAATAAAAGAGCTTCTGGATTCTTCTTGGGGGTTTTAAGTGGAAGGTGTCAGAAAGTTCCCAAGGCACCATTGGCTTTTGGCTGTCCATAGCTCAATTTGAATTTTTGACCCATCAAAGTGAGTCCTTCCTTAGGAGAAATCTGATTCAGCGGGCTTAGGATTGTTTATCACGTGGGGAAGAAGGGAGTCATGAGCGTCCATGGAGAAACTATCTTGGAAAACTATCTTGGAAAAAAACCCATCAGGAAGTCTTTTCCTGGCTCAGGAGAGGACTGGGTGGTCTGGAATGGGTCTTTCCCATGATGCTCTTGCCTTGGAAAACTCGATGCTTCTATGTCCCCTCATGGGAAAATTCTTGCCTATCCTTATATATTCAGAGTGGAGATAGACATTTTGTGCCTGCAACTACCACTATCTTGGTAGGTCTTCAGAATAAAGCCAATGTACCTAAGAAAATAACCAAGCCACACTGGTACGTCTGGAATGCAGATTTTTATCAAGTTTGTACAGGGTCAAACTGGATATGGTATAATGAGGAAAAACGTTTGTTTGCTCCCACCAATACCTGGGGCAGTTTCCATCACCTTCAAGTCAAGTTCAGCCATTAAAAATGGTCCTGTCTTCAGGAATTAAAAAATTCTCAATCAAAAGTTTAACCTTGCATCTAATCAAAACTTTTTTCTTCACCCAGTTCAGGATTGATTTCCAGTTTGGGAATGAGCATCTTGAGAAGGGTCATTGTCTGGCTTTCTCTCTCTGCAGTATCTCCTACCCCACCTCACTCCACCCAATGCCTGCTTCTGGCTTCTCCAGGTACAAGAGGTATGGGAAGGGAAAGATCAAAGGCATTTTTACTTAATCAGTGCTCTTTTCAGTGCTCTCTTGGTTTTTCAAGTGCCTTCATCATACAAATGCTGTCTTTATTTTGTGGGCAGCAGTTATGGGTATGTTGAAGACCACCCAGGGGGCCTCCTTGTGCACCATCGCCTATGCCAAACAATTCTTCCCCTAGCTGAACTCTTATGAGCTAAGCTCCATCAGCAATTGCCCTGGCAGTACCCCTTCTGGTCACTTAACCCAGCAGAGAGCCTGCTGCCTTGGGATACATTCTAGCCCCTCGAAAGAGTGTAAGTGCAGTTTGTTCCGCCACTAAACTTGCTTTTCTTGCCCCACTACTGTGAGCTGCCCCAGCTAACCTCCCAACTTTAGGCTTCTCCACAGGATACCTGTCAACCTTTCTAGAGAGTTCTGTGCTCATACAGGCAAGCTGATGAGTCTCTGAGCCCCAGTTGGCATTCAGCCAGGACCGTGACATGACCACGCTTTCAAGCAAATAGCAACAAAGTCTATATGAAGTTCTGATGGTTTATTGGGTCTCCTTCATTTGGCTGATGAGCAAGAACAAAGCCTCTCTTCACCTCTTTTCCCCTCCCCGAGGAGGAGACCCATAGCTGACTCTTTTCCTTCAAAATAACTGACCCAGTGAATTCCAGTCTTCCACCTTATAAAACAGAACTTGGATGATGGGTGCGGGTATTTGAAGTATAAGTCTGGTTCTTCTTTGATAATTTCTGAGTGAATATGGAGTTATTTATTTATTTATCCCATTTCCCTCAACTTTAAGGCTTTAGGTGAAATGCCAGTGCAGAGAGAAGCACCTCCTTTAATAGGCTATTACACAGGTTATGCCTCTTTGGAGCTATTCTCCCAGATGTAAATGGAGCCATTTAGGTGCAAAATTAATGCAGGCAAGCACCATGAAATAAGAGTGGACCAGTAAGGTGGGGCCATGATTTGCAGAGCCAAGAACTTTGATGTTTCTCTAACGGAAAGTTAGCAGCCATGTTCCAATGTAAAACGGGGGAGATTCATGATATCAACTGGGTTCTGGAAGGTTATCTGGCATATGTGAACAGTCAACGCAAACAAGTCAACTAACCCAAATCATAAGGTCCACCTCTACCAGGATAAAAAAAAAGTCACAAAATTAGGTGACAGTGTGAAGCATCTGCTTCAAATAGCCATCTCCCCACCTCTTTGAGACTTCTCTTTGGCTAATGCCAAGGAGTCCTCAGCACTGACACTCCACTCAGAGTCACGTGTCTAGCCCCAGCCTGTGTACTTTGATCCCCTCTATGGGTGGTTGGCTATCCTTTCCCCAGAGGATCACCAACCAGTTTTCAAGGGACTTTCAGACACCTGGCTGAGTCTTCAGGCTGTTACTTCCATAAGGTTTTCATCACATTATGAAAGCTGGCTACACACATATGAAAAATTGTAAGTTATTAACCAGCAGCATATTTTAGCTCATTATATGTGAAATGTTTCTTCCAGCCCCAGAGGACATCATCAGAAGTGGTCGACCTAAGGCACACCAAAATATAAGAGTTAACATGGAACTCTACGAATGGCATCCACTCTAAGCTACCCTCTTGTGACTTATTGAGAGGAAAATGCTCATCTTACTCAGGCTCAATTATGCCTTGTTCGCCTGCCCTTTGTGTTGTGGTGACATCAAGGAATAAAATATAACTTTTTATCACTCCCCAAAAGAGAAGTGGACAGTTAATCTGCTCAAGGAAAATGCCACCTAGTGCTTCCAAAAACAGTGAGTTTAGTGGCTGAGCAAGCTGCCAAATACAGTTTCCAGAAATTCTGTTACATTAAATTCTCTGTGGGTATCATAGTGAATCTGATAGGAAAAGCCAAAGCATGCACATGCTCGAATATTTTTACACATCAAGGTTATTGAAAGTTGGAGTGATGGTGATGTACCATCACCCCAGTATGAGGCACGTTTGACCTTTCCTCTCTCAGAACTCTAACAAAATAAGTGCACATATGGATTATCAACTGGGGTCCGTTCTGAAGGCTCAGACAAGTGAGGGGGGCCATGAGAAGGACTTGGTGGGTAGGGAGAGGGAGAGTTGCTGGGCATGTCCTAGTCTAGGCTAGTTCCTTGGTATTGGTGCTAGAAAGGAGGAGCAGCCGCTGAGAAAGCAGGACATACGGGCGGTGCCCACCATCACCCAGGGCCTCCAGGACAGCCAGCTCCACCAGCTGTTTGGTGACCAGTTGCGGCAAGCCATTCACACTCCAGATCTGTTCATTGTGCTCTCGAGGGCACTTGCTTGGCCTCAGCCATTCCCACGGCCTCCAGAAACCACACCTTGTCTCCCTTTTCAGCCTGCCCTTGTTCAGTGTGTCGTCCACAATGTGGACCTTTTAAGAGAGACTTTTAGAGTCTCAAATTTGCTGGCCCCTAGTTTGGGTGGTCCCATCAATTTCCCCCTCACCATCCTTTCTGGTTCCCGTTGCTATGAGAATCGGGGTGCTGTCGGAGCTGCACAGCTGTTTCCCATTTGAGAGTGTCCCGTGTGACCCACTCACATTCTTTAAAATGCTATTCCTTTCCCAGTTCTAGTCTAAGCTAAGTGGACCTGCTGCCCAAAATATTTAACAACTAGTATGTGGGATGGGCACCGACCAGCCAAAGTGGATTCTAACAGTAAACAATCACCATCTGCTAAATAGGGGCCCCAAATAAGAGGGAAGAAATTTAAACCTGTGTTTGCGGCCATTGGCTTTTTTTTGTCGTAGTTAGCCCTGGTTTTCTTCAAGAGTCCCATGACTGGCATTACAATTAGCAGACATAATGTAGTGTGGGGGGCACGAGGAAGGAAATACAGCACAGAGAAGACAACTAGTGATTCTGTAGCATCTTGCTACGCTGGTGGACAGTGACTGTAATGGGGTATGTGGTGGAGACTTGATAAGGGGGGGAATCTGGTAACCACAGTGTTGCTCACGTAATTGTATATTAATGATACCAAAATTTAAAAAAAAGAGTCCCATGACTGTCTACAGTTAGAGCTGACTTGACCGGTCACATCATTCACAGAGATGAAAAAGTCTTGTCTATGCTGAAACAAGAGGTGTCATGCCTATTTTTTGGCTTTTGGGGTTTGGAGTTGTGTGTCCCCATAAATAAACATCTCCACACCTAGATATTTCAACAAGTGTATTTTTCTAAAGCAACTTCCCTTCCAAAGGACAAGACTTTTCCATATTGCTCTCATACCGTGAGCCTCTAGGAAGTTCCAAGGAAACCCATCACTCTAAACTGGGGCTTCTTCTCCATCCAAGGGGACGGGAAGAACTGCACCAGCCCTCACAAATGATCCTCATTGCCGCCCCAGTGGGACCCTGCCAGCTCTTTTATTCCTCTCCAAATAAGACAGACCGTTTGGCATCCAAGGGAGAAACCACATCAAATAAAAACTCCCCAAATATAAATTCTATTTTAGCAGGCAAAGAAAGAAGTCATGATTAAGACACCAGCCATTTCCTGGAAATAAAAGCTCACCCAGAGGTGTTTGGGAACCCAGAGTATCATCAATGCCAGCTGTCAATTAATCTTCAGGGAAAGCTCTTCTGCAAGTGTCTCTGTTACAGGCTAAATATATCCTAAATGTTAAGTTAAATATAGACGTGCTACCTATTTCTCACATTCCCTGGGGCTGCCAGTGTAAGACAGGGATCAGTCCAACAACACCTGGCGTTACAGGGTAACCATCCTGAAACCATACTAGCCAAATGACCTCATCAGCCTCCCACGTCTTTTCTCTCTCTTCAAAAAAAAAGGTTCATGAATATCTTGGATTTTGTTTCTTTTAACTATTGAATTGGTACAGCGAAATATGTTTAAATCAGGGCACCAGTATTAGTTGCAAAACTGCAGTTACAAACTTGCCTGTTTTTATCATGACCTTTTACCATCTTTGGAGCTTTGGACTGAAATACAGAGGTACAGATACATTTAGCCAAAAGAGTCAGCTAACCCAAAAGACCAAAGTCTGCCAATGGAGGCAGTAGGGTAGAATGGCCTTATTGGAGGCCGAGGGCCTCTTTAATTTAGCACTTTGTGGGCCTCTCTGGGGTATAATAAGGCCAACATGGTCTGACAGGAAAGTTGGTGGCTCAGTTAAAGAATAAAAGTGAAAGAACAATCGCATCACAGTACTGGGCATGGTTTTGATTTTTTTTTTTTAATATCTAAATACATAATCTGAGGCTGGTAGGGAAATGGCCATGCAGGGCAAGAAACAAGAATGAAGCCAACCACCACTGGGGCCTCAGAACATGAAGAGCAATGCCATTAACCATCATATTTGAACAACTGAACCAAATTTTATGCAGACATCAAGAATCTGATGTCCCTTTTAAGCTGTTTGTGCCTGTATGCTTAGAAAATATATACACAGTTTTATAAGAAATGCTCTGGTCCTGAGTTTCAAGTTTTACCAAAAAGGTTATTATTCTTAAAACTCTCTCTTCCTCAGAGTTACTCATGTAGGCCAGATGTACAATATTGTGCTCTGAATATTGACATTTTCCTCTGGCAGAGTTTTAACTTTGTCTTTGAGATACGCCGTCGGTGAAGCCATCACCAAGAACACAATTGGGATCAGAGACAGATTTGGCCAAGCTGGGGTCCAGGACTGAGTGCCTGGGAGAGGCAGGAATATTGAGGTAGATTAAAGCACAGTCAGGACCATAAAGTAGGATTCAAAGGCTTTGTTCTCTTAAGTCAAGGACCTGAATCCAGGTCTGAGGCCAGCGCCAGACTGCAAAATGCACAAGGTACAGAGGAAATGGACTCCCTGAATGAGAGAGGCTGGGGGGAATCTAGGTCAAGGGGCAGACAACTGTGGATCCAGAGATGTCCTACTGGCTTCCATCATCTCCCAGGAGGCATACTGAGCAAAGGCATGAATCAAGGTTGTGACCTGGACAAGGGGTTTGCCGCTGGTCCAAGTTTGATTGAGTAAACCCTGACAAGTCTTCCTTTTGCGCCAGCTCAACTTTACAACGTCAAGCATCCATTTGTATATGACTGTTTTCAGACAGCCCAACTCTCAACCAGAAAAGCTCCCAGCTTTACAGGGCATTAATGTAAATAATCTATCAGTGCATCCAGAGCCCCACTCCAGCTCTCCATTTTCCCTGCCACAGGTGGGTCTATCCAAGGCCAGCGCCTCATTGTGTTCTAGTTCCAGACCAAGCTTGGTCTGAGGAAGGGAATGCCTGAGCCATTTCAGTTCTCCCATCCTGTCCCATCTGGTAGGACTTAGCTTCAGGTCTCCTGGTCGTAGACTGATGAACAAGAGGTGCCCACCCGTGATGGCTAGGATACAGCTCCGTGCCTGCAACCCCCCTGGCTGCCCAGGACTTATCCCCCAGCTCCCACACATCCCCCTAGGACAGTTCACTGCCTCTTGGGTGTCCATTCTAGTTAAAAGGGCAATCAAGGCTGCTGCGCCCTGGGGTTCCCAAACCCAGATGATCTATCTCTATGTGCTCCAAGTCACAGAACTGGGTTTCTGACTTGCATTCCAAGGTCCTGCTCTGATTCTCCAATCTGATTCTCCAGACTTGCTGTCCTCATTTTCCATTTCCCAAAAGCCAGAAGCCTGACCTAAACCAAAAGCAAGTTAGAGTTCTACAGTCCCACAGTAGCCACCCTCTGCTGGAAAGCTGATCTCCACTCCATGCCCCCAGCACTCCCTTGGGCCAGATCGAGATCTAGAACAGAAACCCTCTCCTTTGGATGCCTTTCCTGACACCCCCACCCCAGCAAAGTGAGGGGCCGCACCCTCAGGTTGCAAAGCCCCCATGTAGTTTATCCCTGGGTAGCGCTTTCGTATTCCATTGTAGTTCTACTTCAACTCAATTGCCATGTGTAGCTGGCTGTGACCACCTTAAAGACAGAGACAAAATTTTGACCATTTCTATATATGGGCCCGCCTATAAATGGGGCTGCCTTCTAGGGTCACCAATATCAACTGGATCTCTTCTAGGGTCTCTTTGATCAACTGGAATAAATACAATGCCTGGCACAGATATGGAAAAAAATACATGTTGAGTGAAAGAATTTTGGATGTATGAATGAGAAAATGAATGAACTCTCCTATCAATAATAATCAGCCCATCTGGAATTCTTGGCATTCTCCGAATTTCTGTTATCTGGTCCTGCATCATGATAAGAGCTTGCTGGGGCTCCCAAGAAATCTGAGCAACTCTGGCCATCTAGCTGAAGCTCAGCTGTAGGGATCTGTTGCAGGGCTTAGTGCCCCAGCACCCACCCCACCCTAGTGGTGACGTTGGCAGTAGGAATCTACCACCACCCCAGATCTCCTGACCCCTTCCAGCTTTGACCATGTCAAACAGAGAACCGATTGTCTGGTCACACTAACAAATTTAGATATGTAACACAGTGCCCTTTTAAGTGACAGATAGACTGGCACCATATTTAGGATGGCATTGACATGTGTCTGCTTAAATAATATTCCAATAGCAACTGACATATTTCAGTTCAGACAACAAAGTTCCAGGTCATGAGGAGAAGAGAGTAAGAGCAAGGAGGGGCATTTTTATAATTTTCCCAAATAGTAGTGCACAAAAACTTTTTAATTCTGAATCACAGAGCACCAACATTGTGTAGACGAGTTGCATTTAGCAAGGACTGCAGACAAGTTTTGGAGTATTGTGTATAGTTTGTCCCGGTGCCTCATGAGACTAAAGAGATAAATAATCAGGGGACTTGGTTCAGGAGAGCCCATTCCATAATTTGGAGGGACACCAGGGCCAGGGTATGGGACCCCACCATGCTGGACTTTCCAGAACAGTCCTCACTTCAAATATTCAGTCCTGTTGTACAACTGTAACAATATCTCAACACTTTCTTATCCAAACTGCATCTCCCAGACCATCTCTCACATGTAAGAGTCCATGGGTCCTGATCTGAGAGTTGGAAAAAATGGTACCCATTGATAGTTCCCAGTAAAGGTGCCCTCTAACCTGTGCCTTTTATTGCTATAACCTTTTATTTCATATGCTATGGAAAGCCCTTCACTAGATACATCAGAAGGGAGCTTCTCAAGCTTTTCTGAGGATCCTCAGAGGGTCTATAGACACCACCCACCCTCTGGCAGGTGCAGGGCAAGTATTAAAGTAGAAGGTGCTAGAAGGCACTCACACCACAGAATGTGGGTAGAGGATGTATGCCATGGCATGAGGCTTATCCAGTGAGGCAAGAACAAGAACATGGAGGAGACCCTGGGCACTGAAAAGTGCAGTCACCAAGAGGGTCACCAAGAGCCTGTCTTTGATAGTTGGGGTAAAATGACTTCAAGCAGAAAGTACTAAAGTGTCCAGTAGGATGTATCCACAGAGTTTCTGCATTGGGTCCCCCAGAAGCCCACGACTCTCACAGCACTGTTTAGAAGGATGAAATTCCCCTGGACCTTTATAGTCCTGGGTCTGAGTGTTTTAACTCCTATTTTTGGAGGCGTACCTCTCAGCTTTGTAGTCCTCCCTAATTCCTGCAGCAGCCTCAGAGCCATGGTGAGAGACGAGCCGCCTTCCATCCATTTTGTCAGAGTTCATCCGGCTGTCACCACCTAGGAATCCTCCAGTCCCCATTCACCACACAGCCATTACATCCCCAAAGCTAGCCTCCAGTAGATATCAAAGTATTTGAGTAGCTATGGCATCTATTCATCCATCGTCCTCCAGCCACAGCACAGAATACAGATGGTACATAGTCTGGGGGAAAAAAATCAAATCTTGCTATGTGTCTCACAGACAACAAACCCAGACTTCCCATGAACAGGAAGTCCTCAGAGCTCCCTGCATTCCTCCACCCAGAACACCCCTCCTGACATAAGCTAAGTCACATTCCAATATTCTCATCATCACTTTTAATCTTGGCCAACCAATACCTTATAGGATTCCTAAACACCCTCTGGTGTGCAAAACATAACAACAGAAGTCAGTGGCTCTCAAATCAGGATCTGTGGTTGGCAACAAGGAACCCACAAACACGCTGTTTTTCTTTTTTTCTTTCTGCAAAAATGACCCACAGCTTTGAAATTGTATAGTTTCGTAGCTTCTTTTCTCTCTCTCCTCCCTGCCAATAAAAAAGGAACGTGATATGGATAGAAAAAAGATATAAGAATTAATGGAAGAAAATATGACTTTGGAAATGGCACAGAAACAGAGTATGGATGAATCATTACATCTTTCATAGGGATCAATGACCCAACTGATGTTAAACTCCACTGCTGTAAGGTATAGCCCAGTCAAGCTGGAGTCCCACTTTGGCCCTCTGAAAATAGCAGATGCACCATTTTCCTGGGCCAAAGCTTTCCCTGTGTACTGCTGTGCCTGCTTCACGAAGTCCCTGCTCGCCCCCCAAACATTCTCATGACCCAGCTTGAGGTCCCAGAGCTCATCACTGGGAAGCATCTGTCCCCACCCACAGGTACCATGGCCACCTCTGGTACCAACTTCCCACAGAAAAGGCACAGACCAGAAGAGCACTTTCTGTGTATACCCCTTTCCCACCTCCACCACACCTTTCCATCAGGGGATCCAGGAACTGTCTGTTGTGATCTGCCAGTAGGGAGGCACCCAAAGGTTGGGGCCAGTGTGTCAGTTTGTCCCTGCACATTGAAATACAACTAAATGCATCTGTGCATGCCTCTGCAGAGTGCATGTAGAAGACCACTGCAAGCAACCACGAGTGGTTCATCTAGGACCACGCCCCCGCTTGGTCCTGCCAAGATCTAACTGACTATGTATGCCCTTCCCCATTCTTCCTATGGCTCTTGATGTCAGCAGGGACCCAGATGAATCCATTTCTTTGGTCCAAAGGCTTACTCAGTTCTTGTTGCACATGTTGCCTCTGTTTCTGGCCCTTGTAAAGACTACTGTAGCACTTTGGCCGTGGAGAGCTTCCCCGGCACAGTCTGGCTAGCCTCCCTCACTCCTACCCCCACGTCCTCATATCTGCTTATAAAGGTTCCTGCAAGAGTTACCACATTTAAAAGTTTTTCTGATGCTTGGACTATTTCAGAACAAAGAAGGGAATTTCAACCATCGCTGTAAGCAGTAAATTTGCCCACATTTTGCTATTTGAAATCTCCAAAAGCAAAGAGGCTGAGTATTGTGTTGAAGTATTATTTTATCCTTTTTCCCTGATGGAAGGTGGAGCCCTGGCCTTCGTGGGGCCGACATTCAGATGCTTCCTTCTATCTTGAGTGAAGTGATACCCAGGGAAGGCCTCCCTGTTTCCTGCATCCTCCAAACTGCCCAGCAGGCTGGACCTCATCCTGACAATTAAGCCTTTCCCACGTGGCCATCATGGCTCAGTATGGCTGTCAGGACACTTATCATGAGTTATTTCTGGCCCTGCAGTGTGCCCCACGTGACTATGCCCACTGCCTTAGAGCAAAGAGGTGCTTCAAGCCCCAGGATGAACTCACAGGCTCCTCAGATGCTGGCAGAGCCAGGAGCCAGCTACACACTCCTACAGCCCTTACACACTGCACTCTATCATACCCACTCTCGATATTGAAGGAAGGAAAAGCGTTCTATTTTAAACAGTCAGGAATTACAACTGCTTCTGTTTCCTGGGGAAGTAGCATGGCCCATCTCCCTGTAGATATTTTTTCTGTTGAGGTTTCAGTTTGATGAGCTTCTCGGGATGTGAGAAGAGAGGCCACAGAGCTAGTCTAGATGGGTGCAGATGAAGCCAAAGAGAACTAAACTGCTTTACTTCACAGTCCAACCAGAACTTCGGAGCTGTCTGAAGATGCCACCAGTGAGGGGCCTGGGATCTTGGAAGAGCTGGAGGAAGTGGGAGGTAGTGAAGTTGGCAGCACCAGGGGCCCACGCAGAGATGTGGCCTGTGAAAAAGCCCTGAGAGCCTGGGATCACCAGTGAGTCAGGTTACCTAGTCTATGCAGTGCTAAAAGCCCTTCCGCTAACCCCAAACCTTCAGATACACAGAGAGGAGCAGCTATGTTTCATTCTGGGGTGACTCAAGCAAAAAAAAAAAAAAAGAAGAAGAAGTATAATAAGAGGCCAGGGAAAGTGATAAAGGGAATTTGGTAGGATTGGGAAAAAGGAAAGAAGTAGACAAATTTTCAAGACTTACAGGCAAATCTTTGGATATAGACAAGAGGGCATTGGATCTCTCCAGGTGCCATAGGAGGGAATCTAGCCTGGCAATTTAGCTACTAAAGGAGAGAGCCCTTGGCCTAGGGCAACACGGAGACCCCAGGGCCGGAGCTACAAAAGGATGGATGTTGACTGTCCATTTTCTGTGGATCTCCTCAGTCATCTTGTCTGCTCAGTGCAGTCTCCACCCTCAAACTTAGCCAGACACCTGCCCTGTCTACTCCATCTTTCTAGCTCTGAGTTCGTTTCTCCAGCCCTGTCCATTCCCACTCACCTGGGGCACCCACTAAGATCCCATGCTTGCCTCTCTGGTTCACTTGGAGAACATGCCCTGTCTTCTGTCATTCCACTACGTTAATAACTAATCAGGATCAGAGTGGGAGAGCCCCAGCTGCCTGTCTGTTCAGCTTTTCCTGTGCAATTTGATTACAAAAACCTTCACTGAAATGAACATGTATCTCCCCCCAGACTAATTAAATGGTGAAAACACAGGAGATCAGTCATAAAATGTCTAATGCAGAACTTCATTTACAGTTTGTAAGGGGACGTTACCCACTGAAATAGCCATCCTTTTTAGTCATCCTAAAGCTCTTTCCCTTAAATATGTGTCAGTCGGGCTACCTAATCTGCCCAGACTAGATGAAGCTAAAAGTCATCAATTCAAGGCAACTTTTCTTTTCCACGGGAAAGGTATACTGCTCTTACTTCTGAAGAGTTAATACATATTTTCTCCAGCCTACCACAGCTATGTGCTGAATTAGTCCCCTAAAGCTGTCATTTCAAAATATCCTCATCCATTTAGATAAGATGGATCCTGAGGGATTCAGGGAAGAAAATATGATAAGAAGTGTCAGGAAAAAACTGAAAGCCCAATATAGTTCTGCATAAACTCTGGTTCTTTCCCCAAAACCCCCATTTGCTTCCCCCAACCCCACACCCTGGCTTGCTATTTTTACTTTCCTCATCAGGACACAGCCAGAAGCAATATGAGACAGTGTAATAAAACACACTTCCTGGTATCACGTAGACCAGGACTCAGCCACTTACCAGCCGTGTCTGCCTAGGGCAAGGCCATCTATTTTCTTCATCAGTTAACATTATTCCTATGTTTTCTGTTATTCCCTATCCTACCTCCCCACATGTATCCTCTTATTTCATTTTTATTGTGACCAAATACTGCAGTTCAGACTAAGGGTACAAATACAAGTCTTTGTGAGGACATAAAAAAGAAAGCACAGAGATCCTAATTCATTTGGTAGCCAGTCACTGCTGATTCAAAACGTTTAAAACCCATTCCCATCTGTATGATGTCAAAGTGATTTGCGAGGCTTTTAGGCAGTTTCTATGAAATAAAAGCAAAAGAAATGCATCCTAAAGCTTATCGGAAACCTGACTGGTACATGGAGAAGTGTTATTGCTTTAAATGGGGATGTGTCCATACACATGGGCATATAACCAAGTTTACACACATAAACACATAATCAAGTGACTAAAGCATAAGAGGAATACCAGCTGGGAGACGCCCATTTGCGGCAGCAACTTGCGTGAGCTGAGAAGTCTGGACGGCTACATGGTTGCATGGGGGAGCTGGGTCTTTAGTAAGGATGAATGGATTTACAAGGGGGAGGAAGAAGGGGGCTCCTACTGGCAGAGGAAGCCTGCCAAGGATTTCTGCAGAGCCATGGGAGCTATTCCCCCAGATGTGAATGGAGCCATTTAGGTGCAAGATTAATGCAGGCAAGCACCATGAAATAAGAGTGGACAGGTAAGGTGGGGTCATGATGCGCAGAGCCAAGAACTTTGAAGTTTCTTTAATGGGAAGTTAGCAACCATGTTCCAGTGTAAAACGGGGGAGATTCATGATATCAACTGGGTTTCTGGCCGGTTATCTGGCATATGTGAACAGTCATACAGTCCCAAACATCCAGAGTCAACTACAGAACATTTTCCAAAGTCCCAGGGATAGGACAGGGGATCAAGCCAAGGTCAAAATCACAAGTCTCCATGCAGGTAAG
Source organism: Smutsia gigantea (assembly GCA_032199065.1). NCBI lineage: Eukaryota > Metazoa > Chordata > Mammalia > Pholidota > Manidae > Smutsia > Smutsia gigantea. The sequence goes on from JAVSCE010015262.1 coordinate 441,250, forward strand.
GAGCTGACCTCTGGTACCTATGCAAAAGATTGTGCTTTTTATTCTTTTTATGTCCCAGATTATCAAGCTAGAAGAAAAAACATGGACTTGCCCATCTAGGCAAGAATCTAAGAATTAAAATAGAGGGACGTACTCTCATACATGTAAGCTCAGTAACTTCCTGTAATTGTCAGGGTGACTTTTTTAAAAGTTACTCAATGTCATAAAAGGAAGAGAGGAGAGAAAGACAAATGGATACTCAGAATCCCTAATGGTAGGGAAAGAAAGCGTTTGGGATGCCCTTACCTCCGTTAGCTAAGATTTCTTGGGGAAATAGAGTTCTTCATCGAGATGCAGAGAAATGTGGTTATAGTACTGGCTTGAACAATAAGCAGGTTCGATAAAGGTCTGATGGAAGAATCTGGACTGTATCCCTCCAACAGTCAGATTCTCTGTGTGGACCTTGCCAACCCTTAAAACAGCACCATCTTTGCAATGCCAAATTCCAAGTCCTGGCCACCATCTCCCATTGTCCTTCCAGTCTTAATTCTTCCCTGACCTTATACCAGCTCTTCAGTCTCACTGATCCTGTGTTCCTTTCCTCCCAGCCAATCCCTTCTTTGTGGCTTCTTTTCCTGTTCTGGAAGCATTCATAGTTAATCCCTTCCCGACCCCTCCCGACAGCCAACCTTGGATCAGTTTAAACATTCTCCCCCTCCTATGCTTCTACCCCTGTGATGCTGAGCACTGTTTGAGAAAATAACCAGCAGGGTCTGCAGCCTTTCCTGGGATCTCAATGTCCCAGAACAACAAACTCCAATACCCCACCACAGCTATTCCAACCCTTCACCCTTCTGACCAAATCCCCTTTGCATCCCCAACTTCCTACCCTCGACGGATGGTCTTGCCTCCTATGTCACTGAGGAAAATAAAGCCCTCAGTAGAGCCAGGCAAGATCCCCTACGCCTATGAACATATCCAAATCTCTACCCATCTGGACTTCATCTCTTCCTGAGAACATTATCTGTTTTCATGTTCAAGGCAATCCACCACCACCAGTGCTCTGTGGGCCTCCCTTCCCTCCACTTCTCGGCCCAAGACCCTGTCTCTTCCTAGTGCTTCCCCTCTCCCTTGTTTTTTCAACCTTTCTCTTCGGGTTCCCTTTGTACAGCTTCAAAACATGCCCGAGAGCGTGCTGTACTTGTGGAAACAGCAAAGGCCTCCACTGGCCTTTCGTCACCTCTTGCAGCTGCTCCATCTTCCCTGCCAAGTTTGTCGAAGAACTCCAATGTGCTTGCTCCCTTCTCTGTCTCCTTTAGCTCCCTGTGTAGCCAAGATTCTCACTCCTCCACCACTGCAATTGCCCTGGCAAAGGTTATAGGTCACCTCCTAAATAACAAACCCGGGCTCAATGGACACCTTTCTGACCTTGTGTGAATCCGCTACTACTCCCAAAAATCCCTCCCCCTGCATTATGATTTAGCACACATAAAACAGGGGGGGGGGGTGCGTGCACGGGGAAGGCAGTATAGCACAGAGAAGACAAGTAGTGACTCTACAGCATCTCACTATGCTGATGGACAGTGACTGTAATGGGGTGTGTGGTGGGGACTTGATACTGGGGGGAATCTAGTAGCCACAGTGTTGCTCATTTAATTGTATATTAATGATACCAAAATAAATAAATAAAAATCCCTCTCCCTGTTCTGGCCCTGGTTTGGCTTCTGTGATCCCCTCTTCTGTTTCTCCACCCACAACCCCTGCTTTACTAAATTCTTTTGGTTTTGCTTCTCCTTTTGGCATCCCCCAGGGTTCCAGTCTGCACTCCACGTGCTCAGGTAGAAGGCTCTTAGCCACTCTCATGGCCTTGTTTCATGGACGGACAGATGGACTCAGAGTAACCAAGCCCTTTTCCAATCATCTCCTGGTCCATGTTTTCTAACGGACCCACAGATACCTCATTTCCTGACTGATTCTTCATGTCCCACAACTTCCAAGTCACAAAGAGGGACCCAATAAGTTCATATAGGAAAAGGTCTAAAGAAGTTAGAAAGGTTGAAGATGGAAGACAGAAGGGGGAGTTCTTCTCCACAAAATCAGGAAAGGATGGAATTATTGAGAGCCCAAGTACAGGGCTTAGCTTTGGAAATAGTAGTTGTTCTACTGAGGAGGAAAACTTAGTATTTATTGAGAGCCTGCAGGTGCTAACAAGTACTAAGTACTCGGCTTATCATAAACTCAGTTTATATTCATCATAATCTTGTGAAAGAGGGATTATAATTCTTATTTTACAGAAGAAGAAATACATGCCAAACCAGGTTAATTTGCCTAAGGTCACAAAGCTAGTGTCAAAGGCAAGAAAGACTTAAACCCAAAGCAGCACACTCCAAAGTCATTGTCCATAAGGGTGGGAGAAACAAACTAAGGATCCTGGGGAGGAGAGAGATGGCAAAGTGGGAAGAAGGGAAACTGAGAAGTCTGACAAGCTTCTCAAAATGAGTATGAATAGAAAAAAATGAATGTCATTAAATCTAATAAATGCAAAAGCTTGGTAGACGATTTCCCTATGTCTTCCAATCACCCGATCTCCTTTTCTCTATAAAATCCAATAGTCACTTGGCTCAGTAACATTTTTCTTCCAACTGAGGTTTTTAAAAAATGTATACATTAAATCTCATTTGTGGTGTACATTATACTGTATTTTAAGTGGAAATCTAAGAGGGAAATGGAGATTCTTTGTGCCTCCATCTAGTGACTTCTCTCTTTCCTCTTCCACCCTACCTTTCCCCCCCACCTCCCCATCACCTACGGGGATGAGGGAATTTTGTACACTTCAATATTGCTTTAGCTCTTGGCACCCTGAGCTTTAACTCAGACAGTCCCTGAGAGCTTGCATATGCTTTCCTGAGGCTTAATCTAGGTTACTGCCTTTCACCTCACTGTTCACTTTTAAAATTAAAGCTTTTAACCATTTCTATAATTTGAGCTCTTATAGGGAGGAGGGGAAATGGAATAAGAAATCCATATATTTATTTCTTTGACTTTTTCTCTAAACTTACTATGATTTTGATCAGCCAAGAGAGTGACCCCTCCCTGTTTTGCTCAGAGGGAAAGTGAGCGTGAAGACCAGCAAGAACTACCCTGGACGGCCCAGGGCTGGTCGGTGGGCATATGTGGTATGTGCATGTGTGCACATGCTGAGACACGGGCTGAGGGCACGGTCTCTGAGGGAATGACTGTTAAAAACAACTTCCCCTGCAAGGTTACCTTCCCCCCAGGGGAATGAAAAACTAAGAATCCAGGGACTTTCTTTAAATATTATAGTGAAAAAGGGAAAATGATTCCCACCCATGATATCAAAATCACCATGTTAGTCTTATTTCTTAAAGCTGACTTCTAAGTTTAGCTTTGGTTACCCGTTCAATAAATACCCTTGCAGTGCAAGAGTTGTTCAGAAAACATTCAATTAAAGACACGATGTTGAAGGTGTACTGTTTTTCTCTTTGCCTAATAGATGCCTCCAACTAGACCTCGAGGTTTTGGTGAAATACAGAGAACAAACAATGGTCTTGTAGCCCTCCAGGCCCTGCTCTGCCTCAGTTGCCTAGAAAATCCACACTTGTGCCACCTCCTCAAAGTGTCCTTCCCCTCAAGCTTGTATTTAGAAAATAGGCTACCTGTTCCCCCAGAAAAATCTTTGGCCCCAAGTCATTGTGAAATTCATACTGAAGAATGGGGCACACCCCATAAAAACCACATTGGTGATGGGGGGAACTGTGTTGGAGAAATTAGATGTTCACCGTGAGATGCAAGGTGTCATCTGACATGCAGAGAGAAGCCCAGGCTGTGCCTCTAGAGGAAGTACTGAAAGAAACAGCCCAGAGGACAGTTTAACTGAATGGAACCTTAGCAAAGGGAAGGTGCAACCCTTGCCATCTCGGTGGGGGGACTTTGGGGTCTTCAGACTTTGGTTGCTCTCACCTTCCAAGTGAATGCACCATTTCTTCCATAGTCACTATTCATTTTCTTGTTCATCTCCCACTTACTTATACACCACTTTTATGTCAGTGCCCTAGGTGAGCCTGACACCTAGTAGGTGGTCAATGAGGGAGGTAGGAGGGAGGGAAGGAAGGAAGGAAGCAAGCAAGCAAAGGAGGGAGGAAGGATAAGACAACAGGAAGAAGGCCTGCACACAGGCACAGATGAAAGAAGAATTCAAGTGAGCAGCAGGACCTGTCACACATGGACAGCTGAAAGACCCAGAAAATTGGGTGGAATTTCTGAAAACCTCAGTGGGTTCAGCTCAATGGAGAAGAGGTCCAAAACGTCCCTAGTGACCAAGACAAAAAGGGAAAGTTTGAGGATGGGAACAGAGAACAGTGTCCCTTATTTTTTGTTCCCCTGAGGGCCAGGGCCAGAAGTTAGCACAGAACCTGACAACAGGTGCTCTCTAAACACATGGTGAATGAACACAAAACTCATCTCTAAGGCCCTTTCCAGCACTGACATTATTAGCTGAAGGGGGACAGGAAGAAATGAAGAACGAAGGGAGGGAGGAAAGGCATATATATGCAGGTGCAGATGAAATAAGACCAGAAAGGCACAGCAGCCCCTGTCTCAAGTCCACAGCTAAAAATCCCAGAAAAGACTGAATTCGTTTCTGAGAAAGGAGAGGACACTGAATCAAAGTCCTAAATAGTAAGCTTTGGGTCTCAGTGCTGCTATTTTCTAGCTGGGTGAAATCCTTCTAACCATATGGTCAGATAAGTGAACTCTTGCTTTTCCCACCAGAGAGGACTGGGAGTACTTTACAAATCCACTGCACTATTCCTTCATTGGTTCTGGGTTTCTGTTCTAGACAAAATTTTAATTGAATGTTTGTCTTAGGCCTCACGCTCCCTCACAAACCTTCAGTGCTCCCGCATAGCCTAGAGGATAAAGTCAAGTTCCTCAACATGGTATTTGAGGCCAACGTGGTATTTGAGGCCCCCAATGCTCCACCTTGGTCTTTCCATTCTAACAATACCCTTTGGCTCATGGATCCTTGAGCCCACCTTGACTTGTGCATCTCTGTGCTCTTGCTCACAGTTCTGCTCTGCCCAGAACCCTCACCTGCACCCATCCCCAGGCCAATTGCTACTCAGACCTCTTCCTGAAGCTTGCCTTGTCCCCTCCTGCTTCCTAGGTGGTGGGTGTGACCCCTGCCCTGGGCATGATGTTCTCTGGCGTTATCAGCTTCATGGGACTCACCCCCATTAGCTAGCAAGGGCCTTTGGGCAGAAACAATGTCTTACCTCCGTCACTGGATCTCTACCTTTGAACACCAGCACCTGGTAGGCATTCAGTAAATGTTTGTTGGGAGAAAGGATTAATGAATAAACAATCATCTTCTTTCTGCACTTGAACCCAGATGTCCTTTAGAAGATTAAAAACTAAGTTTGGAACTAGTCTGTCCCTCCTTCCCTCTGATCTCTGGGTGGGTGCATATTTTGTGCCTTTTTCTCCTTGTCACCCTCTCTTATTTCTGTCTTATTCCCCTTTGTCACGGGAATGGCATGCCAGCTCCCACATGCTGAGCAGTTTATAAGGCTAGAAACCTGAAATAGTGATAGAGCAAAGTGATAGTGATATGGCCTGGAGCAGCTGGTGGTATTAGGAGACAGAGAGAACTTCCTGAAGTCTAATCTTAGGGACTCAGTGTGTGCTGGGAGACTGTGCTTTCGATTTCAAGTAAACCAAGGAGAGCCTGGCATGCAAGTGTGGGTGCCACACCAGGAATGTTGTGTTCCATTTTGGCCCCCTCCCTACTCTGTTGGAAACATACAAATAGCGGCTGGAGGGCCACCTATCAAGATTGCTACAAAGCAGACTTGGCTCTGTGTGGTAGTTGGAATAAGTGACCTCAACAGTGTCAGTCCCTATATTGGCAGATCTCAATCTTTGAGAGCATTTGGGGGAAACTGTAGTGAGTGTTTGACTGGGGCTGTGATTCAAACCCTGTTATCTCATTCCCTTTCCCTTCCTTCCCCAACAAGGACACTGGGAAGCTCTAGAGCTCTGAACATCCCATCCCCAAGCCCTGTCCCAGGGAGGAGTGGGGGCATTGTCCTCCCCTAGGTTTTTGCAAGGCTCAATCTAGAAAAGGAGACTGAAAATTAGAATTATAGAGAAAGACAGTTACCATTACATAAAAGACTGGACATGTCCAATCCTTGGTCCTATGGATAAAATGAATGTGGCTCCTCCCTGGTTCTCAGGGCACAGTGGGAGGCAGCATGCCTCATGCTGACGTTTTTAATGCCTTTGGCACAAGCCTCTCCCTGGACCTTTGCTTGGGATGTATGTAGTTAAGCGCTGGCCCCAGGACCTACTCACATCTTCCATGGCCTACCTGCTGGCTTAATGTTGGCAGCAGCCTGGAGCCCTCATCCAGCTGAGCAAGTAAAGAGGGAAATGATGAGTACTGCATGAGAGAATTGCTCCCAGGGGACTGTCAGAACGATTTGAGAGAAACTGAGTGGCTGGCACCTGGGGACAGGGCCAGAGGGATACGGTTTTGTAGCTGTTGCTACAATTCTAACCTCCAGGGTAATGGGTGATTTTCCACATAGTTTTGTTACATTCGGAACAACTGAACTAAGAGAAAGAGTTTGGGAGTGAAGAGGACTGAGAGTTCAATACTCAAGAAGCCTGAACAGTGGGGTAGCAGCAGAAGCCTGCACCAGCAATGCTGGGCTCCCAGGACAGCGTCCTGGCAGACTGGGCAGCAGCGAAGGGAGACAGGAAACAGTGATGGGGACAAGAGAAGGCAAACTACTTTGTATCATGATTATCCAGTGATGGGCAGGGTAGGTTTTCCAGGCCCACGTGGACCCAGAAAAGGGGGCCTCTGAGTATGTTGCCCCACCAGGGGTCAGGAAGCAGGTTCTGTGCTCAGCAGGAGACTGGGATACAATGCTACTGCTTGTCACAGCCCTGCCTGAAGGGCACAGGCCCTGCTGGAGTCTGTAGTCCCATTCCAGACCTTGCCCTTTTCTGTGCTTGCACTACAACCCATCCTCCCAGCCCCCACAGGGTTTCCCAGAGAAACCTTTAAAAAAAGCGGGGGGGGGGGCAAACAAAACTGGAAACTTTGGCAGAGCAGAGAGAGACTGAACTCCAAAGCACACCAGTAGTATTAATAACCCTAGCTCCCAAACCTGCTGCGCACCAGCCTCCTGGTCTAAGACCAGAGGGACGCGGGCTCTTCCACTGTGAAATGATCTCCACATGCCAAGAGGTGTTTTTAAATAGGATCACATAAGACTCGAGAGGATCCAGATGAAACTTAGGCAGCAGACAGACAGAACATTGTCAGCTGCAGCCACACCCTTCCAGAGCTAAGAGGAAGTTCTTGCGGAAGGCCAGCTACCCAGCACATTGGGCCCTAATCACAGAGCTCCAACAGACCATGCAAGGAAGGAGAAGCGGGTGGGAGGGAGAACTGGATGAGCAGCGAGTCACTGCCATTCTCTCTCTCCAGGAGCTTCGTCAGGTGGAGAAACCATCCAGAGCAAGGAGGGTGGGGTGGCGCGAGGGAGGTATTCCAAAGATCCTGGCAACGGATGTCCGTCCGTCCGTCCGCCCACCGGCTTCTCTGCCCCGGGTCTTTGCCATTAGCTGCTTCTAAAGGATGGGATGTCAGGAACAAGAGAGGGAAACAGAAAAAGAGGAAGGTGAAGACATTACCTTGTCTTTTCCATTACACACCTGTACCTAGCTGGGCAGCCTAACATTGCCTAATACGTAGGGACTTTTCTGACTGTCCCCATTGAAGCTACAGACTCATCTTCCTCACCTGAGATGGACCAGACTTGGGGTGGGGGGACACTGTTGATATTCAGGTACAGTCATTACAGGGCATGGCTATTGCTTAAGCCTGACTAATTCTCAGCTGTGGCTGGGACGCAGGGAAAGGAGAGCTTTGGGGAAGAGGAAGTCTCAACTGCAAATGGTTTCCCTGTGGTTATTCATCTCTTAGCTAAGGGGGAGGAAGAGGCCCCCCAGCTCTGGGGATCAGGACCCCGGCCTTGGAAAACTCATCCAAGTGAGTCTGGGGAGAGATGAGGTGCCCTGGCTCATCCGGTGCCACTGATGACAAAGAGGTGTCATCTACTGGAACCCCTGCTCCCCCTACTGTGGTATGGTTTTCCTGTTTGGATCAGAAGCCTCCCAGCAGGAAAGTGCCAATGAGAAGAATGTGAGCTCTGGAGCTGAGAATGTCTTGATGTCTTATCCCCGCCCTGTCACCACCCCGCTGGTGGTGGGTGTGACCTTGGGCAAGACCCTAAAGTCACTTGGCACGTAGGGTGTCCCCCCATAGCAAACAGGAAAAGCATTTTTGTTGTTATAAACAAAGGAAGTTGTCGAGATAGAACTTCGCAATGAGTCTGACAAGCCTTCAACTCTTGAAAGGCTCTTCAGTGTCTCTTAAATGTTAAAACATGAATTAAAAGGAAAACAAGTTGAAAAGGGGAAACGTACTCTCTGAAAAACAAAGACTTGTCAAATAACAAGTTGTACATTTTTTCCACTGGATCAGTTTTTTATGCTTCTGCACAGAGAACAGCATAGGATAAACATCTTAATAGGAGAATGGGAATGTTTAATATTAAATATATGATTATTTAAATATTTAATAAGGAAATCATTAATCGTGTGACTACTACATAGTCAAGAGCTACATATGCAGTAGCCCTGGGTCGTATTTTCACCCAGAAAATTCTAACCCCTTACATTTTTTTTTTATCTGCTTTCCTAACCGGCCACCTCTTGCTTTGTTTTAATCGCCTTTGGGACATCTTCTGGGTCCCTTATCAGAAAAGGCCCAGAATCCTGGGCTTAAAGATAGAGAAATGGGGGCGGGTCCCCACCACCATGAGCACCCAACATTGTTTTTGGGGACTCACATAGTATCGTTTCCTGCTCCATTTATCTGCCAGTTCTCTATGATAAACCAGCCCCCAGGGAGATGCACAGGGCACACGATCTGCTTTGTGATGTCACTAAGGTGGCCCAACGTTTCCTTGGTGTGTCTCCCTGTTTCACAATCTCAAACAAAATCGTCCACCTCCCTTTCGCGGGAGCTACTGGGCAGAGGCACTAGCCTGACATTGGTGAGCTTGGCACGTGAGTCGGTGCTGACGGATCCCTCAGCCCCCTCCCTGTCGTGAGATCTATCAAGTTGAAACCAGGCATTTTCAGCGTCTGGCCTTGAATCTCCAAAGATCCCCTGGTCAAGTGCTATTCGCACACAGTTTCAGACCCTCATGGATGAGTTGTTTTGTCTTGAGCACCGGTCAGGCCCTTGGAGGAGCCAGTGCCATGAAAGCTCCTCCTCCGTCCTAGGAACCTTTTCTTCCTCTTATGGAGGCAGCTGCGCAGATCCCGAGAGAAAACAGTCTCCCTGAACCAGCCCCTGGGACTCCGTGCACTCCATCCACTTCCTCCTCGAAGGCCCCTACTCCTGTCAGCTCAGTTCCCTTTGAGTCCTTTCTATGGCCTCAGGCTGCCTCTTCTTGCTTTAGACTAAGTTTCGGAGATCATTTTTTTGGAAACTTGTCACCTGCTCTGGGCCTGGGGCTCCTCAGGCCTGAGGCTACTGTGAGTTCCTGGCCTGTCTTCTGCCTCCAGCAGGGAGGGGTAACTTGGGTGGGCACTCCCTTGTCCCTTGTCCCCACTGCGAGGAGGTGTGGTTCGCCCACCCCCAAGCCCCACACCAGGACCCACAGGAATAGCGCCCCACCCTTGCAGAATCCAAGCCCGCCCGGAACTCGGGGCCCTGGTCCCACAGGCCCAGACACGCTTTGCGGGGGCCTCCTCTCCGGGCCTTGCCCCTTCCCTCCTTCCTCTCCAAGGCTGGGAGAATCGTTTTCTCCACACGGAGTCAATTCCTTCGCATTCTTGGTTTCTAGAAGCCATTTTTGTCTATGTCCCGAACCTTTCCCCCTCTACTTGTTTTCATTATTCTGTTGCTGCCTGTCAAGGATTCAAGTTTTTGAGAAAAAATAAAAAACCCGGGAAACGCTAGGCTATTTCTGCTTCTCACCCAGTCACATCCTTCCCCTGCTTGAATTGGGGTGGCGGGTGGGGCGTTGCACTGAGGGCAGCCTGAGGAAAGGCCAAAGGAAAATTCAAGGAGAGAGAAAAAAATTTTATACAGCACAATAATCATCCATTCATCACATGCAGTCAACTTTCTGGGATAAAGTTTTTTCTTGGAGTAATCCCAAGAGGCCTGGGACGGGGGCGGCGGGGAAGAGGGAGGTAGACTCTTCCCCATTTGCTCCGGAGGCATACAGGCCTATTCTCTGAAATACATCCTTCCTCGTGTTGGCTGGAAATTGATCCCGAGACCCCCCATCCCATGGTGCTGAGTTAGTAAAGGGAGATCATCCCCTTTATCTATCAGACACATGTTAAAGGAAGAACATATGTCTGGACTCCCAGAGGATTGCCAGGCCTGGATGAGTCTAGAATCTAGTTCTATGACCTGTTTGGCTGAGCTTCTGCCTAGCTCTGTCTTCCTCCACAGGAGACACCCAATTCTGCCCTCACCCCCTTCCTCTTTGCCTGGGGGAAGCAGTAGACTGCTCAGCCCCACCCTCCCGAACCTGCCAAAGCCGGAAGGGAGCAGAAAGCAGTAGCTGAGGGTGTTACTGGCCCCCAGTTATAAGAAACTGCCTCCTTCACCCCTTCCTCAAAAACAAGATTGTCCATCCAAGGCACTGCATGCATACAACATAACATGTTTCTAGCATAGGAATCTCCCCAAAATCAGGGAGAAAATTGATCTTCTGTCCCTGCCTAAGAAACAAGATGATAGAGGGCAAAGCAAAGAATCCTTTAGGACAGAATAAAAGTTCAGGTATGCAAAAAATGGTGAAACTCTTTACTTTCTGTAAATCAACATAATTTCAGTTTCAAGGCCCACTCTACCAGCCATGTGGGAAATTCTACTTTGGCTGGTGGTGTGAACAGGGGACCTTGGGGCCCTTTACTGCCCGCCGTGCACCTGGCCTTTCCAGCAAGGCTGCCAAGGGCTCCTCTGCTGAAGCCCACCAGGCCATCCTTTCTTTCTGGGAACTGCACACAGACCCCCAACTCCTCTGCTATGTCCCCAACCTGAGGAAATCTCTTTTGACTTGCTGACACTTCTTTCCCACTGGTGGGCTCCAGCCATTATGCTTCCTGTCAAATGAAATCTTCTTGTGGTCCTGGCTTTTGAAACAAAAAGGCAAGACTACATTTGCAGTTATATTCCTCCCTTGATGAAATGCAGCCAGAACCTGGGATCTGCTTGATGAGAGACCAGAGGGAGAGGAAAACTCAGGAAGAAAGGAGAGAGGCTAATACACTGTGTAACTTTCAGCTGCACATGCTTTCAGAGGAACTTACAATTCCTGTTGTATTCAATGACTAGTGAAGTTTATCTTCTGTTCATCTCTTAAGTACGACTTACATTTGTTCATCTCTTAAGTATGACTTACAGTTGTGATTTATTTCAGTCATTTTAAAGCATTCCTCCCTTAGCAGAAAATTCCTTAAAGTAATCCCAATACAGGATTTATTTCTGGTGTCCTCAGGACAAATGGATCAATCTTAAATGTCACTAGGCAGAATTATGCTTTGGAGGCATTCACATTCCCCTGCTCCCAACTAGTCCTATTGCACCATTTTAAAGATGCCACTTCTTACAGGAGGTCTTCTTTGACTGCTACAGTACGCACCAATCCTCATGCTCTCTGAATTCCTGGCACTTTTGTGATAACTCATTATACTATTGAACCAGATCATGTACAGTCCTATTACTATTTTTCCTCCAACCAGATTGCAGGACTTTACATCCCTACGGCACACTGCACATGGCTGTCTGATTCTATAACATGAGATCCTCCAGGGCAGGAACAGTGGCTTGCCATCTGCTGTCACTTTCCCAGGATCTCACACAGAACAGGGCTCCATAAATATTGTGAATTAGAAGGAAGGATAGGTAGATGGACCGATGGATGGATGGATTGTACAGTCTTAGCCAATTATCATCACCATTAGCTATTTCTTCTTATTTTCCCCCCTCAATAATTCAGAAGAGAGATTATTTCAGATTCATATTTACTTATGGAGATAATGGAATGCCCCATTACTTTTCAACTATCTATGGAATCAGACAAACTAGAGAACAGAATGTTCTTTAAGGCAAAGATTAATGTTCTACATAAAATATTGCAATGTACACCAAAAGCTATCCTAACATTAAGTGTATTTCTAGTTCTTACCTTTGTAACTAATGTAACAATCCCAGAACTAGTTTGAGTTCTCTAACATTCTTCACTTCAAAACAAATTTATATCTTACTGAGGTCCCCCAGTTTTCTTTGCCTCAGGTGTTTGCAAATAATTCAAAAGAGCCATTGATGTAGGCAGTTCATAGATAATGACACAGATTGCTATATTGAAAATATTTTAATACTATTGATACTGGCTGAGATGCTGTTTTTCCTAGGATCATGTCTCAGAGGCAATGAAGAATAAAGCCAGCAGACAAGAGTATGGAGCCAATAGCAAAGCTCTTTTAATGAGTGAAATAAGAAAACTTCTGCTACTCAGCAGGGGCTCCAAGGGAGGATACCCTCAGGGTTGTGATGTCTGGGGTTTATATTGCTTCCTGAGAGGAGGAAGTCCCACCCTCCCCAGATCAAATAGAGAACTGAACTAATGACATCACAACTCATTCTTGATTGGCTGCGAGTACAAAGCTTCATTTTCATAGGGCATAACCAGAGCTAAGGTCTATCTAAGTGTACTTTTGAATGGCTGAGATGGATTGGAGCTTTTTGAAACTTGCAAGAGCCCTGAAGCTTCTTGAAACTTAAAAGGGCCTTAAAACTTACAGGGGCCCTGAACTCTATCTGCCTGCACCTCTACTACCTGCTTGACTATTGTGTTACAAATGAGGAAAAAATCCTAATTTAACCTGATGAGTTAAAAACCTAATTTAACCAAGTAATGAGTAATGACCTTTCAAATGCATTTAATAAGCATGACTCTTTCAAATAGGTTGTGTGAGACATTTTAGTTTTTTTAGATTCTTACAATGTATTTTAAATTTTATTTCTAAGAACAAGTCATCAGAGATTTGAAATATTTCCCATAAAGGCAATGAATGAATGTTGACTTGTGTGCCATCTCAAATTCATACAACCAGGCATGCACTAACACTTTAAAACTGGAATGGTTTTGTGTTAAGGGTCTCTACACCACTCTTGTTCCTATGACTGATGGAAGTTCATAGAAGTGAGTGGGTAATAGTTGCCACTGGGGTCAGAATTCTGTCTCCAGAAATCTTCCAAGATATTTTCTTTTGCCTGGACTGCTACTCTGTACCCTAGGCTCCCCTTACACATTGCATCCTTCTAACCTTCCCTCCAGATCACCACAGATTTGGGCTCTTTTCCTCTGCTCCCACTCTCCACAGAGGCCCATTACCCAACACCATGGCTTTGGATTCGCTACTCATCCAACAAATATCTTTTGAGCTCCTACTATGTTCCAAGCACTGTGCCAGTCCCATAAAAACTATGAGGAAGGGAAATCTCCCTCTAGGAAGATGGACAATTACAAAAATGGAGTGACTTTTTTTACCAGGGGATCAGACCATCTAAATAATACAGCTCTGGAGGGTCAGAGATACTTCTAGGAAACTGATCCCCATAGCATGGTGGCCAAGAAATAGAGCACCCAAGAGACCCCTCTAAGATTCTTCAGGGCTAGCTGGAGAGGAATTTGAGGGGCTGGAGCCCACAGAGCAGCAGGACAGGGCCAGAGAAATATTGTTTTATGACTGTTGCTATGGTCCATTCCTACGAGGCTAAGATGAAATCCCTTTCCAATAAAAATATTACACATAGATAATTTGGGGTTCTCTAAGAAATACAGGTTCATTTATTACCATTTTGGAAAAGTCTTTAATGTTCAACAAAAGGTTTATTACCTTGCCTCTACTCTCTGAGTGACCATTCAATTCTAAATGGTATACCCTAATGACAGAATGAAAGTGAAAAGGTATTATGCTAAATATATTTCTGACCTCATGAACCTTGCAAAAGAATCATGGGGCCCTCCAAGGGTCACTGGACCATATTTTGAGAACTACTAACCTCGAGTATAGTCCTAAGATGGGTTCTGAGTATGCACCCGGACTAATAGGGAAGGAATTCTGTGATTGATGAGAAGATATCTTCCCTGGGGATAGGAGTATGGCATGATGCCCATATATTCGACCTCCCCACAAAGCATAATCTCATATTCCCTAAATTAATAGACATTCAGACTGGACCTATAGTAATAAGATTGGTTTTAAAGTAAATATTCTATTGACTATATATTTAAATGAGAGCTATCCTTTAAAGTAGTCATTTTAGAGTCTAGTTATTTCAACAACACTCACTGTAATTACAATTTTGGAGTTCTTTGTAAACCTAAAATACAAACTCATCTCATTACTTTGTAGGTAACTTTGTTTTTGACCAAGATGTTACTTAGGAGTTGGGTAAATTATAGCCTTGGCTCCAATACAATGTCTGTATTGTACCAGGTATTGTGCTCAGTGCTGGGCATGGAAATGAAAGGCACAATTCCTGCCCTGAGGAGTTTATAATCTGCATCAATCAGACAAGGAAACCAGCAGCTAAAATCCAACATAGCAACTGCTAGAGCTGGGGGAGCTGAAACTGTGCTGAAGGCAGCTGACTCACTCTGAGATGATGCAGAGGAGTGAGGAAAGCGTTCCCAGAGGTACCTCTTAAGCTCAGCACTGCAGGATGTGAATGGGTCAGGTGGTAGTGGAATGGGGAAGGGCGCACATCAGTGAGGAGCACATTCAAAAGGAACAGCACATGCGAAGACCCAGAGACAGAAGGAAGCATGGACCATTGGGGGAATTTGCAAAATGGTGATGGCAGAGGCTGGTGTATGATGAGACCGAATTGTACATAGACCCTGACAGACCAACGCTGTTGGGTTTTATCCTGAAATCTGAGGAGATTCTCCGGCCAATTTCGTTTTAGAAAGATCACTTTGAGTTCCTACCATATGCCATGCACTGTGCCAGGACCATGAAAACAGTAAATATGAACCAGTCTGTCCCTGCCCAGACCATGACCAGTAGTCATGTTGGGTTAGCCTGCATGAAGTCTGGGCTCTGACTACCGTGTAGACCACTGGGCCTTGCTTAGTTTACCGTTGGTCATGGACAGTGAGGACAAGCCAGAAAGATCTGCATATCATGTTCACTGGAAAAGTGCTCAGAGCACCTGTCACGAGCAGTTGCATGATCTAATAAAAGAAACTCAGGTCTGGAGCTGATTAACTTGAGTTGGAAGTTTATTCTCTCTGAGCCTCCAAGTCTTCATTTACAAAATGAAGAAACTCAACTTGTTTCATCAGGAAGGCTAAATGGCATGTTTGTAAACTGCCTAGTGGAGTACCTGGTACATAACAGGCGCTGAAAAATAGTTGGCATTTTATCTCTACTTATTATTACAAGCCCATGGCTGGTGGACATGTAGCAACGGCAAAACCAAGTACAGTTTCAATGTGGGCTCCCAAAGACTTATTTATTTTCTATTGGCAGACTTGCCACAGTGCCCAAATATAGTGTTTCACCCACAAGATGTGACAACCCCCAACAACAGGCAAGCAGGATCAAACAAGAATAAGGAGGTGAAAGTAAAAGTACAACAGCAATCCTGGGCTGTTTAAGATTCCTCTTCTCTAGTGGCTGTGGGCTCCCCTACCTGTAGGACAGTGGGTTTCCATAGGCTCTGCCTTGAAGAATGCGTGTAAATGAGTGCCCAGCCAGGCAAGAAGCCTCTCCCCGGATGACCTGTGGTTTTGAGCGTAGCTCCCAACCCAGCCACTATGAACTATACTTGGCCCCATAAAAGAAAAGATAACAGGAGACATTGATTGGATATTCCAGAAGGTCTTTGTTGCAATTTTCTCCATAATTAAAAAAAAAATTACATCATCAAATAAAGACAAATAGCAGCACAGCTTATTGAAATGTTACAAGCAAATTCGCTTTTGTATATTTCCTAAGAACAATTATGAAATTCCCTCCTCCCCCCACCCCACATTATTTTCTGTAAAATGCCTTTTTTTAAAGCACCATGAAATCCTACAGAGAGAAAAATAGGTAAAACACCTCCACACGTGGTTTATCGTCACTGGGTCCCCTGCCTGTGACTCTGGGACAGGGAAAGAGGTTGGAGGCTGGCATGTGGGTTGGTTTGCATAACCCTTCGAGGCACCACTGCACCTTCTCCCTTCTAGCTCGGCACCCTGATGGCAAAGCAGAGGTGTTCCGGCTTTCCTTTGGAGTACAGGTCTGCTGTATTGATGGAACGGCAGTCCTCACAAGGATTTTTTTTTTAATGCACAGGGAACTATTTAAGATTTTTTTGCTTAAAAACCAATAACCGAAAGTAGATTTCAAATCTCTTAGGCACCTGTGAAAATACTATCACTTTCAGTAAAATCAGAGATACCTTTTATTTCTCCTCAGTGCCCCTGCGCTGATGTCATGTGACTTAGAGACGGCCATGGATGGACTTAGGTTTACATGGATCGTGGGTGGGCTGGTGAAGTACAACGCAGCTGGTTTATCGTGCAAGGACAGAGTGCAGGGCTTAATTTACAGCCATGAAATCAGCATGCTATTCCAAAGTTTCATATGCAGAATTAACAGTATCCACAACGCCAAATTAAAGTCACCTTTGTTTCAGAGTTACCATTTTTATTTTTTAAGGCCATTATGAACTAGCTTTTACACTATACCACCAAAAGTTGTCTCTGCTCATGCAGCCACTGTCTTTGCACACAACTGCATCATGGGTGCAAAAGAATAACCCCCACTTGAAACATTAGGGGAATGCAGAAAGCAGAGACATGAAATGCAATACTGGCCTTTTTTCTCTTCCTCTAGATAATCTCTGCATGTTTGTTTGTTTTCCTATGCCTTTCCTATGGTCCAGAAAACACGGCACACATTGAATGGTCTACATTCTTACCAATCCTGAGTAAACACCTGCCCTACCCAACCAAATTCTGGCCACATTCTCACTAATCTCCAAAACCAAGCATACAAATAGATGAGCAGCATTGACTCCACCAGGAAATGCCATCATCTCAGAGGGAGGCAAGGGGGTGGTTTGCTAATGTCTAGCACAACTAGGACTTTCAACATGGAATGGTCCCCACAGAACTCAAAGCAGCCATTTCCTCTGTGTGTGTGTGTGTGTGTGTGTGTGTGTGTGTGTGTGTGTGTGTACATGCATGCGCGTGGGTATGTACGTTTGTGTCAGAGATATCTGTCTATAGTATCTGAATTTATGAAGCAATCAAAGGGAACCTTTACTACAATTGACTGGAGATAGCAACAGATTAAAATTCTTTAAATACTCTTAACACTATGCAAAAAATGCCTGCATAGCATGAGCCTTCTGGGTGACAGTGTGCTCTGAGGAGGACAGAATGAGCCTACACAGGGCACAATCCTAATTTGGACATCAGGCTCCCAAATACATCTGCCCTCCATCAATCACCCAGAAAACAAATCCCAAAGGGCAGGAAACTAAGCTTTCATCTTAGCCTAAAATTAGTAGACCCATTAGTCGGTATTCACAAATCCAGCTAATATCATTCTTAATAAATTTAACTAACTCATGGAACAGCGAATGTTTGGTCAGAGAACAACAGAACTGAAAAAGGACCTTGTTGATTACCTGTGTTCAATATCTTTGATGTGCTAATGAGGTAACAGAGATGTGCAAAGGGACTGAGGTACCCATAAAGGCCGCTGGGCCTGGAGGAGCATAGACTAGTCCCAGTTGCCTTGGTTGTAGGCCAGGGACACTGCTCCCTACACACACCTTAAGGCTGCACCCCGAAAGTGACAGATTCTTACAGCCACTATCAGGTTAGGACTGGGTATGGAGCTGTACTCTCTCCAAATTGTCCCTTGGCTATCATCTGTAAGCCTCCAGATGTGTTATGGGAGAAAAATTCAGTATCTGATTGCCAGGTGAAGCACAAGAGGCTGCCCACTGAAAATACTGAACATGTGCTCTTCCCACTCCTTCCTTGTGCAAAGTCAAAATGTTTCTCCAAGTTCATGGTCAGGTGGGGAGTGCAGGTGATTGGGGCAGGACTGTGCTGAACCGTGTTTAGAATTTGTAGCAGCTTGGCCTTGTCCACACAAATTCTACAAGCTATTTGTCCCCATCCTAAAAAGGTAACATTCAAGCAACTTCACAACAACTGGCCTCTCCCCAAATCTTAGCCTGTACACACAGAGAGAAGTCCCACCCCTTATGCCCTTTCAGCTTCTCCTTTGGACGGTATGTTATGGTTTGTCAAACACTTTCCCACATATGTAATATATCAGTCTCCACAGAGGGAGGGTTCTTCTTTGATTTTATTTTTGAGGGCCTTAGCCCCATCTGTACTCAGGGAACAGGTTATACTGGAGATTTTCCCACTCCCCACCAAGGGCTATTCTCAATCCCTCCACGTTACTGTGATTTGACTTGTCTGGGGAAGCATCTATGCACACACCAATGCCGTTCCATTTGGTAGAGTGTGCACTTCAGTGCTTTGAATTGTCTTATTCCTGCTGTACGTGGAGTTCCTGGAAGGTAAGCAAGTAAAGTGCAAAAGAGTGCTTTCAAAGGGCATTTTTAACACTACAGAAAGGGTGCCACATACAGCATTCATGAAAGCAAAGCAAAAACCAAAATAATGTGCAGTAAGTTTCTGCCAGGGCAACTTCAGGCATTGTTTGCACAGATACCTCATACCCTCTTGGTAGTAGAGATCTTCTCCCCACCTCTGGATGCTGTGTCCATGAAAACAGAAAGACACACAGGCACACAAACACACACACACACTCATAAGGGGGCATGACATGGACAAGGTAGCAAAGTCGAAAGCAGACTTTGGTCAGACAACCTTTGAATACCAGCCCTACAACCTTTCTTGCTGTGTGCCATTAGGTAAGTTACTCAGCTTCCCTGAGCCTCCATGTCCTCATCAATATAACTGATTTGCAAACACTTCCTTTGGAGTGTTTCTGTGAGGTTTCAGTGAGCTAATGTCCATAAAGTGCCTAATCTAATGCCTGGCTCACAGAAGCCACTAGATAAATGACCAGGAAGCCGCTTTGCCAGATTCGGCTGTAACAGACAGAATTTTAACATTACTTTAAAGAAGGTAGCAAGTAATAGAGGGTGGAAACCCAAATGAATGAAATCCATGGACAGATTTATCAGCAAGCCTTTAACTTGTCAGAGTAAGAGCTTAAGTCCCAGTTATCTACCAATTTCTTAAAACACATTTTGTTAGGCTGGAATGATTTCCATATGAAGAACCAGTGTCTACACCTGCATAACCATTGTTATAACCATAGCCATAGCTCTAGCTCAAAGGAGGGGTTAACCCAGACCTTCCTTGGACAAGAAGAGCCTCATCAAAACTGATTCCCAAAAGCAATGCCAGAACTTTAACTAGAGCCTAAAAATATGGGGCAAAAGGGGAAGGCCTGCCTGTGCTACAGGGAAGTTGTGCATCTGGGAGAAATGGGCAGGAAGATGTCTGCCATGGTACCAGTGGTCAAGGATGTGCAGGATATATTTGTCTCTGCAAGTCAGAAAGCATTAGTTAGTTTCTAGAAGTCTCTGCTAGTCCTGTGATCTTTTGATAAATGCACTGTATTCGTCATGTGAAATCCCCAAAAGGTGCCACTGACCCTGGAGGCCTATAACCAGCCACTTCCTGGTGTTGCCAGGTCTAAACGACTGTCCGTGACCAAAATCCAAAATAGCTAAATGTGAACTGGTACAATGGCCAACCAGTTAGGAAAATAGCTGAGATACACGCAGGATGGTTGGTCTAGTACATATTTTTCCCTTTCTGATAAAATTCCATTTAAAATCTTCCTCTCTAAAGCTATGACCAGCCATCTTCCACTTCCCTTCACTGGATGTCCTAACCTCATGGAACATTCATACTTATCACATATTGGCTATTGTTTGCCTTGAAACAATCACACTGGTATTCCAATTTTAGTGACTAGCAGGTGTGAAAGAAACAAGCAAGGAAGAGAGGGGGTGCTTTCAAAATAAAGGGACGCCCAAACATAAAAGTGAAATATTTCAAATACTCCCTTTAAGTATTATTTTGTTAAATGGCAGTAATGGCACTTAAGCTGCAAGCAATTAAAACAATTCAGTCTTCTTGTACAAGGGTTGATTGAGGGACTAATTTTCCTCTTGTTTGGAGATAGCAAAATTGGATCTTGTAACTAAGTCTACCCTAAGACACCCAAAGGGACGAAAAGCCCTGAGATGGAATGATGCCATGGTCCTCCTTGGTATGTCTCAGACATGCAGGATGTCTATTTTTATAAAAATTTAGGATCAGCTAGACAGAACGGCAGGCCACTGGCATCATGCAAGGCAATAGTTTTGGTATTTTTTTCCCCCTCTTCTCAAAACAAGTTACAACCGAAGTTCCACTAAAAAAGTGAACGTGAACATTTCAAAATCAGTTTATTTTCACCATTGCACCCACTGAGGAAAATGCATGATTTTTGCCTGTAACCATGCAGCAGTTGAGGTTGTGTGTTCACCAATGCTTGCAAGTTCGTTTGGACTACCTACCCCTGTGAGAAAGACAAAACTCAGTAGGCTTCTGTCATTGGTTAAGGTGAAATCCACAGTGTGATGTTTGTGATTTTTTTCTTTTGTAATGAAGAAAGCAATTGCACCTTTTAATACGTGTGCTCTGATCTGCTTCCAACAATTCCAGGTGCTCTCAGGTCCCATGGACATTTCATCTGGAGCATAGAAAGACTAGGTATGCACTGAATGGTTTGTATCAAAATTCAAGCTCAGAGCAACATGCCAAAATGTCAACCTGAACCTTATTTCTGGTACCAGTTCACCCCTTATCCGGTCCCCCTCTGCATGTGAACAAATCACTAATGGTAGGTTCAGGAAATGAGACTCCACTTAAAAGCCACACCTGTTCCTCTTCGAAGGCTAGTCTAAGGAATAGCTGCCCTTCTCCATGCCCCACACCCAGGCAGCAGTGCACAGCGTTGCCGCAGCCGGGTCCTTAACCTTCGCAGCCGGGACCTCCTCGGGTCGCGAACTCTCTCGGGATGTCCTGCCGTCACTCTCGCAAGTGAAGTCCACGTTGTTTGATTCCTTTTGGCAGAGCAAACTTTCTCAGTCGTTTATGGCACAGTGAAATATATTCTTCAATGCTATGTAATTTCGGACTAACGAGAAGTCTGTTTAAGGCACGTGTCTCCGGGTGAATATAAAAAACAAAACGCTCAAGCCCAGCGTCCTTAGCATTTAGTTTCTGTCTTCAAGTAACGCGTTGTTCTCACATTCCCGGTCTTTGGTGTCCGTGGGGACCATTCCGTTCTCCACGCCGGCCTGTTGGATGCAGTGGGTCAGCATGGCGGTGCTGGAGTGGTCCGAGTTGCACATCTTCTCTGTCTCCTCCTCCTTCTTCTCCTCATCCAGGGAGTAATTCCGGAAGGTCTTGTAGATTTTCTGAACGTCCTCAGGCAAGGTCTTTTTGAGGTCCTTGTTTTTCCTCTTGGTGAGCCTGGAGGTGGACCCGAACTTGTTGATGATGTTGTCCTCGGAGGCCCCCTGCCCGTGCTTGTTCAGCTGCTCGGACCCCTTAAGGCGCAGGTTGTTGGGCCGGTTGTTGATGCTCTCCTGGGACGAGGCCTTGAAGCGGCCCGTGTCCAGTGCGGCGAAGACGGAGCGTTTCTCGGGGGAGAGCATGTCCAGCGAGTGGGCCCTCTGGTCCAGGCCCAGGCGCCGGCGCTCCATGCTGCGGATGGTGGCCGCCCGCTGCAGCTTGTCGTGGATCTCCACGCTGAGCCGCCGCCGCGTCTCGCGGAACTCGGCTGTCACGTTGGCCTTCCACTCGGCCGCGTGGGCCTTGATTTCACCCACCTGGCGGAGAGACAGAAGAGTGACAGCGGGCTGAGAAATTCCTCTCCGCCTCGGGGACCCCAGCACCCACCACCCCTCGGTGTCCTGACGGGTGAATCAGGGGAGGCCGGGGGTTGGTGGAGCACCTGGCCCGTAGGAGGGCTGACGTGCCGTCTCCGCCCTGGTGCTTCCTGCCGCCTACAAGTTGGCTCCTGACTAATGTGGCTCAGGGGGAAACGCATGCTGGAGAATCCAACGGGAAGCTTGAGATTTGGAGATGGGGACTGAAGGAGAGGTGGATGGCATTCTGGGGGAGAGATCAGTATGTGGAGTTGGACAGGCCTAGTTCTGGTTATGTGTCCACCCCTTTCTAATTGTATGGCCTCATTCCTAACATAACCGGGGTAATCATGTCTAACTCACAGAGTGTTTAGTGTCACGTGAGATAAGGACATGCACTGGGCATAATGCAGGTGTTCAGTGGGTCCTCTACCCTTCCCTATCCCTCCAATGCCTGTATCTGGGTAGAGTGATCAACTTGTCCCAGTAAGTGTGGGACTGTCGTGGTTTTAAAATAAGCCCTGTGTCCTAGGTACTTCCAAGGTCCTGGACAAACTGGGACTGCTGGTCTCCCTGTATCCAGGCTATACTATGGTCGTGTACCACCGGGCTTACTCTGGGCTTAAGAAGCCCCTCAGAGCACCTGGTCACCAAATTTCCCTGGTCAGGGTACAGGAAGGGGGCATGTTCTGCCAAAGCCCTGTTCAAAGTTCCAGAACACACTTCCTTAAAAATTTTGCAGGAGAATCAATACCAAATTTCTTAGCTTTTATCAGTAATGCATGCTTTCCTGTACAGATGAGTATCTTAGATTTTTGCCTTGAGAAAAGTCAATATTGACATTACTTTCTCTTTGTTAGAGCTGATTTTAGGCAGGTTAGTTAGCCCTCTGGGGAAGCCAACTGGAGATTGCATTGGCAGTGTTTATGTAAGCCAGGAAAATCAACACCTGGGCCCAGGGAAATTCTACATTCAGCAACTTTTTCCTAGCACCTTCTACAGAGAATGACCATATTCTGGGAGTGAACAGTTGCCCTTAAAGGGGCTGTCTCTTTATGTTCATATCTCCTTTCCTTTCTGTATCTCTTACCTTCTCCTTCCCTTGACCTCCTCCTTTATTTCTTTTCCTCTCTTCCTAGAAGAACTACATGGATTTTTTTTAACCACAAAATCTACCTTTTCTTCTTATGCCTTCCTTTTCTTGCTATTATGTAGATTTTCATGCATATTTTTATGAGGGAGTAAAAATTTATAAAATATTACATATATTTATATGTGGACCTGGCCGCAGGGATATATTTGTTTCTATAGATCTAACAACCAGGAAGGGATCAAGGTGAAAGGAACCTTTATCACACAGAGAATTGAGAAAGATGACGTTAAACTGCATTTCCATACAGACCCTGAGACCTGAAGGATAGGCCAGCCTTCTCAAGCTTTTTATGTTTTCTAAGCCTCCCCCACACATTTGCTAATGAGGGGTAAGAGCATACCTCCCTCAGCGAGAGTCTGCCCTGCTCACTGTTTCTGAGTTTTTTCTTTTCCTTTACATTTTAAAAAATAAGTTGTTGTTTACTAGTCTTTCCAGGATCTGTGGGCTGGTGAGTCACCAGATTTTTTTCATCCACCAAAAAAAGGATCCATAAATAACTGCTATTCTATTTCACTTAGCTTTTAGGTAGTGATTCAAAGCAAAGAAGTGTTATAAGCCCTCCATTTAGTAAGAAATGCTCTAGCCCATAGAACAGAAACAGGTAATTCTCGGCATGAGCTAATCTGATCTCAAGAACATTCACAGAACTTGGAAGGGGTCCTACCTCTTCTTTTGTCTTTTTGGATAGAACCCGTAGCCAGTCTCCGATCATACTGAGGACAGCTGCAAAGTAGGCAAGGCCAACAAGGATCCAAAACCACACTAGGGGCTTATACCACTCTCGGTAATTGATGCCAGCGTTTCCCCCTGAAAACAATCAAGCGTTACTTTAACCAGCATCTAGCATATGGTCTTTGCAGAGCAAACACATTCCAGTCCGTGTGGTGGGATGTCATCCCATCACCATCTAATGCTCAGCTGTTAGGCCTGTTATATACAAGATGTGACAGGACTGGGAAGGCAAGGAAAAGATGTGTCCCTTTCCTAAAGGAGCCTAACTTGTGCCTTAACTTCCTTTGATTCTTGACCACTAACTGTAACACCCAGAACAAAAATGCGTCAGTGGCCAACATAATCCACCTATTCTCAGCCTAAGTTTGACAAAGAATGACTTGAGCTAGAAGATCAGACCCCCTGTTGTCAGTTTTTTTCTTAAATTTCTTTAAAAGTAATAAAAATTAAATATTAAATAACCCCAAGTGGTTTGGAATTCTTGGAACCATTTCCTCCTTAAGCACATGGTCATGTACCAAGGTGAGTGGATATATAAAGTACAATTCGACTTAATGGCATTTCTGAGGCTTGGAGCCAAGCAATAGTGATTTAATGTTAACTGAGGAATGGTGTTTACATGATGCTAATCCAAAGGGTCAATAGACTGAGTAATTAGGATCACCATGCTAGAACTAAAAGGGACCTTCTAGGCCAGCTAGTCCAATTCCTTTATTTTATAAATAGGGATTACAGTGAAAATCAGTCAAACCAAATTGACCAGTTGCCTCACTGCATTGATTGGCTGTTCCATTGAAAGGACAAGCCATGTATTTCAAACAATTAGCCTATTATTCTAGCCCTCCTACAGGCACTGACTGCCAAAGGTAGTCACGCAAAATAGGTTCCAAGCCCAGCCCCCTTTCCTAAAGAAGTGAGGAAACTCCATGGAGTAACTAATGTCAGCCTTGTCTCACTCTGTTAGATGTCACCCAGTGAAGCAGTCAGGAGGCCATTTTAAGACGTTAGCAATGTTTGGTAACGATGGTATTACATGATGAGTGATTGCTAGACTGGCCCGCTGGGTCATGGCTGTAACCTCATTGAGCACCAGTGAATCCATACTGAGCTCTTAAGGTATCAATAATTCCTCCCACAGGCAGCTGGGCAGGCACTGTGTGGCCTGTGGCTCTTCTCAGTGCCACTGAACCCACTTTGCATTGCAGCCACCAAGGTCTCCAGGTCTCCACAGCTACTGCCATTTCTTCAAATTAGAATTCCAAACCGTGCTAAAGGGGTATGTGGCAAGGCCCCTTTGGTTTGCTTTAGCCACCTTTGTTTTTCATTTTAGGCAACTGTGCCCCGAAGCTTTCTCTAGAATACTATTGTAGTTTCTGCAACATTAAGTGGTTTTTGAGTTTCATTTCGTTTCTGAGATAGGCCAGAGAACTCTGCAGCTTTCTCCTTAACGGCTTGGGAACGTAAATATTTACCTTAGCAAGTCACCATCACCCAACAGCTTTTGTCACTAGGGCGCGCTAGCAAACAACACAATAAACCCCTTTCTGCATATTCTTTTGTCAGCTCCTAGTCTGAAACGCAGAGCTGTGTGTGTGCTCCCAGTCTGGGCTGTGAAATGCTGCAATATTGTCAGGCTGTGCTAAAGTGAGTCAGCTACAAAATCAACCAGCAGTTAATCCTGTGGGGTGATGGACATTCCCATTATATTTCTAGCAGCACTGATACTGTGTTAACAAGCTTTGATGGTTGGTGTGATTTATTATACCTTTTTAAATGACCAGGCATCCTTCCTTTTCACTTTCAGTGTATTATCAAAAAGGTGTGACAAACTTCCAGTCTTCTAAGGCATGCATTCTTCAGACTGGTCTATGTAAACTCTAAACAAGAGCTTAGAAGGGCCTGGTCTAATTGCAGTCAGAACTGTGAATTATAAGAGTCCTCTGTCTGTGGAGACCTCAGGACACAGGAAATAAGGCTCTGTAATCAACGGTAAGTACAGGGATTCAAACAGTGCCATGCCTATGACTGTGGAGGTAACACCCTTAATAGGTAAGTAAAGTAAAGGTCAGATGCCAGTATGTACTAAGTACTCATAGTCTATGGTGGCTAAAATGAAAAAATCATAATTTTTTTAAATTTCATATTCCCAGGGCTGTGCCGTCTGTGCCCCAGATTAACAGGTTGAATGAGTAGCTGGTTGGAGAGCAGGGTCTGTCACCAAGTGTCACCCAACAGACAGTCCTACAGACAGTCCAGGGTTAGCATGGAGCCCCCTGAAGCACAACCTAGTACAAACTATGGGGGAACAGAAAGATGTCTGTGAAATAGTTCTAAACTCCAGTGGCCATTACACCTATTTACCTTAGAGTGGAACCTGGCCTGAGTTTCCCAGAGACCAGTTGCGGGTTATGCAAAGGAATTAGCCAGACAATTGTTGTTACTTTTCTCAGTTTGTCTGTGGTTTCTTTGCAGAGCTTCAGGCCTCTAATCAGATGGCATCAGGTGACTTGTCCCCCAAGGTGAGGAGTTACACAATGGTTGAGCACAGTGCATAGGAAAGACTGGTGGGGTCCCAGGCCCCAGGCTTTTTGAAAGCAATTTTTAATCACTTTGACTTTGTGATTTTTAGTCCTTAGTCAATAAAAAGGAAGAAAAAAAACACTTCTATTTCTACACTGTGGGCAACTGTCTTCATCTGCCCATTTGAGGGGATAGTTACAAAACCACTCTGCTGGTCACCTGTATCCTAGAAGTAATGTGGAGGCATCCATGTCCCTTTTGATGACCTTTCAACATTCAACAAATTCATTCAGAATTCAAACATAATTCTGTATTTCCCAGATGCCCAGACACCAGATCCCAGTCCTCCTCATGGACACCACATGCTTTGGAAAAGCCAAGACACTACCAGGACCGTGTGCCAAGTGAAGGCTAGTCAGCCTGGGAATTCAGCCTGCAAGGGTCCAGGCTACTGCCTAACCGGGGACTTATTGAGGACACGCACACACGCACACCCCACACAAACATTTGGAACTTGTGATGGAGTTGTTGAATCAAAGCCTTCGCTTCTTGGAGTAGACAATGACTAATTTGTCTGCCCTCCTAGAACCATACCACTGGGAAAGAGAAGGATGGCCTCCTTCCACTCCTGCCTTCCTACCACACTCTGGGAAAGAGATCCGTGGAAGAAGCCACATCTCATTTTTTTCTTCAAGTTCCCTGTCCCTAGGAGAATTGATGGTGGTTTTCTTTTGCTTTCATAAACATAGCTTTTTTGCATTTATTTTCACAATGAAGGCTATTGCATTCCTGCGGAGTCCATTCTATTTCCTCAGGGCAGTTCTCAGCTCCCAGTAGTCAACAGAGTCCTAAGTCTTGTGTCCGGGTAAACTCAGGACTGCTTTTACAGGCACCATGGCCCTCACCTTAGCAGCATCAGGAAGCTTAACCTGCAGGTCCCTGCAGGCTAAACTCTAGGCTAATATCTCCAGGGTTTTATATTTGTCACTTGCTGATACAGCCCTATCAATTGACTCAAGAGAACCTTAATACAATTCAGAAGTCCAAGATACAATGAGAATGTCATTTCACTCATGCATAATTCATATGATCAGGGCACTAGCGTCCTGGGGAGGAAGAGGCTGGCTTTCCTCTCACGGCAGAAGCCTGCTGCTGTTTACATCACGCAGGACTGTACAGGCTTGCGGTGAGCCTGTGCACAGCAGTGGTGACGCGGAGCCTCTTTCACTTGTTTCTCCCACATCTTTTCTTATGGTTTTGAGTATCTTCCCTGCCGCGGCCCAGACAATGGTTTGTGCTTACCTGCCACAAAATCACCAAAGCCCACCGTGGTGAGAGTGACCACCACAAAGTAAATGGACTCCAAGGCTGTCCACCCCTCGATGTACTTGAAAATGAAGGCAGGGATCGTCACGAACACCACACAGCCGGCCAAGATGAACAGGAGAGTGGAGATGACCCGGATCTTGGTCTGACTCACTTGCTTTTTCTAGGAACAGCAAAGAAGAAAGGCAAGTCAGTTGCACCACCCTGGACTCAGATGTCAGAGGTACAGATGAAAATGTATCGTGTCAGTGGCGTTTCACCTTTCCTCAGTCATGGGCAGCTTTCGGAGCATCCAAGGAGGCTGTGGACCCTCCCCAGGAAGAATGCACATACAGAAGCTTCCAGATGGTCTGGGTGGTCCTCAGACCCTCATGGGCCCCAGGGCAGGAAAACCCCACTCAGCTCATTCCTTAAATGTCCTTTGCGTGGTTCTCTGACTGCAGCTTGAATGCTGAGTCTAAACTTCCTCACTAGTGCAAACATAATTATTTCCCAGAAAGTGCCTGTGGCCATTTTTCACATGATGATATTGACCTGCTGTTAGGAGGACACAGCTTTGGAGCTCTTTCCACAGTGGTAGTGATGGACTTGGCACCTAGCTTCCCTGTGTCAAAGGGAATATGCTGGGGAAAAGGACTGGCCAGAGACAGACCACCATGTTTAGATGATAAGAAAAATACAGCCACCCCCATCCTCATCTGAGACAGACTCTAGCCAAGTATCTGTATGCCTCTTCACCCTTCTTTCCTGCTGAAGTTGCACATTTATAACAGTTTTCTTTCAAACCACATGTGTTTGAACTGTGGCTGTGTTCGTTGGCTGTTTACACACAAGAGACAGGACAACAGCCCGAGTGAGAATGACAGGGTCACTATCTAAAATGGGTCATCGGAGCTTCATTTCATATCAACTTCTGAAGGAGTCAGTTAAGAGGTGAAAATGAATTCAGAATGGGAATTAGACTGATGTCAGGGCAAAGGAATCGTGCCAACGTGGTGTACCCCTTGAAAGCACTCAAGACAACATTGGCATTGCCTCTGAACTAAATAATCTTTCAGGTCTTCTTAGAACTCCCAGTACTGGCACTGGAGATTGTCACCGAGGGGACCCTACTACCATAACCCCGCCAAAAGCATGTCTATCATAACTCTGTTTTTACCACCAGAACAAATGGTCCTTTCTCCATCACCCAGATTGATTTTCTGCAAAAGTACACCACATTCGCACCACTGGATATAGGAAATCCTTACCATGTGCTCTATTTTCTATTCATTGCTGCTCGTGAATTAGACAGGGAACCTCTGAGCACAGGGAAACTTTTGCATTCATATACCTCATTTTTTCAGATGCAAAAACAGAAGCCAAGAGGTTAAGGGTCTTGCATAAAATGATGCTGCTAATAAAGGCAGAGGCGAAATGAGAATTCTGACTGACTGACCCTCAGTCCAGTGCTCACTGATGGAGCCAGCTTTTCAAGTTACTCACCAATTCAAGTAAAAGCTGCCAGAGTTCCCCTAACAAAATAAGCCAGACCAACAGCCATGAACAGTAGGGTGTCCTTCTGGGTTTGCCTTCTGGGAAGGAAGACCAAGAAAAAGAAATTGTCACTGGGCAACCTGCCCAGGAATTCCTAAGCTTCAGTCATAATAGCAACACCTCAGCCAGGTTTCCCAGGACAGAAATGGTCAAGAGAAGTTCTTCTAAGATCAACCAACTGCTTGGCTCAACCATGGAAATGCTAGTAATGAAAATGACTAGGTCTCAGAGATAAGAGGGATGACTACGATTGTTTCCCTTCCTTCTATCCTCTCTTCCTCCCTGGTCTGTGGGAGAAACATCGCTACTGCTGCCTCACTAGAAAGCCCCAAGGAGCCAGAGAGCTGAAAAGGGGAAAGGCTGCCCCCCACTCTAATCATGCATCAAAAACATTCAGTCCCACCCGACTAGGGTCCTGGGTCCCAGGTATGTTCAATATGGCAAAATGCAATGGGTGATTAAATAAATAAGAATAGTTATGGTAGAGAACATTTATGTACACAAATCTAAATCAGC
This sequence comes from Smutsia gigantea, assembly GCA_032199065.1. NCBI lineage: Eukaryota > Metazoa > Chordata > Mammalia > Pholidota > Manidae > Smutsia > Smutsia gigantea. The sequence continues at coordinate 471,126 of JAVSCE010015262.1, forward strand.
ACCATGTATACCCCAGTTCTTGGGTCAGTATATTCCTAGACATCCAAATGCTAAAGAACTATAATCCCTCTTTACAAAAAGCTGTTGTGAGCTCTAACTCCTAAGAGGACACTCAGTGTATAAATTGGGAACAAGGAAAAATAATCTGATCTGTGTTTCTCAATAGTCCCTTCCTCATCTCCTCAGAAAAGCCGTCTGGAAAAAAAAAATGATACTTTATTGATAGATTTGAAACTGCGTATGAAAATAGCAATTTTTTTTCACAAAAGCATCATGACAAGCAAATTGCCTGAGAACCACATGGAATGTTTTACCCATGTCATGAATTTCCATATTGGATATTATAGGAGGACTTTGTAGAGGCAGCTGGGCCCCTCTGAGAATCCAGGAACTTATTTATTATTAGCCTAGTTTTGTTTGCAGACACACACAAAGTCCAAGGCCCAAAAGGAGATCATTAAGTTAATCTAATTGCTGGCGATGGGAACATCATTCTTCCCCCCATCCCACCCATGCATAAATCGTCCTCTCAAATGCATAATGAAATTAAAGTGAATTAAATGTTTGTGAGACACTTGTTAAGTCATAAATTAGGATGTGAATGTAACTGCAATCTAAATGAGGCTGAGATTGGCAAGGAGCGCTACAAAGACAGTGGAAGCTGGAGGCATTCCCAGGCTCCAGGAGGTGGGCAGAGGAAAGACAGCACAGGACAGAACCGGTTTGGTGTCAGAGAGGGAGGCTGTAACAAAGGCTGGATAACGGTGTCTGAATTGCATTATCTGCTGGAGATTTTATCAGCGAGGTAGGCATGTCATCCCTGCTCACTGTCCAAGCCATCCAGTGTGTCCCTGAGCTGTTTCCTCCAGACAGCTTAGAGTGATGCTTGGAGGCATTAATCATTGGGGTGTTTTAGGGACTTAAGGCAGTAAGTGTCTTCCATGTGTATGCGTATGTGTGCATGTAGATGTATGCAAACATGTGGCATACCCATAATTCACTATAAAAGGAAGAGGTATGGGCATAAAGTTTTGGCAATATCTGTTATTCTGGATACCCATGTTTTTGCTACCCCAGATATTTTTTAAAAACCCAGTTGCCTTCATTGAACATTTTAATCTGTAGCTTTCAAGATGGAACCACAAACTATCTTATATGTCATCCAGTGATCTTTGGGCCTCTTTTTTCCATTAGCCCTGCAACCATTCACTATTCCTGTAGAATAGAGTTTAAGAACTTGGAGTCTAGGGGCCGACTGTCCAAGATGCATCCCATCCCCTCAGCTAAATAGCTGAGTGGCCTTGGGCAAGTTTCTTAACCTCACTAGGTATCAGTTTCTTCCTCTATAAAATGGAGATAAAACCTTTTCAATGAGAAAAATGTCCTCATCCTCTCTTGGTTCTTCTGTACTGACTCTGGATTGAACTCTCAGTCTCTGCTCAGAATCTTGGAAGCTTTTTTTATTTGCCTTTCAATTAACTTCCCCGTGGCTCTTCATCATCCTTCTGAAACTGCCAGGAATTGTAGATAATGTTTGCAGTGTCAGGTACCAGCTGCACAGGGACCCTGAGAGGCAGGAAGCTTGCTTGCCTCGCCCACCTTCCTAGCCTTCCCACCACTTAGAATTGAGCTGTGTATCCACGGTGGGGTTGCTAGGCAAGATCACATTGCCTATTTACCAGTAAGCAGGGCAGCTAGCAAAAAGCTTTGTGAGAGCCCAGATCTGACTGAGCTAATGTGTTCTTGGGCTGAAAAAAATTGCTATCTCGGAAGTAATGATTTGATATAACATTTGAGCAGATGTGATAGGATAGTTGTGTACATCTGTCCAAATCTTGGTTTCACACTTTGATAGAATAGATGATGTGCTCTTTCCTTCTCCTTATGCAAATAGTATTATGCAAAACTATTTCCTGTGTCCAACTGTTACTAACTGTAGGAATTTTTGAAGACCTCAAAACTCACCTCCTGTAGAGTTCATTTAGTTGTCAAAATTGCATGCACAATTATTCCAAAGAGCAAAATTAGCTTCATAAGCAGACAGTGGGGAAGCCACAGCTCTAAGAGCTCTCCTTTGAGAGAAGGATGTATGTGTTGACAATTCTGGAAGTGTTTACTCATTTCAGACCTCAGAGGGCTAAGCCACACACCCAATTCTCATTAAGCAAAATGCCCTGCCTGTGTTTATTTACTTCCACAATCTTATTTTAGAGAGCAAGTATCTTTCTATTTATGTTTGGGCTGCTTCTTCATTTGACTTTTACCCCTCTAATGCCCATTCTTCTTTTCACTTTAATGTGATTTCTTAGAATTCTGAGATTCGCAATCCAGATGGTTGTGTCTGGCTGAGAAATTGTTTCTCTGTTGTGATTTTTTTTTAGCCAGGACATTGGTGGCTTTATTCAATAATACCTAGGACAGGAGCTAGACATGCAGAGCTCCAGTTTATGGTTTGGTTGGGATTTGTTGAAATGTAAACACATCACCATGGTAATACAACTGAACTGAGAGTAATTTCTCAAAATGGAAAGAATAGAAACTGCCTTGCAAAACAACTGACTTTATTTTCTGATATTGTTTTCCACAAAGATTTTTTTTAAGAGGTCCAGTTCTAATAGTTTTAACTTCACAATAGCCATGTAATACCAGCAATTGTATAAAATTATGAGAAGAGCTTTTAAACACCGTTTGCCTATAATCTCTATGGCAGAGATACTGTAAACACACATTAGAGAGAATCATGCAGTAACATCTCCATGGAACCTATGGAAAAAGGCCTACTGAAAAGCTGAATACATAAATGGATCACAGCTACTCACCCGTAAGTGATATCTAGTATCTGACTTGGAGCCACACTGCAGCATCTAAAAGATTATTGGCCAGTTCAATGCTTTACCAGTAGCACCATACAAATTTTTTGAAAAAGCTTTTGGTGCATACAAATTAAATTGTTTTTGTCACTAAAATGACAACATAAGTGGACCTGAGATAGAGAAAAATTTTAACCCACAAATAATAAAAATTGTCAGCTGTTCCACTCCAGGAACACTTTAACTGAAATATTGGGAAGTTCTCTGTTCCAAAATTCAATGGCTTTTAACATTTGAAGACAATACTCTATTGGAACACAAGATTTGGCATTCAAAATTCAACCAGTTGATCCATTCAACATGTAATTATTAGGAACCTTTTATATGCCAGGGAGACACAGTTAAAAAAAAAGAAAGAAAGAAAAGAAAGAAAAATTTCCTTTATGATGACACAAAGTCTAGTGGGCAGAGAGACAGGTGGAAACATCTGTATCTGGCTAAAAACATCTTTGTGGTGCTGTCCATGGTGTCCAGCCCTGGCCCAGCTATTGAAGGCAGTTTAGTACCTAATGATATCCCACTGATTAAAATTATCACCTGGGAGAGAGGAGAGGAATATTCTTGTAGCTCTGGTATGTGGAATACAAAAGTGTGCCCACTTTCATATTCCAGTTCTAAGCATTCAAGGAAATAAACTTACCCATCCAGCAAGGGAGAAACTGTCAGGATTTTATAATGCAGAATGCTGGTAAGAATATATATTATAGAGGCACAGGCAATGGGCATCTACACACTGCACACAACACATATTTGTTTAATCGAATTGAATATTAATAGCACAGGAATTGCATCAAGGGAAGAGACTTGACTATGTGCACATGGCCATTTACATAAGAATAGAAATTATACATGTGTATTCCTGAGAGTCACACGGGAGCTCTCAGGAAGTTTCTTTTAACCTCATTTAGATGATTACACCCTAGGAGGTGACCAGTAGATCTGTGAGGGTGTCTGTGGTTGTCACAACTACTGGAGGGGCAGTCCTGGCATACAGCAGCAGGGGCAAGAATGCTCAGACATCCCATAATACAAGACTTAGTGTCACACATCAGAGAATTATCCCACATTCAGCATGAGTTTTGAATGTCCCACTGAGAAAAATCCATTATGTAATAAAAAAGAAGTTTTTATAATGACCTGGCCAAGAATTTAACTCCCTTTTACATATAAACACACACACACATTTTTTTTTTCTTTTACAGTTTCAGAACGGGCTGAATTTTACAAGAATGTGACTCAGATGTAAATTGCGAGAAGGCTGAATTTTGTTCATTTGGAACGTTGCCAAGAATTGCTCTCCATTTCGGAAAACCACATCCCTGGTGGGAAAGGCCTCCAAGGCCTCTTAGTCACTGGCAAGGACACCTGAACTGGCCTGTGTTTGGAGCCACTATGTTCTATAAATAAACGCAAGGATCTCACTGCTTCATTGCGCTCCTAGGGGTTCGTGACCAAGGACTTACTACTGAAACAAGGAATATTTTCTTGTGAATTATCTTCCTTTTATTTCTCCTTCATATGGCAGCTAGAAAATAGTAGTGAATTTTTTAAACTTAGATGCATAGGTAAGTTGCACTCTCTACAAATTCATTTCAATGCAGAACAGGGGCATTAATAAGTACTTGCTATTAAAAGAGGGTGTTGGGTCTAACAGGATTGAGAATGCCTGGAAAAAATTACATTGTAAATTGTATTTAAGGTTGACTTGAGAAGTCTGCAAAATTACGCTAACAGGTATCTCCTGGTGAGACGAAAATCCCTGGGTGCATAAATACCATGTGCAATAAGCATCACCAGGAGGCAGCTCCCCCACGGAAGCACCCTTTCATCAGAACAGTTGCTCTTCAAAGGTCAAGACAGTTTTTTTCCCCACTGACATTCATTTGTGTACAACACTGCTTTTGGTGTCAAGGTCATTTTCTCTATCAAAATGTACAATGATGCTCGTTCATTCATTCATCAGGTACGGACTAGGTGCTTTCTGGGTGCCCTGTGCTAGAGACCTGCCCTCACAGCTCTCAGGCTGGTGCGGACCCCAGGCGCAAACACACAATTCCAGTTCAGGGAAATGAGTGTTAGTCTGGGAGGTACAGGTGCTTTGGGAGGACAAGGTGCTGACCTCATTCAAGAGTCAGGAAAACCTCCCTGAAGAACTGATAGCAGGAGGATGACCGTTTGAGCCTCACATCCCGTCCAGAAAGTCTGGACCTGAGAGTGTGGTGCCGTGAGTGCAAAAACACAGGCCCTTTGAATTTGCCCTGTGGAGGCAGAAATTTCTCCCCCAAACACAATCCTCAAGGATCTTACTCCAAGAAACAGTGTTAACAGTGGAAAACTCAAAACTTCAATCATTATGAACTTTTCACAAAATCTGGTGGGTGAGTTCAGTTTTTTGTTGTTCCCTAATAATCAGAGAGAATATAAATTCAGTACATTTCTAGAAATATTAAAACTAAAGGCATGTGATCATTTTTTCAAGGGGATAAAAGATAAGTCAGACAAAGACAAATACCATCTGATTTCGCTCATATATGGAACCTAAAAACTAAAACACGCAACCCAGAAATAGGCTCATCAATACAGAGAACAAACTGGTGGTTGCCATAGGGGAGAAGGGTGGACAGGATGGGTGAGAAAGGTGAAGCAGATAAAGAGGCACAACTTTCCAGTTATAAAATAAATAACTCACGGAGATGAAAGGTGCAGCATAGGGAATGCAGTCAATAATATTGTGGTAACCTCATATGGTGACAGATGGTAAGTACACACACCATGGTGAGCATTTCATAATGTATATAAATGTCAAATCCCTATGGTGTACACCTGAAACTAATACAATATTGTCAACTATACTTCAATGAAAAACAAGTTGAATAAAAAAGCAGAGAAGAAATAGAAGGCAATGTGCCCATTTTTCTGACCAGGGGCAATCTCGTCAAACCTCAGCTCCCCCAATAGAGGCTCCCAGAAGCAGGTGTCGCATGTTTACATAGCCATCTGGACAGGTCCTCTTCCTCCTCTTCCCTGGAGAAAAGCCGACAAGCCTTCAAAGGGGAGATAGGAGCGAAATACACTTAACAGACATACAGAATCAAAGAGCTAACGACAATCGAGACTTCTCGAAAGAGAAGCAGAGGCAAGAAGCAAACAGCAATGTCAGAAAAAGGATGAAAGCCAAGAAAAAAGTGGTAATAACGCTGCAAGAACACCATATGGCATTTATATGTCCTGCATTTTGTTTTTTAATGTGGATATTTGCTTTCTTGTCAGCTTTGGTGCCAACTCTGTTACAGTACTCGGTGAAATTCATCTTTAAAAAGTAAGTCACACAGAAGCTTCCTGTACTCTATCTTTAAAACCATACGTATACCCCCCTTCTCCTTCTTTTAACTGCCTGCTATGTATCCCTGTTCCTAACTGCCCAAACTGAGCTGCAAAGCAATGTTAAGTTAGAAGGAAAAGTCCTGATAATGAGGAGATGCCCACGTGTTTGTTTGTGCCTACTCAGCAGTAAGAGGGAGCCTGGTGGGGAGGGGAGGGAGGCAGACAGGCCAACAGTAATCATAATAATTTAACATGAGCCTTTTCAACGGTTCCCTAGGCTCCCATCGAAGGATTGTTGATGTTTACAGTAAAATTCACTTCTGCCAAGGAATGGAAAAAACTAACAGAGGGGAGGGACATTGCTCTGTCCAAGTGGGGCCATAGTGACAAGAACATAGTATCTAAACATGAGGGAGGATATTTAAGGGGAGCAAAACCCATCATCCAAAGGTTCCTTTTGACAGTTAAGGGCCAAGCACCCTGGGTACGTGGGCAGGAATCTGGTTCATTTCTCTCTCCTGTGCGGTCAGTAAGTACTTACTGAATGCATCCAGAGTGCTTAGCACTGAGCAGGTACAGCAGAGGACTTGGGGAAAAAGTCACAGTAGCCCTTAGCTTTACAGCCTTTATGCTTTACTTAAAGAGAACATTCCATTAACAACATAAGACAGGTACATCACTGAAGACGTGTGTGCTGTAAAATAGCCAGGCTAGAACTCACAAGTCCCTCCTCTGGGCTCCCATGGCTAACAGCATGCTATAGCTATAGCGTGATGCTGCAACAGTGAACATTTGCTGAGTACTGACTATATGTCAGGCATTGCTCTCATGCATCAACTAAGTACCACAGAAGTAGTTACTACTTTTATCTCCATTGTTTGAATAAGGAAACTGAGGCACATCCCAAAGTCACATAGCTGGTAAGTGGTAGGTCAGGGTTCATGCAGTGAGGCAGTGTGACTTCAGAGGCTGCCGGCCCTAGGCCTGGTCTCACTGTGGGCATTGGTCTTTATACATGTGTTTTCTCCTTGGGACAAAGGATTATCTCTTGTTTATAGCCACATACCCCACAGTGCTGAGAACACAGAAGGTATTGTTTGGTAATTGCTTATGGACTTGGGGAGAGGTATAAAGGTGCAGCCGCAACAGGGAGCTGGGCAGCGAGACATCATGAAGTGAGCAGAGGGTTTTAGAGCAGCAGCAAGGCCAGGCAGGAGCCGGACATCACCGGTATGCAGAGGCCCAAGTTGGCCTGGCACTGAGCCGCCCTCCCTCCCAGCAGCTCTGTGGCAGGACCGGAGCTCAGGAAGCAGGATGGGAATAAGCACAGGGGCACAGATGGAGGTGAGGGCAGGAGGGGGAGCGGGTGCAACAGGGGGACAAGGCATGGCCTTCCCGTTCTGCCCCCGGTAGACCAGAATGGCAGCTGTTGGAGCAGCCAGGACTGAAAGCAGTCAGCCAGTAATTTACCAAATGGTATCTTTGTGGCTATAAAAGTTGAGGGGGAAAAAAAACAAGTGTTGGTGAGGAGGTGGAGAATCTGGAACCCTGTGCATTGCTTGTGGGAATGCAAAATTGTGCAGTGCTGTGGAAAACAGAATGGCAGCTCCTCACAAAATTAAGCTTAAAACTACCATATTATCCAGCAATTCCACCTCTGGGTATGTTCCCAAAGAAACTGAGAGCAAGGATTCAAACAGGTATCCGTACACCCATGTTCACAGCAGCATTATAAGTGAAGCAACCCAATTGTCCATAGTTAGGGAAATGGAAAAACAATATGTATATGCATGCAGTGGAATATTCTTCAGCCTGTAAAAGGAAGAAAATCCTGACACAGGCTACAACATGGATGAACCCATAGAGACATTATGCTGAGTGAAATAAGCCAGTCACAAAAGGTCAAGTGCTATGTGATTCCACTTAGAGGAAGTTTCTAGAGTGGTCAGATTCATAGCGACAGAAACAAGAATGGGAGTTACCAAGGGTTAGGGGAGGAGGAGAATGAAGAGCTAGTGTTTAATGAGTACAGAGTTTGAATTTGGGAAGATGAAACAGTTCTGGACATAGATGGTAATGATGTTTGCCCAACAATGTCAATATACTTAATGCCACTGAATTGTACATTTTTAAATGGTTAAAATGGTAAATTTCATGTTACATGTATTTTACCACAATAAAAAATAGGCTCAGGAAAAAGCTGAAGGAGGCTCTAATGTATCTCACTAATCACTGGGGTTACTAATCACTAAATGAAAAGAGAACCTCTTAGAAACAGTGACTGTGGCCAGGACAAAAAAACTAATTCCATGGAGAAAAGAACCCAGAACAACACAGAAGCAGCGCTGATCTGAAAAACCAGTGTTGCGCTGTCCCTTTGTACTCAACTTTTCTGAGTATGGGAACCCCTTCTGAACATTAAAAAGGAAATTCATCAGTCTCCACACAAGAGAACATTTGGTACCCACTGATTGTGAAAACGTATAAAGAAAAGATACTATGAATGCAGGAACCACCTTTTAATGAACTTGAATTATTGACGATGCCCCCTCTATATGCATTTGAAAAAAGGTAGTACATATGTCAAGGGAACATACTGTTTATTCTACCAGCTATGCTTGACACACAAAAGGATTCTCTGACCCTTTAAAATAGTGTGTCGGGCCCCTGGGAACCCACCACTCACAGGGTGAGAGCCACAGTTCTATACTAACAAGCAACTAAAACTCAGCAGTAAACTTCCAAGCACAGTGCCAAACCATTAAGTCAAAAATGCCATGGTGCCCAAATGCAGCTTTTCTCAGGAAATAAGAAGCAAAGTGTTCTCCCTAGAAATACAAAGTATATTGCTTCTAACAGGAATGCACGTTGCCTAGGCTGCTGTTGTGGCAGCCCTTCTGAACACAAAGCCGTCAGAGCCTCCCCGGCAGTAAGACCACTCTATGGCCTCTCCTGCTGTCACTTTCCAAGGTTGCTGACTCTTTGGGAGGAAGGCTCCAAACACCGACACACCTCTCAATAATGGTGTCTCCTAAACATTTTCCCTTTCCTACAGCTATTCAGAATTTAGCAATGACGACTGACATACCAGCCATTTAGAAATTATCCTCAGCACCACCCTAGTGTAAATGCATAGATGGTTTCACAGGGGTGTTGCTCACTTTTCAGGAACCCAATTTGTCAAAAGCTACACACACCGCACTAGAGTGGGCTATTACTACCTGTTTGGCTCACAGAAGTAGCATGAAGCTAAATGTAAAAGAAAATAAGAAAAGAAAAGAGGGTTTTTTTTACATTGATAAATGTAATTTTTAAAAAGAATAAGGAGTTTTATAAAAAAGCAAAGGATTATTATTCTGTTAAAGCAGTGCCTTCCAGAGGAACCAAACTAGCCTGCAAAATGGTGATGAAAGGTAACATGGGAAACCAGCCACCTATTAAGCTGGCTTTATGGCACCAATAAAAATGTGAGCCTTAATAAAATGCTTGCATTAAATTCATAACGCAAAAGTACCTGGAAGTTTTTAAAACAGGTTATCATGTAGCAGATCTAAAGCATCACTGGACTTGTAGTGACCCTAAAATGCAAAGACATAAAATGTCTTCATTAATAAAAGCCCCCAAATCCTAGGAAGTGATCATCTCTTGAATGAGCATGTCTTAGCAGATAATGAGTGTCCATAAACCAACCCAGAGACTTTCCTCCTTTGGATGACCATTTAGGAAAAGCTTCTTCCACAACTTTCCTTGAGTTCAAGACTGTGTTAAATCCCTAATGGGAATTAAAATTCTGGTGTTGGTGCCCTCAAACCCCAGGTGCTCAAGACCATCAAAGCTGAGTGCTGAGACAACCTGTGAATCCACGGACAGGAGAATATGGTTTTGGAGGGCACAACCGGCTGCCTTGGTTCAGTAAGAGGCTTGGCTTTGAGCTGTGTTCCTCTTACTGTCAACAACTGAGCGGCTGTACAAAGCGGACTGATGAGGCAGGGGAGGAGAGAGTAGACAGTTTCGCCTGGTGACTTCTCTCTCAAAGGTGAGCCAAAGAAGCCAGCCATCGGGATGCTGAAGCTCCTCTTTTATAAGCCCCCCTTCACATGAGTCACATAGCAGACACAATCAAGGGGACATTTAAATTCCAGATGAATCCCCAAGAGAGAACCCCAAGAAAGAGAATAATGTTTGTGAATAACAAAAATAGTTAGGAAAGAGAGCAGGTGCATAGAGAAGAATCAGAGGTGAAGGGCCAATTCGAAGTATACAAAGATGACATAAAGTTGGAAAACTAAACCCTTTGAAAGCAGATAAAGGCCAATATTAGCTTTTTTTCAACTGGCCATCTTTGTCCCCAGGCCTTACTAAACCTTTCATGAAGACTGTTCTAAACCACCAGATGCCATCCCTAGTTTACAAGAAAAAAAAAGTGGGGATATAAGAAAGACTAAGGGCACACTGGAGCAGGGACACCTGGTTTGGAATCCTTGCTCTGTCACTTATGGGTTGGGTGACCTTGGGCAAGTCACCAAACCAGTCTAAGCATTCCAATCTCAAAATTTGGAAGACAATAAATGGTGACTTTGAGAAGTTGTTATACAACTTACTCCAGGTAAAAGCCAAAACCCAGTGCCTGGCATATAGCAAACCCTCCAAACATATTAGCAACTTACCTCTAGACTTCCATGCTGTGGTACTATAATATTCAGTCTAACCTCGACCAAATCCTACCAGACAAACAACAAATCCAAGACTCCCTATCAAAGTTCCCTAAGCACAGAAATTCACAAGTGACTGCCCGCCCCAAAGTAACAATCAGGTTCTCAGAAGTTACCTGTGATCAAAGTTTGCCAGAAAGAAATAGAGGGTCTCTGTTAAAGCTATCTTAAAATGTTTAAATGTTAAACTCTACGTGGGCAGTATTTTAAGTAGTTATATTTTAGGCAGTGTTTGATGGCTTTACGGACTACCGAAAAGAGTAAAGATGCATTTTAAAGGCCATTAAAACGCCCTGTAGTGATCTCAAATGGCAACAGGAATCACCAAAGGGACACTGCCAATTATCAAAGATGAACCAGGAGGGAGAAAGAACCACACACTGGAGTAGCACCTGCTGGTCGGCTAGAGTTGGTGCTGAGATGGTGTGCCTGCTGAAGAAGGGCAGCAGAGCAACCCACCTGTATGTGTGTCATCATTTTGATCAGAAAGAAGACCCAGGTTTTCTTTACTCTTTTTGATAATGAGTCAAGTCCCCAGGCGTTTTCCTTTATTGGTGAGAAATGATCTTATAGAGTATAAAATCTCTAAACACTCTTTAAGGACCCATATGACAGAGGAGAGTTCTGAGTAGGGATGACACTGGCATCACCAGCAGAGACACCATAACTCATGTGAAAGATTTAGCCAAGGGACCAGGACACACACCTTGAGACGTGGGAGGCAATTGACACCTTACATCCTAGCAGAGCCATGGTTTTTAGCTGGGGAGATCTTGCCCTCAAAGGGACATTTTGTAATATATGGAGATGTTTTCGGCTGTCATTACTGGGGCACTGATGATACTGGCATCAAATGGGTAGAGGCCAGAGGGCTGCTAAACTAAAAACACACAGGACAGGTCCCATGACAATCACCCAGCCCCAAATGTCGGTAGTGTTGAGGCTGAGCAGCCCTGCATTACAGGAAAAGAGAAAAGAAAAGAGGGGACCCTCTGTGGACAAACTGTGTCACAGGCTGTCAGTAACAGATGTTGTGTAGTCTTTTTGTGGATGTCATTTATGTAGTTTGTCCCATGTTGTCTTGCCAATGGGTTTCAGTCCCTGGCAAGTTCGGTATGGATTCAGTGTGACCAAAGAAATTGACAGCAAAACGTTCTTGAGGTGAAAGGGTTATATGCAACTTTATTTCCATGGTGGCAGGTCAGTCACTAAAATCCTGTTCACTCAGAGCGAGTCTGCATGCAGCAAGCTGGTCTCTGCCTCTGGGCCCCTCTGTCTGCACAGCAGTCCTCTGGGCCCCTCTGTCGACACAGCGATCCTCTGGACCTCTGCCTGCACAGCCGTCCCACACAGCCGTCCTCTGGGTCTCTGCACAGCCGTCCCACACAGCCGTCCTCTGGGCCTCTGTCCTTGGTGCTGCAACCACTCCAGCCTCTGCTCTGTTCTCCTGCAGCCTTGCAGCCATGCCACCGTGTCACGCCCAGAGCACTGGGCAGAGCTCTTTATATAGAGTCAACAGCCATGTATTGCCCACAGGTGTGCAGTGAGATAGTCAACCAGGGCCAGGTGAGAATCCTGGTCACAGGAATTCTCATTTTATCCATGCATGTGCACATCAGAGCCTATCATTAAAGCTAGATAACATTTCTAACCTAATTTAGAAGAGACCTAGCTGATAAAGCTTTAAGAATACCTACCTTTTTTGCATTTTAAAACAATTACCCACTTCTAGCCCCTTAAGGAAATTAAGAAAGCAATGTTCGCATTAAAACCAGGGTCTTCTTTCTGATCAAAATAAACCCTCATAAGCCACATAACATTAGTCCTACTGAGTTATTTCTCAGGAATTTTTTATGGCGTGCACTAGTGCAGGAACGTTACAGAGGCAAACAGACACACATACACACACACACAGAGATTCTCAGGCACTCGTAGCCCACCACCTCACCCTCTCCCCCCGCCCATGTAGGTTGATGTATATAACTGGTACCCCAATGTGCATTTCCACTACCAACAGGAATTAGAAATTGTACTTGAACCCTCAGAGCCAAAAGTAATGCCCAGTTTCTAAAGCAAGGGCTTTTATCTTCTTGAAATAACTGTTCTTTTAAGTTAACCCTGTAGCTTCTGGGGGCTAGCTCAAAGACACCCTGTAAGAAACAGAATCTTCCTGCCAACTATGGTCTTCAAAGTTGGCTTCTGTTCATGCCCAGCACAGAGGCCTCCAGAAGTCCTTAGCTTCCACCATCAGCCCCTTCCTGCAATCCAAAGTGATTGCTTACCCCACCATTTGAACATCACTAGCAGATTGAGACTGTCATCACCCCATCTTAAGCATCTGGCAGGCTCTAAAGCCCCCAAGAAATCATAGCACATATAAGCCTAGGGTAAATGTTATTATTTGTCAGCTAAACCCAGGCTCCTGTGGCTCCAAACGTGAATAACCTTCTCTGCTGTATCCGTGGGGGAAAAGGCCAAAGACGGAAAAGGGCCTCCTTTGGTTATAGAGGTAACATCAGAGAGCTTGCTGATCATCCAGATAAAAAGAGGCAGCTATTTCCTACCAGAAACCTAAGTCCAGCTCAGAACAAGAAAATGGGATCGAGACCAATTTTCCTACAGCATCCTGTGAAGTGACAGTCAGCCTGGCCCAGCAAAAGGGCCGGCCCACAGCAGGAGACAGGGGCTGCCCACTTCCAAAATCTGCTTTGGAACCCAAGCTCAATCTTGCTTATCCCAAATAATTATCCTTCCTTGCTAACTACCCAAATTTCCCCCTGGAAACCTAGTAAGAAATATTTTTACTTTGTATAAAAATACTTTACAATACTTTACTTACAAATCATCTCCATGAATTAGCATGGCACATTCAAAAATCCTAAGTACCACATTGGTTTCATGACATGGATTAATATATCTGACAGTAAATATTTTTGACCCACCTGGAAGAGGTTAAGGCAGGATTACTGGTTAGAGTCCAGGCTGTGCCTCCAACTCACAGTGTGACTCTAGGAAAGTCGCTGAACAGATCATCGGCTCCGTTTCTTGGATGGGAAATACGTCTCGCTAGAGTAGTGCTCCCCAAAGAATGACCCTCGGGCCTTCTGTATCTAAATTTTAGGGATGCTTGTCATCCTAGAGTGGGGCCAAAGGTAGTCCCAGGGAATAGGTACATGACATTATTACTAATACTCATCAATTTTCCCATCCTGGAAACCCCTGCTTGGAGATCAAACAGTGAATCCAGGCCCCTTTCCAGCGGGTGAGGCCATGGGGCTATTTCAAGCCAATGGGCTGTGCCTGGAGGCCAAAGCTCTCAAGAGCCAGTGAGCAATGCCCTGCCTCATCCCCAGCCCACATAGTTGTTCAGGCAGCAGCAGACCCAGCAGGGGTAAGAGTAGTCTGTTCGTTACCACAAAATAAGCTTGCTTCCCCTGACTGACTCAAAGATTTTAAAGGTGACCTGATTTACAATAAGGGACAGAGAACAGATTCCCTACGAGGGGTCTGTGTGGCTAGCACTTGATTGACACCTGAAGCAGATGCTGTCATTCATTTACCCCAACTTCTTTGCTACCAGAATTCTAACTTTTTAAATTTCTCATTTAATTTTAATGTTGATATTAATAAACACATGCCACCAAACACTTTTAGAGCTTAACAAAGAGATGTCTCAGCCTGCTTTCTAGCACACATGTGCAACTTTGCTCCAACTTTTTTTATTACTATTATTTAGGTGCATATGATAAAATCACACATCTTAGTGTAGAGCTTGGTGAATTCTCTCATGTGTCTAGGCTCATGCAACCACCCAGATCAAGATATTAAACATTCTTCCTAATTTTTCCCCGTCACCTATGTCACCTCCTTTGTTTATGAATCTATTCCAGAATTCTAATTTTGATCATCACAGCAATGTGGTCAGCCCCAGGAGACGAAACACAGTTCCTCTGTGCCAGGGGTTCTGAAACTTTAGCATGCATCAGAATCATGTGGAAAGATTGGTAGACACAGATTACTAGGCCCCAATTTCTCTAAAAATTTTCCAACAAGTTCGCAGAAGATGCTGATGGTCCAAGGACCATACTTTGAGAACCGGTGGTCTGAATCAATGAACCTCATTCTCCTTTGTCAGATGCTCAGTTTCTTAACCTCCTTTGTAGGTGGGAATAGTCATGTGACCCAGTTCTGGTCCATGAGAGAGGGTAACTTCTGAGAAGGATTTTTCTCCCCTGAAGAGAATTTTTTTGTCTTGCCTTGACTGTGGTTGAATGAAGCCATGATATTTGGTCCTGGGACAGCCATCTTGCCAGCCACATGGTGACAAGCCTGAGGATGGAAAGCCAACGTGCCCAGACCACAGCCGGAAGGAGGAGCAGACATGGGCAGGCACACTTGTATGTGTGATAGTGTGATGTATAATAAGGAATATATTTGGATTCTGGGAAGATGGTGGAGTAGAGAAAAATATACTTGGTTTTCATCTCTTCCTAGCACAGAGCTCCTAAAACTCTTGGAATTTCCTTATGAGAGCGATAACGGTGTTTTTGTTATGTTAATGAGGTGGCTTTTGGGTCACCTGAGGATGGGGGCTGGGTGCCATGGGAACCAACCAGGAAGAGAGGATTGGAGCTTTTAGTCCCACCCCCGCCCCCATCTGGGAGGGGAGAGGGGCTGCACGTTGGATCTATCACCAGTGGCCAATTGTTGCATCAATCATGCTAAGTAATAAAGCCTCCACAAAAACCAGAAGGAAAGGAACCAGGACATTTCCAAATTGGTGACCCAGAATGGTCCCACATGCCACCGTGCCAGACCCCAATTTCCACCTGGGCAGGAGCTCCTTTGTTTAGGACTTTATCTTACGTATTTCTTCATCTGGCTGTTGATCTGTATCTTTTAATATCCTTTGTAATAAACTGGTGATCTATACCGAATAACTGGTTTCCTGAGTTCTGGGAGATGCTCTAGCAAATTGAACCCAAGGAGGAGGTGTGGGAACCTCTGATTTATAGCCATTTGGTCAGAAGTATAGGTGACAACCAGGACTTGAGATTGGCATCTGAAGTGGGGGCTGTCTTGTCAGACTAAGCCCTTAGCCTGTGGGATCTGCTGCTATCTCTGGGTAGATAGTGTCAAAATTGAGTTGAATTATAGGAGAACTGGTGTCAAAGAACTGCTTGGTGGCATGGGGGGAAAATCCTCACATCAGAATTGATACCAGAATCTAGGGGGGGCAGAATATCTAAAATGGCCCATGAAGATATCCTGCCCTAGAAATCCCCAGAACTTGTAGGGTGATGAAATATCACTCCCATAACTATGTTATGTCATAAGGGACAATTGATCTTCAGATAGGGAAATTATCCATGTCAGACTGGTCTAATCACATGAGCCCTTAAAAGCAGAGCTCTTTCTCGGGCTGGTGGCAGAGGGGCAAAGAAGTCAGAGAGATACAAACACAAGAAGGATTCCACACAGGCTTTGAAGATGGAGGGGCTGTGTGCCAAGGAATACAGGCAACTTCTAAAGCTGAGAATGGCTGGACCTGACAACCAGCAAGGAAACAGGGATCTCAGTCCTATAACCACAGGGAACTCTTTTTGCCAAAATCTGAATGAGTTTGGAAGCAAATTCTTCCCTAGATCCCTGGGGCCAGACCTGCTGACATCTTAATTTCAGCCTCAAGATACCCCGAGCACAGTGCCCAGCCAAACCCACCAAGACTTCTGACCTATAGAACTGTGACATAATGAATGGATGTTGTTTTAAGCTTCTGCGTTTGTGATCATTTGTTACAAAACAATAGAAAACTGATACAACAGGGAAGTCTTTCTATTTAAGAGTGAAGTGGTAAATAAGTCTTTGGCATCAGAGCTAAAGCTACATTCTCTGATCAGCTTGTAATAGGTAGATAGCCTGACTTGAGCAGGAAAGGGGGAGGAAGACTTCAGCCAGTGCTAACATTCAACTAGATGCTACCTTATATTTCACAAATTCTGTGTAAGCTGTTCCCTGGGGATGTGGAGTAAGGCTACAAATAACAGACTGGCCAATGCTGGTTGGTTCCAACATGGAGGAGAAATTAACCCAAAGTTCACCCCAAAATCCATTACCATAGTAAAAATCACACCCCTCTGTCACAGGCATAGTAAAAAAAATCACATCTCCGCATACCATGGCCAGTTCCGATTTGGACCTAATATAGCCAAATAACCCCTCGCCTGCCATGAAGGTGGAGCAGGCCCAAACACTGGGAAGACGCCACCTGTCTCCTTTGAAACCTAACCTCACTTAGTGAATATTCATCTCCCTTCATATAAAAAAAGGCTCCCTATTATTCTCTGCTCCCTCTCTGGGTCTGTCCGCACACACCCCAACTCTCATGTGCACTGTTGTCTTTATCTAACTTTATTTTCCAAATAAACTCTTAAAGTTCAACAGTGTTTCTGCATCTATTCTTGAATTTTTCTTGTAACGAGACCAAGGACTCGTCTCCAGTAACAAGCTTATTAGCAATAACGCTGCTCCAGAATCCACTGTTTGTATATTTACGAGTGTGCTTCCTCCTGGAACTCAGACCTCCCTTCTAATAGCATCTTCCAGTACTCTGCAAATGTATACATCGTGTACTGCCAATTCCGTGACACACTGCCATCTCCTTTCTAAAAGACTCCTAGTCTTTGATGGTGCTGCAAGGAATTGAATAGGCCATCAGCATAAAAATGAAATGTGAGATTTTTAAGGCTCTATCCCAGAGTGCTTTGAGCCATCCGTTAGAGAGGCAGGTCTAAGGGGAAGAGGAAGAGTATTCTCTACTTGTTATCTCAAATTCATTAAAGGAAACTGAGTCCCCAAATTCTGTAGTGGATGTAGCAAAAATGATTGCCAGCTCTTCCTCATTTAGAATACAGTAATTTTTTTTTAATTTGATAAAGGGGAATTTCAAAAGCTTTTAGTCCAGCCCTTTCTTTCTACAAATAAAGAAACTGAGATCTAAAGAAGGTTCATAAAAATAAAAATACCAGGTCAGTCATTTATGCATTTGATTCCTATTCTTCTGAGTATTCAATCCACCAGATTCATTTTTCTCTCTCTGAGGCCCATAAGGCCATGACTAAAAGGGCACCTCTGAGAAGTTCATAACAGTTCTTAGAGACGAGGTTTCATGTCTCGTTTAGAGAGACCTGAGCATCTGAGAAGCAGAGAAGCTGAGCGCTGGCAGTTGCCATGGTGACCACTGAACTCAGGTACATGCTCTAATGAGGACAGCCTGCACATAGGGAGCACAGGCTGTGGGACATTCCAGGAAAACCCACACGCCACCGAGTGACTCAGATGAAATCTGAAATGGGTGGCTAGCCTGCCAATGAGCACTTTTTTCAGGAGACAGACACACAGCGGCTCTGAACTCCAAATGTCTGGTCCCATGCCAAGCTCTTTTCCATACATTATTTCATTTAATCATCACCAGAGCCTTACAAAGTGGATTCGAATTCTATCCCCTTTGCCAACAAGTGAACTGAGGCATCTTACCCAGGATCATGGAGGTTATAAAGGTGGCTCTATGCTAACTAAGGCCTTCTTCCTCCACTCCACCAAGACTGAAACTGCTCAACTGGGGAGCTCCTCTGCATTCTTGGAAGGAGAAGTTTAAGTCATAATTTCTTGTCTCAGAGGAAAACACAAGCACAGCTTTAGAACTTGACCACTGATCTGTCTTTGTCCATCTTTGTTAGATTCCAAAAAAGATCTCAAATTATCATTTTTAAATATTAACTCATCATAAGAAATAAATCCCTAAAGAAGATTTGAAAGACTTGAGAATTAATTCAATAATGAGAAAGGGCACAGAAATGATGTTACAACTAAGCAAAGTAAGTGTTCTATAAATCATATGAATGGGTGTCAGATAAAGGGCATTGGGAACCCCAGTCCAATCACATCTATTCCAAATACCTGTCACTGGTAACAGAAATGCCATCTTAAGTAAATAAATTCCTCAAATTGAGATGTGTGTCCCTTATTTAAAGGTAAGTATTCTCAAGATGAAAAAAAAACCTTCTAAGACAATAGCAATCACCAATACTTTATGTATACATATAAATCAATGGATCCATGTACTGTTGCTGAGGGAGGGACCACAAGAAAACATGAAGCAGTGTCTGGAAAAGGCAGGCTTCCGAAAAAGGTCTTAGAAGCCAGAATCAGTCTGATGACACTATGGCTGGAAGTAAAAAGGAGTTCTAGTAACAAAATGCATGGGTACTTTTCTACTTTATTGCAAATATACTTAGGAACCCATCTTCCATCTTTAAGAAGAAACTGAGCATGCCCCACATCTTCACAAAATCTGTGTCGGCAAATCTATACTTAACACTCTTGTGCTGTGATTCCAGAAATGCCACTTTAAAGAAGCAAACTACTGAAGAGAAGGGAGTTTAAGCACAGTACCCACAATTCCCATCAGCTAAAATAGAAAATGCAATCATAACATGAAACTATCCCACTAAAAGTGATATGATATGATAAGACCCTGATAATTCCTTCTGGAGTGAATTAGGCTAAAACCAATTGGATCTCACAGGTTCGGGTTTAAACAGATGCAGTACTCACTCGAAAGACCTTCTTCTCCACCCTTGCAATGCTTTTCCCAAAGATGGTTCCAAGTTGGTCTCCAATTCCAGCCAGTAAGAAACCAAAGAGTGGGATTCCAAAGATGGCGTATAAAATACAAAAGATTCTGCCTCCTTCAGTGCTTGGAGCAATATTCCCATACCCTGGTAGGAAATATCAAGAAGAGAGAGGGAGAGTGGTAAGGTGGCAGAGAAATTCAAGTACTAAATCAAAGCAAAGAATCCACAAACTTGTTAAAGGGTTTCTACATTTTCCCTGCTTCACGAGCTTTGGGGAGTAGAACTTCATTTTAAAGGCCCTATAAAAATTCAGGACATTGTTCCATTGCTGTTCTTCCTTCCCTCCTTAGAAGCAATTTTAAGGAGATCCAGGTTTCCTGGATCTTATTATATTTAGAGAGATTACCAATTGGGGGATTTGTGGTCACCCAGAATTGCATTTCTGATGGAAACCAGTACTGTCCATTTCAGAATGGACATATCTGGTTTAGGGAGACCTGAACATCTAAGAAGGACTCACCATCACCTTATTTAGATTTGGAAAGACCTCCTCCTTTACAGTCTTATCCCATGAGCATCCGCTCCACCTGACAGACTGTGACTGTCTTCAGCATTTGCCTTCGGAGGGCGATGGGTGCTCCACATTCAGGAGGATGTGCGGTCTAGCACAAACTCTGGCCCATGGATCACACAACCCTGCCCTGGGAAGCCTGAAAACGGTAGAATGGGGGAAGGAAGACCTTGTGCCCCTTTCTCGCCCTGACAGTGAGGGTTAGCTCTGCCCGACTCTTATCTTTACTGGGAACTCTGCATCATCTCTGAGTCCGGCCTCTCCTCCCACTCACTTCTCACATGGAGGGTTATCAAGTGCTAAATAAATGTTTGTTGATGGAATGGAAGTTTGAATACAAAAGAATCCTTTTATATAGCCAGGCCCATTAATGTCTATTTCAAAATAGTGCTTTGAAAACAGCAACATCTGCATTCTTGAGAGTTCTGCAACCACATCAGTAACTTCTGTGTGGTGAGTGCTGGTCTCACATGATACAGATGGGACTTAAAGAAAGCAGTGCAGGAAGAAAAAAGGCTTATGGCACTAGCACAATTTATAGAGAGATGAAAGTCCAAATTACTTGATATTCATTTTCATGCCAAAAGTACTGCAATCTTATGCTAACTAATGTCCAGACAGTCACCCAAGTATTTGCCCATATTCAGGTAACTGCTGTGGGGCCTGTTCCTAAATCCAGGCAATGGGTGAGTCATTGGGTTCATGGTTACTGGCATGTTGGGGGGATGCAACACAGTAAAGAATAATGAAGGTGGTTAGTGCTTGATTCATCCTCCTATAGGCCTAGAGAACTCAGTGCTGTTTTCTACCTTTGGGTGATGAGTCACCTGGCTATTTTCCTTTTCAATTTTCTAAGTCAGAATCATTCAAACCTCTTATCACAAATTATGTAAATTACAGTTTCCATTTCCTAAAAGTATTGAGGCAAGCCTTCCTAATCTTGCATTGCACTTACTCCCCATCATTTCAGTTTAATTGTGCAAAACAAAAGCCCTTGGAACTTTTTTCAGGTGCTTTCAGAAACTTGGGCAAAATCATTTTTCTAAGCATTACCTACAAGAATAATCGTATTTACATTGAAAAGGGAATAAATGTGCCTACATAGAGCTTCACTTCATGTAGGTTTACTGTGACTCATAGCAGCATTTATGACTCTTGCTTGACTGTCTCATCATTGCTCAATTACTGTCAGGGGATATAGGTTTCCTTTTAGTCTGAATATCTCAGAAAGAAACATATTATTGATACAGACAAACACGTTGAGGCTTTGAACCTGCTAAACACACATCTTACAAGCCCTGACAAGACCCGCATGCCCTTCCTCCAGCTTTCAGAGAGGATGTGACCTACCAGCCGTGTAAGGTACTGTGCTCAGGGAATGTTCCAGAGCCATCCAAGGAGCATGAGAAAGAACGGAGCCGGAGGCCCCAGATCCAAACCCACTTCTTTCTATCTAGTTGTCTTTAGGCTTACTTAACCTTTCCAAATTCTAGGTTGGAGGGGTTCCAGGAAAGTGTGGAGAAAATCTGTGAACTGAAAAGTACTTTACCGATGCAAAGTATTATTATTGTCATTACTACTAGTACCATTGGCCCCTTATTTGTCCAGGTTTCGCAGACTAGAACACTCAAATAAAATAAAAGCAAATTTCTTAGGTAAGAGCACTAGTGAAGTAATATTCAAATTAAGTCTTTAAACATATTTAAGGCCATCACTTTATATTGGACAATAAGTAATCATCATTCTTGAATAATGCTGTGCTGTGTGCGTATGTGTGTGTGTGTGTGTGTGTGTTTGTCCCACCCCTCTGGTGAACTATATGGAAAGACTGTTAGAGTTTGACCCTCAACTCTGTCCCTCTGGGAAAATTCTAGAACTTACATTTTGGAGCTTTGCTCTGAGGCAATGGTAGGGACACATTCCTGGATTTTTGGTTCTAGTGATACTGGGCCCATTAGACTGTCCTGTCCGTCCTTCTGGAGTCCTTGGTAGAACTCTGAATCAGGTGTAATGGTTTAGGTAGTTTCTAGAACTAGAGACTACAGGCATTTCTGTTCTGACTCTTCCACTTACTAACTCTCAGCTCTGGGACAATTTATTTAACCTTTCTGCCTCACTTTCTCTTCTGAAAGATGGAGCTATTCACAGCAGCTACCTTATGGCTATTAAAGATGAAATGGGTTATATGTGAAGTATGAGTTACCTGTGAAGATTCAGTGCATGTGAAGCATGACGCAAAGTAAACAGTCGATATTACTAATGATCATCTTGCCCCAGATTTTCTGTAGGAAGGAATCATTTCTG
Source organism: Smutsia gigantea (assembly GCA_032199065.1). Classification (NCBI taxonomy): domain Eukaryota; kingdom Metazoa; phylum Chordata; class Mammalia; order Pholidota; family Manidae; genus Smutsia; species Smutsia gigantea. The sequence goes on from JAVSCE010015262.1 coordinate 493,543, forward strand.
AGCAATACATCTCCAGGAAAACTAAGCCCCAGGAAAAAACAGATGGTGGGTTCCTGCTTTCCCTCTGAAACTCCACTCTTCTCCCACAATGCCAGGACAAGGGCAAAATGTACGTGCCCAAGCTGGACTGGCTGAATGACCTGGGTGGGCCCATGGCTAGATTTGGGGTGTGAGTATGTCTGGGGCAGCCAGGGGCAGCTACAGCAGGGAGATGAGATGGAGTGACACAGCTACTCGAGAGGCAGTCAGAACTAGCCCAGCACACTAGACCTGACTTTAACAAAAGCAAAGGAAGTCCAAGAAGCTAGTCCAACAAGTGGTTTCTGGTGACTTTTGGCAGGTGATCAGGCAGCAAAGACAGTCTGTTATGAATAAGAAGGATCAAGGCAGGGCTCTGTTCACCCCTGGCTATAAAATATCTCCAAACCACTTACAAAGAGAAAGCTGGTGCTTAAACAGGACTTAGTCTGAGTAACACACATGTAACACTTCCATTTGCTATTTATGTGCCAAAGTCAAATCTTCGCCAAGTTGCGTGCTGTTCAGACCTGGTATCTGGTTATGAGTGTGTGTTGTAGAACCAAACTGTACAGACAGGACTGGTTTTGTGGGGGTGCAACCTGTGCATGCAGGGCTCCACACTTAGAAGGGCTCCAGGCTTCATTTATTGCTCTGCTATTGCCATTTTGACATCTTTAATCATTTTTTAGCAAGTGACCACATTTTCATTTTCCATTGGGCCCTGCACACTACGTCCTGGTCCTGGAGAATGAAGCTGGGCTTCCCTGCTTATTAACCATTAGATATTGGCTAAGTTACTTAACATCTTGGGGCCTCAGTCTTCTCAATGGTAAAGTGAAGCTAATAACAGTACCTACCTCATGTGCTTAATGTGACCCCGTGACACAATGCGTGTGGCACCTAGTAAGCATGCAGTAAATGGTAAATGTCAGCCATGATGTTTTCTACTTCCAAAGCCATGTGTTAAACATCCAATTCAAGTGCTGGTTAAGTAGAAAAGGTTGCCCAGGTATCTTAGCAGGTACAACTCTTAAATGAGACCACCAGGCAAGTGACAGAGTTACTGGCTGTCATCTGACACCTGACCAGGGGCTCCTCTGATGCGGGTAGAGTCAGGGGGCTCCATCGAAACATGCCTCAAAGACTAAATCCAATTGCATCCCATAGCTGTTGGTAAGAATGCCATCATTTCCTGTCCTTCTGCAAGTGATGGTTTGTGGAAAGTCACCTGCCCAAAGGAGCGAGTGTCATTCCTCCAGCTTAGAAAAGCCAGTTGCTGGGGAACCACCAACAGAATCAACAAAGGCAGGAGGGACTTTCTCACATCAGAGTAAATTACTAAAAATGGGTCAGGGTGCAGGGCACCCTCAGCCAAAGACTGAGCAGATTAGTCTTCCTTCTGGCATGGCTCCTGGTCTGGAGAAGTACCTGAATACATTCTCTTTTGCTGTACATTTGTAAATCTCTCTGTATATGTAACCATCCTGAAATCTTGTCAAAAAAGAAGTGCTTTTGGACACCATCAGTAGACATCCTACAGTATGGGAGAATATATTCATAAATGACATATCCGATAAGGGGTTGACATCCAAAATATATAAAGAGCTCACGCACCTCAACAAACAAAAAGCAAATAATCCAATTAAGAAATGAGCAGAGGACATGAATAGACACTTCTCCAAAGAAGAAATTCAGATGGCCAACAGGCACATGAAAAGATGCTCCACATCGCTAATCATCAGAGAAATGCAGATTAAAACCACAATGAGATATCACCTCACACCAGTGAGGATGGCCAACATCCAAAACACAAACAACAACAAATGTTGGCGAGGATGTGGAGAAAAGGGAACCCTCCTACACTGCTGGTGGGAATGCAAATTAGTTCAACCATTGCAGGAAGCAGTATGGACGTTCCTCAAAAAACTCAAAATAGAAATACCATTTGACCCAGGAATCCTACTCCTAGGAATTTACACTAAGAATGCAGCAGCCCAGTTTGAAAAAGACATATGCACCCCTATGTTTATCGCAGCACTATTTACAATAGCCAAGAAATGGAAGCAACCTAAGTGTCCGTCAGTAGATGAATGGATAAAGAAGATGTGGTACATATACACAATGGAATATTATTCAGCCATAAGAAGAAAACAAATTCTACCATTTGCAACAACATGGATGGAGCTAGAGGGTATTATGCTCAGTGAAGTAAGCCAAGCAGAAAAAGACAAGTATCAAATGATTTCACTCGTATGTGGAGCATAAGAGCAAAGAAAAAAACAGCAGCAGACTCACAGAACCCAAGAATGGACTAACAGTTACCAAAGGGAAAGGAACTGGGGAAGATGGGTGGGAAGGGAGGGACAAGGGGGAAAAAGGGGCATTACAATTAGCAGATGTAATGTTGGGGGGCACGGGGAGGGCTGTACAACTCAGAGAAGACAAGTAGTGATTCTATAGCATCTCACTATGCTGATGGACAGTGACTGTAATGGGGTAAGTGGGGGGGACCTGATGAAGTGGGGAGTTTAGTAACTATAATGTTGCACATGTAACTGTAGATTAATGATACCAAAAAAAAGTGCTTTGATATATTCAGATGAAAGGGACCTCTGTTACTGAGTAGTATTGCTGCTTTTCAGAGAAGACTGCTGCTATTCCTAAAATCTCTCTGCACACATTCTAAATAATGAACATATTTTTTCTGTCTGAAAAGTACATAACTTCATGGGCTCTTGAGAGTCTTTCTGGAAAGCAATTTGGTGAGACTTTCAAAGGTCGATGCCCTCTGACACATCAACCCCTTGGGAATCTTTCTAAGGAAACAACCAGACATGAAGCCTACACTTGACTCACAAAGACATCCACTGTGGTATTACACTACCAAAGAAGTAGAAACAGTGTAAGCCTTCAGCAGCATATGATTATGTTGTGGATAGGATGCCTGGCAGAGCCCATTAAGATTATTTTTTTTTAAACTTTAGTAATAATGGGACAATGTTTTATAATATTATATCACGAAGCATAGGAACTCAAGCCCAGGCTAATGTTTACAGATTTCACAGATCATGAAGTCAGGTCCTCAGATCCAGTCGCTCTACTCTCTGACCCTTAAATAGTGGAAGGAAGAAGTGGAAGAATAAGTGGACTCTGAGTTTTCTTATAAGCCTTTTGCTGCCACATATGGTGAATGAATTTGCCACGGAATACTAGGGAAAAAACATTATTTCCTCACCTCATTATTACTAACATTGTACTAGGGTTTTCTTTAGAATTCTCTAACTGTATGACTTTATAAAGTCCCTCCATTCTAGAGTTAAAGTTTAGCCAGCTAACCAGTGTTCAACTTAACATTATTTTTCAATTAAGAGAGAGCGTGTGAGAGAAAATAGTGGGTTTTTTCTGTTGACTAAAACAAGGACCCAATCTCTAGCAGTAACAGGGGGCCAACATATAGAAGTGGACTTGGGGTTTGGGCTTGGTCTTACTTGTTTTTGTTTGTATGCCTGTTTCGTAGCAGCTTCCTATTTGACACCCATCTTCCTTCAGCTTTTTTGGGAAAGATGCCCCACCATGCCTAGGTATGATGCAGTGTCCTGCCTCCCACCGTAGAGGCAGCAGCCTCATAGACAGCCAGGACATGGTACATGAACCCAGAGGCTCACCCAATGAGCTTTGGCTCATCCAATAAAGCTCAGAATGTTTTTCCTGATACTTTAAATCAAGAACAAATGACCCAAAGAAGGTAGGAGGTGGCACCTGGAACAACAGTGGCCAGCAGGGTCAGGCACTGGCCATTGGAGGTCAAAGGATACTTACTGGCCCTCCATGATCTCTGACCCGTAAGTGTGTATTACTTAGGATTTTTCTAGTTCTAGGTGATGGAAAACTCAATGCAGACTGGCTTAAGCAAAAAAGGAAATGCATTGACCCCAGTAAATAGAAGGAGATTTAACATTTATTTCTTAACATTTCAGGAGTAGCTGCATCTAAAGCCCAAGGGATGTGAGCAGGACCCCACTTATCACTGCACTTTTCTTACTTTGCTTCTTTATTGTTAGATGAATTCTAGGCAGAGCAACCCACCAAGGGAAGAAAATAACCAGCAGAGTCTTAGGCCTATCTCTTTTCAGATTTACCTCCAGTAAGAAAGAAAGTCACCTCTTCCAAAGTCACCTCTTCCAAAGTTCAAGCAAAAGCCGGGGAATTAAGGTTCCCACTGGCCTCATCAAGATCTCATGTCATCTCTGAACTAAGGACCGTGGTTATGCACATGCAGGGCACTGGATTTCTTAGTCCAGACAGGGTGATTCATCCCCTGAAGCCTGAGAGCCAGGTGTGAGGAAGAAGACCATTGAGGAAATGTTTTTCGGGAGAAAAGGGTCAGTAAATGAATGGATGCCAGGCAGCAGAAACCAAGGACTAGAGTCATTTGCACAAACTCAAAAATTCCAGGGTAAGCACATAAGCAAGGGCAGAAAATGGAACATTTCAAATGTTTCTCATCAAGCAGATGGAACCACCATTCCTCAATCACATAAGGTCATGTGGGCCAATGAACACAGTTGCTCAATAAACCAAACTCCCAGGATCCTATCCAGTGACACAACAAAACCCATCAGTGTGCAGCCCAATGTAGCTACAGTGTTTTTCCATGCATCACACAGACCACTGATTTGGCCATTTAATAAAACAGGAAATTTTTATTGTTAGCTGTTTATTCGGGCTGGGTCTTACTTGTTTTTGTTTGTATGCCTGTTTTGTAGTGGCTTCCTATTCGACACCCATCTTCCTCCAGCTTTTTTGGGAAAGATCCCCCACCATGCCTAGGTCTGATGCAGTGTCCTGCCTCCCACCATAGAGGCAGCAGCCTCGTAGACAGGTACAGGACATGTGGGCCAATGACCTGTCTTTCTTCTTTCCTTTAAGTGAGTCTTGGAGTAATTAATATTCAAATTAAGTCTTCTTTCTCTGTCTTCTTTTTTTTCTTCTCCTCTTTCATATACACAATGTCTCATGGATCCAACACCGGGCACTGGAATGCATTTTCTAAAATGGACCTCTCAAAAAGGCCCAGACTTTCTTAATTTTGATTATTTTACTATAAGTCATCCTAAATGCATGACACATTTCCCCATCTTAGTAACCAGACTGTTGAGCACAATTTAACCTGAGACTGGTCTTGGTCATCTCTGATCTACTACAGTGATGCCCTTAGGTGCTGTTGAGTTTCACAGCACTTTTTGTCCTTACCCCAAATGGTGCCAGGTCACCCTGCTTCCTTTGTTGAGTGCTATGAAACTGTGGACTAAAAAGATCCAGTCTGGTCTGGAGTATCTGGAGAGGCCTCTGAGCCCCCCAACCACCAATGTAAGGTATGCATCTAGTATTTGTAATAGCTGATCTTAATATATTTATAGATTTGCAAGTGCGAACACAGTATGTCATCTAATTATATTAAAAGACTTCCTAGAAAGGAATGACGATTCCCTTTTATCCAAGATTTTCTTGTTGCATGTAACTTTCTTAATTGCACCTGTGTAGAAACAACACAGGTCCTAAAGACTAAGTCAAAAACAAAAACAAAACCTGTGCCTATAAAACAACCCTTAGCCTCTGAAACTTGCACCGATAAGAAGTCAATCATCAAAGATGTGCATCCTCCAAGCAAGGCACACTCTCCAACACTCATTTAAGATGTGGTCATGAAGGATAAGGGAGAAGAAATAACCCGCCAGGAGGCATAGCTGGGCCTCAGAGAGCAACAGAGGAGGGAGCTCCTCCAAGAGAGTGTAAACAGGTGTTAATGAAGGAACGCTCCCACTAGGAGGGCAGAGGGGCCCCTTCATGCTGTGTCTCTCACTCTTTGGAATGAGAATTCTTATTGCAGTGTGACTTCACTTCTATATGGGGACAGAAAACTCTCATTTTCAGCAGAGCTTGGAAAGAAATAAAATCTATAGAGTCCACCATATGTGCAAGGATTACCAGAAGAAGCTAAGACTGGACAGAAGCCATATGGGAAAAAATAAGGAGAAGAAACACAGAGAGAGATGAAAGGGCTCATCAGTGGAAAATCTCAGAAAGTGCTAGCAAAAATCCAATTATGAAGGTGAGGGTCTGACCTTGAACTTCCAAAGGGATAGCCTTGTTTGCACCAAGGGTGGAATACAGGGTGAAGAGGGTAAGGAAAAACAGAACAGGAAGGACTACACAGAGACAACACAGATGGGCCATATTTTCAGGAAGCACTCTGTCTCTTTGGCAGAAAAGAGGAAAGTCTTGGATGTACTGCCTCAAAGGTACTCTGCCTCTCCCTGCACTCCTCTCCCTAAGCCTGTGGAAGCACTTGGCAGATAGCTGGTTTAGGAATATCCAGTTTGTTTGGTGTCAAGTAGTTAAAAAAAGAAACTGGCCCAACATGAATATAAAGCTTCCATTTAAAAATAAAAAGTGAAAAGAGAAGCAAAGCTTAACAATAAATGAGAAACACTGAACAGAAAAATGTTGCCCAAAGCAGACAAAAAGTGTAATCAACTATGAAATAATCACCTCTAAGAATCTTCACAGCAAAGCCACAAAGCAGAAATGCAGGAAATCAGGAAAGAATGGGTGAGCTAACATGTGAAGACAAAATGTGAGTTAATAGAATTCAGGAAAGAAATAGGAAGGAAAATAGCCCCCAGTGATCACAAAAATGAAAATAAAATTAGTGGAGCACACGCAGAATAAGCACTGTGAAAAACACAGAAAAGGAATAGAGAGGATAAAGTTAACAAAATGAAAACCAAATTTTAAGGGGTAAAAAGAAGTAGAGGAAAAATGACAGACATGCAAAGAAGTGATGATATATGTAGTGGAATCCCCAAGGAACAGAACCAAAACCATACAGGAGAGAAAATGTTTAAAAACAGCAATCAAGAAACTTTCCAGAAATAAAAGGGATAACACCTAGTAGTGTTAACAGGTGAAAGATAAAGAAATAATCTTTTGAGAAGCCTAGCAAAAAGATTACATCATTTATAAAAGAGGAAAAAATTGGTTCATGAAGTTTCTCCACAGCAGCATAAACATTAGAAGAGAGCAGACATTACTACAAGACACTTAAAATTAATTACCTACAAGATGCTTACAAAAGAACATGTGAGTCAAGAATTTTGTTTCCAGCCAAACTGCCCTTCCAGGGTAAGGTTATCATTTTTAACAACATGAGACTCAGAGACTATTGCCCCCAGTAGCCATTCTTAAGGCAACTATTTGAAGATGAGTTTCAGCTGAGTAAGTGATGCGGCAAACCACAGCTAAAGGACTAGAGAAAAGCATTGGCAGTATTTAACTGTAGAACTGCAAACAAAATAAATGGGAGAGTCAGGGTAATAGAACAGAATATAAATTATATAAATGTATGTAATTTATGCTGATGTTACAGAATGATCCAAGGAGTAAGAATTGATAGTGGAAGACAGAAAGAAGCTGAGATGCCGAGCATATGTGAGCGCTGAAAGCCAAGAGTTATTGAAAGTGGGCGAATCATCTAAGAGAGGCATAAGCATATTTAATAATTTAAAAATAAATTGTAGAAGGATGGTGTCAACTAAAATCATGGCAGGGAGAAAGAGAAGGAGAACAGATGTCATCACCCATAATAAGGAACTGATAGATACTGCTTAAAACTAGCACACTGAGATCAGCATATACAATTATAATGTCAACCCCTAAAACTAAAAATCAAAACTCCCCGGGTATCCAAAAAAAGACACCCACAAATATAATAAGACAAAAATTGGTGCAGGAAAGAAGCAATCATAGATCACCATGTGATCGGTTTTGAAGAGCATTTACCTAGACAAAATAATGAAAATGTTCATTTTTGATCTAATTAAGATATATTGGGAAGATAGGAGGACAGGAAGAGATCCCTTCTACAGTGGGACATGGAGGAGGAAAGAGAACTACAGTTGTCCCCTCCTTATCCACAGGGTATATACATTCCAAGACCCTCAGCAGATGCCTGAAACCATGCGTAGTACTGAATCCTATACATACAATGTTTTTTCCTATACACACATATCTATGATAAACTTTAATTCATAAATTAAGCACAGTAAGAGATTAACAACAATAACTATAATAAAATAGATAATTATAGCAATATACTATAAATTATGCAAATGTGGTCTATCTCTCTCAAAATAATCTTATACTTCTTGTGACCATGTAAGATGATAAAATGCCTGTGTGGTGAGATGAAGCTAGGTGAATGCTGTAGGCATTGTGACAATGTTAGGCTGTCTTGAACTTCCAAAGATAATGTGAGAAGGAAGATCATCTGCTCTGAGACCACAGGTAACTGAGAACATGGAGAGCTGAACCTCCAGGTAAGGGAAAATGACTGTAATTTCTTATCTTCCACAACGGGAAGTCAAGAAATAATCTCCAAAACTGGAAATTCAGGAATTGGCTATACAAGCATGATATTTAAAGACCTGGAAATGAATATCAAAATACTCAAAAGAGTGAAAGTGGCTACCCCAGGGGAGGTGAAAATGGGAAAGAGGCAGAGCACTGTTTTCATATGAAACTTGGTAGAACATTTTGGTTCTTCCCTATATAACTTTAATAAAAAGCATAATTTTTTAAAAGGAATCTGAGCTCAACCAAGCCATGTGAGTTCAAATTATGAATTTATATTTTGACTTTCCACTCTAGCCATTTCATGAGGACCTTTTAAAACTAAAGTCTCCTAGACTTTCATTTCAAAAGAAATTCTTCATTCTGCTTTGCCTTTTATTGAAGCCTCTAAAACTACTGCATAAATTTGGCAGGGATTCATAAGCCTCCTTGGAACCTGAAGCTGCCAGGTAGTCTAAGAGGACCAAATGTTGAGTAAGTGCCATTCCTCAGGATAGCCTGCAGAGGAGAAAACAGCAAGCGAATCGATCGATACCTATGGTGGTGATGACAGTTCCAGCAAAGAAAAAGGCACTTCCAAGGTCCCAGTGACTGCTGTTGTTGGAAGAGTTTCCTATTGGACTGACGCCTGCGTTGTCAGCATCAAGGGCATGCTGCAAAGAAAGTAAGAAACCATGAGAGTCAGTTTAAAAAAGTGGTTTTTTTTAAGATCTCAAATCAATTCCTTCCTCAAGAAGCTGCAGTCTGGTTACATGGATGAGGGTACAGTCATAAAGTGAAACACAGCACACCCACTTACTAAAATTAGAAAACTAGTTTTAAGTTGGGGGAAACCCAGGATGTATAGGATGGTGCCATTTAGGTAGAATTTGCAGGCACAGGGTTTATGTAATCTGGCCATGAGTTATGCAAACTGCACACATATTGTTGAGTGCATTACAAAGAAGGATTTTTCCTTCTACAGGATTTTTCACCCTCAGTGGTCATTCCCAGAAGGCAGGAGTTGAGTGGCTTTCCACCCTTCTCCTTTCTGTTTTGTTAGAATATTTTACAGGGAGCTTCTTTCAGGAGTGCAGGAGTTAAGAACATGAGCTACTGGGTCAGAGAGTCACGGCTCTGCCCTTGACTAACTTCAGAACCTTGGGCAAGTTATTTTAAGCTCTCTAAACCCAAATTTCCTCTTCTGCAAACTGAGGATAATAGTACCTTCACCCACAGAGTTGTGAGGATTAAATGAGAAGATCCGTGTAATGCACTTAGACCAACGCCCAGCACTAAGTCAGGGTTTAACAAATGGTAGCCCATTTCATGATTGTCATTTCACTCCCCTCAAACACACACACTGCTCCCTTTTAAAATAAATGACAATGGCTCCTTGCTGGCTACTAGATTTGGAATTCCACACACCTTGAAAGTCCAAATACACTTGTCACACTGATGACCCAATGCCATCTCACATTGCTATCAAAAGTCTCCAGGCCCAGGCAAGACACTGCATAAGACATCCTCTCATACCTCTGGGCCTTTCCTTATGCCCTCTCGAGAACATGCCCATTCTTCAGAGTCTCATCTGGGCCCTGCTTCTTCCCAGAGGCTCAGTCGGGCATGGAGCCCCACAGATGAGCTCATACTTGTGTATCACGTATATTTAATTGGCTTTTGATCACGCCCTCCCTGCTGAAAATCCTTCACAAGTCTCAGCATGGGCAGAAAAAAGGTGGAAAATTCCTCAGCAGCCTTTCCTGAGCTGGCCCCTGCCAGCCCCTTTCAGGCCAGGGGTAGGAAGAGCTTTCAAATAGGTCAGCTCTAGTGAGGAAGTGACAGGTGGGGACTTCAGAGGTAAGTGACAGACATATAAGCTACTTCTAGAACAGCAAAGACAGACTCCATTCCCTGGACAAAGTTGGAATTACTCTGTGTGGAGCTAGCAAGACACAATTAAATATTGAAATGTTATTCTATTTATCCTAAATACTGCCAATTAAGCTTTGTTAAAACAGGCAGACAGTGGTTGCCACAAATCAGGTTACAACTGAAAAGTGCAACATGATTACATTTTCCCTTCATTGATGTGAGATATTTCAAAGTCCCTAGACCAGAGATCAGCAACCTTTTTCCTTACAGAGCCAATTAGTAAATATTTCAGGCTTCATGGGACACGTATGGTTGCTATCGAATATTTTTCTTTTCTTTCCTTTTTACAACCTCTAACCTATGCAAAAATTATTAACAGCTCATAGGTTGTACAAAAATAGGCTGTGGGCGAGAAGCTAAAAGCTTTTCATCTAAGATCAGGAACAAGACAGGGATGCCCACTCTCTCCACTGTTATTCAACATAGTTCTGGAGGTCCTAGCCACGGCAGTCAGACAAAACAAAGACATACAAGGCATCCAGACTGGTAAAGAAGAAGTCAAATTGTCACTATTTGCAGATGACATGATATTGTACACAAAAAACCCTAAAGACTCCACTCTAAAACTACTAAAACTAATATCTGAATTCAGCAAAGTTGCAGGATACAAAATTAACACACAGAAATCTGTTGCTCTCCTATACACTAACGATGAACTAACAGAAAGAGAAATCAGAAAAACAATTCCATTCACAATTGCATCAAAAAGAATAAAATACCTAGGAATTAACCTAACGAAGGAAGTGCAAGACCTGTACTCTGAAAACTACAAGACACTCTTAAGAGAAACTAAAGAGGACACTAACAAATGGAAACTCATCCCATGCTCTTGGCTAGGAAGCATAAATATTGTCAAAATGGCTATACTACCCAAAGCAATCTACAGATTCAATGCAATCCATATCAAAATACCAACAGCTTTCTTCAATGAACTGGAACAAATAATTCTAAAATTCATATGGAACCACAAAAGACCCCGAATAGCCAAAGCAATCCTGAGAAGGAGGAATAAAACAGGAGGAATTATGCTCCCTGACTTCAAGCTCTACTACAAAGCCACAGTAATCAAGACATTTTGGTATTGGCACAAAAACAGACCCACAGATCAGTGGACTAGAATAGAAAATCCAAACATAAACCCAAACACATACAGTCAATTAATATTTGATAAGGGAGCCTTGGATATACATTGGGGAGATGACGGCCTCTTCAGCAGCTGGTGTTGGAAAAACTGGACAGCTACATGTAAGAGAATGAAACTGGACTACTGTCTAACCCCATACACAAAGGTAAACTCAAGGTGGATCAAAGACCAGAATGTAAGTCATGAAACCATAAAACTCTTAGAAAAAAACATAGGCAAAAATCTCTTGGACATAAACATGAGCGACTTCTTCATGAACATATCTCCCCGGGCAAGGGAAACAAAAGCAAAAATGAACAAGTGGGACTATATCAAGCTGAAAAGCTTCTGTACAGCAAAGGACACCATCAGTAGAACAAAAAGACATCCTACAGTATGGGAGAATATATTCATAAAAAACGTATCTGATAAAGGGTTGACATCCAAAATATATAAAGAACTCATGCACCTTAACAAACAGAAAGCAAATAATCCAATTAAGAAATGGGCAGAGGACATGAATAGACACTTCTCCAAAGAAGAAATTCAAATGGCCAACAGGCACATGAAAAGATGCTCCACATCACTAATCAGAGAAATGCAAATTAAAACCAGAATGAGATACCACCTCACCCCAGTGAGGATGGCCAACATCCAAAACACAAACAACAACAAATGTTGGCGAGGATGTGGAGAAAAGGGAACCCTCCTACACTGCTGATGGGAATGCAAATTAGTTCAACCATTGTGGAAAGCAGTATGGAGGTTCCTCAAAAAACTCAAAATAGAAATACCATTTGACCCAGGAATTCCACTCCTAGGAATTTACACTAAGAATGCAGCAGCCTAGTTTGAAAAAGACATATGCAGCCCTATGTTTATCGCAGCACTATTTACAATAGCCAAGAAATGGAAGCAGCCTAAGTGTCCATCAGTATGTGAATGGATAAAGAAGAGGTGGTACATATACACAATGGAATATTATACAGCCATAAGAAGAAAACAAATCCTACCATTTGCAACAACATGGATGGAGCTAGAGGGTATTATGCTCAGTGAAATAAGCCAAGCCGAAAAGACAAGTATCAAATGATTTCACTCATATGTGGAGTATAAGAACAAAGAAAAAAACTGAAGGAACAAAACAGCAGCAGACTCACAGAACCCAAGAACGGACTAATAGTTACCAAAGGGAAAGGGACTGGGGAAGATGGGTGGGAAGGGAGGGACAGGGGGGAAAAAGGGGCATTACGATTAGCCGATGTAATGTTAGGGGGACACAGGGAGGGCTGTACAACCCAGAGAAGACAAGTAGTGACTCTATAGCATCTCACTATGCTGATGGACAGTGACTGTAATGGGGTTGGTGGGGGGGACCTGATGAAGGGGGTAGTGTAACCACCATAATATTGCTCATTTAATTGTAGATTAATGATATCAAAATAAACTTAAAATAAATAAATAAAAAATAGGCCGTGGGCTGGATGTGGCAAACCCCTAGACAAATGACCGGGTGATGGAAAAAAAAAGATCTCTTTTGATTAAATGTATTCTTTTCTAACTGTTAAGAAAACGAAATACCATGCTGGCCACTGTTTCTTACATAAACCCTGGCACCCCTGAATTTAAAATCTAGCTGCATGGGATGTCTTAGCCAATGTTTAATCGGCCTAATTAACAACTTTCACGTATTCATCAGAGGCTATGCTCTGCTCTGCTTTAGAGGGAAGCAGATGGCGAGTCCTCTCCATTTTCAGAGTGGTGTGTGAGTGCCGCCAGACCAAACCACAAGCCTTAACAAGTGTTTCTATCCCCATTATCTGTTCAGCTCTGATGGGCCCACCTAGAAATAATACGTCAAGGACAGCGCCAGGCCTCAGTCACTTAGGTGGTCTCAAACACAGCTTCAATACCTAATACTTACAACTTCTCTGAAGCTGCAAAAAGAGTTTGGGTTCAATCAGGTCTCACTGTGCAGAGAACTGCCCACAGACATCAGAAGCAGACCCAGCATTACATATTAAAATACAGATTCTCAGCAAAGACAAGCAAATGCTGATTTGCTCATTGAAAAATCCAAAGAGTCCTTTCCAAGTTCCCTTTGTTCCAAAGTATGCAATTTATAAATACTTAATGTTTACATATGTAGCCCTCAAGGAAGGCATTTATGTTGAAAGGAAAGCAAACTAACATTTATTGAGGGCCTGCACCAAGCCAGGGACTTTAGAAGCATTATTCCATTTTATCCTTTCTTCACCTTGTACATTATTCAATGATATCCTATAAAACTTGCAAGGAAGTAACGTTATCCCACATTAGAGATTAGGCAACAGGCTCAGGAAAGTTAAGTAAGTTGTCCCATGCCACACAGCCAGGAAGTGGAGAAGCCAGCATTCAAATCCCTGACTGGCCCAAAGCCACGGTTTTGCTCTTTCCTCTCCTTTGAGCATTCCTCTTCCCCACCTCCACATTCGCCTCCAGACAGAAGCGAGGGAGCAGGTCTGCCCATGTCCAAGAATTTAGGCAAAAGGGACTCCACAAGGGACCACTGGCTTGAAATGTAAATAGAGGCACCAAACTTCATGTGGCTTTTGGAGCCAGTGATAGCTCAACTGTTCTGCATTAAAAATAAAATAAATAAATATAGGGAAAGGTGGATTGTATACCCAAGAGGGAGGGAACAGAGGAAAGAGGAGAAAGGAGGAAGAGAAGAAAGAAAAAGAGAGAAAGGAGTGTCAATGTGACACATAGGGACTTTGTGCTCAAGTGGAGCAACTCTAGGGACTTTGGAAAGCAAATCTGTCTAGTATCCCGTTTTAACTTGCTTTATAACTGTGATGTAAATTCCTCTCTCATTCCCCAAATCTTCAGTAAAGTAGGCTACTACTAATGCAAGTGCCTTGGGGAGGAGGTTCTATAGAAATTAAATAAAAGGGCTGTTATGGGCATGGTGGGGCCAGAGCAAGATTTGGAACCAGAAGTGAGAAGAGAAAAATGAAGCTTCCAACACGTCACCAAGTTCTTTGCAAGGATTGGACAAACCCTGGTCCTGGCAACAAGGTTTGATTCTGTCTAGATCTGATGGGTCAGAAAGACCCCAGGAAACCACCAGAATCAAAATGAATCTGCCAGCTTGGGTTATACACATACAAGGAAAACCCAGTATAAATGGACTATTATCACTTGAATCATTTTAACTCAACAAGAATATTTCTGAGTTCATACTTTTACCTTTATTAATTTTCTTAAGTATTTTACAATGATCTTCATTGTTTGAACCCAAGTAAAATATCTTAAAGTTAAATGCCCTTATTTTTATGGGTTTTTTTTTTGGCCTTCAAACTACAAAAATGAAGATAAACCAGCCAGTCCATTAGAATTGTCTGAACGCATGGATGAGGAAATGATGCAACTGGTGTATGGTTTGGCTTAAAAGGTCAGTTGCAGGGTAGAGACTCAACCAACAGGAGCATTAATTTTAGGCTGCGATCTCAGACTCAGTGAACATCACACATTCACTTACAAATTCAACCAATATCAAGTTCAGGAAAGTCTTCTGAGGATTCTCCCCACCACAAAAATCATACTAGTTGTAATATGAGAGCTTCAAGCTTCAGGGAAAGGCTACTGTAGATATGGGGGCATTACTTCACAATTTAATTCCACATCTTCTTGAGTTTCCCTTTTAACCTCTAAGTTGAAATTTCTAGCACCCACCAAGTCCCCAGTAAACAATTCATGAGTGAATGCTTAAATCAGTAATAAATGAATGAACTAAAAACATTAATTTAGGCACACGCAATTTACTTCTTTGTAAAATCAGATAAACAAAAGAAAGTAACCCAACAAAAAGAAATACAATGAATTTATTTTGAAGAACTAAAAGGAGTGGGGGGAGGAAAAGAGAGGAGGAGGAGGTAAGGTGGGGAAGCGCTGACTTGAAAAGGTGGTTCCCACCAGCTGGGGGTAGAGGAATTGGAGAGATGTTGGTTAAAGGGTACAAGCTACCAGTTATAAGATGAATAAATTCCAGGGATCTAATGTACAGCGTTGTGATTATAGCTAGTAATACTGCATTATATACTTGAAAGTTAATAGAAAGATCTTAAACGCTCTCACCACAAAGAAAGAAATGGCAGTTACATGACACGAAGGAGGTGTTAGCTAACACTATGGTGGTAATCATTCTACAATATATAAATGTTTCAAATCAATATGTTGCACATCTTAAACTTATACAATGTTATAGGTCATTTATACACCAATAAAACTGGAAAACAAATAAATAAAAGAATCTGTTTCTCTTCCTGCCTCTCTCTTTCCCTCTCTCCATCCTCCCCATCCCCACCCAGCCTTAGGATTACGGTGTAATAGAAACTGCAGCCTTTCTGAAAGTGAGGTGCCTGAGGCTGATGGAAGGGAAGAGAGAAGAAAGGAGGTAAAGATCCCTCAGAAGCCCCCCACCAAACCCTTCCCACCAGTGCTGTAATCCCATAAGGCAGTGCCCAGCTGCATAAATCACTATTCCTGACATCGAGAGATACCATCAAGAGTGTTAGCACTACAGGGGGATGAATGGTGACCCACAGGGGACCACTAACTGTCTGTGGCTTTTCTCCTATGATCTATGTACTCAGTGAGATAATCTGTTTCTCTGTTTCCTTACATTGCACCAAAAAGAAAGACAAACAAAGGTGGAACAACAATAACTCATCTTGTCTGAGACTGGCTGAAGAATACAACTGATTGCTGCCATATGCATGGACACTAATAGCTGGGGTGATTATCTGATTTATGGTCCCAGCCAGGGCACCTGCAGAGCAAAAAGGGACTCTGTTAATAACCATGCTGGGACCACAGGACAGGTGTAACCCAGGATGTATGGTCACTTTACGAACAGCTTATATCACTGGGACAAAAAGAAAGGACCCCATTTGAAAGCACAGAGGTGGCTCTGTGTCTATGTTCTTAGTCCCAAGAGGGCATGGTCAGCACAGGGGCTTATGAAGTAGATATTTAGCCAGGATTTGAGGTGGGATGAGGGAGGGGGTGGGTGTGAAAAGTGGCCTCATAAATATATTAAAAATGAGCATGCTTTCAGACATTAATGGACAGAAGGAAAGCCACAAACCCTGTGAGACAGAGAAAGGCAATCGGCAGACCACATTCATTACAACTCAAAAATGCCCCTAATGATTCAAAACCCAGCAACAGGATAGCAGCATCTTTCCACCTCCTTGCACATTTGTGGCAGAAGGGCCTTAAGTAAGAAATAGAAGTATGATATTAATTTGTTTGCCACAGATGCTTTTTATTTCTCCTGCTTCAGAAGTGTTTCACCTATAAATATTTCACAACAGCGGAAGTGAATGTGCGGTGCTGGGGGAGGGGCAGTTTCCCACCCAAGTGCAGGCCACGTCATCATATCTCAAACAGCAAATGGCAACAGGAGGGCATCAGAAAGGACATCTGGAGCCACCCCCAGCAAGGCACTCCTGTGGCTGATTCCAGGAAGCCTCTGCTGCAGGACAGAGAGGTAGAGAATATACACACCTCGCATATTACTCTTACACCAGAGGGAGTTTGTGGACAAAGAGGAAAATGTTCAGCCTGTGCAAGTTACTCAGCTTCTCTGAGCCTCATTTTCTGCATCTATAAAATGAGGGACCCTTCCCTGCAGGGTTGTTAGGGCTTTTTAAAAAGGTATATGACTTGACTCAGTGTGCCTTGTCATTTTGTATATAATAATATTAATAATGACAAGAGTCCTCTCTGAGCACTTACTAATGCATAGAGTAACTCAGTTAAGCCTTGTGATGGCCCATGTGACAGGCAAGGGCCACGTGAGACAGAATAGGGAAGCTCCTTGCCCGGGTCACACGTACAGTGCACAGCAAAGTGAGCAAGGGGCCGCTACTGAGCTGTCAGCAGGAAGATCGTCATCCTAGAAGCTGGAAGGGCAGCTTCTCTCCACCTTCTGTGTTCTTCCTTCTCCCCACCCTGACCCTCTTGGCTCAGCTCACCACCTCTGCAGTGCGGCCTGGCTCCCACCCAGACTGGGACCCCTCAAGTGTCTGCAAGAGGCACCGGGAGAAGGGAAAGGGAACAGACACAACCTGTGCCTTCACCTCCCACCCAGGCGGACAGCCTGCAGTGGCCTGGGTGGGCTGGCCTTCCTACAGCCGCACAGTCTCCCACAAAGAAACACTCACGAAAACCAAGCCAGACCATAAAGAAGCAAAGAGAGAGGCACCTTCAGGGCTGTGGTGAATATTATGATGGTGTTTATTTTCCTGCCATCCTAAGCATCCAGTTATGTGCAAATATTGGCCTTTCCTCGGATCCCCAGGGGAGCCAGGCAGCAGGCTGTCATCAGAACTTTACAGTCTGGTTATAAATTTAAAGAGATGGCCACCTGCAGAATGGACAGGACAAGTGGAGCATCTGTTTGGAAAATAAGAGAGAGAAACCCAAGGTGAGCTAGACTGTACTACCAGAGCCTATGGTCTTAGACAAGGGGCTTTTATTGCTACCACTAATTTATTCTTCGTGGGGGAGGAAATATTCTAAAACTCAATTCAACAGCACCTGGGTATATTCTAAGGACTGACCTATTTAAATATTGTTATGTGCGATCGAGCCATATTTAGGAGAGCTCTTTAACTTCAAAGTTGTGTCTTACAATCTAGAATAATTTCCTCTCTCTTGGACCACCCAGAAGGACAAATAAGAGAAAATTTAAACTCAAGGAAGGCATCAAGTCCACTAAGAAGGCGGGGATGTATGTGTATGCTCTGCAAAGATCAAAAAGCTCCCAGAACTGAAACTATCACCCTTTCATCTCAGTTCGGACTCAACCTCTCCAGACTGAGTAATGAATTTGCCAAGCAATGTTAAAAAATCATCCTTGGTCCTGAGAAGAATGTTTGATGTATGCCCTGGTATCTCTGCACTTGAGATTCATCTATGAAAGATGAATCTACCCAATTTCTGGGGAGGGGGGTAAGGGGAGAATTGACTGGGCTACCAAAGCAGCTACAGGAATTCTGATTCATTGCAATGTGAGCTAAATCAAAGATCGCCGTTCCTTCCATGGCCCCCACAGGGGAGAGTCCCTGAAATTTAACAGATGATTAATAACATCATGAAAAAGAGATACTTCTGCTGTCTTATTTTGGCTGTAGCTATTTACTTAGACTCTTGCTTGCTCTTCAGGGCTCAATATTAATTTCCATATAATATTTCATTTCCTGTGCCCTCTTAGACAATGTGTCAGCACCTATTAGCAGCACTCCCTCTAAGGAGCCCAGTTTGATGTGCAGGCAGACAATGAAGTAGAGACAATCCCAGAGACCTCTAAGAAAACTCCAGAATATTCACAAAAATAATCAGAGTAGTCAGCATTTGCAGTGCGCCTTCTTGTCTTCTTCAGCCCTCACAAAAACCCTGGAATAATAAATTGTATTATTATTCCCATTTTGTACATGAGACCACAGGAAACAGAAGTACCTTGCCCACAGCTGTAGTAGTAAGTGGCAGAGCTGGGACTGGCTAAAGTCCACACCTGAGTCTGGCCTTCTCCTATCTCCCACAGATAGCTCGCTGTTCAGTTTGCCAACATTTTTCTAAAGCTCACATGTTATGTCACCTTCCTCCACCTGAAAAAGGGAAATCTAGAAAAACAGGAATTTGTACTTCTGGTCCTCTTTCCAAAGAATGCAAGGTTAAATCCTCCTTACTCAGTAAAACTTAATCTGTATGAGCAAGCCCTCCATCTATGTTGCCCAATTCCACCAGGACAGAAAAATATATGTTATCAATAGACATTGAGAAGCTACTCAGAACTTCAGCCCTGAACGATAACTCATGTTCTTTGGTTCTAAACAGACTATATAGATCCAGCCTCAACACCTTGAAGACTCAAAGCCATGCCTGCGTGGAGCACAAGTGACAGGTAACCACCGCTCTCCGCACCTCCTCACAGGGTAAGGAAGGTCCTTTTGGGGTCCCACAGGTTGAGTCCCAGACTTTGGCTCTGTGAAATATGTGTTTCCTTGTTTTCTAGCACAGGTCACACTGGCCTCCACCCAGAGCACACAAGACCCTACTGGAAGGAGAGCATCGTGGTTCAAAAGCACAGATTCTGGAGCAAGACCGCCCCTGTCCACATCCCAGGTCTGCCTCCTGCTTCAGCTTGGGCAAGTTACTTACCTTCTCCATTTCTTCCTCGGCTGCAATGACCGCAAAGAATCATTGTAAAGATGAAATGACTTAATACACATAAAGCATGTAGAGCAGTGCCTGGCCACAGTGAACACCTTGCAAGTGTTAGCGCCTAATACAATTACTACTAGACTGCACGTCTCTGGAGGACAGGGAATAGGCATCTTGCATCTTTCCTTATTATTTCCTAATCACTAAAGCCTAACACAGCACCTGCTTCATGACTGGCATCCAGTATAACATTATTTATCTAAATTAATACATTTGATTATAAGTAATGAAAATAATTGTACAAGGCACATATCATCAAAAATCTCATTAAACAATATTTTTGCTTCACTTTACATGAGAAGCAAACACCATCACATTTGTATATAAACGTGGACACCATGGCATTTATTTCTCAGTGTTTGTTTTATTTTTATGGGTGTTTTTTTTTTGGAACATTGAATTCTCATTTGCAAATCCATTTTTCAGTGGCATGCCAATTTCCATTAGCCCTTTAATTTCTGGTTTAAAAGCTTTAGATCTTCTTCATTAAATGGTGATGCAATCAACAGCCCCGGGGATAAAAACAATAATAATATTGAAGTGGAGGCCTGTAGAGACAGGCCAGGGGCTGCAGGCCTGATCTTGTATGCATTGAACAATCTTCTGCATGACTGCTTACTGGAGAAAGGGCAATACTTCTGACTTCAGGCAACAGCCAGGAGGGAGCTGTTTCAACCCAAAAGAGCTGTGTGCCCTTGGGCACAAATAACCTGGACCTATACTCAGAAAAGGTCACCTGCTGCCTTGGCCTAAACTTTCTGCACAAAAGACTGCTTGGAAGAAGGGACAGCCCCAGGCAGGCAAAGGGAAGCCTTATTTGTCTTCGCGCTCTGACTCACAGCAAAGATTTTCACAGGCTGTTAAATAAATATCCCTGGCGCCACACTTGCCTCAAAATGATCACATACCTAATATGTAAAGCTTTGGTATCTACAGACACCGAGGGAGACTGCTCAGGCATAAAGAAGCAGAAAGATGATTTGAGAGAAGGACTCTTGGCAACCAGATTGAAAAGAAGGGGCTTCTATTGCACAGACACAAAATAATTTTCTGCTTTGCTCCTGCAAAAGTTCTTTTTCTTTTTACTGAAGTATAGTTGATGCAAAATATTGTATTAGTTTCAGGAGTCCTATATAGGTTCTAAATGAAGGGCTCTTGATCCCCAAAACAAAAATAAAAAGCACCATTCATTCATTCCTCAAAACGTAAGCATCTCCTATGGGGCAGCCCAGGTGCCGGGCATCAGTAAAAGACAGACTGAACCTCGAGAAGCTGACAGTCGTGGGAAGGAGATAGATGACACAAATGATGATCAGTCAACAGAGTCTCTTAAGCGTAGAGGGGAATGTGAGCGCTTAATGCTGAGAGGCCGAGGAGAGCACCACCCTCCCTGAGGGTCCACAAAGGCTTCCCCGAGGACTTGAGTTTTGGCATCTCTAAGGATAAATCAGTTCAGAAATCCAGAGCACAACACTTAGCAGAGTGCCATGGCTAACACTCCATAAATGTTTAGTTGTTGAATTAATAAATGACTTAAAATCAGCTCGTAACTTCCACTGCTACCCTTTGGGTTTATATAAGGGTCCAAAATGGCAATGACGTGATCAGATCACGTCACCCTGCTGTTTGAAACACAGCCATTACTTCCCACTGCTTTTAGGATAAAGCCTAGCATCAGGTCCTGCACAGTTTGGCCCCCACTGGTCTCCAGTCTAATCACCTACCAAGTCCCCTTTGCTGACCTCTGGCCACAGACATTCCTGCTCTCTAGTACTCAGACATCTGGGCTTCCTTGTTCCACAAGGCCTTGGCACTCAGCTCCCTCCGCCTGGAATCCCATCCTACTAAGTCAGTTCTCCTGCTCATGGGCCCCGCAGCTCTATCTCCCTCTCCTTGATCAGCATTCATCCTGGTTTTATTTATACTTATTTGCATGATTATATGCATAAGATTGGCCTTTCCCGCTACCTATCAGTAGAGTGACCATATAATTTTTCTTTCAAATGAGGACACTTTTAAGAAAGAAAGGGATGCTATTAATAATTACTCCAGAATTACAAAAATCCAAGAGGTCAGAGACCATGTCTGTATTTATTAGCCATTATGTCTCCAGTATTGAGCACTGAATCTGGCGCACAGCAGGCAATCAGTAAATTTGTTGAATGAATGAGTGAGTGAATGTGTGAGTGAGTGATTAGGGACTTGGCACAAGAAGAGAATGGTAAATGTCATAGCCTTGGGAAATGTCATAGCCATGGGTCATGCAAGTTAACCAACATCTGCTTCTGGAGAGAATGGTTTGGCCCTCCCCTATTGAAGAATGACAGATTTGGTCACCATGACAACATCAAACGTCCACACCCAATTGTACCCAGCATTGTACCCAGACCTCTCATGCAGCTGCCCATATCTTAAATTTTCTCCTCCTCTACCGCAGCATGGTAGAGTCAGGCCCAAAGAACACAGCCAGTGAAATGAGTCGGTATGCCTGAGTACTGAGCAAAGTATCTAAAACTCTAACCATTTACTAGCAGAATAAAACATCCCTAAGGGGTCATGAGCGAAAGCCAGTGGCAAAAGGGCCTGTTCACCAATGTAAAATGTCACAGAACCAGTGAAGGAGGAGGAGACATAACAGGATAAGAAAGGACACCCCTCAAAAGGCTCAGACTTCCAGGAAATTCCAGACCCACCCCCTGCCAGGCAGATGAATGCCTCGGGCTGCCTTCACACAAACAGACCATCATGAATAGTAACTTGCTGGGGCAAAGATTGAAGTATGCCAGGAAAAAAAGTCAGCCTGCTAGGAAGCAAGGTAAACTGCTCTCCCTGGGGGATTACATGCTGCCCCAGAGCTGCTCCACGGTGAGAAGGGACTCCTCCTTGCTTGCCCTACAACTAGGCACTTAGAATGGAAAATCCCACAACCTCCCTGGTGGACCCCTCAACCAACACTCAACCCACTTCTATACAACACCCCTCCCTTCAACATGGCTGTTACCTAGAGAGACCTTGTGACCACAAGAGCTGTATTGAAGACATTCCAAGTTGTGAAACATCAAAGGATTCACACCCTGAAACACGACTGCTCCAGCTCCTCCTCCAGGCAGGCTGCACACCCTGCCTCCCGCCAGCCAGTGAGCTCGCCTCAGGACTTGATTCTTGGAGGATTCCAGAAGATGAATGTGCTGTTGCTTTCTCTGGGACTAGTCACAACAGAAGTTTCTAAGGCAGTGGCATTGGGACAGGGAAATAAGCAATTGTGGCAGAGAAGAGAGTATTATGGATGAAGAAGTTTTGGGGATGGAGTGACTGTCCAATCAAGTTCAAAGAAACTGACTTCAAAAACATTCAATTAATTTAATTCCCCTGCCAAAGAAATGCTGCGCCTGCTGCTGTCGATAGGCAGTTCCCTTCCCTGCACTTCACTTTGGAGAAGAAAGGTGACACAGGAGGAAAGATGCTTGTTCCCTGAATGTCGACTATACGGCAGGCACTCTGCTAGGCACATTATGTGGGGGACCTCAGTCACTCCTCCCAATATCCTGAGCAGGCGGGACTGTGCCACCCCTGCAGTGTGAGAAGGAGCCTTGGTTGGGGTGGGGCACGAGTTCACCTGACCCTAATGCCCATGCTCCCCGCCACCTTGACACCCCTTCTTCGACAATACAATAGTCCACTTCTGGAGAACAACAGTACTGTGTCAGGCAGCACACGCATCCTTAAAAATTTTCTCCTCCTTCGTCTTTCCCTTGGAGTAAAAGCTTTCAGAAAAGGCCCAGACTCAGCAAAGGGGACGGTCATCACTGACCCAAGTGACCAGCATAGCAGTTAGACATGCAGGCTCTGAGTCGGACCTCCTAAGGCTCAAGCCCCAGAGTAACCGCTGGTGGGCTGGGTGGCCTTGGGCAAGTTACTCCACTTCTTACAATTCACTTGATCACCCAGAAATGGAGTGATGACGGCAGAACCTACCTGTAGACTTGTGCAAGGGTTAAATGAGCTGCATGGCTGAAGCTTTCAGAACAGTGCCCAGTAGAAAGTAAACAACCAATGAGTGGTCGCTCTTTGTTAGAAATCCCCCTTCAACAGTCATCGCGCCTCCGTCCCATCATCTCAGGGGCAAGATTCTCAGGACTGCTGGGCCTTACATGCCCTCTCTGGGCTGCTGCTGAGGCCTAGCTCTGGTTAAGTGCTGCCCCAAGGCACCAAACTGGAGGATCCCCGCCCCTCACTGGGTATAAAGAGCCATCGGGCACAGAGGACGCAGGCCCTTTCCCTCAGTCACGCTGTGGAGTCGTAGTCATCCCATTGTCTGGATGACCTGCTCCGTGGGGGCTGCCTGAGCCTCTGAGTCCCTGAGGTTCTTTGAAATGTGTCTCAAACCACACAGAGGAACAGTCCAGGGGCACCAGCATCAGCATCTACTCAACCAGTCTAAGGCTGAGCGTCTCCACCAAAGCCTGGGGTAAAGACGATTATCCAGGTGGCCAGGCAAGCCGTCTCAATGGAACAGGAACCTGCTCTGTTGCTTCCCTTGGGCTCAAGCCTCAAAGACACAGCATGCTGGTGTCAGCAGCCCAGGGCAGCGCTTGGGGCAGCAATTTCTGTGAAGGGGACTTTACGCTTGAACAGTAGAAGCAAATTGAGAAAATTTGTCAATTAGAAAATCTAGGATTTAAAGCCCCAAAGAGCATTTCAGGAGCTCTTTTCTCTTTTCCCTTAGCAGAATTAAGGATGCACATACTTCAGGGCCTTTCTGATTTCTTGTTTTATTCCCTCCCTAACAAACAGTAGCAAACACAAGAGCTAAAAGAAACGGAGCTTTTTGGTTTAATCCTCACATCACCCTAACAGATTGACACTAGTATCATTGTCTCCATTTTACAGACGGGAGGCTGAGGCCTGGGGGGGCTCCCCTACCTGACCAAGTTACACAGCCCATAAGTGGGAAAGAGATTTGACAGGGGAAGGTAAACTCCAGAGTCTGGGTGCTTATCGCCAGGCTGTGCTGCCTACGTGGCCTCTGCCTGAACAGGGATGTGGAGTACAGAGCAGGCACTCCAGAAATCTTTGCTGGGTGGAGAATGAGTCATTTTCAAGTTTACTTTGTTGGACTCTTAAATGTGACCCCTTCTCTGCATCAGCATCTCTCACCTATGATGTTGCAATAATCTTCTGATGGTCTCCATTCCTCCAATTTCTCCTTCCTCCAACTCAACAACCCCATTGCTAAAAGAGGTATTTTCCCAACAGAAAATTTCCATCATGTCATTGCCTTACTTAAATCTTTCATTGACTCCCCACTTTCCACGGCATAAAGCCCAAACTCCTCAGCAAGGCCCCCTGGGCAACTCCCAAATCCAGCCACATTCCCCCTCCCCAGCCTCACCTGCTGCCACCTCCCCGCTACCTCTCAGCTCAAGCCACACTGACCACCTGCTCCCTCCACCAACGACACAAGCTGTCAGGGTGCCCACCACCACAGCCTGCAGAATCAACCTCCTGTATCCCACGTTTCTGTTCAAATGCATGGTGGTTGAGAGTCTGGGATATGTAGTTAGATTGTCCAGGACTAAATGCTAGAGATTCCACTTATTAACCAGGTGGCAGTGGGCATATAAATTCACCTCCCGCTGCCTCAGTTTTCTCATCTATAAATGGGCATCAAAGACTATCCTCATAGACTAGTTGTTGGGACTAAAGGAGCCTACTCCAGCTTCCAAATCCAGCCACCAAATCTTCCCTGACCTCTGTATACCTCACTGGGGCTCTCATTTGTCACATACTTCAAACAGCTCCCTTCCAGCCATCATCGAAAAGACAAGAGTTAACATATGCTGAGAGGAAATGAAGAAAAGGGAATTTTTGTGCACTGTTGGTGGGAATGTAAATTGGTACAGCCAGTATGGGAAACAGTATGAAGGATACTCAGAAATATTAAAAATACTACTACCATATGAACCAGCAATCCTAATTCTGGAAATACAGCCAAAGGAAATGAAAATGAACTTTAAAAGATATATGCGCCTCCATGTTCACAGCAGCACTATTTACAATAGCCAAGACATGGAAACAACCTGAGTGTCCATCAATAGATGAATAGATGAAGTTGGGAATATATATAAAATAGAATGTATTCAACCGTAAAAAATGAGAAAACCTGCCATTTGCAACAACCTGTATGAATCTTGAGGCCATTATCCTAAGTGAAATAAGTCAGAGAAAGACAAATACTGTATGACCTCACTTGTCAATGGAATCTAAGGAAAAAACAAACTCATAGAAAAAGGTCAGAGGTGGGGGTTGAGAAAGGAGGAGTTGGAGGAAAGTGGTCAAAAGGTATAAACTTCCAGTTATCAGATAAATAATACTAGGGATATAAGGTACAACGTGATGACTACAGTTCACACTGCTGTATGATATATAGGAAAGTTATTAAGACAATAAATCCTAAGAGTTCTCACAGGAAAACAACTGGTTTTTTTTTTTGCTTTTTTTGCTTTTTCTCTTTATGGTATCTATATGAGATGATGGATGCTAACTAAACTTATTGCAGTAAGCATTTCACAATATATGTTAAACCATTATGCTGTACACCTTAAACTCACACAATGATGTTATGTCCATTATACCTCAACAGAACTAGGAAAAACAATCAAATTCCAGTGAATTTTAATTACTGGTTTACACTCCTCTTTCTCCAGTTTTCTCAACTTGTTGACATGTTAGACTAGATGATTCTTTGTGCTGAGGGCCTTTGCTGTACACTGTGAGATGTTCGGCAGCATCCCTGGCCTTACTCAGAGGATGCCCATGACACCTCCACAGTTGTGACAGACAGAAATGTCCCAAGATATTGCCAGATGCCCCCTGAAGGCAAATGCCCTCCCCTTTCAGAGACATTGCTTAAAACTCTGAGGTCCTGGAAGCAGCAATAATCTATCCTTTTTTGAGCACTTACCTTGCACCAAGCATGGTTCAAAGCCCTTTTCATGAATTATAGAAGCTAATCCTCTCAATACCCTAAGGATGAGATTTTAGGCACATTTTATCAAAAATGAAACTGGATCACAGAGAGATTAGTGTATTTTATTCTCATTTATTCCAACCCCAACACCTAGCATGTTACCTGATACAACAGGAGCTCAACAACAATTTAGAGTGCATGGATGAGTTAATTGCTGAGACAGTCTCGTCCTTACAGCAATCTGGTCAGGGACAGTGGCCCATTGGTCTACTCCAGAGTCTCATGGTATGCCATACAAGTGGTTTAATTCTTTGGAAAATCCCTTCCCAGTATGGCTGTTTTAAGTAACCCAGGAATTCACAGGGCTTGTGCTGTTCAGGGTACTTTGTGTTATTAATAGCATGAATTACATCTTCCAGCTTTGCTTAATGAGGGTTTCACTCAGTCCAGCCAAGAGTCCTGACATTACCAGATAAACACCTTTGATCTAATTTTTTACCACTCCTTTCAAACTTTGGTGAGAATATGATAATACTATTTTTCCAGCTTGGAATACACCACACTGAAAACCCTCCCCAGAACTGTGTTTCTTATGAGCACTACATAGAGTACTGCTCAGAGGCATAAAGTGAGGGAATGCTTCTCTGGTCCATAGATGTGGGCATTTTCATCCTATGAAGGAATCAGTGAAGGGCAAACCATATGATTTGGTTCTGGATTGACACAGATTCAGCACTTCCACCTGCTTAACCTATATTGTGAGAAAGAGTACAGATAAACCCGAGTATAAATCCTGACATCACAGTAGACGGAGATCTGAAAGTATCTCAGGTTCGGGACTGATACTCAGTGGGTGCAGGGAGAAGAAATAGGCAAGTGCTTTCTACTAAAACATTGCCAAGAATTCCAGTGTTTTTGACTCTGATAAAATTCTGGAAAGCGTTAAACATAAAGCAAATGTTTAAGAGAAAATTACATTTATAATAAAGCAAGACTACTTAAAAGTCTTGTAGACTCATTGGGTGAGCCAGGGTGGAGTCAGACAGACCTGACTTTGAATCCTGGCTCTGCCACCTTGGTGGCTGGAAAGCTATTCAGCCTCTTTTAGTATCAGTTTCCTTACCTATAAAATGGGCATAATGATACCAACTTAGAGGGTTGCTGTAGAGATTAAATGAGATAATGGGTATTAAGGGCCTAGTTCATAACAGGTGCCTAATAAAGGGTAGCTTTCTTAATTGTTATAAAAATAATCCTAAGGTACATGGGTGCACACACACACAAACTCATTTCACAGAGAAACTTTTGAGGTCAAAACAGGACATGCGTCTTAATGGCAGCACCAGATTTAGAATCTCTACACTCCTCCATCCTGTTCATTCTGACCTCTGAGCTCTTTAATAAAGAAGAAGGCCAAGGAATGGGCCATATGGAAATGCCGAATGAATAAACAAGCTCACATATCTGGTGGCTTCCCCAGTGTTACAGATTTACTTTGATATCTCATTACAAAAGCACTTCTATATTGGGAAATAATTAGGTGCAACGAAATGCATAGGTTATACGTGGATGCAAAGATAATAAGACATGATCCCTTTTCTCAAGACCTCGCTTTCTAAGGAGGGAAAAATTCAAGCATGAATTTAAATTCAATTCAGACCACCTCTTAGATTATATGTGTTGCAGCTAAATAAAACAGATCTCACCACATAACACAGCAACATGTGTAAATGCAATTCCATTCTTACTTAAAATTACTCCAGAATTGTTGCCACCATTCTCTATGGCATTCTAGGCCTTAAGTCTGCCAAGCATTAGTACAAATCTCTCATCATCACAAATTTGGTAGCACTTTCTCATGAAAAGAGAAAGAAAAAAGAAAAGGCAAGGCCATACAAAAAGGTGATATGAAACATGGCCCTTTTGTTTTCGCATCTTGAAGTTTTATTTTTTAACAAAAATTGTAGAGTGTGGGTATAAAATCATATGTATTCTCAAGAAAAAAATATGTGTTTCTATTTCCTTAAGAGTCAAGTCAGATGATCAAAACTAATTTAAGAGAGTACAATTGTTATTGAGGGTTCCAGATCAGAACCTCAGGAGTCCACTAAGTTATCAGTGTAGTTTGAAATAAACAAATAGCCAGCCCAGAATTGCAAATCCTGCGAGATCCTGGTTGTAGTAGTCATTGGAATTTAATGCAGATAATCCCACAGCCAGAAGGAATTGAGGAAGCCGTCTTCTCCATCTCTCTGCCTTCTAAACTTTAGAACCCCAGAAAGATGAGATTCTCCCTCACCTCCATAAATGTCACCGCCTTCCACCATGACCTACCCTTGGTAGTTTGGGAGGGTGTGCAGGCTAGGAAATCAAACTCCAGCCTCAGAGGCAGCCGTGCTCCCTCACCAATAAGGGGAAGCCCTCCAATTGGGTTCCCAACCATTCCCCTTTCCTCCTCCTGGGATTCAGCTCTCTCTGCCTTTCCCAGACTTTTCAAGCCTCCTGTCTCATGTCCCCTATCACACCACCTGAGTTGACTCTGTCTCCCATGGTCTTCCCAGCCACAGTTCACCCCTGCCAAGGCTGTCACCACCCAGCTTCCACTGCCTTGCTTCTCTCAGTGGTAGCCAAAGTTCTCTGCCTCCATTATTTATGGATGTTTTTTCCTTAACATCCAAGGTATGCAAGGGCTGTAAGCAAAGTGCCCAACACACAGTAAGTGTTCAAAAACAGCAAGCCTAATTACCACTCTGACTGCTCTCCTTATTATTTCATCCCCACAAATCCACCAAAACGACCCTCCCACATCACCAACAGTCTCCCCATTCCACATCTAGTGGCCTTTTCTCTACTTCGTTCTCATTGACCTTGGACAGCCTAATCCATCCCTGCTTGTTTAAAAGTCTATCTTTCTTTGGCTCCTAGAGCACCTCTTAACACTGCATCTCACGCCGACTTCAGAATCAGGAAGTCAATCAGCAAACTTGCGTGGACTTGAATTTGAAAATGCAAAGCCCTCTCGCCCGCTGCTCCATGAGCAGGGGACGCAGAACACAGCCTGCCCCCACGTCGGGGGTACAGGCGCAGCCCCTCTTCCCCAAATGGTCACATGCCTCACTCTCTAGCTTCTTTGAGGTCTCTGCTCAAACGTCACATTGCCGGAGAGGACTTCCCTGACCATCAGGAGCATCCCAAGCCAAGGCGAAACTCAGTGAGCAGGAAAGACAAAACCGTCGCTGTCCTCTCTCCCCACCCATTGCTCTGTGGTCGGCCCACTCCCTGCTCACCTGGATCAAGGTCTCCAGCTCCTGGGGACTCACGCAGACATGATCCCGCAGGAATTCCGCCTTCTCCAAGGCGATGGTGTTCTTCTGGCTACTCTCGAAGGGCTGCTCCAACGCCCGGAAGACAAGACCGCCCGTGACGAGGTAGACCACCACTACCACGAAGATGGCGACCACTGTCTTCCACTTCATGACGGTCTGCAGGCCCCCCTGGGAGGTGCCTTCCATCCTGGCTACCACCGTGGCCCGGGAGGGGATGGAGAGGCGTGGGGCCGGGGCGTGGCCGTTAGTGGCACCCTTGGGCTGACACACGGGGGGCGCGGCTGCCGGAACGGCCACTGAGAAACGGGGTGGGGGAGAAGAGGAGAGAGTTTTTATCAGTACGAAACACAAAACTGTCAGAAGCAAAGCACAGATGTCTTTCTCAAGCCAGCTTTCAAATGTGAGGATTAAAAATTGTTTCACCGTGCCTGCAGTTAGGGGACTTGATCAGTTGCTAGGTGCCTGAGTTCTAAAAAAAATGACCACCGGGAGTTCTAGTTAAAAAAAAAAAAAAAAGTTCTGAACTGAGTTTGAAATGCTTATGTTTCTCTACCAGGGTCCAAAGTTGAAAGCCATTTATCGGTGATTTGTAATTCATCTCCTCCTTTACCTTCCTTGTTTAAACAATGTGTAAGATACACAACATGACAAACCACCGTATTTGAAAAACAGACATATCACTCAACTTTGGGAATTAAAAATTGGAGAAGGATACCCAGCTACTCTGTCCAAGGACTGAGTGATACCAAGAGCAGAGATGAGCATCTAGCAAGTTTAAAAATCCTTTTTATCCAGGACTGTGGTCACCAAAAAAAAAAGAGTGAGCTTGCTAGAAGAAAGAGGAGTCAACTATTAGGAACAGAAAAGAAAGTTTGGGTTTCCAAAGATTACTGAACACGAAAAAATGAAAGGTGGCTGTAGGGAAGGAGAGAAGGAACAATGAGCAACATTACATGCCAATTAACTTGGAAAAAATGAGAATGAAAGAATAGATCCTAAATGTATTTCTTAAGAGAAAATGTGATAACTTAGAAATAATCATTCCTGATATATCAGTAATAGAATTTTTCTTCTATTTTCCTCCAATAAGCAACCAGGGGAAAGGAAATTTCCCCTGGTTTTCAGAACACGTTGAATTCTCAAAGGCCCCTGGTCTCCTTAAGGGCAATTTCATTACCTTGGAAATAAATATGTTAAGCTGGCGGCGTCTCTGCCATGGCAGGAAGTTCGGGGTTGTGTGGTCCACATAATGCTATCACGTATTTCAGAAATCTGTCTTGTGTGGCAGTGAACGGCTATTTCACTTCGATTTTGTTCTGCCTTTATATCCTAATGCTTATGGCCTCTGTCATGGTGCAGCCCGGCTGTTGTGTAAATAAGGTATTAGGAGATGACAAACCTAATTACCTAAGTGGGGCGAACAATCCCTCTCTTGAGCTAAATGGCTCAATCTCTGCCTGGGAAACTAAGGTAAATAAAAGCGCAGGAATATCACTCCTTGTTCAAAATGCCAGGGACCCCAGTGACACTTGGCGGAAGGGTTGGCCACCTTGAGGAATCCAGGCTTGTAAACATCTGCCTTTCCTCCCACAGCCTCAAAATCAGCTTTTCTCTTTGGAAACCAAGCTGAACAGCAGCCTTTTATTGCGTATTATCCTACCAGATGGAAACATACAATGTTACATTTCCCTCTGACTTACTGAACATGAAATTCTCCAGAATCTCTGACTGAAAGATTTAAGATTTAGAATCAACACCCAGGGCATTGTGTTCTTGCTAACTCTTCCGTAAAGACACCATGTTCAGGTTCCTCATTACCCTGGTGGGTACTGAGATGGTGAGCCTTGCCCAGGGCAGCTGTCTTTCCCCCTTGCGCTCATTTCCCACGCATTTGACTGCCTCGCAGCATCTCAGTCCTTGTGCTTCTCACCGTCCCTGTGGCCACCAACCTCGTCCAAGCCATCATCACGTCTTACCTGGACCAGTCCAGCAGCCTCCTAAGTGGCCTCCCTGCCCCTATGTTTACCCACCTCTGAACCTTAAATCTGGGGTTAAATACCACTTCTGGAAGCACCCCCTCTTTCCTCCCCTGCTCCCTCTGTGACTGACAGAATTATGACCCCCAAAGATGTCCACATCCTAACCCCTGGGACCCATGCATACGTTGCCTTATGTGGCAAAAGGAACTTTGCAGATGTGATTAAGCTAAGGATCTGGCAATAAGGAGAGTATACTGGATTACACAGGTAGACCCAATGTGATCACCAATGTCCTTGTAAGAAGGAGGTGGGAGGATCAGAGAGAGAAAGAGACATAAGGGCAGAAGCAGAGGTAAGAGTGACGGAGCCACCAGTCAAGGGATGCAGTCAGCTCCTAGAAGCTGAAAAGGACAAGAAACAGATTTTCCCTAGCACTTCCAGAAGGATCCACCTGTGCCCACACCTTAATTTCAGGCCAGTAAGACAGATTTTGAACTTCTGACCTCCAGATCCGTAAGATAATAAATTCATGTCATTTTAAACCACTAAGTTTGTGGCAAATTGTTATGGCAGCAGGAAGCTAATACACCCCCCACTAGATTCGGTCTCCCTTGGCCCACCTTGCACCGATGCTGTTCAAAGAACCTGTTTACTTGTCCCTCAGCTTAGACCTCCAGGAGGGCAGGCAGCACGTCTGCCCCTCACCTCTGTACCCCAGTGTCCTGCCCAGTGCGTGGCATGGAGTGGGTGGATGAAATGGATGGAGAATGGAAGGAAGGAGGAAATGTTGGCACATCCTATCCGCACGCACACTGGGGATGAGTGACGTTAGGTGGAAAACAGCTTGACGTTCCAGCAACACAGAAGGGTATGTCATCTAAACCCAAACACAGCAGGGCTCTGTACCCACCTCCACACCGTCGCGATGCTCCTTCCGCCACCAACAGCCTCTTCCCCACCCTCATCTGCCTGGAAACTCCCACCCGCTGCAGCCTCAGTTCAGTGCTGCCTCCTCTATGCAGTCGGCCTGGACTCTCCAGGCAGACTCGGCATGCCGTCTACCCACGAGCCTGTAAATTCCCTGGCGCCTGAAAGCTTGTCGTTCATCCCTAGGTCGCCACTTCTGGACTGAGAGCCTGGCATAGAGAAACGTTTGTTTTCTCTTGTTGCTGTTGTCAAATTCCTTCTTCAGTCCATAAGCAAAAGCCCTGTCAGAATCACCATCGCCCTCAGTAACGAGCATTGGGGGCTGTGCTGTAGTGGGGATAAGTCACGGTCCCTCCCAGCTTCATGGGTTGGCGGTCTGCTTAGGGAACACACTGCACAGAGTCAGGTAACAAACATTAGGAGGCAGCCCCACTGGGTGACACATGCTGGCCTTGAGCAGGGAGGCCATCTGGAGCTGGGTATCCTTCACTGACCTGCATCAGGGATGGTTCCAGGGCCCCTAGTATCCCTGAGGCTCAGCAAAACTGGGCTTGAGAAAGGTCTTTTCAGGCCATTTCTGGTTCCAGTTTGCTAAAAGACTGTCCCTGGAGCAGAGTTTGAACAAAGTCCACCAATCCCTAAGTTTCCAAAGCACCAGGAACAAAAACCAGAACTTTGGTCCCAAACCCATCAGTGTCTAGGTGACCTTGAAACTGCCACTTGGTTTCTGTTTCTTTATCTACAGATTGTGAAAATATCAGCCTTTTTTTTTTAACCCCCACATGGTTCTCAGGGAACTGCAAATGAGGGGCCCTGGTTTACTGACCGGAGTATACATCAGGAATCCTGGCAGAGATCCCAGAAGGTTAACAAAACCTTTTGTGCATTTGACTAAAAATGGAGTTGGAGTTATCAAAGATGACTGCACATTTTGAGGGCTGGAGAAAGATTTTGGTTTGTGCCTTTTCCTTAGGTTGGAGAAGTCTTTCAAAGGGGGTTTTCATGAACCCATTTCTATTCCTTGGAAGCCATAGCAGCTCTCACTCTAATACAAAGTTTGCTTTGTGACCTGGGATGTGCCTCTGGAGCTCTCTGCACATGGAGCCAGCAAAGAAGCAAATCAGCCAGATGACAGCGGTTGTCGGTGGCATGGTGGTGGTAATGGGAAGTTCTGGCACTTACTTTGTGTCCTCACTCTAAACATTTTGCTTACGTTGTTGCATTTGATCGTCACCATGAGCTATTATCATCCTGTATGAGTACAGGTCCTCCCAGAAGCCGAGGCCAATAGGGGCTTAAATGTGCATGAATTTTATTAGGGAAAACATATGTGTGAGAGGAAATGGGAGTGAGTCAGGGGGACTAGCACAGCCATCAGACTTTGTGAGTCTGACCCCGGGTAAAGGAGAAAGGAAAGGATGGATGGGTTGTACTGCCCACAGCCTAAGGAGGGGTCAGCATGGCTGGTCAAGGAGTTCTTGAGCCAAAGTCAGCCCTCTGAGGAGTCCTGTGTCTCCAAGAAGACGCCTGCCTCAGGGTCCCTGCCACACTCAGTCACCGGCTGAGAGTAGCCCATGGGAAATGTGTCCATGGAGCAAGCCCACAGTGCACTTCAGGGCAGCAGGTGGTGCTCTTGACCAATCACACTCCTGCCAGGGGACGCCTACAAGGTGCATGCCTGCTTATGGCCACCACACACCCCCACTTCACAGATGAAGAAACTGAGACCCAGAGAGGTTAAATGACTAAACTGAGGTCAAGTGGACAGGTGGTGGAGCCAGGACTAAAATTAGGATACTCTGACTTTAAAGTCAGTTCTCCTTTGAAATGTAGGAACAGAAAAATAGGAAACAATGCAATTCCAGGTGGAAAGGGACCTTTTTTCTAAACTGTATTAATAATGGATGGGCCTATAAGCAGTGGCCTATCATACCTCACCACTCCACTGGAAAAGTATTTGGCAGCAAAAGTGCTGCCCAGAATTGATGAGAAAGGAAATGTTAGAAGACAATGTCCCTTTGGTTAATTTGACATTTAAATGTTTCCTCGCAAACATTAGCCATTCCCTTTGTACCTAATTGTCATTAGATATGGGGGCACATGTAGAAATCTGCCTTTTCTTGGTTGAACTAGTTCTTAGGAACTGTATATTACCTGGGCTTTCCCATGCCCTGTGCATTCTACTGCATCACCTGCTTATGCACTCAATCAACAACCATCTGAGTTCTCCAGGCACCATGCCTGGCACTAGGGATCTAGAAATGAGTAAGACACATTCCTACCTTCAGAGTTAGCGGGAAAGTCAACAAGATCAAATGCATGCGTGAGCCTAGTTTATCCTCACAGAACCTTCTGCAGAGAGCAGTGGTCATTACCTGTACCCCCCGACAAGTGAGGAACTGAGACCTGGGAGGTGGCACTGACTGGCCTATCCCAAGCTAACAAGCAGCAGCATCCTCAGAGCTATCTGCAGACACGTAACCTCTAGTGCGTCCACTCCTCCACACCAGGCAGAACACATGACATCCGCAGGATTCAGGGCCTCCTGGAAACCTGAAACGCAGGCACCTCAGAGATGTCACTGTCACACAGCAAGGTGACTCTGCCTATTAGCCCGGGCAAAGTATCACAGATTGCAGCACATTGGCGAGAAGCAAAGAACTCCCGCCCGCCCCCTCACCCCTCCTCCCAGGCCTGAAATCTGTCCAGGGCCATTTGCACAGGCAGCTCAGAGCTTCCAAAGAGTCCCAGGTTAAAGCTGAGGCTGGAATCCCCAAAAACGTCCCTGGGTGCAGGCAGACTCCAGGCTGGTACAGAGGGTGAATGTTCCAAAGGCGGAAGGGGAGATGGAGGCAGGCAGTTCCAGCCCCACAGTCCTCGCAGCAGCCGGTTCCAGGCATGGTCAGCGTCTGGGACGAGCAGAGAGAATGGTTGTGCTCCCTCTGATGCCAGACATCCTCACAGCCAAACCCTGTTTCTCCTATTTCCATGTGACAGCTGGACCTTAAAGGTGATCAGGCTGGCCTGGGTAAGACTATGGTATCACTCAGTCTACACACAGACGTGGGCAAGCCAGGCTCCCCAAATGCCACCACAGAGAAGGCTCTCCCCTTTGGTTTAATCATTGCTCCCTCCTTCTAGTCCTCTTAAAACTTCAGGTTTTGTTGGCAGACGGAGGAAACCAAGGCATCATGAAATGTCTGGGAACATTTAGAGCACCAGACAAACAGCAAACAAGGCTGAAAGGGGGCAAAGAGGGAGCCGAGAATATGCTGACACCTTGACTCACCTCTCTCCTTAGTTCAGACTCTGTCTTCCCTCACCTGAATCACTGTGAAAACCTCCAGTCCTGTCCCCCTTGAATCCATCGTCCTCATCGCAGCCAGGTGGCACTCTCTCCTGTGTGTCTTTGATCACATCCACTTCATACTTAAATTCCTCTGAAGGCACCACAGAGATTCAGAATAAAGTGCACACTCCGTGACTTGCACAAAGACTCCTTGCCAGGACCTGGTGCGTGACTGTCTCCCCAGCCTCACCCACTGCCACGCCCCCACACACAACCTTCGGCCCAGCCAAACCCAGCAGCACCCAGGTCTGTGCATGCTGAGCCACTTGCTGATGCCGCCCTCGGGGCTATGCCAGAGGAATGGGCCTTGCTTCCCAGATTCCTTTCTCCTCCCCACCCTTTATAGGGCCAACTCCTCCTTATAACTGAATACTTAATTCATGTGTCACCACCTCCCAGAAGTCCTCCCTGACTGCCCACCTGCCAGTCTGACCAGATGCCCTTCCTCTATGCTCTCTGTCTGTCTCAGTGTGGAGCTTAGCATGGATCCTACAGCTTGGAGGCTCCTACTTACAACTTGCTCCATTCCTGAATTTATTCATCCATCCGTCCATAAATTTGCCTTGCACTGGCATTTATGGTATCAAGTTCACAGACCAGCTCAAAAGAAAACTGCACTGCAGCGCTCACTGAATCTGGTAGATGTGAGCAGCCTGGGACTACTGTAGAGAGACATCCAGAGTCAAGGTGGTAAGTTCTCAGAGAGTAAAGAGTCCAAGGAGAGCTCCTCATGGTTTGTTCAATTACTGGGGAAGACTAAACAGGTGTCAGAGAAGTAAGTCACTTCTCTGTGCTCCAAAAACAACTTTCCTGTCCTCTTCACAAAGGGATAGAAAGTTCTCTTTTACTCATGGGTACAAAATATTTGTTAGGTAAAAATAATCTATTTAATGGCATGAATCATCCTTGGTGAGTCACCTCTCTGGTACCAGGCAGGCAGAACTTCCCTCTAGTCTGCCGTCCTGAGCTCCCTCTGACTAGCACCAAACAGCATAAATTAGCATTGGAGAACCCAAAGAGGGAAGGGCTTTCTTGCTCTGCCCCATGAGTGCAACTGGAGCTGGGTTCATGTGGGGTTCAAAAAACCAGTGACCGCCTTCTCAGGGCTTGTAAACACACCATTTGATCCTTCCCAAATCTCTTGTCATATTTATAAGCCCAGGACATGGCACAAAGCAGAGGCCTTCACCCAGACAGTGAGGCCCTTAGGAACCCCAAATCACGCAGCAGCAGAAGGGATGGAGAGGAGGGGGTCAGAGACAAGGGATATTAAGGAAGTAAAGTCAGTGGGTCCTGGTTATTGATAGAAAGTGAGAAATAAAGCAGGGAGTCTGGGGTGACACAGGCATCTGGCTTGTAAGAGCACAATGTTCTCCAGGACAGAAAAGGCAGGAGGCTTAGGTTTGCAA
Organism: Smutsia gigantea; assembly: GCA_032199065.1. NCBI lineage: Eukaryota > Metazoa > Chordata > Mammalia > Pholidota > Manidae > Smutsia > Smutsia gigantea. Next base: position 531,247 of record JAVSCE010015262.1, read on the forward strand.
TTCTTGCAACACATCCAGGTGGAGATATCCAGTAGACATTAGATGTAAGGATCTGGAACCAGGGCAAATCCAGCTGGAACCCCAGGCTTAGGAGCAATGAGGTTCTAAGTGGTATTGAAGTCACAGGACTGGATGAAATAGGGCAGAGGGAAATGCAGAATAAAAAGAGAATAAAAGATGGTGCTCAAGAGAGCAGCATTTAAGGGACAACAGAGGGGAGAAACGCACACATGTGGACCAGCATGTGGTCTCCTGGGCATCAGACATGGCAGATCCTGTTCCAGTCTGTCTGCAGCATCATTCACAAGGCCTGGCCTGTGAGAGGTCTCTGTGTGTGTGTGTGTGATGAACTGATTATGGTCATACTGCCTTATTGTGTTGCTCATTCATCAATGGTCTTCAAATAGACCATTTTCTCTCCCTGGCTGCCAGGAAACTCTGTCCAACAGAACCCCTGTTCCAGAATTTCTGGGCATTATAAGTTACTTCTGGTAGCAGGTGAAATGTCTTTTCTTTTTTGTATTGAAGTGTAGTTGATATACAATATTATGTTGGTTTCAGGTGTACAGCATAGTGATTGGACAGTTACATACATTACAAAATGCTCACCACTGTGCGTGTAGTTACCATGTGTCACCATACAAAGTTACACCAGTATTATTGACTATATTCCTTAATGCCATGCTTTTCATGGGATGCCTTTATTGCTGCAATGAAATGACTCCTGACCCACCCACATGACCACAAAGAGCCCAGGACTAGAGCTATTCCTTATGCATGCTGAGCTGGTCAGAACTGACCTGGCGTGTCCCCATAGACTGCTCATCTTTCAGGGTCTGAGGCTGCTTACCCTGCGGTTCCCCCAGCAGACCCCAGACTCTGGGATCTCACTTGTCTTGACTCTACAGTGAAGGCTACAAGAACTACACAGTCACAGCTGCGGTTCCTTTCTCTTGTTCCAAGATGCTTCATGAATAACATATTTTGTCTTCTGCCCTAAGTTTTTTCCTCCACAATTTAAATTAACTAAAGAATTTTTAAAAGGAAAGACTTTTTCCCCCCTTTGGGGTTAAAAATAATATAAGCAGCTGCAGTTCCCAAAATATCTCCTTCTCCCTTGGTCCAAGTGTTTAAAATCGTATTGTCAGGGCCCATTCCTTCAAGAGGGATGTTTTCCTTTCCCAGGTGATTTGTCAAAAGCACTTATTTCTCCTCACTGGGCTCCACACAGGGGTATCCTCCCAGTCAGGCTGGAGCCAGGTGAACCTTCTGGAATTCCAATCTTACTCCTGCTTAAAATCCCACGATTGTCCCATGGCTTTTCCCGGGGCCTCATGTGCTCAGCAGGGCCCATCTTACTTCCCCAAGCCCTACCTCGCCCTCCACATTTTGTCTGACAACCTCAGCAAGCTCCCTTCAGCATCAGCTATCACAAACACACAGATCACAGGGAGCTGTACCAACATAACCAATTCTTTTCACAAATTCGCAGTAGAAAACAAAACTGAAAAATATGTGTTAACCCATTAGGAAAAAGTCCATAACCCATGCTACTGCCTAATTCCCTAACCTTAGGAAATCTGTTCATTGTATCCCACCCAATGATGGTGACAGAAGTAACTACTCTGATAAGTTCCATATTTATCAGGGCATAAAATACACTGAAAAGATAAGTGTACTCATGTTTTACAACGATGAAAAAGGCAGGGGCATTTAGAAACTTGATGTGTCATCACTCACTTATTCACAAATGCATGCCAATTATATGCCAGGAATAATACGAGACTCCACTCTCAGGGGCCAGGCTGCCAAGCCACCATCCACCAGGAAGCTGAAGGGACCAATTCTTTTGAGAAGAGCAAAGCCAGCAAAGCAACTGGGCGTAAGCCTCCCTGTGGCTTTCATCTCCCTCCTTGGAGCACTAATCCCTCTGCTACTCTCTGCTTCCTCTGCTCTGATCCAAACTTCCCCCCCCCCATCCCAAAACTTTCCAAAGACACCTCAGGACCCCCAGCTGCAGAACCACAGAACGTCTCCTCCTTCCTAAGCCTCTTCAAGGAGCCTTCCTCCACTGTCTTCAGTGACACCTGGGCAGGCTTCCCTGAGGACACTATCCTCTGAGTGTGGCAATTAGATAGAGGTGGCTCAATCTCCCTCAGCCACACCCTCAGGCCACACTGCCCAGAAAACCAATACTCCACACGCCTGTGTCCAAACCCCCATTCCTTTGAGACCCGAGCCTCCCACACTTCCTCGTGGCTGTCAGTGGTAGACCTGACTTCTCTTCCTGATTCTCGGAAGCCCTCCATCCAGGTTCTGCTGCCCTCCTGAGTGACTTCAGTGTCCCACAGACAACCCATTCCACACCCACACCTCCCATTTCCTTAATTTCATCAGCATTCCCATCATCCATTCCACTTCACCACTGACTTAGGTCCAGTCCCCCAGAAGCAGATCCTGAGATGAGATTGGTTTGCAAGCGATTCATTTAGGAAGTGCTTCCTGAAAAGCCCAATAGAGAGTGGGGACGCAGAAAGGGGAGGGCAAGAGGCCAAGTAAGAGTGTGATTCCAGGTGAAGGCCTGTCCCTTGAGCCCATGGGGAGCTCAGGGGCATAAATGACCTCCAGAGTCAGTCCCACCTTGAGGCAAGGGAGCTAAGCTTCCCTTCTGGTACCTGTCAGTCACTGGCTACAGAAACCCCTGCGGGAGATAAACACCCAGAAGCATCCTGGAAAGAGGCTCTAGTAGACAAAGGGAAGTTCTCTGTAAAAGGACTCTTTTCCATGTCAAGTACAAGGGGAGAAGCACCAGGACCCTGCAAGCTGGGCACACATGGCCGAGAAAGCGCATCTGAGAGCTGGGGGACCACTGACCACATCTGTAAATGTCTCCTCCTGCGGCCACATGCTGAACCCCACGAGAAATGGCCCTGCCTCAGAAATACTCCCTGAAAGAAACCCACTTCTGCCCTGAGCTTCCTGTCATTCCAGCTCTCTCCCTTAACTGCTCCCACATCATAACCCACCTCTACATTCTCACCCTCTACCATGCCCTCCCTATGACCTTTCTTCCTTCCCTGGCTTACATCGGGGTTCAGCACATCCCTCTTCAACGGACAGACTCAACTCCCTTTCCTTTGTCCTTCCCTGGAACTCCCTGGCAACACCCCTTGATTCCTGCTTTCTGCTCAGAGGCCTCATCCCGGCTGCTGAACAGGGCTAGGGAAGTTGAATAGCCTCAGGGACTGCTGCCATTCCATCCACAGTTTCCTTCCTCAACTGGCCCTCCATGCCACGCAGCAAGCTGCCCTGTTTCCCTGCTCAGAGACAGTAGTCAGGATGTCATGAAGACATTAAGGTGCATCTTCCTATACACACACCTGAAAACGTACATGGAAATCCCTCTGCAAGATAGAAATTTACTCTACAGAAGGATTTTCTGCAGAAAGCTTTTCAGCAGCAAGCCCTGTGTACATCTAAAATGGGCTGCAGTTCATATTTCTATTTTTCAAGAACAAACCATTTATGTAGAATGAGGTATACCCTCCCCTTGCCCTTGTCCCCGGGTCACCAAGGTGGAGTCTCAGGGCCTTGGCACATACTGCTCTGCAAGCAGCCTCGGCCGTCTTCGCTGGCCAGTGTAGCTGTTCAATGCTCCTGGCTTGTTTCATCGTCACTAAAACCTCCTACAATAAACTTGGATGGAAAAAAAATTTTTTAGATGGTTCTTCCTTCACTGTGCCTACCAAGTCGCAAAAATGAATGAGATCCGTCAAAGGGAGACAGTGGTTTCTACAAAATATCCCCCAAGATGGCTTTGCCTTTCAGTGCCCCCCTCTGGATGATTTCCTCTAATGCAGCTCCTCTAATGCGGTATCCATGCCGCAGACATCGGCAGCATTCCTGTGATTTACTGCAGATGCAGCTCTCAGAGGCTGGGCTGAGCGCAGGTGGGAGGGAGGGAGGAAGAAACCCAAGAGGGAAAAGAATACCCACATCATCCCTCACTAGGTTGGGGAGACAGCAAGGTGGAAAGGGTACACGTTCCTCTCTGTGAAGACTGAGAAGTGTTTTTAAATATTATTAATGGCGCCAATTAGTGAAGTCCTCAGGGAATCAACACACTTACTGAAAAATTAGGGAAACCTATCTAAAAAGATGGGGAAGGGAATCTCCAATTAGCCAGGAACACCTAGGTTTGGGGTGGGGGGTGGGGAGAGGTGGGGGTTGAAGGGGTCTGGTGAAAGCTGGAGAAGGGCTGCCAGGGAGGAAGCCCTGCGACTGACCTAGTCTTCAGTGGATTTTCCACACCCTAGAGCTGCCGAGAATGAGGCTGGGTCTTCTGGCTAAACCAACACCTCCCTCTGCCCCACAAATATCTGCAGTCCTTTCTCACTAGTAATTCCTCCTGCTGGAGGGGAAATTCCTCCTGAGGCCCCTTGAACATGAGCTTTGCCTTGGAATCTTCCAGAGTCCCAATCCCATGGCACAGCACACAATAAGAGCTCAATTAATGTTCATGGAATGGATTCAACGAATGTCTGCCCAAGGCCTATTGTGCGGCAGGCACTAGGGGGCACAAAGGGGATGGAGCAGAACTCCCGCTGCCCAGGAGCTCATCAGGTAAAAAGACGGAGGAACTGGGCAGGGGGTGAAGGATAGGGGTACCTTCACCTCCACTCCCAAGTAATACAGAAAAGTTCCAGCACTCAAGGATCTAGAGAAGACAACCAAAATCTCAAAGAGCAAACAGATCCTTGGATGGGTCACATGGAAGTCTGCCGAGATGCTGTGCTGGTTCCTAAGCAGCTCCCAAGAAACGGGTCAGAAAGCAAAGGGCATACAGAAGTGGGCTTAGGATCATTTTCAAGAGTGAAATTCCTTTTCCAAGCTACCACCTTCTCATGGATCCTCAGACCCAAATCTGCTACCCGGGCAAACTCACAGTTTGGTTAAGCAGCCGCCATCACCGTATTTCCTCTCAGGGAAACTGTCCAGTTATAAGAACCATGGGACATTACTCAAAAACCTACAGACAAAACACAAGTCAGCTATTAAATACTGGCACATAGTAGGGCTCAATAAATTAGTGTAGAATAGAAGTACTGTATTCCACTTGCCATGGAAACAGATGTTAACTATGGATGCAGGATAAATGACAAAGCTGGGGAAAAAGAAAAACCACGAGAAAAAAAAACCCCTTTTTCATAGAGAGTTAAATCTAACCTTTGGGTTTTCAAGTTTTAGCCAAGGAATGGAATCTTCATAGCAAATCCAAGCTGATATTTAATTTGTCATACACTTTGCTTCAACCTGCACTTAACTGCTTTCAAATTGCCTCTGAAGAGGTCATTTGAAAGACAGTCTTGTGGTTATATGTCTCTTCCACCTCCTAGAAAGAGGAGAAGGGAAAGCATAGAAATCAGCATGACACATTAAAACAGTGAATGACGCAGCCTGGCTGCCTTGGAATTTGTGGGCATTTCCAAGAGTTCCCTGCCATATGAAGATGTTTCTAAATGGCCCCTCAGAAGCCCGTTGCATTTAAGCTGCTATAACTGGGAGGTGCTGACTTCAGAAAAGACTTGCTTCACAGCCACAGAGCTTAAGTGAGTACTTCATACAGTAAGTACTCAGACCCTCAAACACAGCCATGAATGTCGCACCACTTACTTCACTGACACTTCCATGTGAGGTCCGTTCCCGGCCTTTTCTGCCTGGTATCACGGGGGCCTCCTTGGTACCAGTCAGGTAGCGCTGTCAGCTGATTTCCCCCACAGCACATGATGCAGCATTTGAGGAGTGCCTACTATGTGCTCAGCACTTGTGAGGTGCTCTAAGGGAATGTAATAGAAGCATCAACTAGCACCAGAGGAAACATTCCTCAGGGTTGGCTTGCTTTATTGGCCCTGGTGGCTCAACCCAGAAGCAGATCAGGTGGTTCCTTCTACATGACCATCTAGTTAGGGGAGGGTTGTTAGATTTGTGAGTGTGCTAAAATTCACAAAACATAAAATTCGCCCCTTGAAACCATTTTCCAGGGAACAGTTCAGAGTGGGCTGCCAATAGAGGGCACCCAGTAAACTTTGAATCTCACCTAAATGAGAAAAAAAAAAATAGGATAAGCATGTTCCCATGCAATATTTGGGACAGACTATACTCTAAAAAAAAAAAAAAAGTTTTTCCTGAAATTCAAATGTAACTGGGTATCCTGTTACCAGGATCTGGCAAGCCTAATCAGGGGGTCAGGAGGGGCAACCATCAACCACCCAAGCCAACCAGCCAAAAATGTAGGTAAGTACTACACGGAGTGATATCAACCATCAGAAACTGTACAGAAACAACCAGGCTCCCACCTCTGGCACCCCACCAAGACTGCTGTTCACAGGATCGCCACTGTCCCCCAGGCCACATCCAGCATCATGGCCACGTGTGACCGGCCTCCCAGCAGCACTCCACACCAGAGGCCTTGCTCCTTCTTAAAATGCTGCTGCATTGGGCCTCTGTGACACCACACTCTCCAGATCTTCCTCCGCTCTCTCTGGTTGGGCCTTTATGAATCTCCTCTGCAGATTCCTCTTCCTTAAAAATTCCCAAATATTGGACTTTTGTGGAGCTCCTTCCTGGGTCCCCCCTTTCTCTATATTCTCTCCCTGAGAAATCTCTTCCAAGGCCATGATTTAAAATGCCAGTCACTTGCTGATGACTCCCAACTCTTTATGCCCAGGGAAGCAGCTGGTAGAAACCAGCAGGAGGCAACTCGGGGATGTGGGTGCAAAAGCCACAGAAGCTGCAGACATGCTGCGTCCTGAGGCTCTGACCCGGGTACTAAGCCGAGCCAACATTGGAGGAGAGCAGAGCCCCTGCTGCCGAATAACGGGGATCTCTGCTGACCTGCTCAAGTTATAGGGATAAGAGTGCTTGAGTGACCACACGATCACTGGGACATCAGGCCACCTGCAACCAGCATGGGAACCAAGTGTTTAATGAAGACAATCTCAAGTTCAGCCTCATGGACTGCACAGAGGGCCGTGTAGCCACTGCCTGAGTGGGCAGCCTTCCCCTGTGTATGTATGCCAAGGAGAGCGTGGGCTTTGGAATGCTCAAGGCCAAGGCCCAGGCCTCAGTGCCGTAACTGGAGAAGTCTCTCACCCAATGGGTGGTGTGGAAACTGGGGTCAGAAAAGAGAAAAAAATTTGGAAGGCCGTGGCTCCCTGGACAGTGGGTGAGGAGGGACTTTGTTTCTTCCAAGAATAAACTTCAGCTCCCAAAAGGAAAATGTGCCCTGACTTCCAGCTTCATATACCCAATTACCAATTGTTTGGTTTCATGGGACATCGCATTCATGTCTCCAACTTAGCAAGTCCAAACGGTGCTTGCTGCCGACTCAGCCAGAAAGGACGGCTTCTCTCCCAGGACGGTCTTGACATCTATCCAGTCCATTCAAGCCAAACCGGCCAGACCCTGAGAGGCAGCCTCACTTCCCTCTCTCTGCTCCTCCCCTTCTGCCCCATAGTTCTGTCATTTTTACCTCCAAACCAGACCTTTAAGTGACCCCTGCCCTCCTCTGCCCAACCCCCGCCACAGTCCAGGCTACCATCCTCCTGCTGGACTTCAGCCACAGCCTCCTCACGGGTCTCCCCAGGCCCCCACAGCCTCCTCACGGGTCTCCCCAGGCCCCCACAGCCTCCTCATGGGTCTCCTCAGCCCCACGCTCACCCCCACCCATTTCCACACAGGAGTCAGAAAAACACTTTCAAAACATAAATCATATCACTTCCTTCTCTTGCAAACCTTCAGTGCTCCCACCAGGGCATCTAGGATAAACTGGAAACCCCTTGCTATGGCTTCCATGGACTGATAACAAGAGTCCCTGCCCACTATTCTCATTTCACATCACCACAACCCTCCCCGCCCGCTGTATCCCAGCCTTCCTTCAGTTTACCGGGGTCTTGTTCCTGTCCCACAAGGCTCTATCCCATTTTTCCCATGGCTGGCCCCCACCTATCCTCTGGGACTCCATTTCAATGTCATCACCTTGGAGACATCTTCCTGACCACCCTAAATAGCCCCTCCCAATTTTCATACCTTAGCAGGTACAATGACGGTAGTTACATCATTTGCGGGTTTACTACTGATTAGAAACCTTCCTCAGCTCCTGCCCGACTAGACTCTGAGGGCGGAGACCTTGCTCAGTTGGTTGTCTTACATATTTAGTGCCTCGCATGGCATCTGGCTCATAGCAGGCATTCAACAAATACTTTTGAACAAATAGGTGAAACCAAAGAAGAGGTTTATTGTATAATAATAACAGTACTATGCAAGACAGCCAATATAATTTTTTTTACCTAAACAAGGTCTTGGATAGCAGCTTGTCTAACTCCCTTAACTAGTAGGTCTAAGTAACTTACCCAAGGCAAATGCTAGGACCAGGATGGAAGCGCAGTATCCATGGACTAACTCTAAAGTCCATGCTCCACCAAGGTAAACTGCTGCCTTCTTGTTCTGTTGCAAGAAATTCTCTGAAAAAGCAGCTCAAAACACAGTTCTGTATCCATTAGAAAATTTAAATTGAACTTCTCAGTTTGGTACTAGTAAATCCTTCCATAATCCCAAATCTCAATCTTCGACATTCAAGACTGTACTTAGCCCAGTGGGAGCAGACAGCCAAAGCTGAAGGATGGAAGACAGCTACTTTGCAGGCATAGCCCAGAACAAAGGAGCAAGCAGCCACCATTTCGTCACCAACGTGAAGGTGAACTACATCTCTCCCCAGGATCTCCCATTTAAGCACAGTTGCACACTGTCTCAAACCAACCTCTTTTTTATTCCTAGGCACTCACCAAAGATTCCCCAAAAAATGTCTTAAACTGAGAGCATTGAAGATGCAGAAAGGCAATAGAAATAACAGCATGTAATACTTCTGATTCTCACTGCCTTAAAGCATGGCCTCAAGCCCTCACATGCTTAAGAATCTACAGAACTGTCATCCATGACCTCCTGACAGGACTGCTGCATTACACAACTCCAGGAGATACTATTCACAGTTGTGCAGTATACAACCTGCTCAGCTGTACATGGCAACCCTACCCCTAAGGCCAGCCTCAGCTCTGTTCAAGCTTATCACCTTCCTACAGTTTGGATGTGAATAGGAAATGTTCTGTGCCAGAAAATCACATTCCCTTTTATCACAATTGAATAATTGCTGGATGCATTATCAAACTGCAGTCTTCTGAAGAAAAAGTGATTATCACGCTTCAAGGTTCTTTTTTTTAAATCACTTTGCATCAGGAAAACAACATGAAAAAGTAAAGTGAGAACAAAGATCACAATACGATCACTCTTTGGGGGACATATTTACATACTAAATCAGCCAGGATAACCTAACAGATATAAAATCTAAATCAAAGTGAGCTTTTAATAGTGGAATAAGCTCTCTCTCCCTTTCCCATGACTTTTGGTTTTATAGATTTGTGCCTTCATGAGCACTTTAAAGGTTATTTTCTACAGCAGATGGTAATACAGATTTTGCCAGCAGAAAAGACATTAGCTAGTGACTGAGATCTTGAGCCTGAAGTCAGAATAATGACAGTGATATTGCTTATAGATGGAATCTTTAAACTAAAAATATCCAAGTGCAGTGTAGTATAGATCACAGGTGTTCAAACTTGTAGAAGAAAACCCTTCCACTTTAAGGAAAGGTTTTATTCTTGAAGTTTGAATATTAAGTGAAATCAATTGAATAGGATAAAATTCAAACTTGAAGTGATTATAGATACAGATATAGAGAAAAAATTCCATTTGAAACAAGGAGTCAGTCAGGAAAACCTAACAGATATAAGATCAAAATCAAGCTGAACTCTCCTTCAAATGGAAGGGTTTTGTTCTAAAAGTTTGGATTTTAAGTGGACAGTCAATTGAACTGAAAAAAATTTAAACTTTAAGTGGAAATAACATATGCAGAGATATGGATATAAAATTCTATTTGAAAGAAGGATTTTGTTTTAAAATTCTGACCCCCTCTGAGCTATTCCAGACCGCTCTTGGATATTGTATATTGTATGATATACCACAAACATAATATTTTACATATTGAATATATATTAATATATTATATTACATGTTATGTATAATACATGAGAATAGAATAGATCTCACAGCAGGCTGCATGGTTAGAATTTAGAGGACTAAAGTCTTAAGAGATTTGCCTCTATCTCATCCTCTGCACTGAGTCACAAGACCTCCTTGAGACCTGGAAGATTCATGAAACATATTGGGAAACCATGAATCTGGAGGAAAGAACACCAAGCAGAATATCCAGAGCCTGGGTTCTAGTCCCAGCTTTGCACTAACTACCCTGTCGCCTCCAGCATGCACCATGGGAGCAGAAGCCTGGGTACAAATGCCAGCCTGTGTCACTTAACCTCCCTCCTACTCTCTCCCTTCTCTATAAAATGGACACTGTAAAGGATTCTCCCTCACTGGATTACACTGTAAATTAAATGATATCATACTCATAGGGTGCTTAGTATATTGAATGGCTGTAGTAACTTTTTAATTGCTAGTTGTAGTAATAACAAATTAGTAGATAAGATCTATAGAATGGGAAATGTGTTGAGTGTAATGCTAACTGAACACGTTTGTGTTCAACTCATTTTGTGTCTTGTTTTGGCTAGTTTTATTGCACCGACCATTAGGGATTGTCACTGGCCTTCCTCCTCTCCAGAGACTAGTTAATTGAAAGCCAGCTGTGTTCATCTTCACCTTTAGCTTGTTGGCTTCTCGCTGGTGTCTCGGTTTGCCCCCACAGCAATTAGCACAGGGACTTGCACAGAGTCATTATCCCATCAGTGTTTCCTAAATGAATGAATGCTCACCGGTTCTAATGAGTCAACCTTTGAATTCCAGTACAACTTAGGTCACAAGCAGTCAAGTCCTTTAATAAATAAAAGAGACCCTGATTTCAGAACACATCCAGAAGGTACAAGTGTATGGACTCCTTCAAGCCAATTAGCCTCATAATTGGCCGCCTGGTTAAGCCTCAAAGCAGACTGTAATTTTCCAAAACTGGCCACATCTCCCACCCCTCATGGTCTTCTCACTATGTGACTTTGATATTCCTCCCATGAGAAGTTGGAATCTATGCTCCTCCTTAAATATGGACAGGCTTGTGACTAAGGCGAAGTGACACTGTACATGACCTCCAAAGCTGTCATAAAAGACCATACCACTTCTTCCCAGTTCTCTTGGGACACTCACTCTTGGAACCCCACTGCCATGCTGTGAGGAAGCCCCAACTAGGCCATATGGAGAGACTACATATGGAGTTGTCCTGTGTAGGAGCCCCAGCCAACAGTCCCACTGAGATCCCAGCTGACAGTCAGCATCAGCTGCCAGTCACATGACAAGATGCCTCCAGTTGATTCCAGCTCCCCGGCGCCCGGTCGCCAGGGACACCCAGAGCCTTCAAGCCTCCCAGGTGAGGTCCCAGACATCGTGGGGCAGAGATAAGACATCCCTACTGAGTCCTGCCTGATTTCCTAACCACAGAATCCAGAGCACAATAAAATGATTGTCTTACACGAGTGAGCTGGGGTGGTTTGCTAAACAGCAACAAGAGCAGAAGCGGGTTTTAATATATATTATAGTAGAGGAATTGTTCATAAAATTGAATCATGGCCAAAACCAGGGAAAGAACTCAAGCATCTAATACGTTGGCTAATAAGCAGTCTGAGACAGGATCCTAAAATAATATTCTCATTATAAAACACATTACTTTTCTATCTGTTGAAGTGTCCCCATACAAAGTAAATATAATAGCAACACTTAAGATGTTATTGAGTGCTTATTATGTACCAAACACTATTCCAGGTACTTTAAATGGATTGACTTATTTAAATATCAAAATAACTGTATGAAGTAGGTGCTAGTATGACCCCATTTTTCAGATGAGCAAACAAAGCACAGAAGGACTAAATGAACTTGCCCAAGAATACACCCCCAGTAGGTAAGAAGCAGGGCTGGGATTCGAACTGAGCAATCGCAGTCTAGCTCCAGACTGGGTTATCTTAGGCTGCACCCTAGGGATGCTTCTCGAGCCTTGGGCTCTGAAAAATAATATATGTGAAGCAGCTAGCACAGTGTGTGGCATACAGTCAATGCTCAGTGAACGTTGCTTCCTTCCTCCCCCAACACTGACATAATTTAGATCCCACATTTTCTAAAGCAATAATGATGCCCTTCAAAAGCCAGAGGTACACCACCTACATTGTTTCACTCCGTGTTCCCCAATTAATGATGATAAATTCACCCCCAGCCCTGACCTCTTTCCAGAATTTGTGGATTTAAATCTCTGTTCAATATCTCCACTTAGATGTCCAGTTAGCCTCTCCAATTTAACAGAAGCATGACTTAGAGAAATCTTGTTTTCACTCACACACACACCCCAAGCCCACCTCTTCCTCAGGCTCCCCCATCTTAGGGGCGCTGCCGTTCACCCAGGAGCTCAGCCAAAAAGTCTGGAGTCAGTCAAGGGTCCACTCTGCCTTGGCCACATCAGCCAATCCAGCTGCCCATCCAGCCCACTCCTCCAAATACATCCTGATGTCCACCACTCTCCCCACCCACCCCCGCCCCAATCGAAGCTGCCTGACAGCCAGCCTCTCCCATCCCGCCCCTCCTCCTGCCCACTCACAACACAGCAGCTGGGGGTGACTTCTTTCTGACACGTAAATTCAACCCCGCGCGTTGCCTTGCCTAAACCTCTCGGGAGGATTGCTATTACCATCCAAACCGCCTCCCTTAGTTCTCCATGTTCTGGCCACCGCTTACCTCTCCAAGTTCATCCACCCCCAGAATGAACTCCAACCCCAGGACCTCACATCTGCCATTCCCTCAGGATGGAACATTCTTGCCCACATCCTTGCAGGACAGCTTCTTCTCAGTGCTCTGGGGTCTGCTCAGTGTCACCTCCTCAGAGAGCCTTTCCTGCCACACAACCCCGTTGCAGAAAGGCCCCTCTCCTCTCCAGTCTTGCCCCAGCCTGTTGCCTGACTTTATTTTCTTCACAGCTGGAACAGTATCACAAGCTGAAACTATATTCTGTACTTATTTGCCTGTTTATTGTGTGCTTCCCCCACTGGAATCTAAAATTTCCATCTATAATAGAAGATTTGATCTCTTATGTGCATTGCTGCTCCCTGGCTCCTAGATCAGAGTCTGCCACATCATAGAGGCTTCATAAACATCCGCTGGACAAAATGGATGAATCTCTTTACTCGACTATAAATGCCTGGCAGTCAGGGACTAGGAATTATTCATCTTGGTATCCCAAGTTCTGAGACCAGAGTTTATCCTACAGTAGGTATCGAAAGAGAGACAGAGATGGGAGTAGAGAGGGAGATAGGGGAAAGAGAGAGAGAGAGAAATGGACAAATAAAAGATAGCCATGAAATGCCATTAAATGTTTCTGATTTGTGGATTTTAAAGATATAAAGTCTTACACATATCCAAAAGTTAAATCCCATTTAGTTTGTATTTAATCAATGATCATTACTGAAAAATAATCACTCAAAATAGAGTGTCTTCAAAAGTCAGAATGTATGGATGTCCTTACTATATATACTATAATTTAATAAGCATGAGGTAATCTGTGAATGTGTCTAAAATGTAATGTCTTCTGAGTTCAGGGGTAAAACCAAAGGAATGGAGAGAGAGACCTTGTCCCTGAAGGAAATGAGAAGGTAAAAATCCAAACCATACACCAAATGGACTGTCCTACCAGCAAGAAAGAATCCAGGAAATATTCACATGTGGTTCGGCCTCTGCTCAAAGCAGAGGAGGTCTCAGCACTTTCTCCTTTCACCTCATTGGCCCACCAGGCTTGGGTAGGCCTTCTGTAGCCTTCTCCCTCCTCTCCCTGTCCTGCCAGCGCCTAGCATGGCCTGGGAGAGCTGATGCTGGTCATCCTGGCACCCAGCAGCTGCGTTAGTCTCTCATAACACCACTCAACCTAGGGATCATTCTCGCCTTTGCCCTCCATGTAAATGCTCCATATCCACTGAAGGAAATTCTGGAGAAGATCAAGAATAACATGGCCTTTAGTATGCCAATGCTTCCATTTTCAGATTCACCTGAATGTACCCTCTTTTTGCCCTTTAAAATCACCAGGTGGTCTCTATGTTAATCACTGAAGAGGAATTTCACTGGGCTTTTCTATTCACACACTACCTTGGGTTGAAGTGGAACCCCATTAGCACAATGATAAATAATCTTGGAAAGTGACCAGTTCAGGGGGATTATTAACACATGCCACTAGATTCTCTTGAAGACAGGCAGCATTTGCCCAATGGGCAGGGCCATGAACTTGCAGCTTTGGACCATGGTAGGGATGGGAGAGATGTAACATTTGCCTCCCCTGGAAGTTGTGCACACTGGCCCTAATCACAGCCACTTGTGTGATCTGCTCTACTGAAGCTGGCCAATCCTTATTTACATGGGCTGTTAGGAAAAGAGCTAGAGGCATGCCCATCCATCCTCCCAGGGCAGAAGATAGTGCAGTAATTAATTGTATGACCTTAGAATCAGAGACCTAGGCTTGTGTCATTAGCTACGTGGCTTTTGGTAAAAATTCTTAAACTCTCTAAGCCTTAATGTTCTTATCTTTAAGATGGGAATAATACCCTTCCCTTAATGCTCTATGAGACTTCAACAAGATAATTCACTTAAGTTGCCTAGCACACCTGGCATTATAGTAAATATTCAATAAATGTCAGCTACTATGATTATCACTGACATCATCAGCATTTATCTACTTTGGCATAAGCATTGTATCTTATTCGTTTTTTTATGCCCAGCACTAAGCAGAGAGTCTGGCACACTGTAGATTCTTAAAAGATAATTTAAAAAATAACCAGTGTGGTAGGCAGAATAATGGCTCCCTGAAGATGTTCATGCCCTAATTCCTGGAACCTGCGAATATATTACCTTATGTAACAAAGGGATTTTGCATATGTGATTAAGTTAAAGATATTGATATGGAGAGAGTATTCTGGAATATTTGAATGGGCCCAATGTAATCACCAGGGTCCTTATAAGATGGAGACAGGAGGGCCAAAGGCAGAGAAGGGAATGGAAGGATGGAAGCAAAGGTTGGAGTGCTGCAGCCATGAGCCAAGGGATGTGGGCAGCCTCCAGGGAAGACTGGAAAAGGCACGGAAGGATTCTGCCCTACAGTCTCCAGATGAATTCGGCCTTCCTGACACCTTGATTTTAGCCCATAAATGCCATTTGGATGTCTGACTTGCACAACAATAGGTAATAAATTTGTGTTGTCTAAGCCATCCAACTGTGGTAATTTGTTACAGCAGCAATAGGAAACTAGTACAATCAGAGACATGTCCGGGGTGCTTGCTCTGTGCCCAGCATGGTGTAGGTTTCATGCACACTTTCAAGCCTCAGAGCAGCCCAGGATGGAGGCTCTTGCCCCAATTTTACAGATGGAGAAACTGAGGCCCAGGGAAATTAGGCAATTTGTCCAACATCTGGAATAACAGGTGGAGTGGAACTGACTCTACATGTGCAAAGCAGAAAACCTTTACAGAAAAAAAAAACCTTAATAGAAAATTCTTGCTGATTTTCCTATGAAAAACAAAGGCCTAAGCTACAGGGCCAGAGGAAAATGACAAAATCATTTCTGCAAGTTATGCAGTTGCTATTTTTGGAGCCAGAGGCAGATCTAATTCACCAAAGAAAAAAGGCAGCCCCCCAGCAAGTTTGTGCCAGGCTTGTAGGTCAGTGTCAGGAGCCCAGGAAGCAGGTGACCTGGCAGAGCTGTGCAGAGAAGGAGGCACTATTGGAGTCCGATGGGCAGTCGTCTGCAGCGGAATGGGCAGCACCAGGATTATTTCCAGCCCCAGATGACTTGCACAGACTGTCATTTTCACCAAAAAGTCATGAACAGGTCAAACACTGCAGAACTGTAAAGAGGGGGCAGCTGTCCTTGCTGTGGACACCATGGCTGGCTTTCCCAGGCTTGATGGTTTTCAAACCATGCCCAGGAGCCAGCCTTGGGCACCTGCCCTCCTTCCCCACAGTCCACCATGTGGCGCCAGATCTGCCTGCTTTCAACATTGGACTTCCCTGAGAGGTTTCACTGAAGAAAGGGTTCTCGGCCACCATGCAAGGTGAAGTGGGGCTTTCCTGTTATCTCAGGGCTTACACTGAGGCCCTCGAGCTGAAGCCTGAGCATTTATTTATGCAGAAATTGCTAAACTGAGGCCAGACCAGTCCAGAAACCATCTGCTACCTCCAACCCATATAAGAGAATTCATTGGAGAAAAGGCATTTCTTAGAAAAACACAGCATTGGAGAGCAGGGCAGCAAAGAGACAGTAAGAGAAGGGCTCAGAGAGATAAGAAGGCTGTCAGAAGAGGGCCCCAGCACCCTGGCCCCAACTGGGTGCATGCCGAGCTGCAAACTTCATAGGTCTACCTTGCACTGTTCCAGATAAGAGTATGAGAGATCGTTAGAACTCAGGGCTGCTACAGTGGTACAACTCCACAATACAGGCAAATGGTGCCCCTAGAGGTGTGTGATGAAATAGCCCTGGGAAAACCAGACCTAGGTACCTAGACTCGGCCTGCAACGGCTGGGTGGCAGAGGGAGACAGAGGAGTGGCTTGCTCTTTCAAGGCCTGGCAGCACCAAGAAGCACAATGGTTTATCATGGGCCAAACGGTACAGGGATGGGATGGAGTGTCACTAGGTTAGAGCCTTCAGAAAAAGGCCTTCCCCAAGAAGCCTGGCTACTTGCAAAAACAAAGTCCAGGGTGTACTCCAGGCAGACACTGAGGGGCATCATGAGAGAGCAGCCAGGGAGCTAAAGCTCTTGAATGCCTGTACGCTGGACAGCCCCACACAGGGCATCAGCTCAGCACAGCAATGTGCCTTCTCATCTTCGTCTCCCTGTCACCTGGCTCCAGAGGAGGTGCAAGCAGCAAAGCAAGCAGGGAAGGAGTTTGGAAAGGAGAGAAAGAGAACAAGGGAGGCCTCCCGTTTTGCAGCTGGTCTGTGTATCTCAGGGTGGGGTCGATGTGTGGTTTACACTGAACTGGACTTCAAATACCTGAAAATACTGATTCTTCTTTCTAGTTTTACTTTATTTTAAAAGTGCCTGGAAAAGCTGGGGGATATTTCTGGGATATCATGAAAGTAGTTGAAGAAAAAGAACGCCTTCTTCTGTTTGTACTCCTAAAGTTTGGCCCATTTAATAAACCAATTACATGGCTTTAAAAAAAAAAAAAGCTGCAGCTATCCCCTTTTTTCTACAGATTTACATGCCCATGGATTTGTATTTCCAGCCCTACCCTTTAATGCCAGACTCCTACCTCCAACTGCCCAGCTGAAATTTCCACTCAGAAATCTGACAGGCTTCTCAAAACCCACAGAGCCAGAATAAGCACAAGTGACTAAAAAAATAAGAAGAACAAAGTAAGACAAAAGCCCTCTAGTCTTCCTGCATCAAAAAAAAATAGTACCAAGGTTTTCCCAACTTTCTCTGTCCACAAACTTAGCAGACATTTTTCATTCTTTCTCTTACTCTCCTTGGCATGCATTCCATCAGCAAACCCTGTGGATTCATCTCCAATCTGCCCAACCCTCTCCCTCGTGACTGCCATTCTCCTTGTCCAAACCACCATGATTCCTTGCCTGGACTTCAATAACCTCCCAACCAGCACCCCTGCTTCTTTTCCCGTCTGTCCTCTCTCCCCACCCTATCCACCATCTCAGCATCCATGACGGCTCAAGCTGTCAGCCACAGCACCCTGATTTTGCTGAAGGAAACCAGTCCAGCCCAGCTCTCAGCCCTTGTGCCGGCCATCACTGGCCTGAATGCAGAGGCCCCAGGAGTGAAGCATTAATGAGCCAGGCTAAGCCAATCACACATTTGATCTCCACCCCCCTGTCTTGATGGGTTAATGGAATACTATTTAGCCTCAAAAAAGAAGGATAGCTTGCCATTTGCAACAACATGGATGAAACTGGAGGTTATTGTACTAACAGGCAAATAAGGACCCAAAAAATTCAAGTGCAAGACTTTTGTCTGAGCCTTAGAGAATTTAGCTTTCTTTCTCCTGAAGCGTGAAACCCTGGAGCCACTGGTAATCCTCTTAGAACCACCAAGAAGGACCTTGTCTAAGAACAGAGCAATGCAAAATAGGCAAATTAAGGAGTGAAGAAACATGCGGTCCTGGGTGTCTGCTGAGCCCTAAACTGAGCTTTGCCTAGACGATCAGTTATGAGATCAATAATCCTCTTTCGGGCTGGATCCCACTTGGGCCGGGTTTTCTGTCATCTGCAATAGAAATCATCCCAGTGGATACATCGGCTGATCCGATGACTGTTTTTATGCCCATGGGGCTTCAGACTGCTTCAGGGGCAAAGGCCCACAAGTTCTGACTGGTCTGCCGAGCACCAATTCCGGCATCCCAGCATTGCTATTAGGATCCATTCCTGACCTGAAAAATCACCAGTGTTCTCTTTCTCCCCCTCAACTTAACATGCAGCTTCAAGGAAACTGTCCGAAGCTTCCCTTAAATACAGTTGCTCATGACCCTTATACAGGTTATAAATTTCTCACTATGCATTCATTAATATTCTCACTCAATGTATTTCTTCTATGTATTTATAAGAATTTCTTATATATTGTGACCACACACATTTAAGATTCTCTTCAGTGTTTTTTATGGATGTGTTTCCTCATCCGTTTGTTCTTATATTGGAAACCCTAATAAGCAGGAAACAAGCCTCTTTGCAGGACACCTCATGCAAGGCAAAGAGTAGTTAAGTACTTAATAAATGTTTATTGATGACAGAGACAGTGGGGATAAGAGTGATAGCAGTTGTACTGCATGCATCATTAGAAAGATGATTGTTCTAACCATTCAGTGGAGCTATTTCCTCTAAATTAATAAAAATCTAATGTTCTGTCACCTTGTGAGAATAAACTAGAAATAGGCTTAGGTGAACAACTTGGAATCCTTCCTTGCCCCAAAACTTTGGCATTTGAAAGCTTAGACTCTCTTATAATATGTCAAATTCTTCTTGGCTGTCTAATTGCTCTACACAAAATAACAGTGATTTTAAATAAAGGCCCGAACATTTTCAATGTATTTGAGATCTACATGGGATCAAAATCTAAAACAAATCCACTGATGGCAGAACATCCCCACAAATATTAGAAACATAATTAAAATTATTCATCGACTCCCTACTGTGGACTGTGAACTCATTCCTATAGCAAGCTTCCCTGGGGATCCTGGGCTTTATTAAAATACCCATCACTGAGTTCTGGAACCCTACCTTCAGCACTTCTGCTCTTTGGGGGTCTGATTAGAGTAAAGTAACAAATTCTTGAGCCTTAGCACTTAACTCACCAGGCTACCAGGTACTTCCCTGGGTCTGCTGAGCGCCTGCTCCCTCCCAATCTGGTCCAGTCCGTGCACCTAGGCTACAGCACACAGGGAAATTACTCAAGACATTGGTGGAATTCTGTTCAGTGGACCCAGTTTTGGATTCTGATGCTACAATTCTGATATATAATTGTCCGTGGACTGCTCTGACCCTGGTTGGCTTCCAGGACCTCTCATGACTGGACATAAAGTCACTGTGTGTTCTGAGACTTTGGGATGCAGTGCAGGATGTTGGAAACGAAGTGAACTTTGATGCTTCATAGCCTGAATCCTAGTTCTAGTTCTTACTAACTGCATGATGCTGGGCAAGTCACTTACCCTCTCTGAACGCCAGGGTCAACATGAAACAGGGATAATAACAATGCTCAATGAACATCTTGCAAGGTTATTATTTTTAAAATAGTGTATTTGATTCAAAACCACAATGAGATACACTCACACTATTAAGATGTCTATTATTGAAAAGACAAGCAATAACAAATGCTGGTGAGTTTGTGGAGAAAAGGGAAACTTTGTGCCCTGTTGGTGGGAATGTAAACTGGTGCAGACACCAGAAAACAGCATAGAAGTTCCTCAGGAAAGTAAAAATAGAACTACCATATGATTGAGCAATCCCACTTCTGGGTATATATCCAAAGGAAATGAAATTGCTATCTTGAAGAAATATCTGTACTCCCATGTTCACTAGGCCAAGGTATGGAAACAACTAAGGATCCATCAATGGATAAATAAAGAAAATGTGAGATATATATATATGGAATGGAATGGAATACTATTTAGCCTCAAAAAAGAAGGATAGCTTGCCATTTGCAACAACATGGATGAAACTGGAGGTTATTGTACTAAGCGGAAAAAGCCAGACAGAGAAAGACAAATACCTCACGGTATCACTTACATGTGGAATGTAAAAAAGAAGAAAAGTCAAAACTGAGTAGACTGGTGATTGCCAGAGGCTAAAGGAAATTGTGCAAATATCTCCTACAAAATCTGATACACCAAGTACAAAATACATCATTATGTTATGAACTTCTAAAAAGTTAATATTGCCAATAAATGATTACATATCACTGGTAGTAAGACATGCTCTGATTTCAGACATGTTATATAATGAAAATAATGCATCTAGAATAAATATAGTACAATAGAACATTTGTTTTGGAGAAACATTTAAAAGTACAAAACATGGTTCTTATCCTTATTTTCTAGAGTCCTGCACAAAGCCTGGCAGATAGTAAATAAATATATGTTAAGTGAATAAATACATGCATGAACAAATGCATTTCCTAACAGCTGCATTACAGTGAGGTTCAGCATTTATAAAGACAGTTTACTGCAACAGGAAAATTATGTTAAAAATTAAAGTTAAATACCTCATTTCACCAAACTTCCACTTAAATTCATTTAAAAAATAAACTTCACTTCAAACCACTTCTTACCTCTTCAGCAAAACGGAGACCTGGATACAGTAGTAGATACCAAAAGTTTAGTGTTTACCTAACAACCAGTCTTAAGTAGACACTATTTTTATGTGCACAGAATCTGAGGCCATAAAAGGTAAGATGCCTATTCAGAAACACCTGGCAGCATCCTCAGGGCACACTTTGGGTTCCTATTAGCTGGGAGTACAGATCTAACAGTACCTTCTCCTTTCTTTTGTACCACTAACTTGGCTAGGGATGAAAGTGAGTGAGTCACGGTCCCCAAAGTAGTTCCCATTAGAAGAATTTGACTCTGCTTCTTGCCCAGAGCAGCTCCCAAGAGTTGCTTTGCCCTATCCTTTGCAATTAAAATCAGTGCATTTCATCCCAGGTACTAGAGAGACAGGCATTATATAAAATAAACAAAAGAATAAGAACTACAGACGCAAAGACTAAATGAAAATAAATGGATTTTACAGGTTTATAAATTTAGAAGGTTCTCTGGGAAAATTTCCAGTGACAGGTGGCACAGTAACAGAGGGCCACCCTTCTCTTTGCTTTGCAGGGGAATGTCAAATTCCAGACCCTGCTCTTTTTAAGCCATTGTCTGCTGCTTGTTTAAACGTATTCACATTAGATTCTTCTCTGTGTAGAGGCAGAAGTGCATTCACAACCATTGGACATCAGATCCTTTTCAGATGGAAAACAGAGAGTTGAAATAGAAGAATTCCGTCATGTATGTATCCCTCAATATAAGGAAATTGCAGGAGAAATGACAATTTTATGGGCAAAAACGAGTCATTCAAATGACTTCAGTACTGTGGGCCTGTTTCCAAATACCTGCTACCCTTATACAAGTCAAGAGTAATAATGTCCATTTTCATTATTTCATTATAATGTCCATTTTCACTATTTTATGATTTCATTATAATGTCCATATTCATTATGCAACCTAAATGCCACTCAAGCATGCAAGTTCACACAGAAATTATACAGCTATTTATCCTTGCATATACTTAAAGACAAAATTAAAGGAATGGACTTCTGTTCTTTCACAGCAAAGACTATCTGTAGGATGGCTTCTCCTCCTCACCCATATGTATTAGAGCTACAATCATTATCTTCTTTCCTCTACATGCAGTCAACATCCCCCAATATCCCAGCTTATGGATGACACCACTCCCTTCCTTGTAATTTAAGAGAAAGGACTGACTCCACTGTGCTGGCAGCTGGTCGATCCCCGGACCTCTGCACTGACCCTCTTTCTAGATTCTCTTCTTCACTCCTCCATGGGTCCCTCTGGCAAGGCGACCATTCAGGATTTCATTATTTCTCACCCAGATTAAGATAGTTTCTTCCTAACAGTCCCTAGCTGGCAGTTATTCCTCCCTCCAATTCATATCCATTTCACTGTTTCAAAAAGAGAAGCATGTCCATGTTATAGCCTTCAATGGCTCCTGATCACCCAGGAAAATGAATCCATCCTTCAACGGTTTCATCCTGATGCTCGCTCAGCCTAGCACTAGAGACGCCCACAAGATTACAACCTTCTTGTCTACCTTCATCCGCCCATATTCCCACAAGACAACTGGAGACTTGCTCTTCTCCCGAACAAGCACCTCAGTTTCCCTCCTTGGAGCCTTGTTGATGCCCTTCCCTTTTGCAGATCCCCTCCATCACTGCCTTTTACATCATTTCATCCTTCAAAGGCCCTCTGAAATGCCATGTCTTCCAGAAAGCCTTTCCTGGTCCCAGAGCTGGCTATGAACTCTTCTCCCCTAAGCCCTGAGCGCATCCTCGCTGAATCTCTCAATGCCCTGACCCACTGTGTCCCCCACTTCATGCTTTGTTTTCTGGTGTATCACTCACTGAAACACTGTGTTTTCCTTCATATTTGCAGAAGCATAGTATCTGGCAAGTACTTGCCAAAGTGAACTGGATTTGAGGAGCCCTTACGCAGCTCTGGTTTCATAGGGGGCAGTCACTCCACCACCCAACTGATGGAGCTGATTCAGATGGCATAATTAAAAGCTATTCCAGAAGGATGGGATGGGGATCTCAGAAAGCCTACATCTCACCTTCTTATTGGTGTACCATTCTCTCGCTGCTTTGCTCCAAATCCATTGACAGCAAAGACTGCATATAATTCCTATTTTCATCTCCTCCAGCACAGTGGTTTGTATGCATAGTAAGTATCTGTTAATCATAGGCTGAATCCATTTATTTAATTCCTTCATGTCACAACTGGAGAGCTGAATCAGTGCTACGAGTGTTCCCTGAGGTGTAGTATGTGACCCATCGGTGTTACACAAGACGGCGTTAAGTGACACAGAGATTAAACCTTTTATAACGGCCATGGGTTTATTTTAATGCACACTATGAAAAATATAACTAGTACAGAATATCTGTGATTTCATGGGTACTACTGCTTGGGATAAGGTTAAATTGACTTAAGATTTTTAAATGGGGTGTCAATTTAAGGAAAAATATTAACTCAACAGTGATAGATATTGCTTAAAGCAAAGCTAAATTTATTTAAGTTTTTAAAAAGTGAAATCAACTTAAAGAAAAAAAATTAAGGTAGAGATGATAGTTAAAATGGCCAAAATGTTTAAAGTGAAGGTGGCATAGGAAAGACTGAAGTTAAGAAACCTTGTCCTAACTAGTATTTCCAGTCTCAATCTGGTTTTGCTCCAAAATGTTCCACAGCCACTGCAAAATATATCTCTTATAAATATTCCTTCATGTCCCATCAGGTCTCAGAAACTCTGAAGTAAATCCTCACAACCAGCCACATCCTCTACTCACTGTTTCCATTTCTCTAACCCTCTTTTCCAAACTCCCCTCTGTTGGCTGTGAAGAGGAACCCCACCCTTTCTGAGCCTTGGGCATATCTTGCACTTGGGAAATCTTGCAAATGTGCACTGTCTGGCCTGTGTTTAGGCCATTCTCCCTCCCCTTTCCTCCCCACCAATCCATGAGCATTCCTCCCTCTGAATAATGGAAATTCAAAACCATCCGCTTCTGTCATCCGGTACTGCACATCCTTCATCCATCATGTGAACAGTTTGGACTTGGGACCTTGCATTCACCCACAGGTGTGTCTCATCACCCCAATTAAACTGTAACTGGCCGAGGGCAAAGACTACGTCCTTAATGTTGTGTGACAGCTCGATCAGCCTACAAGATTGCCCGGCACACCACAGGTACAAAGCCTATGTCTCACAATAGAACAAACTAAAAACAAGCGCATCCAGAAAATGTCTCACTCCAGGTGCTCTACTTGTCAAAGGTGAACTTGGGTTAGGATGTGCTCGCCCACAGCACCACCCAAGTGGGATTCTTGCTGCATTCATCCCAAAGACCAAGTGTTAACAGTTTCCCTGCACAACATACCTCCATTGATCACTGGACTGCATCCTCGAGGTATTTTAATGAGGAAATCACTCCATCTGGGCTCATCCCTAACATGTTTACAGAACTCAAGTATCGCTTCTAAAGAGTTGCTGGAGTCCACAATTCCGAAGGTTTGAGTCTGAAAATTAATTTGATTTATTATGGTTTTGAGATAAAATAAGAAATCATCTATCCTATATTACACTTTTCTTTCTCAATCTGTTAAAAGGTATTTCAGTATTTCAATTTTCATCTGAGGAAATACAGTCCACTGCTTATAAACATGGATTTGGTTTCATCAGACCTAGGTTAGACACTTGATTTTACCATTTGCTCCCTCAGCACCTTGGTCAGATTCATTTACTCACACAGTAAACATTAATTGAAAAAGATTGTGCCAGATACTGTGTCTGACCTCCCTAAGTCTTAATGTTCCCCTCTGTAAAATGGGAATGATAACATCCCTGACTACAGAGACATTGTGGGGACTAAATAGGATAATGTATGCAAAAGGCTTGGCACTCTGCCAGTTCGGTGTTAATGAGCAGTATCAACAAATGTTAGTTTTCAGTCATTCTCATAATCATCATCTTCTTCAGTCTTTATAGAGCATTTAATGTTGGTAATTAAGTTCCCCTCCCTAAAACTCTCTCCTTCCTTGACTTCATGGAGCTATCGTTTTAGTGTTTTTAGTTTATTTATTAATTTTTTAGCTTTAGCTTACTAAATAAATAAATACAAAAATATTTTTCAGTGAGTGATAGGCATAATGCAGAGAAGTACCACAGTGTGCAGTGTCAGAGGGTCACCTGCACAAGTGGGTGGTTAGAAAAGCATCGCTGAGGAGGTGACATTGGGGCTGGGATTTTGGAGGTGAGGGGGAACCAGTCACAGGAAGATCAGGTGGAAGAGAATTCCAGGAGAAAACAGAACTTACCAAAGCCCTTGGATAAGGAGGAGAGAATGATGTTTCCTGGCTTATTCAAGGAACAAAAATGAGTCTAGAGAGCATTAGACTCTAGATGGGGTTGGTAGAGGAAATAAGCCACCATTATCTGTACATAGCACTTCGCAAAGCCCACATCAGAAGCTCAGCACTAATGCCAGTGGAAAGGGCCACTATTCGAGAATTTTAAGCTGTGGGTATGAAGGATCTGATTTACATTTTTAAAGGTCACTTTCACTGTTCTGTGGGACATGGACTACAGAGAGCAGGAAGGAACCAATAAAAAGGCAATGTCAGCCATCCCCTTGAGAGGATGCATCAGATTAGAGTGGTGGGAGCAGAGCTAGGCAGAAACAAACAGATTCAGAATACATTTTAGACATCATAGTTAGTGCACCTACGGATGAATGGATGTGACAAGGCAGGGGATAAGAAGAAAGGACTCATTCATCATTTTTGTTTGAACTGTATAGATAGTGGTGTCATTTAAGGAAATGAGAAATCTCAGGGAGGAGAAGGTCTGGGTTGGGAAATCCACAGTCTTTGGAGTTTGAGAGGGCCAGGACACACTAGTGGAAACAACAGGTTGGCAGGTGGTTGTGCAAACCCAGAGATACACACGTGGGAGGTACAAGGCACTCCTGACATCCCCTTAGGAGAACCAGAGACAGAGATAAGGGGGGCCTCATATCCAAGTGCTTGGACATTCAGCCATTTGCAGGGACAGTATCCAAAACTGAGCCCATGGAAAACAGCCATGAAGACTGAAGGAAAACCCCGAGGAAATAATGTCACCAAGCAAGGGATGGAAGGGGAGTGCTTCCAGAGGAGGGAGAGTTTGACTGTCAAAACAGCTGCTAGGTGTCAAGGAAGACGCTGCATGGTGCTTTCACTTTAGCCTCTCCCTGTTCTCAGCCAAAAGCCCCAATATTACTTATATGTTTGTTAAATGGCAACATGCTCAAAGAAGGTGGGAAAACCAGTCACAGACTTAGAGGCTAAATCTTAATTGGTCCAAGCTAATAATGATAGTACCATTCCTTTTTGACAGAGATTGGTCTAGAGGTTGATGTAAGAAGTCCACTGTAGGGTTCCTACTGGAGAAGAAATCCTCCATGAGAAAAAAAGAAATATAAAAGAAGGCCACTTCACTTCTCTCCCTACGTTTAGATGATATAATGCATGCTGGAGCTTCTGCAGCTCTTAGCACTTTTGGGGGTGCCTTTGCCAAAATGATGAAGAGAGGAAGGACAGGAAGCTGGACAAATCTGGGTCCTTGGTGGCGTTACAAAGCAGTTGAGCCAATACCTAACAGTGAAAAGCTGAAAGCTTTTCCCCTAAGATCGGGAACCAGACAAGGATGTCCACGCTCACCGCTTTTATTCAACATAGTATGGAGGTCCTAGCCACGGCAATCCGACAACATAAAGAAATAAAAGGCATCCAGATTGGTAAGGAAGAAGTCAAACTGTCACTGTTTGCAGATGACATAAAAAACCCTAAAGAATCCACTCCAAAACTACTAAAACTAATATCTGAATTCTGCAAAGTTGCAGGATACAAAATTAACACACAGAAATCTGTTGCATTCCTATACACTAATGATGAACTAGCAGAAAGAGAAATCAGGAAAGCAATTCCATTCACAATTGCATCAAAAAGAATAAAATACTTAGGCATAAACCTAACCAAGGAAGTGAAAGACCTATACCCTGAAAACTACAAGACACTCTTAAGAGAAATCAAAGAGGACACTAATAAATGGAAATTCATCCCATGCTCTTGGGTACGAAGAATTAATATTGTCAAAATGGCCATCCTGCCTAAAGCAATCTACAGATTCAATGCAATCCCTATCAAACTACCAACAGCATTCTTCAATGAACTGGAACAAATTGTTCTAAAATTCATATGGAACCACAAAAAACTCCAAATAGCCAAAGCAATCCTGAGAAGAAAGAATAAAGCAGGGGGATCTCACTTCCCAACTTCAAGTTCTACTACAAAGCCACAGTAATCAAGACAATTTGGTACTGGCACAAGAACAGACCCATAGACCAGTGGAACAGAATAGAGAGTCCATATATTAACTCAAACATATATGGTCAATTAATAGACAATAAATGAGTCATGGATATACAATGGGGAAATGGCAGCCTCTTCAACAGCTGGTGTTGGCAAAGCTGGACAGTTACATGTAAGAGAATGAAACTGAATTACTCTCTAACTCCATACATAAAAGTAAACTCGAAATGGATCAAAGACCTGAATGTAAGTCATGAAACCATAAAACTCTTAGAAAAAAACATAGGCAAAACTCTATTGAAAATAAACATGAACAACTTCTTCATGAACATATCTTCACAGGCAAGGGAAACAAAAGCAAAAATGAACAAGTGGGACTATATCAAACTAAAAAGCTTCTGTACAGCAAAGGACACCATCAGTAGAACAAAAAGGCAACCTACAGTATGGGAGAATATATTCATAAATGACGTATCCGATAAGGGGTTAATATCCAAAATATACAAAGAGCTCATGCACCTCAACAAACAAAAAGCAAATAGGCCAATTAAAAAATGGGCAGAGGATCTGAACACACACTTCTCCAAAGAAGAAATTCAGATGGCCAACAGGCACATGAAAAGATGCTCCACATCACTAATCATCAGAGAAATGCAAATTAAAACCACAATGAGATATCACCTCACACCAGTGAAGATGGCCAACATCCAAAACACAAACAACAACAAATGTTGGCGAGGATGTGGAGAAAAGGGAACCCTCCTACACTGCTGGTGGGACTGCAAATTAGTTCAACCATTGTGGAAAGCAGTATGGAGGTTCCTCAAAAAACTCAAAATAGAAATACCATTTGACCCAGGAATTCCACTCCTAGGAATTTACCCTAAGAATGCAGCAGCCCAATTTGAAAAGGACAGATGCACCCCTATGTTTATTGCAGCACTATTTACAATAGCCAAGAAATGGAAGCAACCTAAGTGTCCATCAGTAGATGAATGGATAAAGAAGATGTGGTACATATACACAATGGAATATTATTCAGCCATAAGAAGAAAACAAATCCTACCATTTGCAACAACATGGATGGAGCTAGAGGGTATTATGCTCAGTGAAATAAGCCAGGTGGAGAAAGACAAGTATCAAATGATTTCACTCATCTGTAGAGTATAAGAACAAAGCAAAAACTGAAGGAAAAAAACAGCAGCAGACTCACAGAACCCAAGAATGGACTAACAGTTACCAAAGGGAAAGGGACTGGGGAGGATGGGTGGGAAGGGAGGGATAAGGGGGAAAAGGGGCATTACGATTAGCACACATAATGTAGAGGGTGGGGCATGGGGAAAGCACTAATAGCACAGAGAAGACACGTAGTGATTCTATAGCATCTTACTACGCTGATGGACAGTGACTGTAATGGGGTATGTAGGGGAGACTTGATAATGGAGGGACTCTAATAACCATAATGTTGCTCATGTAACTGTATATTAATGTTACGAAAATAAAAATAAATAAATAGCTGAGCCAACCCTGGAATCCCCTCGTTACCACTACTACTTGTTTAGTAAGAAAATAACTCTCTTACAGTAAACATCCTTACTGCTTAAGGCTCTTTTAATTGGACATTGTGTAACATGCAGCTGAAAGCATCCTGATTGATACTTAAGATAAAAGCACAGAAAATTGATCCTGGAGCCCTCAGTAAGAGCAGCTCCTAGGAGATGGTGGTGGGTTAGAAAGTAGGTGAGATGAGGCGGAGACCATGACTCCAGACAACGATCTCTAGAAGTTTTTCAGCGAAGGGTGTAAAGCACTTAGGTGGCCGCTGGAGGGGATGTGGGGTCAAGGGACTGGTGAGAGACACTGACGCCCATCTGCCCACTAGTGGGAATGTTTAGTAGAGAGGAAGAGAGTGACGGTTCAGGAGAAAAGAGGAGAAACAAGAGTTTTAAGTGGTGGGGTCTCCAGCATAAATGGAGGGGTTGGCCTCCAAGAGAAGAGACACACTTCATCCGTGGAAGAATAGAGACAGGACGGTGGGTAATGATGCAGGAAACCTGGCCGGCTTTGATGGGAGGGGGAGGGGAGTAGAATGATGTTGTTTTGATCACTGGCTCCCAACTCTTTTCCAATGATGCATGAAATGCTCAAAATATCTCTCAAGACCTATCTAAAACTCTCCTCGACTGCAAAGTCCATCCTGACTTGTACTCTCAATTCCTTCTTTCACATTCCCACACAAGTTTTAAGTCCCTATGCCACCAGAATGGAAACTCCTCAAGGGCAGGGAATGTCTACTTAACGTCTCAGAATCCATCACAGAGCCTGGGGCACATGTTTAATAAATATACTGAATGGAACGGAGGCTTAATGTACTGGGGTAAAAAAGACTGTTGACCCTTATTATTCACAGATTCCACATTTGCAAATTCTCCCACTTACTAAAATTTGTTTGTAACCCCAAAATCGATACTCACGGGACTTTTGCAGTCACTTGCAGACATGTGCAGAGCAGCAAAAAATCTGAGTCATCAGAGTGGGGAATGAATAAGAGAGACAGGGATCAGAAGGCAGCCAAGAAAACCAACAAAAGGTACAGTATCAAGCTGGCTACCACTTTGGGAAAATGGAATTTTTCCCAGTGGGGAAACTGGGACCCTATGTAAAACATATTCCTGAATTATCCCACCCAAGGCTGAGTGAACTGGGGTATTTATGCTCCACCTCCCGTCAATCATTGTTTGCAGGCTGCTCCTGGCTGTGCTAATTCCCCTGCACTTTCTGCCTTCCATGAGAGCACAAAGGAGGCACGGCCAAGAAAAAGGCAAAAAATGCAAGAAATGGCAGTCAGACGTCAGCCAGCGTGCACTCAGTGCCAAGAGCAAAGGGACAGGAGGGACACTGGCATATGCTGGGCTGACACTAAAAGTGTCACATAAACTGAGGCCAGGAATGGCCACTTCCATGAGAAATCTACAAAACAAGCACATAACTGCTACCTAAGTCCTGGAGTCATCATGTCTTTTCAGCTAATTAGCTAATTCAAAGACTAGCTTTAAGTTAAAATACGGTTTAGTGGTGTTGCTAAAGGAACCTGGTGGTGGCGCATAAAGTTATTTCCCTTCTTTTTTGGTAAAAGCAAAATGGAAAGCTCACTTGCATTTTTAATAATCAAATGGGGTCTTTTCCCTAGAAGAGCATGTGAGAGAACAGCAGGACAGAAGCAGTTCTTGGAAAACTGGCGGGATCTAACACTTCATAGGATGTCTCACCTTCATAGACTAGGCAGGTTGCTGATGGACATACAACAAAGTCACGCCTCCCTACCCAAGACACACATCGCTGCCCAGCTGGCACTAGGCCCTTCCCTTCCTTGAACACCCATGCCCACCCTCCCCAGTGCTGTCAGAGCACCTGAGGAATTTCATGTCTCAGGAAAAGTCCTGGGGCTGGGAAAGGGGAGCTATCCTATACATTGTAATGTTCAATTTCAATCTACTATTAAAGACGCAGCAAGAAAGATGGCATTTCCTCCATCACATCAGGTGACTTGGCTTGCTTGGCTTTGAGTCCAAAACGTATATTCTCCCTTCGTTTTCCCTTCTATAGCTTTCCCTGTTCATGTCATGACCCTTGAGAAATGGACAAAAGAAGTAGACTGGCCAACGGAAGTTGCAGAAGCCACCCTGTGGGTATGCAGCCATGAGACCATATTCTCCCCCATGAGGTGGGTGGACAACAGTGGTGCCTGTGGTGGTGGGGGGGGTAGGGGAGACTCTGTGACCACAGCAGTGAGGAGGGGCTGGGCGTGAGGCCCAGGGCACTCACATATTGTAGGACACCCCCTCTGTCTAGACATGATGCTCAGCACGCTGCACAGGCCCTATCAGAGGCCAGCAATGGCCCTGGAGGCAAGACAGGCCGGGCTAAAAACCCCAGCTCAGTTTGGGTGGTCATGAGCAGCTACACACTCTTAGCTTCGGTTTCCTCATCTTCAAAATGAAGCTGACACTACCTGTTGCAGGTGATTGTCCCTTTCTTCATTCAAAAATAGACATGCATGCCACAACACGAGTGAACCTTAAAGGCACTGCTACGTGAAAGAAGCCACTTCAGAAAAGCCACATGCTATATGATTCCCTTGGTATGAAATGTCCAGAATACACATAGCCATGGAGACTGAAAGTAGATTAGCGGTTGCCTGGGGCTGGGAGAGAATGGGGCAAAATAGGGAGTGGCTGCTACAGGGAATGAAATTTATTTTTGATTGTGATGAAAATTTTCTGAAATCAGACAGTGGTAATGGTTGCACAACTCTGTGTCTAGAGTAAAACCCACTGAATTGTACATTGTGGATGGGTAAATGTTAGATTATGTAAATTATATCTTAATAAAGCTGTTCTCTAAAAAGAAATAGATTTGGAGCCCACACATATATAGTTTCTTGAAAGCCATGAGCATCCAGGTCGTTTGGCTCAACATTAGGATAGTAACTGGAAGAACAGGTCAGGTGACTCGGGCTGCTATGAAGAATAAACTTCATCTCGGGTGTTAAGCATGGAGTCCTGCATCCTATGCACAGAAGACCCTCAGCAAATGGGTGTTACCAGGAATATGACCATCACCACTTATGACATGCCTCCTTTGTGCCAGGCACTGTGCTCTGTTCTCTGTGCACATCATCTCATTAAGCCTCACAACCCCTCAGGGGTGGGCACTGTAATCCTTTTAGACCTCAGGTGGGGAAGCTTAGGCACGGAGAGGTAAGTCAGCAGAGCTGGGGGGCAGATGTGAGCTCCAACACACCTTCTCACCAGACAACCTCATCTCCGGCAGCAGCAAGGACCACCAGGCTGGGCTCCATGATCACTAGAACCAGTTTAAAATAGAGCAGAAACTTCTGGGAGCTTCTGGCAGGATGGCTCCTACAGGTCTCTCCTAGCCACTCAGCTGAAGCAGTGGAAGTATGGCCTCACCCCAACCCTATGTCAAACTCCAGGTAAGACTCCCACATCCCCCTGGATTCAGAGTGGACACCCCAGCCAGTCCAAACAGCTGCTGCCTCCTTAAGCCCAGGGACCCAGGCCAGCATCCTTGACTGGGTGGCCTCAGTGGCCCCAACGTCCCAGATGTAGCAAAGAGACTGCCAGGCTCATAACAAACAGAAGCCTCAATTTCCCCCTATTCAGAAGACATGTAAATTTAGACCCTTTGGAAATCATGTGTAGCAAAAATTTCCCATCTGCCAGAGAGAGAATTTAAGTACCTAATATCTCAGCCTCTTTCAATTCCTCGGAGGTTAATTTACATGTCCTCATAGGGGAGACTCAAACTCTTGTCACCTCCCAGTGACATATGCACACGCCCCACCATCCTAATTAACAAAGCTTCATAATAAAATTTCACTCCAGACAGGCAATTCTGAGGCCCTCTGTGAAATCACTGAATTTTCTGACACAACGCGGCTGCCTTCAGCAGGATCAACACTTGTTCCCTAAGGAATCAGCAAACTAAACATTTTTTTTTTCAGAGCAATGTACCATCAGAGCAGCCTCGTTTTTGTCCTTATTATAATATTGCTTAAACCCCTTCAGTTGTCAAATGTGTGCCTGAAAGAATGTCTAAAATGCAGAAGAAGTTGGCCTGAGTGTCTGGAAGGAAGGCTAAGGGCTCTGGTAAGTTTCAGGAGGGCAGGGACTTGGTGTCGTTCCTCGCTGTCCTTCCAGGCCTGGAAGAGTGCCAGACACAAAGAAAGCATTCGGTAAATACTCCCGAGTGAGCGGGTGTCTTCTCCAAGAGGCTGAATATACACTCACTTCTATGCTGGTTATAGACTTACAGAGAATTTAGTTTGGAGTCTCAGAACCAATATGCTCCAGGCTCCAGTAGAGTTACAGCTCTTCATTAATTCTTCTTCCCAAAGGAAGGGGAAGAGAAAAACAGGCCACGGCATCTGTTGGCATTACCTGGAGAGGCAGCGTTGAATAAGGGAGGTAAGCAAAGAGGCGCAGAGAGGTGCTCTGTCCCCTTGGCTTCCAGGCCAGGACAAATCAGTTGGCCTCTCTGGATGCCTCAGAGGGGCTTTGATGTCTCAAAAGCCCCTTCCAATTTCTGAAGTGAGTTCAGTATGAACCAGGCAACACTTGCACAAAGTAAAAGGCTGCCTCCCGTGCTCTCCCCTGGCCTCCCCAAGCCCCTGCCCTCTGCTTGCACCAGTGGCACCGCTGTCTCACCAGCCCCATCACACACCTCAAAGGAGCCCAGGGCCCTGGGTCTGCTCCCTACATGCTCCTCCCCAAAGCCCCCCTTCTGTGGCCTGACTGTTCCCCCCTCCACCTGGCTCCACCCCGTCACACATTTCTGTCCTGTGTTCCATTCCCTCTTGGCCCAGCTCTCTCACCGAAACTTGACTACTTTGGCTCTGCTAGGTAGTGGGTAACTGAGAGTTCGTATGTGATCTGGAGGAAATATATCTGTGTTTCAACAAGACGTGCTCTGGAGATGATATTTTAACCCCCATTGCTACCAGCTCATTTATCGTGACGTATCATTGTGCTTTGCATAATACACTTATCTCGGCACCTAGACTGGGATTTTTCTGGGTATAAAGCCCCAGGTCCTTTTCATCTTTCTGTGTCCGGTGCCTAGCCCTATTTCTGCAGTGCTCACTCAATAAATATTTATGGATGATGAATAAAGTGACAGACTTCAGGCAGTCTGATGTGGCTCAGTTGTAGACAGGGACTTACAGGGCTCCTCAAATCCCACCCCCTGCAGCTGTCAGCTCCGCCTGCCTTTAGAATTGAGTCTGAATGCAGAGATTATTGCCTGACGATCAGGCATTCAGGCTGCTGTAGAAGCTATGTTCTCACCCTGCCAGAGAAAGGGACCAGCACACTGGAGCTTCTCATTAATTCAGGCTTTGCGGAGGCCTTCTGAGCTGAAGCCACAAGGACTCAGCTAGAGGGGGGTCCCATTATAATCAAAAGAGAAATACCCGAATGTCACAATACCTCCAGGAACAAAGTGACAGTGGGTATGGAGGGAAAGCTGGCAATTTTTATCAGGCCCATTATGATGGACAGAGAGCCAAATGCTTCTGAAAGGCATTTGAAGGGCAACAAAATACGGGCCCACCATAGCTTTTGGTTTATTGTTTCACTGAGTCCAAATATGCAAATTATCACAGAAGTAAGGGCCACATGACAAAGCCAGGGAAAAGAGTATTTTAATTAATAGAATGAAAATGCAGTAGACATTGTATTAAGATACACCTCCTGTTTGCAAGCCAATAAGTGTCGGTATTGGGTGTCATAAACCACAGATGCAAAGAAAAGCTTTTTTTCCTGCCTAAATGTTTTTCAGAAATGTCAACGGTGCCTAAAAGCAGATGCAGAGTCTCCCAGAGGAGTCCGGCACCCAGCACCATGCCTGGTACACAGTAGGCATCCTCCATAAATATTTCCTGAATCGATCATTCAATTTATGAGTGATTTAAATAGTCTCTAAAATATAAACCTGACTGCATCATCTTCCGACTTCAAACCATGAAGCAACTTGCCATGATTCTCAGAAAAGAAACAAAGCTCTTTCATATGACCTACTATATATACCCTGCATAATCTGGCCACCACCCACCTCCCCACCTTCATGTCACCACGCATACCTCACTCTCGAGCCAGCGCCATGATCTAGGTCTCCTGACCTGAGACCAGGGCCCTCCTCATGGTGCTGCATCAGCTTTCTCTGTTCGTTTATAACACATCCAGAAACTCTCCAGATCTGGGCCAGACTATAAAAGTGCAGGAGTATTATTCGAAACAATGAGTGCCATGAGCCACTGTCATCATGACAGCTATAAGTAAATCTAGACTAGGTACACTACATGGCTTGTAACCAACTTTTCATAGTAAAAGTGGAAACACTGAGGAAATGATGTGCATGTGGCTCGGCCTGGGTCTTAATAAACCAGTTGCAGGTCCAGGAATTGAAAATGGGCCTCAGGAAATGAAGAATCAGTCAGAAGCGAAAACCACCAGAGTAGAATCACCCTGAAAGTCAGGCACTGTGCAAGGGTGGGTAAAGGCAGGGGGCAGGGGTAGCTCCTGGATGAAGGACTAGAAGGTGGGTACACTGGCATATCCAGATCCGGAGAATTTATCAGCCCATGGTTACTACGGTTACCAACGCCATGAGAATGGGCTCTGGAATGTGACGGGTCCTCAGGCAGCCTCATTCAACCCACTCTCCCTGTCCTAGGGCCTCTTTGCCACTTTGAGCGGGAAGTGACATAGTCAACAAAGCCCATGGTGGCCCTTGAAAGAAACTGTATTCATTCTCTTCGGCCCAGCACACAGATGCTCCAAAACGTTCCTCGGAATATAAAATCGCCTCAGGAATAAGCCAGGCGTGCAATGTTTGGAAACAGGGGAACCCCTAAGGCATCAATGTATCCTGCTGCCTGGAAATCATTTTCTCTTCAAGAATGTGCAGAAAAAGCAAGAAGATAGCCCCCCAAAAATGTCTACTCAAAATGTGACAGAGGGTGCTACCCGTCCTCCGGGGCAGCTCTTCCTTTGTGCTGGGTGCATCACCCCGATAGCATCCCTGCCAGAGGGGCTACATTCTAACTTGTTTTCATCACACCATACAGATACAAGGTTTGCTGCAGAAACACACCAGACACCAATCCCCTGGCATTTCTACTGCTCAGTCTGAAAGATGTCCTATTCTTGTTTTACCCAAGGAGGTTGGGTTTTCAGTCACTGAATCTGTAAAGGAAGGGATTGTCAGCGAAGGGAACCTATAAAAGAATGGGTCCATCAGTTGTCACATTCAACTTCGGGGTTCACAGAAGAAATAGAATATATTGTGCAGCCGCTCCATGGTGACCATTTTATCAATTTACACACAGCACAGTGCCCTCACAAGACAGGCTCAGTACATGCTTTCTGTATTCTAATAATCTGCTTGGACTGGCAGGTATACTGGGATCTATTATAAGACCAGACAGTCATATTTTAGATGAATTATCCTCATACTCACTGTCTCTAAAATACTGTTTTGAGCAGCAAGTGACAGGAGGGGTAAATGGAGCTCCATGAATCATTGTTCTGTGGGTAAGTGAGAGATGCAGGGTTAAACAAACTCAACCTGGTTTCTGTATACTGCAGGGTTATCAGAGGAGGTATGAAAGGTATTGGTGAGAGCTCCAGAGTGCAAGGCCCCAGCTCAAGTCACAGAGCTATGAGGTTAACTTGGAGCACTTTACTTAAGCTCTGCAGGCATCAGCCTCTTCATTCAGAAAACAGGGATAAAAATTTCACCTGTTTCTCCGGACTATAATAAAGAGGATTATATGAGATAATGACTCTAAAGCACTTAGCACAGTGTCTGGCATTAGTATGTATTCAATAAATAATATGGGGAAATGCTGATGGTAATTTTAAAATATATCCTCAAATTCTGTGACACTCCCGCCTTCCAAAGTGAGCTTAATCATTCCCCCAAATGTGAACTGAACTTAGTAACTCACCTCTAATGAAAAGAATGTGGTGGGCATGTCCATATGTGATTTCTAGGTTAGTCGTAAGAGGTGTTGTCAGTCCCACCTTACTCTCTCCTGAATGGCTTGCTCTGGAGGAAGCCAGCTACAACGGTGTGAGGACACTCAAGCAGCCCGTGGAGAGGTCCACACGGGCGGAAAATGAGGCCTCTCGCCCAACAACCAGCAGCAATTTGTGAGTCACATGAGCAAGCCAATTCAGCAGGAGATGTCTCCCAGTCCCGGGCAAGCTGCTGGAGGAGAGCAGCTCACATCTAATGACAGCTTAGCCAACATCTAATCACAACCATGAATGACTCCTAGTCAAGACACCTAGCCATGCTGTTCCCAAAGTCCTGACCCACAAAAACTCTGAGATAATCCACACTTATCACTGGTTTACACCACTAAATGTTGGAGGGTTTTGTTACAGCAGTATTGACTCTCTAGGAAGGAATAAGCATTCATCGTTCAGCAAACCCACTTGACCACGAAACCATCTTTTCCTCAGAGCATGTGATGAAACTGATTTGTGTCTCATACTTCGAGAAATGCTGGTCTAGACCTTCAGTTTTATAAAGCTTGTTCACATTTATTATCTCATTGATCATTTGAAGCAGGTGCTGACTGTGATCTTTGTTTTACGCAGCAGAAAATTAAGACTCATGAAGGTTAAGTGACTTGCCCAAGTTCATATGTTAATAAAATTGGTAGAATAGCAACTCAGACTCAAGCATTATGATTCCAATTTTTTCCCCTCTGGTTGGACCAGAACAGCCTAGGCTTCTTAAATCTAAGATAAGAATAGTGGGAATCTAAGACAGTCCCAGGGAGGGGGCCTATGCCATAAGCCACCCTCCCAGATGACCTGGAGAATGAAACAGATGCTCATCAAGAGGCTAGATCTGGATCCTTCCCGACTTCACAGAAAGGCACCCCTTCAACCATGATAACAACATAATCAGGTACCACTCATGAAGCCCATAAGATGCCCCGGGATGCTTCTTAGAGTTTGCATATATCACTTCATTTAACCCACAAGAATAAATTAAGGAACTACAGGCTGTCATCATCTCTGCTTTACCGATGAGGAGACCAAGTCACAGAGAAATGAAGCTACTTGCTCCAATCAGACACTAGCAAAGATAAAACTCAAACTGGGACCCAGGGGATCTAAGACTGTCAGGGCCTGAAAGGACCTTAACAATCAACCTCTCAACTCTCTCCTTTTATAAGAGTAGCAGAGACATCCCAGGAACCCAACTCTTCCCCCCGCTAAGCTCCTAAATTGTATAGTGTGGTGTCTTGCCCAGAGACTAGGTTAAATGAATATAACATACATTTAGTCCTACCAGGTTTTAAGGATCTATATGCTGAACCAGATCTGCCATAACTACTTCCCATATGGCCTCAAATTCCATCAAAAGAAATGAATGTCTTTGGCCTAAAGCAACATTCTCAACCAGTAGAATCCCAGGCACTGACCCAGGTTGGTTCATGGTTAAAATGAGTAACAATAGATTATACCAAATTTGCAGAGAAAAAAAGTTAATGGATAGAATTTTTTCATATCAGCTCTCCTCCCATTAATTTTTCTTAAACATTCGATTGTCTGGTCTCTTGTCTCATATGACAAAAGAGAATGAATGTTCAACTGTCAAACACCACACCTGATACCAAGCATCTGTTGAGACTGTCAAGCTCATATCACATTAAATTTGGTAAGTTATACTATTTATTTTTAATCCTGCTAACATATTTTATGTGTTATTATTTGGGGGACCTATGGATCTGCTTACATGTAAGAAACTCATTTTCCTGGGAGTAAAACTGTTGCATTACAAATATCAGCATCTGGGGCCACTCTTCAAAGGTGACCATGATTCCCAGATTCCCCATCACTTGAGCAAATCCGCACTGTCTCTTCAAGCATCTCTTTTTAAACTGCCAACACTATTCCATCCCCACACTGGTTAGTTGAATAAAGAAATAGGGTCCTTCACATAAGTGATAGCAATCAAGATGAAAACTCTGTAGGAATGGGTGAGGGAAGGTGATGGAAGGAAGGAAATAATGAAGGGAGGGAGGTGAAGTTCCCTGTGATCATGTGGTTTATGTATGGCAATGATTAACTCTCAGATCCTATGTTTTGGACCATTCCATTCTACTTCAAAGATCACTCCACAGCAAATGGAAGTAATGGACCCAAACTCAGTAGTAATAGAGAAAAGGGAACCCTTTAAAAGCCTACCTACCTGTCCCTCCACACCGCTTCTCCTGCCCATCTTCCCCACCTCCCTGGCTCTGGGAATGAAGAAGGAAGAGAATGCAATTCCCCTCGTGACCACCCCTCCCTTGCTAATGGCTTTGGCCCACCTCCCCAGCCCACCACCCTAAATGGAGGATTAGAAAAGCAGGTTTTATTTTCAATTCATACTACTCAGTCCCAGACATTCATGAGGGAGAAAAATATCTCAAACTATATCTGCAAATGACAAAATAAATTTTCTAGAAAGTAAATATGAGGCTTCTGTTCCTGCATTCAGGGTAACAGTAATGAAGCTGACATTGACAAACTGTAAAGTCTCCACTGACAGTACAGTGAGGACCAGATCCCATTAGTGGATGGTCCCTTCTGCCACCCTGAGAAACCTGCCAGGTAGCTGCAACCAACGTGGTATGGACACCACGTTTAGGTAGAGTCCGTAACCAGGTCCCACACAGCTGAGCCCCTAACCAACTCCAATCCTGTCCGGCTCATCCCATAAGTGCCCTTTAGAATAGAATCCAAGTACAGCAAAAGATTGCCACTTACTCACCTTGCTGCTTCAGCCAGCAAAGCTGTCCTAACTGAAACCTCCTGATTGGCTGTCAGTGACATAGCTTCATGCTGTTTCATCATCAAACTCTCTAATTCTCTACAGACTAAAAGTAAAAAGAATCCACTCTCTCAAATACCCTTTTTCTTGCCAACGGCGGGCTCCTAGCTCCGTGCCTATACTGGATACACTTCATACCATATCTCAGTTGTGGTTGAAGTTTTCCAATTTGGGGCAAGATGTGGATAATATTTTTCAAATGCATCTGATTTAAGATGATACCAATATAGAGCTTGCTATGGACTATATTGTGTCTCCCCTCCCCCAAATTCATATGCTGAAACCTTAACCCCCCTCCCCCACCATGTGACTGTATGGGACACAGGACCTTTAGGAGGTAATTAAGGGTAAATAAAGTGAAAAGGGTGCAGCTCTAATTGAATAGGGTTTGTGCCCTTGTAAGAAGAGGAAGAGACAGCAGAGTGCTCTCTCTCTCTCTCCACCTTGTGAGGCACAACGATAAGGTGGCCATCTGTACCCAAGAGGAGAGCTCTCACCAGACATCAACCCTGCTGGCACCTTGCTCTTGGACTTCCAGTCTCCAGAAGTGAAAGAAAATGAATTTCTGTTTTAAGCCACCCAGTCTATGGTATTTTGTTAAGAGAGCCTGAGCAGACTAAGCCACCGCCAAGGCACAGGTGTTTTGGAAACAGGGAAGAATACCACAGCCTGGCCAGTCTTAATTCTACCCAGCAATCACTGGGATTGGCAAAGGGTTGATGAAGGTCCCTCGGACACTGCTGGAAAAAGAACCCGGAACCAAATCTTGGCCCAGACGATCTCTGGCACATCTTTCCTCTTCACTTTCTAGGATAATTGTGGTGATTTGGGCACATTATTCATCCCATTTGAAATGCTGATCTCCTGAAAGTTGGATATGAAATTCAAAATAGATGATTTTCTATCCAGGAAATCTAAGCTATACAAATGTGTGTTTGGAAACACATTAATAAAGATAGCACTCAAGCGACCTCACGAGTTGAGCCTGGCTCACATTCACAAGAGACTGAAATCTCTTTTTAGCTGGGAGAGCAGAAATGGGACCCAAAGGTCTTCAGCTGAACTCATGGGATAAAGTGACAGCCATCCACAAAGGATTCACTGGGCAATCGGGAGCCTCTCTCCTCTAAATCTCTCAGAGAAACTTCTGAATATGCTCTGGAACAGGAGGGAATGTCACAGTGTAAATTGGACGAAGACTCTGAAAGGGAGGAGAGCTTGAGGGAAACTACCCCAGATAAAAGCATCCAAGGGCCTGGGTCGGCCCCAGCTATTCCCACTTGCAGCCTTGGGCCCCCAAAGAAGTAATTTTCTCTTTCTTTTCCCATCGGTTCATCTAAGGCTCCAATATCAACAAAAATAGGGTTGTTTAAAGAACAAATGAGATAATTTGTAAAAAGTGTTCTGTAAACTGAAAGGCACTACACGCGTACGGTACCGGCCTCTCCAGAATTTTGCATTAAAATATGCATTAAAAATGCAGCTTCAATAAACCCAGCTCCAGCTTTGCACTTTGCTTCTTTCTTAGCAGATTTTAAATGTCGAAAAAGAGTTACATACCAAAGGCCAATATAAGCCAAATTATTAACTAGACAACAAACTATATCTTTTTCAGGCTGCATCAGCTCCCCCACCTGCCCCACCTCACCCCCATTCAGCCTTTTTCACTCCTGTGAATGGTGGAACAGAAGGAAGACAGTCTGCTGGAGGCTTTAGAGAGCTAGGAGCCTTCAAGGAAGTGAGAATACTGGTGTCTTTTCCAGATATCCTTTAGGGATATTCTTCCTTTCCCCTTACTTGTTCTTTCCCATGTGTAGCTTAGAGGTGTCCTGCAATTCCCACCACACAGGAAGCCATCAAAATCCTCTTCAGTCCATCCCACCATCCATCCACTCATTCAGCAAAAGGTTAAGGAGTGTCCACTTTGTGCCAGGCACATCCCAGGGGCATTAGGGATGTGAGAGTCAGCAAGACAGGGAAAGTTCCTGCACATGGAACTCATTGACTAGTGTGAAGCCCCGCATCAAATGTGACACATAAGTGAGTAAGATGGTCTCAGATTGTGACAAATGCCAAGAAGACAGTTGAACAGGTGACATAATAAAAAGTGGCAGACTGGGGAACAAGAGGAGAGGTCTTCAGATGGGGCAGGGAAGCCCTTGCTGAGGAGGTGACATCTGAGCTCACATTCAAAGGCTGGAAAGGAGCCAGCCATGCGAACATGCATTCTAAGTAGCAGAAAGTACAAGTCCCTGAGACAGAAACAAGTTTGATCTATTTGAGGAATGAGAGGAAGCCAATTGTCCCACAGGTCAGATCAAGGGGAGAAGTTGAAGAGATACAGTCAAAGAGGCTATGTCAATGGCCACCTTGCACAGGAGAGGAAAGAGAAGCCC
Organism: Smutsia gigantea; assembly: GCA_032199065.1. Lineage (NCBI taxonomy): Eukaryota > Metazoa > Chordata > Mammalia > Pholidota > Manidae > Smutsia > Smutsia gigantea. Next base: position 573,319 of record JAVSCE010015262.1, read on the forward strand.
AGAGACGCTAAATGAGCAGCCTAAAGTCACACAGCTAATTATCGTTACAGCTCATTCTAGAGACTAATTCTTTTGCCCCCAAATCCAGAGTTTTTAATACCATATTGATCTGCTTGCCTCGAGCCATGGGAATATTGTTTGCCAATCTTATTGGTTTTTAAAAGCCCCTAACATACATAAAAGCAGCAAGCCAATCCCAATTTTCAGCAGAAAAATCAACAAGTGATCCCAGTGATTTAAAATGCACATAAATTTTACTATGAAAACCAAGGCTTAGTGCCAGTCTACTTTTGTGTAGGTCCTACACAAAGATTAAGTCTATTTGTTGCAGGCTTAGCTTTACACATATGCAAGAAGGCCATAGCTCACTGGAGAATAATCATTTTATAGCAAGATCTTAGTTTTTGCACCTAAACCTCTTGACAGTGCATTGCTTAATTCACCCAAGTGCAATCAAAAACAATCTGTTCTCAATCCACCTTCATCCTGTGCTATTAAATCGTCAGGTAGTGCAGCTGTAAGCAAAACATCATAATTACAACTTCCTTCCACAATCTATGACTCTCCACCTCAAGGTTCAGGTCTGTTAATACTCAAATCCTAAAACTCAAGTCCATGGAACCATCCCTCCCCTTTTCTATTATAATGCTATGTTCCTGTTCATCTTTGCCTGCTAAACACACTTGGTCTGTGTAAACCCAAACCTCCAAAGGACAGGCCCAAAGTCTGCCCAGTGGCCAGTTATTGGTCCACCAGAAGTAGACGTAGAGCCGCTTTTTGGCTGATGGGTTAATGAAAAAAAAGAATGAGTGGAAAAGGCTGATCCACTACCTCACTCTTCTCCCACCTCCTTCTCTTCCTCTTTCAGTCTCTCCTCTTCCTCCTCCTGCTTCTCTTTCTCCTGGCTATAAGCTTCTCCAGTCCTTGAGCTCTGGGAGCCTCACCAGATAAGTTCAAAAGTGTATAAAGGTCCATATTCTAGTCCAACCCTACTAACTACTCGTTATGTGACCCTGGGCAAGTCACTCAACCTCTCTGTTCCTCAGTTCCCTCACCTGTAAAATTAGGACAGTATCTTCCTCCTAAGATTAAATAAATTAATCATAATTAATTAATAATAAATTATTTATTTAATGTATGTAAAGCACTATACAGTGCCTGGCACATAGCTCTTATATGGAGTCATGCCACCCGTCCTCCCCACTCTCCTCCTGCCTCTACTCCCTGGCTAGGAAAGACTGTTGTCACCCCCACCTTCTGGAACAATTGAGCATGAAGTCAAAGCACCTTCCTGGAAGGCAGCTCAGTGGTATCCTGATGGCAATCAAGTATCAAATGGGAGTGATAATCCTTATACCATCAGATGAGTATTATGAGAATAACTGTATGAAATAATGTACATAAAACATTTGGCATGCAATGCTCATTAAATGTTATTTTTATTGGGGTCTTTTCATTTTTAGCATCATTGGTTGTGACTGTCGATGCTATTTGCGTGCTTCTTCGCAGTGTCAGGCTGTAAAATGTGGGATCCATCTGTGTTTATCACTGTGATATTAATATACACAATGATGATCACATAGAAATGTACTTTAAAAGCAAAGGCAAGCTTTGCAAAATCAGCCCACAGCCCTCCCTCCCTACCAGAATTCCCTGACGTTCCCAACCTGACTCTTTCAGACTACTGCCCACTTGGTACACCTCGTGGATGACCCGGGGACATCTCCCACTCAACAAGTGCTACACTGAACTCCCAAGCTTTCCCTCAAGACTGCTCCTGCCCTGGCTGCCTTCCCAGTCATTCCAGCTACAGCACCTCCACGCTTTATTTTGTGTCCTCTATAGCTCCCTACGCAGGCAGCCACCACCCTGGTCCGTGCCAGCATGCTACCCGATCCCTCACACCCACAAGAGCCACACAGCACTTGTTTTAGAACCGGGTTCAGATCATGTCACTCCCCAGATTGAAACCTTCAGTGGCTTTAAGGTAAAGACTACATTTCCCCTCACCCAGCAACCCCATCATACCTGAAACAATACAGAGGTTCTGGCGTCTGACCCTCTGGATAGCCCAGCCACTCAAAACACACACTGCCTTGCTCTCTGCTCCAGCCATGGAAACTTCCTTTAAGTTCCTCAAATACACATGTTCCTTCTGCCTCAGGGCCTTTGCACTTGGTATTCCCTCTTCTGCAACAGTTCTCCTCATTAGCCAACTAATGAGGAGTTGGTATTCCCTCTTCTGCAACAGTTCTCCTATATAGCCTCCAGGTCTCCGTACAGGTGTCTGACTACCTTCCCTGATTGCCCACCTTCCCTGGTTCTTGTCAATCTCTTCTATCAGACACTTTCTTAAAACTTGATGGAACATATAGAAACTTACAGAACATATATAACATAAGGTCCTTCATGGAACACATATAAACTTGTAATTGTACATTCCTCTGTGCCTTGATTTAGGTTTAGGTATGTCCCCCTCACTATAAACTCCAAGGCAGAGCTTTTGTCTGTACTATTTTAACTATATCTCCATTGCCAATAGTAGATATTCAATAAATATGTTTTGCAGGCATCAAAAGAAAACAAAGTCAAGGCACCCGTCCATATTTCCAGGTGCTAGAGACAGACTAGACGGTTTCGGCTATATTTAAGGTGTAACAGCTTCAGAGTTGAACACAGGCACACCTCTTCACTCATTCTTCAGTAGCCAGTCAGTTCACAAGACATTTACTCAGGACATGAATGGGTTTCCTCTTTCCCAGTCTGGAGAAAAGAATAAATGCACTCATAAAGAACACTATATACATACACACATCAAATAAACAAATTTCAACCTAATGCACAGAGAGGCATTACTAGCCTGACCCGGGTTCAGACCAGCGGAGAGAAATGCTAAAGAGAATTCTTGTCAAAACTGGATACTGGGTTTCAACTTGTTCTGCTCCCTTAAGGATCACCGAGGAGCCTTAACATCTGTGCGCTAATTTCAGACACCGATGCAAGGCGCACACTAATCTGTTTTAGTCACTATTTTGCGCAAAAGGAGCATTGTCGAACATTCCAAAGAGCTTCTAACGATACTACTGCTTGGGCGGTCACACTGTGTGCCCCCTCCCAGCCTTTGCCAGCCCCACCCTTCTTGCAAACCTCTCTCCCCTCCCCCTCCTACTCCGATGTGAGCCAAACTAGCTGCCTGGTTTGGTAAGAAGGTTGGGCGAAGCCTCGGAAGGCCCCATGGGCTCCATTATTCCGCCCGCCCTATGGGAAGGGCTACCTCCGGGGACCGTTGCAGATCCAAGCCCCACTTGCTGCCAGGAAACCTTTCCACTGAGGACACCCGGGGCAGGCAGCGCAGCTCCAGGTCCAGGGGAAAACACCCCACCCGTCTGCCAGAGAGACAAAGATCACCAGAAACAAAGGACACACACACACACACACACACACACACACACACACACACTGGTACACACAAAGTCAATAGCAAATACTGATACTTGGTGCAATTTCAAGCCAAACAGCGGGCTTGGTGTATCTTTAAACAGATTTTGAAATAATCCAGGAGGGACAATGATGATGTGATAATGACAGACACTATCTGGGTTTGGAACCCACGCTGCCTCCGCCCTCCTCCCATCCCCGCTGCAGTTCCCAGGCGCCTTCTCCAGCCTCAGGACACACGCTGCCAGGAGGAAGAGTGTTTTCACTCAGGGAAGCGCGCACACGCAGGAGATGAAGACAGGGCGAGGGCGAGGGCAGCCAAAAGTAGGAAATACCAACCTTTAGGATCCCAGTTCACCTGTTTTCTTGGAGTCTCGATTGGAAATTTCATTGCTCCGTTGCCCAGAGGGGAGGAAATGAAAAGAAGGAAAATAATAATAAAGTCCTCAAGCTTTACACGCCTCGGTACAGCAGTCCAGCAAAATAATTTCCAAGGATGGGGGAGCCTTGGCTCGTGGAGGAACCAGAGAAAGACAAGTGGAAAATACTGGCTTAGGAGAGAACTGGAAACAGCTTAGGTGTTTGCACCGGGTGAGGGGTGGCGGCAGCCCCTGGGGAAGAGGAAAAGTAAGATCGGCGAGGGGTATGATGGTTAGAGAGGCTCGCGAGGGTGCAAGAACCAAGCAGCTTCCCAGATGCGGTAGGTTGGGGGCTGAGCAGCCGGAGGGCCGGCGCGAGGGAGAAGCCCAGGGCAGTGTCACTCCAGCCCCCGAAGGCGTGTGCGCACACACTCCCGCGCACACACACTCGCACACGCAAGCCTGGGCGCGCGCTCAGCCGGGCACGCCAGGCTCGCTTGGCCGCGCAGAGCGCACACGCCCCACGCGGCCGCGGCTCCTCGCCCCTGGGCGACGCCCCCCGCTCCCCACCCCATGAAAGCCATTGGACGTAGGGGTGGCGCGGCACCCGAGGAGCGCGCGGCAGGCGCCGCGCCTCGGAAGGAGAGCGCGAAGCGGGTGGAGGCGCCCGCGGGGGAGCGCGCTCGGCTCCCCGCGCCCGGCCTGGGGCAGCGGCAGGCTGCGGACTTGCACGTGGGGCGGCGCGGGGCGGCGGGCGGGTGGCCGGGAAGACGCCGTGGGCCGGGCAGCGGGCGGCAGGCGCGCCGCTACTTACTGGCTCGGCCGGCCGGCGGGCAGGCAGGCGTGGAGGCTGCCGCTGCGCGCGCGGGGGAGTTGCAGCCGGAGACACGCTTGGCTGCCTGGAAGGCGCTGCGGGAGGCGGAGGAAGGGCCGCGGCGGCGCTGCCGCAGACCACTGCCGGGGGTGGAAGGAGGGGGTGAGCCTCTTGTCACCGCTCCCACCAGGGCACACACCCCTTCCTTTCTCACTTCATTTTTTTACTCCCGCGCCTGGTTCTCCTGCCTGCGCCCCGAACCCGCGGCCCCAGCGCACTGCGAGCAGGCGGGTGCCAGCCATGAGCCTTTTGTTCTGGGACCGCTCGGAGCCGTCCGCGCTCTCCCCGCCCGGGGAAGCTCGCTCCCCAGGCGCAGCCCGGTCGCTTCCCCAGCTACCGGCTGCAGCCCGGCGGGGGCCTCTTCTTGGAGGCCAGGGAGGGAGCTGGGGAGAGGCGCCGCAACCCCGGAGGAAAACGGAGTTGCCAAGACCTGGCGGCTCCGGTGAGCGGCAGCCCAGGGGGCCCGCGGGTCCAGCAGCGGCAGGTGCGAAGGGGCCCCAGACACGTTCCCGGAGAGAGGTTCCACCTGGCGCATTCCCCTACCCCCACCCTCGCTGTCCCGCCCGAAGCCGCACAGTGACTTGCTGCGGGGCCTCAGTCTCCAGAAGACGCAGGTGGTGCTGAGATGCTCTTGAATGGGCTACTGGAAATACCACTGTGAATGATGCTTACAAATTACTTCGGATGTCTAGGAATGGAGCCTTGCACGCAGTAGATGCTCAAGAAATACTTGCTAAATGAAGACATGAGTTGCATGAAGCAGTGTTGGACATAAAGTAGTTTAAGTTGCTGTCCATTCACTGTCCAGGGGACATATATCTTGAACACCTACATCACTGTGCTGGCAATATAGAGGAACAAGACAGAGGTGGGCCTTGGTTTCTTGGGGCTTACTGTCTAGTGATGTGAGGTCGGGTAAGATTCTCTGTTGCCTGGACTTAGGAAAGAGGAAGTGACTGTCCAGCTCACCACTCCCAAGCCTGCCTGCTGTGGCCCTAAGGGCTTCCCTAGCAGTTCTTCTCTGAATGCATGCCACCCTAGCGCACCTTGAGGGTTCTGGAGAGCCCTGTTACAGCAGCATCTTTTTCATTACCCATCCCAGTTGTCACCTACAGGCTTCTGAGTCCCAGGGCAGGATCCACAGAGATCCTCTGTGGTCTGTAGAAAGGATTGGTAAGTGTTTTGTCAGCGACCCTACAGGCTGTGGGGGCTAGAACCTCGAGTTCTCTGCAGTCCCCGTTCAGCAAAATTGGCACCAATCCGATGGCACTTACTCTGACTCTTCAGCCCTTTAATCAGGCTCTGGTTCCCCAGGTGCTTCAAAGCCATCTTTTCTGGGCCTCCATTTGCCACACTTTGCTTCCCTCTACTAGAAGGCCAAGAGGATGGATGAGACATGGAAATGAGACAGACAAGGAGTTTCTGTTCCTCCAGCCATGCCCCAGAGACACCAATACTTATGGAAATTCTGTTCCAGCACCTAAAGGGAGCTGCTTCTATATTCCTGAGAGAAACCTTCAAAGCCTCACTGCCCTCTCCTTAACTGCTCATGCGCAGGAGGGCTGCAGCCCAGCAGAGGTGTCCACAGATAAAGATACCCTCTCTCCTGAAACCACTGAAACCACTGAGAATGGGGAAGTAAGACATAAATCAAATGGTCCCTCACCATCTCATACTTCTCACCATTCTTCTTCCCTATATCACTCTGAAGAAGCTCTAACTTGGCCTCATTCTACAGATGAGAAGATCAAGGCTTTGAGAGGTAAAGAACGGATTCTCTGACACCCAAGGTCACAACACAGACTCAAACACAAGTAAGCTTGTCTTGGACTTACCTGGACCCATGGATCTGACCCTCAAGCTGTCATTTGCAATCTTCTGGGTAATGAAGATCCAAACACTATATTATCTAAGACTCCAGACACTCTTCCTTTGCAAAATAAATTGGGCTATCCTGGCGCCCTGGGGTCTACACCAGGGAATCAGTTAACTGTCTGAGGCAAATTCCCATGGCACAAAATGTAGTCTTAGAGGGATCATTCAGCCAATCAATAAACATTCATTGAGCATCTCTTCTGGACAGGAGGATTGGTTGCAGGTTTTCTTCAGAAGTTATTACGGGCCCTGGAACACCTTCCCAGAAAAACATCAGAGGACTGATCATTTGGGGGCTGGGGATGTCTGTGATGTACCTACTGGGATGAGGGAGCAGGATCAGGGGTCTAGAGTGCCTGATGTGGGGTTCAGACCTGGAGTAGTCCTTGGCTGTTAGGATCATCTCTAAATCACTCGTGCCCACCACCAAAAAAAAAAAAATTCCGTGGCTTTCTCTCACTTCTACTTCCATTCTCCCTTCTCAGAATGCAGACAAAAACAAGTTTTGGGGGGGTGTCTTCCCAAAATTAATTCATTCCAGCACACACACACCCCCAACATGCCTAAAATCAAGTCCAACTCCTGAACTGCGTATTTGGGATGGACTGCAAGGTGGGGGGGGGAGTGCGACATAGGGGGAACCCCCTCAAGAAAAGCAACTTAGCATATTAACCCTTTGTACTGCTGCAATGCCCTTGCATCACCTTCTGTTAGACCCCTTCCTTATCACAGACTAGAGTCCACTTACCCCAGGAGGGAGGTAAGAACTGGCCTGTGTAGAGAAAAAGCATCCAAAAAAGGCGCCGCGCCAAGCGGTTCCCTGTCGCTCTGCGCCGACGCCACTTCCATGGCTATTGCTGCGGGCGGGTTAAGTCTGGTAGAGAAAGACCGCCTCGGGTTCCTGCAGCGGGAAAACAAAGCATCGAGGCACAAAGTCTCTGCACTCGCCGTGCCCGCCCGCAGGCCCGCGCCAGCCGCGTTCCCGCGCGCATTAGGGGGTACAGGGAGCCGTTCGTCTCCGAGAAGCGTCGCTGCGGGGCGCCCGGGTCTCTGCAGCTCCGAACCTGCAATCGCTGCGGCACCACTTTAATGAATGCCCTGTGGCCCGGCGTGGAAGGGCTGGGGAAGCCCGAAGACCCCAGTCATCTCCCAGGAAGAAGTTTTCAGCAAGTTGGGGGCTCCCTTACCCCCTCCCCACGCTGCATCCCAGGTTGGGGATGAGGTGGGCGTGCTGCCCGCCGCTTGCGGAGTCCGTCTCTCCGAGTGGCTGGCCAAGCAGCGCTCGGCCAGGGAAGAGTGGAACACGGATTCTGGGGTGAGGCAGGAGAATGTCCTGGACAGAGAATGACAGGGAGTGATTAAGCAGCTTGGGGAATCCTGCTTAGTGCTGGTTTGGCAATCAGTAGCAGGAGGAGGACAGATCTGATGAGAATCCACTTTGAATTCAGGAATAACAGAACGGATTCAGTTAATCTACCTCGGATGGTTTCCCTTTGGTTTCATCATTTCTCCCTGAAGTGCACAAGAAATCCCAGTCTTCCAAGATCATACCCCGCCAAGACACCTCCACGTCCCCTAAAGACCTGCAGAGAGGTTTCCATGTCATTTTGTGGAGGTATCCCCACACACCCCCTGTGTATACCGTCTCAGTGGTTAAACTGATAGGGTTATGCATTCAGGTGAAACTTCTCCCAGAAATGTCTTCTTTCCCCAGTAAAGTTTCCATTTTGTTCCCAGCATTTTTAATCACTCCTACATTTGTCTTCATGTCTCAACCAGTATCTGCAAAAACACACCCTTAAATATATGTTGCCCTAATCTTGGGCTCTGCTTTTGGCTTGGAAAAGCTGGAGGTGCTTCAGCAGCTAAAGGGCAGAGGGTGTCATATATCACACTCCTCAATAGCAAACTGTGTGTATAAATCCTGCAGATTTATTTTGGTGACTCAAACTTCTGATTAGGGATTGATGGAAACAACATACTGTGAACTCCAAAGAAGTTGTAATTAAAGTATCAGGCTGATGAACGTATTTCATAACTAGGAACTGCATCCCCTTCCCTTGTAAATTTCTCTATTTAAATTTTAGCCCTTAAGAAATTACTTAAGCTTCCCTAAAGCATTGTGCCAAATATTTTACCAAAAATGTACAGAGCTATAATCCTGCTTCTTATAAAACAAGTCTTAAGGTGATTCCTTCTCTCTGAGTTATTACCAAAACATAATCCCATGTAATTTTTTAAAGAGATGGAGCTGGATTTTTTTGGTTTTCCCCTCAACTTTTTATTTTGAAAATTTTCAAATGTGCAGAAAAGTCATAATTGGTAAAAACAGGGATGCAATCAAAGATTACATTTGTTTGTTATGTTTATGTAGCATATTTTATTCTAGGAAAGTCCCTCCTTTTTTATGACATTGACTTTTTTTAAGAATCCAAATTCATTAGCTTTCTGGTAGTTTAATGTCATTATGTAGCTAAAGATAAGTTGAGTCAAAGGGGGAAAAAACGATTTCCTGACCACAGAAGGTCATTAAAAGAACTCAACACCTTTTATAAATTCAGTGTCCATGCCAATATCCATAGACTAGAAAGCAGTTGTAAACCTGCTCACTTAAGTGTCTTCCCTGGATGTAATCCTTGCCTTAGTTAAAGAAGTTGTCTTTGTTTCTTATCCTTTTTTCACACATACACACCAAGTTAACAGGCACATATGGTATTTTGCTGAATTTGAAAACAACAACTCAGCAAGGTTACACACCATAGTGAATGAGCTCTGATGTTCAAGTCATTCTAGGAAGGTTTTCATTTGAACTAAATTTTTAAGGCATGTAGAAAGCACGGCATGCATGTTTTCAACAACCTGTTTATTTATGTGCAAGTCTTGTTCCTAGAGTCTTTCGCTTGGCAAAGTGTTGAAAATCCTTTAGCAGTACCTACTGTCCTTGCATATTGACAACTGCTTCTGCAGGCAGCCAATGAAAGGCTTGGGGTAGTCTGACTAGGTTTGAAAAGGTTTTGCTCAGTAGGGTGTGGAACATAGTCTCAGCATCCAGTGAGAATGTTCGAAATATATTCATTTCATTTTTGCTGCTCTTAAAGCAAATATTTGTTTGGTTGAAAATGATTAGAACAAATGTAATGTCAGAACTTTCCTCTCCTACCACTAAGTCATCTAAATGTCTGCTGAATCATAGAACCAGAAGGAAGAGGTCATTTCAAGATATGTTCTGGTTCAGTTTTCCACCTCTGAATAGAATTCCAATTTATATGACCATCAAGATTGCTAAATATATCTGGTGAGAGAGATTCCATGGGCTTTTTCCAAATTTGATAGGCTTTTCCAAAATTTAAGAAACTTTGTAAGGCCAAAGCTTTTCTTACTTCCAGTCTTAATCTCTTCCTTCCTTAAATTTTCCAATACTTAAATGAAGATGAAGACCAGCAAGACCCTTACAATAGTTTTTTTCTACTGGGGATTAAATAATCCAGTATGTTCTTCCTTGTGTCAAGTAACTCTTTTTATCCCTTTACCAATATGTACAAAAATTTGGCCAACTCTTACTTTTCCTGAAAGCATGTTCTACACGCTTCAGAAAACAAAATTAAAATTTCTCTAAGCCTTGCCAAGATTCTCCGCTGATTAAAATGGGAATAAGTAATAAATACAAAGTATTTGGCCAACTATGCACATTTTAGCTGGCCATCCTCTTCACTAGGAAGTACAACCAATAAAGTGAATTGTGCCAACCTTCATTTGGGTTCTTCATCTATAAAATGGGGTACTAAATATCTGGCTAGTTCCAACAGAGGATTGCATAAGGAGGCAACAGATGTGAAAGCACTCTGTAAACTGTGCAGGGATTTACAAATTTAAGGGACCATTTGTATGATTATTTGCATCATAAGATTTTTCTTACTCTGTGCCACGCACACAATAAGCACTTTTTAAGACTACCCCATTTATTTCTCGTAACAATCCTAGAAGATGGGTGCTATGATCATCATGATTTTATTTAAAACAATGTCTGACATGTATTAAGCACTTAAATACTTGTTGAGAAAATTGGAGTTTGAAGAAACTAGAGTTTTGTCCAAGTAAACATGGCTAGCAGGGATGCAAGTAGAAATCAGACCAGACCCACACTGATCTCTAAGCCAAATTACCATTCCTTATGCAGAGCCAATTACAGAAAGTTATTTTGATCTCTGGAGTACAGTTAATCCCTCTCAAAATTGCACCTGAAACTGTCTCTACCCTTTTCCCATCTCATTGGCACCTCCCCCCCGCCCCCGGTTCTGGGGTCCCTTGTATTCTTCTATCAAAGTGTGCTTGCTGGGCTCTGTGAACTAAATGATACCTAGTGAATGTTCTTCCCATCCCAGTGTTTGCATTTTAACAGCAGGAGAACCTTTAAGCCAAAGTAGTGAATATGAATCTTAGATCATCAGGCATCGTCAAACAAATACAAGTATTTGGGGGAAAAGTGAGAAGGAAGGGAGGTGGGAAAGGCTTTGCTGAATCCCTGAAATCACACCAGATTTGTGGCCATCTTGAAGTATATCATCAGATAAACAGTCGTGTTGGAATTACTTTGATTTTTCCAGATCTTCCCACTTCTGTACAATCACACTATGTTGCTGGGCCTACTTTATTCTGTCAGTGGCTGGTTAATAATGCTGATTATAGAAGGAGGATCTACTTCCAGTTTATGTAATACTCCTATATTTAGCTTCTGATACTGTGGTTTTAAAAGTAGCCATCTAATGTTACTGATACACCTTGACATATTGATCCACTCAGATCTGCAAAGTATTTATCCATCTGCACCACTCTTTTCACCAAGAATCAAAGTTAAACTGGCAACTTTAATTTCCAGGAGTCTTACTGTATCTTTTACGGGAGATAATTCTTGTATTTTTTTACAAATGTTGGGCATTATTTTTCAAGAAGTTTCCAAACAGCCATATCCTTGGGTTCCAGAAAATTGTAAGAGCCCCATAACCTTCAGCTGGAAAGATCCCAGTATTTTTAGAAAGCCATCAGTTATTCCCCACTATCCATTTCAACATACTAAAATCTTGGCTCATCAGAACTCATTGAAATTTAAATCTCCCCCAGAAACATGTTGGAAAGGTCAAATACTGTATTTGCTGGTACATCAATGAGGTCACTGCAAGTCTGGATAGCCACTGCTATCCTGTATGATAATTAGCCTATATAAGGCCCCAGATAGCCTATATGTCCATCAAATAAAGGCACTCCCTCCAGTGGGAAAAGCACCATGGTGCAGGCTTGATTTGAAGCCGGTTCCTTTGTTCAAGCCCAAAGACACTCCTTGGATGGAGGGTCGGTTTGGTGAGGCTGTTACTAATACTGGGAAGCACAGCAGTGTGTCTACAACTAAAATGGATTTCAATCCCATTTACCCCCTTAGGCTGCTGCCTGTATGCAGTGCACAAACTATAGCTATTTGCTCTGGCCCTTTATATACGACGTAGACATGGATACAATGAACAGGTATGTTGTGGGCTCCATTTGTTCAAGGTCAATTTTTAGAAAAAAATATTTAAGTACTTCATGTCATTCATGAATTCAAATTAATTTTAGGTTTGTCTTGGGGAAAAAATATTATGTATGCCATTTCAGGACCTGTTCAGCTTCCCTTATATCCTTAGTTTTTGCATTTGGAAGATCAAACTATCATAGATCTGCAACATCATAACATGTTATTTCATCAAATCCATAACATTAAGATTAAACTTAATGTTATAGTGATGCCTCCAATGCTTTTGAGCCATGAAATAATATATTAGGGGGTGGGGAATCCACACTCTACCTCTGACCAGCTGCATAAATTGATATTTTATTAGGAAAGCTACTTAGAGGAAATGAAGTTTTTACATTTACAGTAGTGAGTTTTGCTTTCCTCTACTCTATCCTTGGGAGATAGCATCATCTATTATTTTCGGTCTTTGATGCTGAGACTTGTATTTGCAATACGGGTACTTTGGATATAGAGTAGTTTTTCTGCAAATAGAATTTTAAAAGCTGATATCAGAGAGCTCATCTATTAAATGTTACATTCTGAAGAGGATAACCGGGGGTTGGAACATTTATCTATTCTTCTGCCCTTTCTCCATGGAAAGCCACAGATCCTTACAATGTGTATAATTTTTACACTGATACCCCAGTCTATCAAACAGAGATGCAGTTGCTCTAGAAATTCTGAGCTTACTCCAGTGAGAAAGATGAATCATAGAATGTAATCACTAGTAGAAGGAACTTTAAATATCATGTAGTGAGAGCTTTCCAAACTTTCCTGGTGAAAAGAAGTAGATTCTATGGTCCAAGTGCTCTTGTGGTAATCCTGTTTCAGTGGGTCTAAGTGGATGCCCGGGGATTTATTTCTTTAAGAAGATCACCAAGTGATCCTGTCATGCAGAGGTTGGGAACCTGGGGTGTACTGGAGCCCTTTGTTTTACAGATGTGGGGGAGAGGTCCAGAGAGCTAAGATGACTTTCCTGAGGTCAGGCAACTGGTCCATGACAGAGTCAGTACTGGAACAGAAATATCCTGACTGGCCTCAAGTCTTCATAAAATGAATTAACATAGTTGAGAAGCATTTTCAACTATGGTGGAGGTTATGGATTGCAAAAAGAAAGAAAAACAGAGCCAAGTAAGCAGAATTTCCAGTTAGTTAGAACACCTTATTTCAGAGACATTCTGGTTAGTTAAGCATTTATGACACCCTTGCCCTTCACTTGCTGAGCAAATTCCTCCAACCTTTTCTCTTTGGCTCCATATACTTGCATATGGTTTACGGGGCTCCCCTTAATAACTTTGGGTCTATTGTCACCTCAATCTTCTTCATGCCTCTTGGTCAGTACCCTTCATCTCCTTAAAACATCTATCAAACCAGGCAAGTCTCCTTTATTCACATTGTATAGTTCCTTCCCCTACCATTGACTTTATTGTCCTTTCATTTTATTGCTCTGTTTCTCTAGTCTTTTATGTCCAACTTTAGTGCATGCTTGTTTATTGGAATGTTCCTTTGTGCATATGAGACAGCTCTCATAGAGTGGAAAGACCACTCTGATAGAGATTGGAACTATTAGTTTCTGCTCCCAGCTCTGCACTAATAAGTTGTATGATCTTGAACATTTGGCCTTTCTGAGCTTCTGCTGTTCAATGAAAGGGTTAAACTCTGAGTTTCTGAGTCCTGTTCTTCTGAGTCTGCCTCATCTCTTTAAAGAAATAAGGAACCATCTTTTATAATTTATTTTTCTCTCCACCCTGGGCCTATTTCGTAAAGCTACATAGAGTGCTTACTCATTCAATAAATACCGACACTTTCTTTCTTCCTCAGTCTGGTTTGACCTCATGCCATCACAGATGGTACATGAACCACGCATCTGATTACAGCTGACCTTTGCTTTGGTAAAGACTAAATTTTGTTTTTATTGGTACAAACTGTGTGTCCCTTTCCAGAGTCACCATTCCTTCCCATGAAATGGCTCACCCTGTTTCTTGGCCCTCCACATTTGCCATTAAAACAAAACATTATTTCCAAATGTTCCTTTTACCTTATAGATTCTTTTTAATTTTAAGTATAACACCCTTGAATTTTTAGTTTATCATCCTATTTATTCAATATTCCTGCTGATCAGGTCTGATCGCCTTGCTTTAGAATTTCCATCTGCAATTAGATCTATTCAGCTGTGGTTTGGGTAATGTTGGTTTACATTTTGATTTGTTTAGAAGATGCTTGGTCTCGCAGTCACAACCATATGCACGTTTACTTGTTTTGTTTTGCTTTTTTAAGAAAAGTAGATCTTAAGACATATAGCATTCTATCATAGAAAATTGCTCTTTTCAGTCAATTAATCCACATTTAAATGTACTAACTTTAGATAAGCATACATGAGAGAGAACATAAGAAGTAGGGATGATAGAAGTCACTCAGAGTTCAAAATAATATACAAGATTGTAGAATAAACATATGTGAGATTTCAGGACCTTGGACAGTTAAAAATTCTCTTACTGTAATCCCTCATGTGGCCACATAAATGAACTTGTAGATGCATTTGAAAATCTACAGGCTCCTATCAGACATGGTACCTTGAGATAGCCTGACAGTGGTTTTTTCAGATGAAGAAACATAAAGGAGCCTGTTATCACGTGATATAGAGAACTGATGCCAGTATCTGGTGCTAAGTGCCTTACCCAACTTTTCCATAGCTGGTTTGCTATTTCTTTTCAAAATGCCAGCAGGCACTTTTAATTGCACAATCATGAAGAATTACAGGTGAGATGTATCAGAAGCAAAAAAGTTCAACCTCACCATCATCCAAGAAATGCAATGTAGAATAACAATGGGATGCTGTTTTTCATATCTCAGATTGGCAGAGAGAAGAAGATTTCTGGAGATGTGGGGAAATGAGCATATTCATGCACAGCAGGTGGGAATGCAAATTGATACAAATCACTGATGGAGCGATTGGGAAATATGGATCCAAAGCCTAAAAAAAATGATGAAGCTATATATGTAATAACCTGAAAACAGATTAAGACACTAAAGGGAAGTCGGTGGGGTTGGACGGTTGTGAGTAAGAAAGGGGATAGCCCGAGAAGTGTGGGTGAAGATTGGAGTCTGAATTCCTCCCAGCTTTGCAGCCATGGTAATGAATTTGGATTTATTCTAGAAGCAGTGAACCACCATTTCAAGGAAAGAGCACAGAAGGAGCAATGAATAGGTTTGCAAAGTTTTTGTTTTATTTTGTTTTTACTTACTCCAGATTTTGTGTGGAGAATGCAGTGGAGTGACACAAGATTAGAAGCCAGGACGATCAGTAAGAAGACCATTGGAGAATATAGCAGATCAGATTAAGGCACTGAGAGCAGAGATGGAAAGAAATAGATTTTTTTGAAAGTAGAAATGACAAGACTTGCCTGTATGGTAAGGTATAAAGGAAGAAATCAAAGATATTTCAAACATTTGGACTTAGAGATAACTGACAGTTTTTCTTAATATCAAATTTAGAAAAACTAAACTACTCTTTTTGGGTAGTTCTTTTCAAATCTTTTTATTGTAGTTAGTTGTAGTCATTGTAGGGGGTTGAATGGTGACCCCAAAAAAGATATGCCCATATGCTAATCCTAGGAATTTGTGAATATTACCTTATTTGGGGAAAAAGGGTGTTTGCAGATGTAATTAAATTAAGGGTCTTAAGATACAATCACCCAAGATCATTTGGGTGGGCCCTAAATCCAACGACAGTGTCCTTAAAAGAGTCAGAGGGAGATTACAGACAGAAGAAAGACAATGCGACCATGGAGACAGAGATGGGGTGATGCCAGTAATGCCAGCAGCCACCAGAAGCTGGAAGAGGCCAAGAATGGATTCTCCCCTGGTGCCTTTGGAGGGGCAGCCCTGCTGGATTTCAGATTTCTAGATTTCCAAACTGTGAGAGAGCACATTTTTGTTGTTCTAATCCACCAGCCTGTAATGATTTGCTATGACTGCCACAAGAAACGAACAAAAGCATAGATACAAAAATCTGCATAAATCATAAGTAAACAGTTTAATAATTTATCACAAAGTGTTTATTACTCTTTCCCATTTTAAAAAAAAGTTTAGTAATGGAAACTATTAAGCATACACAAAAACAGAGAGAGTAATATAATAAACTATCATGTTCCCCAAACCCAGTTCCAATAATTGTCCACACATGTCCAATCTAGTTTCATCATTATTTCACCCATCACCTCACCACTGGATTATTTTGAAGGAAATCCTAATTATCACATTATGCCATCTGAAAATACCTGAGAATATATCTCTAAAAGATAATGACTCCTTTTTTAAACACAACCAAACGGCATGTATCACCTAAAAATTAACAAAATATCCTTAATAATATCAGATATGTAGTCAGTATCCAGAATTTCCCCCAACTTGTCTCACATATAGGTTCTTTTTTTCCACTTTTTTGAAACAGGATCCAAATAAGATCTACATTTTATATTTGGTTCATAAATCTCTTAAGTCTCTTAATCTATGAGACCCCTTTCCTTCTTTTCTTTTTCCTTCTAATTTATTTATTGAAGAAACCAGGTCAGGTCATTTGCTCAGTAGAATTCTCTGAATTTTAATCCATCCCTGAGTGTCTTCAGTATGTTTCTATCCCCCATGTTTTCTGTAAACTAGAAACTAGATCTCGAGCAGATTCAGCTTCAATAGTTGTAGCAAGAATACTTCACAGGTGGACCTGTGGGATTTGCATTGCATCACATTAATGCCCACATGTCTTTTGGTGTGACATTAAGATTGATCAATGGTTTTAGGAGCTGTTATCCTGATCTACCCATTATAAAATTCCCCATTGGCTTTTCTCCTACTTGTTTTACATTCATTCGTGATCATTGCCTAGAGTCATCAGGTGAGTTTGCAGAATGATGATATTCGAATTCTCTACTACCACTTGGGCATTTATTTGCTGGGCCTAGGATATAAGGAAATTTCTCTCATAAACTATTTGGTTACCATGAGGTATTTTTTCCATACAGGAGAAACAAGATAGATCCTCAATTCTTTCTCTTTACTACCAGTTTTTAAAATAGGGAGTTTGTTTCCTAGCATCCTGCAAAGTTGACCAGTGAGGTTTGTTTGCTTTGTTTTGTGGAAATCGTGAATTTTACTTTAATTATTATTTTACTTCTTATTTTTTAGGTTCTGACCAGAAGATACAAATATGCTATTTCTTTAGCTGTGTCTCCTGTAGCCAGTGTCTGTAAGTGATTATTATACCCATTCATTCTTATGACTATACACACATCACTGGTTTCACTGATAATAGAGGAGGAAACAGAGGGCCAGAGTGGCCTGGCAATTTACCAGAGTAGCTCACCTGGTTAGTAGCAGGACCCAGGTAAAATCTCAAATCCATGCTTTTTTCACTGTAAGATAACTAAGATAGCAGCTGAGCTATTTAGACTGCTAAGCATTGTGCTGCCAGATGCAGAGTAACCACAGTAATCACAAAGAGTAAGTATACTCATTTGGGAGATAAAGAAGTAAAATTTATACATCTTCTAGTTATATGTAAGACTTCTTATTATAGTTCGGTCAGGAATATCAGTAAATGGCAATTTGTGCACCAGAAAAGGAATTTGAGACAATTGTGAAGTCAAAGGACTTGAGTTTGATTAGTATAGAAAAACACTTTGCTCTTTTGACACTGAAAAGAATTTGTTTTGCTTACAAGTTAAAGCAGAACATGAAACAGGAAGACTAGAAAGACAATTCCCACAGTTCGTTCTATCCAGTTTTATTTTAATTTAAAAATATTTCATAACATTAAATACAATATTATATGCAATCTGAAGTCCCAAATTCACAGCTGTTTATTACGTGGATTCAGATAGAGCATAGTTCAAATTATGCTCCCCTCCCTCCTAAAATATAAGTGATGGTGATCAAGTGTGATGGAATGATCCAGGGGCTGTAAGAAAAAAGTTACCTCTTTTTCCTAGTACCACGTTTATAAAGTGGAAGATTTCAATAATCACTTACTGGGCACCTGGTCTATCATTTAAGAACTGAGCCTGGAGTCTTTTCACATACAAACTATATTTGAAATCCACATGTGTCATCGAATTAACCCTTATGTTTTAGTATATATGGGAATAGAATTAAAGAACTAGAAAATTTTAACCTAAAGAAGACTAATAATCACGGTGTTTCCATCTGTTGTATCAACTGCTAAATAGAAAATGGAGTTAATGTTTTCTTCAGAGCTTCACACAAAGACCAGTATGTGTGAAATACAATGGCATGTTTTGACTCAGCAATGTCACAGGAAAGAGAGCTAGAACCACCTTCTCTTCATTCTCTTCCTCGTAACTGAAGCATCCTAGGAGGGAAGAGGAGTACAAAGAGAAGTACATGTGCATGCATGCATCTCCACATTCCCAAATCAACTTATTTTTATTTCTAAAATACTCAGATTCTTTAAAATAATATTAACATGAAGTCTCTCTTCCTTCCCCAATTTCACCCCAGCAATCTTCTTAGCGATTATGTTTCTCTAATGGCCTGTCTGTGTGTGTGTCTCTCTCTCTTCTCTAACTTTTTTCTCCTGCCCAGTTTCTTCCTCACCTGGTTCAGAATTCCTGGAGAAAGGTGTACAGGAGGCACCTGAGGTCAGGATCAGGGAGGAATCCTGTAATAAAGCCATAGTTTGCTGTTACCAAAAGGAGGATACTGCACAGCCAAAAATGGCAAATGTCTTCCCAATTTTGATGATGTCAAGGCTATTTTGACTAGTGTCAGAGACTCTAGGAAGTTGTAAAACTGAAACCCAAACCAGGATTTTTTATCTTTTTATGAACTTCACCATAGAAAGTTCCCAAAATAAGAGACATCATGGTCTGTTTTAACAAGCTCAGTGTAATATCATTATCCCCTCATGTTTTGGGGGGGCCCAGGCAGAGGGATTATTCTTCTTATCTTCATATTCAATTTTAGGCAATGAATCAAACAATATGAAAACTAAAAAAAATAGATGAATATAAAATGTCATCACATAATGATCATTTTTTAATAGCTGATTACATGCAGTACTTTCAATTCTGAAATAAGATTACTTTTCCTAACTTAATATCATTATAAGCTTTCCAGACCTGAATATGCAGTGATCTAAGATGCATAGTAAACAGAATACCTAAAACATAAAAATATACCTAATGTAAATCTGAACACTTACAATCACATTGTACATAAGAAAATGAGGAACTATCTAGCATATATAAAGAACTCTTAGAAATCAATAAGTAAAAGATGGAAGACATCCAACAGAAAATCGGGCAAAAACCCTGAAGAGTCACCTCACAAAAGAAGCTATTCAAATGACTACACATGTGAAAAGGTTCTCAACTGTTTTAGTCACCAAGGAAATGCAAATCGGAACCACAATGGGATACCACTACCCACAAATAACAAATGTTGACAAATATATACATCAACCAAGATTCTTACCACTAGTGTTGAGAGTGTAAATTGGTGCAACCACTTGGAATAAGTATTTGGCAGTACCTATTAATGTGGGCATGTGCTTATCCTATGACATAGTGTGGGGTAATTGGCAGAATTTCCAGAATCTCCCGCCTGGCCTCAGTCCATTTACATATCAATAGGTGTTTACTACTGCAGCCTTCCACAGTCTCTGGGGTAAGGGGTGGAGAGAAAACGGCCATTCTCTCCTCTCCATCTCTGGTACATAACTGGCCTGGCGTCCGTCAGTCACCAAGGACATGCCCATGGAGTTCCTCCCAGAAGCGACGGTTGGGAAGTAGAGGGCACACAGTGGCTGCAGGGAAATGGAGCAGCCCAAGGGCTTTACTAGCAGGGACTGGGAAGAAAGGACTTGGGGAGTGTGCAGGCTGCAGCCGTGAAAAACGGTTGGAGCCGTGCCTAGCCAGCAAATTCGAGCAAGCTGGGAGCAATGAAAACAGTTTCTCCCAACCTGCCCTTCCCCTTGCCCTGCTTGGGTTTCAGTTTCATCGGATTCATGCGGAATTTGCTCCTGGAGGAGGACCCCCTTTCCCCCAGAGCTACACATAGCAACTTTGCTCCTCATACATACTGGAAAGAGATGATCAGGAGTGTTCATTAGAAGCACAATTTGTAGCAGTCAAAAACCAAAGACTACCAAAAGGCCCGTCAAGGAATGGATCAATAAATTGTGGTACAATAGCACAGTATGCTGCAGCAGAATGAATAGACAACATAGCTGAATCTCACAAACATAAGGTTAAATAAAGAAACCAGCCACAGAAGAAGACATATTGTGTCATTCCGTTTTATAGAAGTTAAGAAGAGACTAAACTAATCTATGTGATTAGAAGACAAGATACCAGGTAACCTTGGAAGAAGGACATGACTGAAAGATTTAGCAGCTTTGGGTAATATTCTGTTTCTTGACATGGGTGCTAATCACACAAATGTGTTAAGTTTGTGAAAATTCAGTTTGTAGAGAAACTATTTATAACCACTATAGTGGTTTGGGGAAGCACAATATAAATGTTAGCTTCAAGCATTTAGGGGTGTGCACAATATTTTTTTCCTTATAGAGATCATATTATTAAGTCACAGTACTTTTACTCGGCTTTATCTGTATACACAGCATTCAGAAGCATTCATGATTTCCAGCTGCAGATTATACCACAATGGATTCTCATGCAGATCACAGCTATTAGAGACATTAAATGAAGGCAAGAATTAGATAAAGCCTTCATTGTCTATCCTGAAATCCTGTTTGAACTAATGAAGAAAATCTGAGAATAGCTGTCCTTTTCCATGCTGTTGCTATTTTCCATTAATACCTATCTCCAGTAGATAGAGAATAAATAATAGTCAGGTTTTAATAAAAATCTTCATTTGGAGCCAAAACTCCAGCATCCTCCCAGTGAACCCACAAGCCTTTGATCCCACCAGAGCTCTTCTCAGTGTGGCATCTTCCTCTGGAAATAGAATTCTGCATAAATACAGATAGAGCCTGGATTAGGAGAATAAACACATTATCTTTATAAGCAGCATTCTGTTATTCAGAATAATGGAGTTCATGGCCTAGGCAAACTCATAAAAATATCCACAAGAATACACAAATTTTAAATTATGAAATGAGGTCATGGGTAGACATTTGTACACAGACAAAGCAGTAAATTGTTTTATTGTAAGATCTCATATAACAAACAGGTGGTGGGGAGAGGACTCACATCACTGTCCTTTGACGTCCAGTATCAGGAAAATCAAGGCATGGTTTTTCTAACCCATAAGATTGAAAAGAATAATTACTATCTTTTGGAAGTTGCTACACTTTATTTTTGTTGGTATAATATGGAGACTCCCGCCTTCTAAAAATTTCTTATGGCATTCTTTTTTGAGATACCACAGAATCATAGACTGACTTTTAAAACTGAATAAGACATTAAAGTTTATCTAAACCAATGGTCCTCAAATTATGCTCTGAGAAGCGCTGGGGGCTCCTACTTGCAAAGGGTGACCAGAGATTGGTTGGAGAACCAAGAGAGAAACACTCAGGACCCTCCCCAACTCTGGGCCAGCATTAACAAGCAGACCTCCACTTTTTGTTTCCTTAATGGGTTTCCACATACATGTTATTTGAAGAAAGTATTTGACTATTTAAATATAAGAAATAATAACAAAATTTTAAGTAGACGACTCACAGTCCAAGTATCCTCAAAACTGAAGAGTTTACCATCCAATAAATTGAGACCCAAGCAGGTTAAGTGATTTGCCTCAAATTCCAGAGCCAGCCAGGGACAGGACTGAAACTGGGACTTTTGTTTTCTGATTCTGATTTGAACAGGCTTTCCAAACCATCACATGCCTGTCAAAGAGCCTTTGCAGTTTCCAAAATAAGGGGATGGAAAACTTAAGTTGAAACTCACATAGGCTTATTTACCCAGCCTATATAGATTCCTTTATTTTCAGTGTTAAAGCCCTTGATACAGAAACCTCTGATTCTTTTAAATTAATACATAGAGTGCTACATGAATATAGATAACAGAACCAAGGATACACTACTAAGAGTCCATTGATTGTTTGCTCCAAGGTGCTATTTGCAAATGGAAAGCAGTTAGCTGCTACAAAATAGGATACAATCTGGGACCCTTCAACAGAGTAAAGCTGCCATAGGAAGTAACGATTTTAAGCTGATTTTAAGCTCAAAACAGGCCTTCTTTTCTTAAATGCATATGGATATTTCATTGTTTTTTTTAAATGTCAGGTTGTTGGTCCAAAATTGCTGTATATTTAGACACGAGCTTTCTCTCCATCATGCCAGCTTTATTTTTCTAAAGAGAATCTACTGCAATTGAATTTTTTTATCCAGTCTGGTAGCCAAAGGGTTAGTTAAAGACAGGGATCTCTATTTTTAGCTCTTACTATAGGCAGGCTCCCATTCAATCTAAAAGCAGTCATGCCTTCTGCACCACTTTTAACCCTGCAAAGCTGAGACTCCTGCCTATCCAAATTAAGGATAAGCTGAAATAGCCCATCCTCAGTCAAAACCATGGAAACCAGTACACAACACACATCCTGTCCCTTACTGAGTAGTCAGTCGTTAAAATGCTTTACTCACAAGACAGGAAATCTGTTTTGTTTGGTTGTCATTTAAGGACAAATTTACACTATAGGACAGTCAACCGTCTGTGCTTACTTAAGAAATAAAAGGATTTATGGTAGTGTAACCTTTACAATTAGGGAAAGACAGGAATAATTTTTATTATCTACTTATATATTTATTTATTTGCTGCCTTGTTTCCAAAAGAGATCTGTGATAAGTCCCAGAACCTCCAAAAGAAGGAGTGAGAAGAATAATCGGAGGATGGGGTTTCTACAGCTGTGACCATGTAAACAACTGGTTTGGCCATCTGGCTAAATAACAAAAATACAATTGAATTCTGTGCAGTGAGTCTGCCCAAGTATCACTTTTGAACTGGGAAATATGAGTCGGTCTGTCTTTTCCTGACTTTTGTTTCAAGTTGAAAATAGCTTTATGATTCTTTTCTAATTAAAAAGTCAATATGGGCCCAACTAGACAATCCATACATTTTGAGAAGAGTATAAAGAAAAAAGTAAAAATCAGGCCACACCATCCAGAGGCAATTGTGATGACCATCCTCCCAGCACCCTCCTGGACATAGACACATGCATGCCTTAGTAAGTGTATATAAATGAAGTGGTACTCTGCGTGATGTTTTCTTACTCAGTTCACTGTGAAGATCTTTCCACACCAATTAATATAGACTTGTCATACACTCCACTGCATTGGTGTTCTGTAATCTATGTCACTAATCCCCTACTTAGCAATAAACAGCATTTTGCTATTATGAACAACTTTACAATGAAGATTCTCTTACATATACATATATTTTTACAATTGATGAGTTATCTTCACAGGATAAATTCCAAGATGTGAGATTGCTAAGTCAAGCAGCATATGTATTTAAATATTTGGTCCATATTATCCAGACTGCACCCTGAAAAAGTGAAGCCAATCTTCATGTAGGCTTGTTAGACATGTGCATGAAGTTTCTCTACATCCCCACAAATATTGGGTATCTCACCCTTTTTTATCTTTTCCCATCTAATAGACAAGATGTCATTATATTTTGATGGTAGCAGTTCTTCTCCCATCAGTTCATAACTCTAAAAAAAGGAAAAATATAATTAAATTCAATGAGATAGTCAAACTCGATGATTTTGAAAGTCTCTTCCAGTTTTTACATTGTACAATTCTACAAAATGTCCTTAACTCGTATCTTATCAAGCATCTATTATAAGCAAGATCCCAGAGGAGCAGGAGCTAATCTTGAGTATCTAATGTGCATGAGAAAAACCCTTTAAGATAATTGTTTTCATGCTCATTTTATAGAGGAAAAACATAGGACTTAGGAGGAGTTAAATAAGTGTAGAATCAGAGCAGGTAGATCTGACTAGAAAGCTGTTTTTTCCCAGTACCATGCTTCATCTCACTGGGATTCCTATCCTTCAGAAACACACAGTCTACTCTGAGGCCAGGGTAAGAGCTGTAGGACAGACTATACTCACAAAAAAATAATTCAAGTCACGTCTTCTGATTGCCAAGGTCGAGCCCTTATCTTCTTCCACCCACGTCTACCACCAACACTGTATCATTCCCTCAGCATTCAGTATGGTGCTGCATCTCTAGCAGATGCTCAATAACTATTGCCCATGCTCCTCCCTATCTGCCTGACTACTTGGCTGGGAGGGATAAAATTCTCTCACTGTGGACAGGGTAGTCCTACTCACTGTACCGCACAAGAGTGGCCTGGCAGCTAGAAAGTAATTAGACTTGGCTTGATAATACCACCCAATTTGTAGGACCCCTTCCCTACTCAGCCTGACAAGGCTTGGAGCCATGAGCCCAGAGAAACAGTGAGCTCCACAGACAGAAAGGCAGTCAGCTCCAGGACACAAGTGAGGCAAATTGTACTCTTTCAAAGTTCTGCTTTAACCTTTCTATATAATCTGACTAAATTATTTTATTATGTTTTACACCTTTGCCATGTTCTATTTCTTTGACATTTTTCAGAGTGTCTTTAGACTTTATCAAGATTATCATCATTATC
Source organism: Smutsia gigantea (assembly GCA_032199065.1). Lineage (NCBI taxonomy): Eukaryota > Metazoa > Chordata > Mammalia > Pholidota > Manidae > Smutsia > Smutsia gigantea. The sequence goes on from JAVSCE010015262.1 coordinate 598,042, forward strand.
ATTATTGCTATCCATCATTAACCACTGGAAACACATTTCTATGGTTCAATGTTGGTTTAACATGGCACAGCTCTACTACTATCTAGCTTAAGTACTGAGAGTTCTGAGAGCTAACACAGTGTGAGCAACAGCTCAGACCCGAAAAGTTACTGAATTCTTATTGGTTACATTCACTTGCAATCAACAGGTCCAAATGTTAGCGCACAGTGGTCTAGCATCTAGACTCTGCCCAACCACTAGACTCTGTGAAGAATTCATTGATGTGCATTTTTATGTCACATAGTACAAAATAGTTTTTTTCTTTTGGTCTGTATAAATCTATGACAAGCTGCAATTCAATGTTTTCTGCAGATGCAATATCCTCAAAAAACAGCTGGAAGACACGTACACTTACACTGTAAAATTTACAATGTAAATTATAAAGCTTACTGGAGCATGAAGCTAGGCTACATTTCCATGCAACAAATCAGTGTTCCATTTGCTTTGGGTAAGCTGAGGAAATGTTTATGGGTTTTCCAGGCTTTAGGATATGACAAACTCTGGATTGTGGCCTACCTCACTGTTAGTTTAGCCTCTGTGTAGGATACAGAATAGTCATGGGTGTGGACAATGACAGCCCATTCCAGGAAGAAGAGTGGGGCTATTATATTTGCTGCATGCTCTCCTTTCTAATTTGCCATCTTTTATTCTCAACAAATGTGTTATTACTCAACAACTAAGGGTCTGACAAGATGCATAAACCTTATACTATAGAGAGCTACATAAAAGCAGGAGATAATGAATGTTAAGTGCATTCTGCCTTGGTTTGGTTTAAAGAGATCACTTCTAAGAAACACTTGGTATCAGTACTTGAGGTATTAGAGATGAGTCCTGACAGCTGGGCTTCTTGGAACAAGAGCAGCTTTGTTCTCTTTTATGTCCACTTGTTCCCCTGCATTTGTTGTCAGTAACCACTCATACACAAGACAAAGCAGAAGATGACACAACAGAGCAACAGCAAAGAAGTGGGAGATTCCAGCTAATGCTGAGGAGGAGGGATTGGCTGTCACAATTTCTGTTTTTAGTAGTTGCTGCTATGATGATTTCTAGAGTGCCAAGTCCAGCCTGTCTCCACAAATGACTTCATGTTTGAGCACCAATATGCATGTGTAGAGCCAAAGCCATAACTTCTTCTTTCCGTGCACATAGCTAGGCTCTCCTTCTCAACCTCCCTTGAGGATAGAGCAAATGGAATGTGAACAGAAGTGATGTGGGCCACTTCTGGGCCTGGCCCATGAAATTATCCATGGGTAATCCTCCTCTCTCTTCCCCCACTTCGCTCATCTGCTCACTGGCTGGATGTCCATGCCCAGGTAACCACGAAGTCATGTTCGACGAATGATGGAACCACCACAGCCAGATCTTTGAATGATTGTGTGGAGCTCAGATCACCAACACCAATACCCCCATCAACTGGAATCTACAAAAAGAAAAGATAAGTGTCTATAATATCAGGCCCCTGAAATGTGGGTGGGAAGGTAGGGGCAGTTTGTTATAATAGCTAGCCTGCCCTGACTAATACAGCACACAAGAGCCCAGGGCAAGAGTGAATGACACGCTGTGTGTCTGCGCTGACCGCTGTCTGATCACCTTTTCTTTGAGCTCCCCTTCTGCTGGCTCTCTAATGACTAACTCCAAGCTGGGGAATGATGGGAAAAACACACTGGGTTGACACAATTTTGGAAAAGACGTTGTGAATATAGTGAAGAACATACATTCTTGAAGAGAGAAATGCTATCCCATCCACAGAGTGTGAAATAGAATAGTATGAGTCTTCCAATTTTGTTTTTATTTGGCTAAACTATTTTGACTATTCTAATTCCTTCACGTTCCCAGGTAAGTTTCAGAATCAGCTTGTTGAAATCAGTAAAGAAGCATATGGTTGGTTCTAACCTTTTTATCCAATCTGACAATCTCTGTCTTTTAATTCATTTAGTCAATTGGATTAGTACAATGGATTAATATCTAACTTTTTTTATTGAGGTATTGTTGATGTACAATCTTATATTGTTTTCAAATACACAACACAGTGGTTCACCAGTTACCCATATTATTAAATCCACCTACTGCAGTTACTAAATGTCAACATTGCAACCTACCTTTTTACAAGCAGCTTTCTATTCCATCATTTCTTTTTCCCTTTTTTTTTCTTTAGTCTTTTTTGTCTACTCTCTCAAATGCATTGAGTATTTCTTAGGTTTCTATTTGATCACCTCTATAGACATTATTAATATCAGTTTTTTAATATGTTTAGAGGCAATATATCTTTAATTAATGTATCTACCTGCAAATGTATTAGATCACCTTACTGGCAGTGTAAGGAACTTATAACAGTACACTCCACTGCTTTTCAACCCCACTACACATGAGAATCACTAGAGGACATGTGGGGGAAAAAAAAATCAATGCCCAAGCCCAACCCAAAAAAATAAATCAGAATCTCTGGCGGGCAGGCCCAGGCGTCACTTTTGCAAAGCTCCGCAGGAGATTTTTAATAAGTGGCCAGGTTTGGCCACCAACCCCAAAAGACCATGGGTTACCATGTGATGCTCACATGTGACGCACAGCCTGGGATGTGTTTATGTCTGCCACTGAAAAGGCAAAGGACCTGGGCAGTGGTTACACCTGGTGGCACTACCTGTACCTGGGCACCTATTGCACTCATACATTTATGTCAACTCCCCACCCACCGCAGGCTTTTGTGATTTCTGGTTTAAACTTAACCACTAGAGGACACTGACTTATGATATAAGGAATGTGTAAAAACATGTTTAATGAAAGCTGGTAAAAGAAATCCATTTCTTATAGTTTTAATATAAGATGCCTCACTCCACTCCATCAAGGACGTACCAGGCAGAATAATTTACTTCCTCACTCTGAAATGCTTCAATTTTTATAAATGGCAGTGTCAACAATCAGGGGGTTGAATGTGATTTAAGGCCATGAATAATGTTCTAAGAACAAAGTACCAGTGAAATCACTACCACTAAATCTTCTATAAACAGCTTGATAGCATGGGCCCTAAAATATCTCCGAAGTTTTAGACACTTGGTCTTTGTCAGAGCACTAGGAAAAGGCTACCTCTAAAAATACCCAGTTTTTTGTAGAATGGGGACTGGAGGCAACATTTATTGCATTTTAACTCTTTTATTTTAAAGGTTAGGAAATCGAGGTTCAGAGAGGTGTCTTGTTCAAGTTTGCACAATTACATAAGACCATACATGCACCCCAAGGATTCTGATCTATAGTCTTCATTCTATGTTTCCATGCTATCGTAGACCAAACCTTTAGAATTGCTAGAAGAATTATTCTGGATAACCCCAAGAGCACAGAATACAGTGAAGAAAAGGCAACCTCTGTATAAATTTGATTATGGGCTTAATTAAAGTCAGTTCTCAAATTGCTCCTATTAGAAACTATGGAAATATTCATGTTTAACATTAAACTTATTGCTGTATTGTCAATCCAGTGCAGGTAGGCATTCTGCATTGATTGACTATTCCAAGTTGTCAACAAAGTCACTTTCTAGTAGAATCTATTTCCAAAGTCTAGTTTGAAGATCACAAAAAGCCTAACTATCATTGGCTAGGATTATGTATAAGTGTAATAGAAACCCCAGAAGCTTAGTTTTCTCTTTATGAAAATGTGACTCCAGAATTAAGAGTCTTACTGAGTCTACCCCAGGATTGGTATGAAAGTCCACAGTGTCAGGGACTCCTTCTTCTTCTAATTTGTTACTGTGATGAGTATTGCCTCCATTCTGAAGGCCACTTCATGGTCTGAGGTAGCTGCTCCAGGTCCTGCCATTACAACCACATTCCAGTCAACAAGGAGGAAAGAGAAAAAGAAGGACACACTCCCTCTTTCAAGGACACATCCCTAACGTTGCATAAATCTCTTCTATTTCACTCATTAACCTACATTTTGTCATATTTGCATCCTACTTGTAAAGGAGGATGAGAAATGTAGTTTTGATTTCATATAGCCTAACTAAAAATTGGGAGTGCTACTATTATATAAGAGAAAATAAATATTGGGAGCATATAGTAGTCTCAGCTATAACTTGTGAGAGAGTCTTCCATTTTACATACGTACATAAAATATATATATAAACCAACATTCTCAATTTTCTGGAAAAGCAAGATTTTTTTTTTAATGATCGTGCTACAAGTTAATATAACATTCTTTTTTGGAACAGGATGGTGTTAAGTGCTCAGTAGGGTTTTTATTCCTGGGCTCCCTGAATTGTGACAAAGACCCAAATCAGAACAAAAAGTGATGGGTACCCATATTGTTACTTCTGAGAAATGCTTGTCGTGAAGACAGTCATGCAGAAGCATCATTTCAGCAGAGTGTCTTACCTACTGTATTAGTTTCCTAGGACTGCTGTAACAAATAAATACTACAATCTGGGTAGTTTAAAACAACAAAAGTTCATTCTCTCACAGCTCTGGAGGCCAGAAGTTTGAAGTCAGTATTACCGGGCCAAAATGAAGGTGTCAGCAGGGTCTCACTCCCTCTGGAGGTTTTCAGGGAGAATCCATCCCTTGCCTCTTCTGGCTTCTGGTGGCTGCTGGCATGCCTTGGCTTGTGACCACATCACTCCAATCTCTGCTTTTATCTTTACATCATCTCTTCCACTGTGTGATCTCTTTCTGCTTCCCTCTTATAAGGATGCTTAAAAGGATGATTGTATTTAGGGCTCACCCAGATATTCCAGAATAATCTCCTCATCTCAAGATCCTTAATTTAACCACCTCTGCAAAGACGTTTTACCCTTATAACATTTATAGTATCCAGACACTAGGACCTGATATCTTTGGGTGGCCATCATTCAGCATATTACATCCACGGAGAAAATGTGAGGATGATTGGAATAAAAGAAAGATGTCACCTTTTGGTGGAAGGCATCTCTTGTAAAGAGAAGCCATTCCCTGCCTGTCTTCTTTGTTATCAGGAAGGACTGAGCTGCTTCCCCTCCTGGAAACCAAGGGAGGCAGTTCCCAAGAGAATCAGTCATGGGTGCCTATGAAAAGGAGTTTCTGATTCCAAACTTGGTTAAATGTCTATGCTAGCCAATGGATCTGCTCACCTGCCCCTGGGATCCAGGCAGAGGGGAATGAATTAAGGAGTCAGGGCAGGATGGAAGATAGCCATAGAGAGGGGCCACTCTCCCCTTCCATTCACCTTTCCCATAGTTCTGGTTCCCAAAATGTACAGAAAAGGATCCCCTACACACCTGCATGTCCATGAGTCTGGAGTCCACCATCTGGCTGGAGATTACTAAAGCTGGGGCCAATCAGACAGGTGCATTGGAAGAGTGGGGAGAAATGCAGCCAGATGGGGTTCACAGGAGTCAAATATTACAACATACCTACTAACATCTGGGAAAGTTCTCTGGGACTGAGCCACCATCAAAAGGGCATGTTGGAGCCACCACTCCTCCACACTGAGCCCATAGACAAAGAGCTAGAAGAATGGTGTTGACCTCACGTGGAGAGATGAGACATCAAATCAGATAAGAAGCCTGGTCTGTGTTATTCCTTTTTCCCCTGCACCTTAAAATCAGAAGCCAGTGCAAGGAGGTGCAAGGGGGAGTGAAAGCTGATCACATTACATCCAATACCAGCCACTGGAGCCCATTAGTCTGATCAGTGCTGGGGGAGGGGGAGAGAAGAGCTTTAGATTCAACAAAAGGGTGCAATTTAAAAATAAATAGAGTTGAATCTTAAAAAACAAAGGTGCTTTTGATTACAGAAAATGACAATGTAGGGACAGACAGGCACTGCCTGCTCATAACTTTTTGTCCCAAAATAACCATGTGTTCACAGGGCTGCCTCCTGCAAGCAGTATGCTAGTTATATGGTATGTCCATTGGCCTGGGGCTGGCCAAATCTGGACCCACCTTACTGATGGAAACATCTTATTGGCAGGCATACCCCTCTGTTCCTTGGGGTGCTGGTAGCACAAGAATGATCTCTTCTAGCACAGCACATCATCTTTGTCCCCTCACCCCAACACACACATAGTCTTTGTCTCCTCTCCCATGTAAGTGTCCACAACAGTGGTCCTCAACCTCATCCATCTGGCTGTTCCTGGACTCCCTGTACCTAAGTCCCAATAAACTCTCATTTCTCATATTGCATCTCTGGACCTTTCCTTTGGTCTCCCAAGTGCTTGCCCATTGCAACTTGCCCACCTGGGCATGCAATCAGACTTGCCATCACACAGACAAACGGGTAAAGAATCAGACTGAAGTATCTTTAAGAGCTCCTGCGACCCTCCAGTGGGGAGGGGACTTGATTAGAGCACAGGTAAAAAAAGGTCACTAGGAAAAAGGAAAGCATTCCATGTTTTCACTCCAAAATGAATTGAGGTTCCCTAATAAGGCAATTTTGTCCATTAATCAAAATCTCATCAGAGAATCAGCCTCTTCAAATCTGAGTGGATCCTCATCTATGAAGATCCTCTTTGCACGCTATGGAAGCAGGAATACCATTATAACAATCAAGAGATTCCCAAACTTCAGTTTTTTAAATGCCACTTACATGGCTTTTGCCATACTATTATTTACTTTATAGTTTTCCTTTGAATTTACTCACTTTTTAAATTAAACATTTTTAAAAGAAATTATACCTTAACTGTAATTGGAAGAACAGTGGTAGTTGCCATAAATAAGCAAAACAAAAGCAAAAATAAAAAATACCATAATGCCCTCAAATGCTATGGCCTGACCCTGAGCTTCCATCTTTGTTAGAAAAGGAGATTAGCAAAGGTGAGAGGTGCTTTAGTGATACTAGTATCAAACTGAGACTTTCTCCTTGATGTAATTAGGACTGAAAGAATTGCAAAGGGAATAACTTTCTCACAGGGGAACTCAAAGTTATTTAATGCTATGACTGAGCAATAATATATGAAATGCCTAAACTTCAAACAAAAGGAAGGATTCTGGAGTATGGAGAGACTGTCATTACATACCTGCCTCTACCACCCTGCTAACAGCTTTTACAACTACTTGGGAATTCACATTGGAAGGTGATGTGTTAACAGGGAAGTCTCGGAATTTTATATCATAAAATGCTACAAATGTATCAATTAGGACTCTTCCTTGCAAAAGACAGACAGCAAAGAATTTATTAGCTCATGTAACTAGGAGCTCCAGTTCAAATACTTCAACCAAAGCTGAATGTGGGGGGTCCAATAACATCTTCAGCATGCCCTCTCTCTCTCTCTCTCTCTCTCTCTCTCTCTCTCTCTCTCTCTCTTATTTTCTCCACTGTGCTCTCCAGAAGGAGCAAGGCAGCTGCCCAGAACTCTGTATCTCCCAGCTTAGCAGACACAGCAGAAAGAGCCAATTACCAATAGCTTAGCAGCTAGGTCCCAGCAAGGATGCTGATAAGATGGGATGCTGACCAGGGTTCCCTTGAATCAATCCCTATAGCCAGCTGGCTGGACATATTCTGGCCAGGCCAGAGTCACATCTCCCTTTCCTGTGATAACAGAGGGGCAGGAGAAGAGAGGAGACTGAGAAATAGGGAAGATGGAGACAATACCACCCAAAGGACAGGGATGTGTTTCCCACAGGAAGAAAAGAGAAAGGATGCTGGGCAGACAAAAACAACAGGTGTTTACAACAAATGCCTTCTCTGTGTCAGGCATATTCAATTTGAAAAGAACCTAAAAGGTTACTTAATAATAATAGCATTTAAAAATACAAGAGTGTAATATATGATAAAGGAGCCTTAAATACACAATGGGGAGATGACAGCCTCTTCAGCAGCTGGTGTTGGAAAAACTGGACAGCTACATGTAAGAGAATGAAACTGGACTACTGTCTAACGCCATACACAAAAGTCAACTCAAAATGGATCAAAGACCTGAATGTAAGGCATGAAACCATAAAACTCTTAGAAAAAAACATAGGCAAAAATCTCTTGGACATAAACATGAGCAACTTCTTCATGAACATATCTCCATGGGCAAGGGAAACAAAAGCAAAAATGAACAAGTGGGACTATATCAAGCTGAAAAGCTTCTGTACAGCAAAGGACACCATCAGTAGAACAAAAAGACATCCTACACTATGGTAGACTATATTCATAAATGATATCCGATAAGGGGTTGACATCCAAAATATATAAAGAACTCACGCACCTCAACAAACAAAAAGCAAATAATCCAATTAAGAAATGGGCAGAGGACATGAATAGACACTTCTCCAAAGAAGAAATTCAGATGGCCAACAGGCACATGTAAAGATGCTCCACATCGCTAATCATCAGAGAAATGCAGATTAAAACCACAATGAGATATCACCTCACACCAGTGAGGATGGCCAACATCCAAAACACAAACAACAACAAATGTTGGCGAGGATGTGGAGAAAAGGGAACCCTCCTACACTGCTGGTGGGAATGCAAATTAGTTCAACCATTGTGGAAAGCAGTATGGAGGTTCCTCAAAAAACTCAAAATAAAAATACCATTTGACACAGGAATCCCACTCCTAGGAATTTACCCTAAGAATGCAGCAGCCCAGTTTGAAAAAGACAGATGCACCCCTATGTTTATTGCAGCACTATTTACAATAGCCAAGAAATGGAAGTAACCTAAGTGTCCATCAGTAGATGAATGGGTAAAGAAGAGGTGGTACATATACACAATGGAATATTATTCAGCCATAAGAAGAAAACAAATCCTACCATTTGCAACACATGGATGGAGCTAGAGGGTATTATGCTCAGTGAAATAAGCCAAGCCGAAAAAGACAAGTATCAAATGATTTCACTCATATGTGGAGTATAAGAACAAAGAAAAAAACTGAAGGAACAAAACAGCAGCAGACTCACAGAACCCAAGAACGGACTAATAGTTACCAAAGGGAAAGGGACTGGGGAAAATGGGCGGGAAGGGAGGGATACAGAGGGAAAAGGGCATTACGATTAGCAGATGTAATGTTGGGGGGCACGGGGAGGGCAGTACAGCTCAGAAGACAAATAGTGATTCTATAGCATCTCACTACGCTGATGGACAGTGACTGTAATGGGTTGGTGGGGGGGACCTGATGAAGGGGGTAGTTTAATAACCATAATATTGCACATGTAATTGTAGATTAATGGTACCAAAAAAAAAATACAGGAGTGAATGTGTGCTGAAGGGCTGCTGTCAGCAGGGAAGGGGACCCTGTTAGTGCTCAGCCCTGGCCACTTCCTTGCATGCCAATCCCAGCTGCCACAGCCAGGGCCTGCACCTTATTGCCTAAAGCTTGCTCTGACTACTGAAGCCCACATTACGGGCCTACAGGGAATTAACCAACCATCCCCCACAGCCCTTAGGTAAGGACAGGTGGAAGGTGGTGGATAAATACCCCAGCTCCCCACCCTCAGGTAGGATAACTCTGAGGTGTTCTGTACTGTTTTCCATAGTCTTCAGAGCTTGTTTCCCTTCTCTGTCTCACTTACGTACACGCCTTATTGGTGTTTATGGGGATGACCTTCTAAATAAACTACTTGCATTTGAATTCTTGTCCCAAGGTCTGCTTCTGAGGTAACTCAAACCATGGAGCCAGGCATTGTGGTAAGCTATTTATTTGTATTATCTCTTATCATACTCACAACAATTGCATAAAGTAGACACTGTTATTATGCTAGGCTATCTTACTTATGAAGACATGCAGCCCTTGGTCAAGGTCACACAACTAGGAAACAGCATAGCCAGGATTCAAAAGTAAGTCGGTTCTAACACACACTTAATGGCTATTTTATGTCACCTGACACTACAATATCCTGGTATGTAATAACATACCTACAATATCCCTGCAGATGGCCAGCTTCCAGTGATTCTGTTCGAAGCAGATAAAACCCAGAGGATCATTGAAAAGGTTGTGAATGAACTAGAGAAGGTGTGGCTATGTCCTGTTGAATCTGAGGAGATAATGTGAGCTGAATAGTGATGGGCCCTGCATACAATAGGTGCTCATTAATATTGGTTGAAATAACATGAGGCAACTTTTAGTTACCGGAAGTCATTAATGTTGCTCTTTTCTGCCATCCTTGAAGAAAAGAAGCTGCTGCTTCTGAGGGATCAATTCTCCAGTGTAAGGTGTTACTAAACTCAATGGGAATGACAGTCCCTCTGGATTATGGTAGTGATCATCTCCAGGATAGGAGAAAAACTGGGTTCAACTGGGCTTTATTTCATTTTGGAAGACTTCTAATATTGTTGGCCTTTTAGGGAAAAAAATATGATTTTAAAATATACATACTTTTATCTTGGACAGTGAACTACAGGATTGTATAAGACAAAGGATTTAAACAAACTCATTTACCCTTTCCATTTTTCATGTCCATGATTGCACATGAAAATAATTATTCCATTATTTTAGGTAGCACATGCATAAGAGAGTGAACATGCATAATGAAATGCCATTGACATAGTCTCTTTGCCCATTTTCCTATCAGTGGCATGAGCACTGAATCAGGACTCAGAACACTGAGTTGTGTGAGCTAATTATTTATCTTCTCTGGGTTCCAGCAGTCTTTTTTGCAAAATGAATGTTTTGGCTTAGTGATCATTGGCATCCTTCTAGCCCCCAAATCCTCTGACATACAAGCAAAAATATTGTTTACTGCGAGCCTTGTTTAAAAAGTAAATTAAGGAGGCTCAGAGTATCACTTCTACCTTGTCGGTTTATCTTACATAAACATCCATAGGACACAGAGAAGTCTTTCTGTGACCAGCCCACCACCAGAGTTTCTAGATTGTGCCCTGACTGTGGGAAATGCCTCTTGTATTTATTGCTTGATTCACAATGTTTTTCTTTAATATAAGGTTGCCTGTGGGTATAAACTTCACTGGAAACTTAATGTTACATAGCAAGAAGCAGTTTTCATAACACATTTTCATGAAACACAGTGAACACTGAATAATTGTTTGCAGGCAGGGAAATTGAAGGACTCAAAGAGGGTAAGAGAAACCTTATATTTGAGCCAAGTGAAGTTAGAAATTAAGCTTGGCTGAAGGGGTCAGGAACTCCCCCCACTCCATTATCCAACTTATTTGCTCAAATATTATGAGGAAATAATTAATGCAGTTTAAATTTGAATGTAAGTTTCCAATGGTGCTCTCCAACACTTTCAATTATTAGGTCAACCCAAATGATGTTGTATTTGACCACTTTTGATTTATAAAGAAGCAATTTTGTGTAGTTCCACTGAATAATTTAAAGCCATTGAGAAGCCCATTGAAGGTGCACATCCTAAAAGACAAAGAACTAAAATATAACTGGAGTGAATCCCTTAGAAAAACTAACTAGGGCATCAATAAAGGGTGGTTTTCACTGATGGCTTACAAAATCAGTCATTTTTTTTAAATTGATATTTATGTGGCAGTTTGTAAATCATAGATGCATTTATAAGAACTTCATTGCAACTTCCCAGAAACCCATTAATTGTTAACACTCTGAACTCTACTTTTCAAATGAAACAAGTATTACTAGGCCAGACTAATAGCTCAGTTACATTTTTTGTTTTGCTTTCTTTTTAATGGCAAAGCCATTTGTAAATAGAGAATGCCTTAGGTAGAGATTATCAAACCTTTTGGCCAAGCACCATCCCTGATGTACTGTGGCAACTAACTGACTAGCAGTGGAAGAATAGATAAAATACTCTTCTTAAGCTATGGGGACAGGTTACCTAGTAACCACAGTATGGTTAAATTCTGTTCACAGAGACTTGTTCCCTTAATTGGATGAAAAGATTTAAAGAACACAGCTGGAGTGATCAAAGGCTATGTCAGTGGCTTACTACCCACAATTCCAGCAGCCTGTGCTAAAGGGTCACAACATGAGTGAATCTTTTGTTAACAATAAGAAGACATAATTTTGTGCTTTTCTCAACTGTAGGAAAAAATGAAAATAAAGTGTGGAATGGACCATATTAAAAAGTGCAGTACAAACCCCATGTGGTGTTACAGCTCTGAGAATGATCATTTTCTCTGGACAAGATTATATGTGTGTTCAGATATCAGAGTTCTATTCCACAAGAGAATTCAAAAAGATCATTTGAGGTCTGCATATCCTGGTATCACTCTCCTATGTCTGTTAGGCACATATTGCCTTATAAAGAATTATGGTCACTCCTGTTTTTCCTGCTTTAACAATAAAATTAAGAAAAATCAAGTTATAAGCTGACAGTGATTATTTTTTAATCCATTAAGGACCTTTAGATAATACAGTCATTTTTCCTGTGCTCAAAAAAGAACTCAGTATATATGTCACTAAATATAATCAGAGAATACCTTGGAGTCACTTTTAAAACTGTTATCAGTCCTTAACACAACTTCAGTAAGATTTGTAGGTTAATACTGCCTCGGCTTGGCTGGCTGCCTTGTTCACAGGCACGCAGCTTAAAACTTTCCTAAAGCCCCCTCTAGCGACAAACAGCAAATTCATCCCTTACTTCATAACATGCTAAGACCTCCAAGCTCTGAAGTTCCATTTCCTTATTCAGTTATGAGAAGAATCAATAGCTACAGTATTTTGATCGGAGAATGACTACGAGACAGTCAGTAGCTTGAATTACCAAGTGTTCTTCAGTCAATGAAACCTAAGGGACTTTGTTTTGAGACTGAGGTCAACACAAAGACCACACACACCATTCAGTTCTATTTCTTTCACTTTGCTCTATCTGTATTACTTTAAAAAAATATATTTCCTAAATGTCTTTCATTTTTGTCCTTTAGGGACTTTAAGGATTGAAATATGTTCATTAACAACCCAATGAATGGAAAAATATTATCTAGGCCCTTAGCTCTTGTTGCTTTTACTGCATTTATTGGATAATTTTCACTGATGGTCCTAAGCATGTCCAAACAGACAAACATGAATTCCAGGAATCCTCTGAATTATGAAACTACAGATTATCTTTAAAGGTATATATTAAATGTATATATAATAATAAATTTTAAAATAATATATAATACAATGCAATATATACACTATATGTTATATGTACTATTATAGCATGTGTAATATACAGCTTATTTTATTTATATCTTCACTTCCAAAGGTCTTAAATCTCACTCAATAAAACATAGGTTCAATTGAGCCACTAAAATAATAGTACATTTTTAAAATGCCACCTGTCTAAAAAGGGAGTTAAAGAGATAAGTAGAAACATATGCTATGAATAAATTATTGCAACTAAGCACAAATCTTAGTTTTGAGCTTCCTGTCAGTTAAGACAAAAAGAGAAACCCAACAATAAAGTAAGCATGCCAATTCATTAAGGAAGAAAAAGCTTTTCCTTCTAAAATATACACAAATTCTAGATATCAATAACAAAAATATTACCAATGGAATCATTTCTTAACAGTGCAAAATTCATATTTGAATATTCAACAAAATGTCTTCAGGAATGCCTGCTCTCCAAGGCTATTGCACCTGGTGGTGATTCTCCCAATGGAAAGGTGTTCCTAGGAGCTAACTCTACACTAGCTGCCTGCATCTGCCTGTGACCATGGACTGTCTCCTGGGAATAGCAACTAGAAAGGTTCTTCTCTCCTTTGGCTACACACACACAGTGAAAGCCAAGGACAAATTAAACTGCACTTACAGTAATACACTCACTGCTAAAATTGGAGAGAAAAAGACCCTATTGTGCATTCTTGAAAGAACTGGTACTAAATAGTTAAAAGAAAAATAATGAAATGAGGAGGGCTTCACCTGAAGTTGGATATGAAGCAATATTGTCTCCAGACCCCTCTCCCATTTTGCTATCCTCTCCCAGTTTTGGAGACCCTTCCTGATTTCAAAGCAATATCTACTTTTCATCCTAAAGTTTACTTGCATTAGAGGAGCTGGCACCACCTGTGTGTGCACCAAGCCACTGTGTGTTCTCTCTCCCAGGGGTGTTTGCCCTTTCAGCTTTAGCTCTAATTCAATTTAACAAATGCTTACTGGAGGCCTGTTATATGCAAGGTATTTTCCAGATGCTAGTAGTGGAACAAAAGCTTTGTGTTCTTAGGGATTTCAAGTAGTGAGTAGGAAAGCAAGAGAGCTCTTGTTCTCTGGGTAATCTGTCTCTCTATCTCTGTATCCTTCTAAATGATCTTTGGTTTGGGGGCTACAGAGCAATCACACACACTTCCACGGTCCTCAGATTTTGAATCTAATTCTCTTCTACTCCAGAACCTTAGGGAACCAGGAGTCTGGGTGTTCCCATAACCAGATTTATGGTTTATTATGCTTTCCTTGCTATAGCCTTTCCTGACTTACTCCTTATGTCTGAATTTGCTGGCACTCCAGTTCTTCAGAAACAGGAGTCTTAGAAGAGAGAAAACTATTATTTGTTGAGTACCTTGTTGTATTTGCCAGGCACTGTACATTACTCCTTCAGCTACAAAGTTAATAGCATCTTTCACATTTTATAAAAGAGGAAATTGAAGCTCATAGAGGTTTAGAAACGAATTCAAATCAAGGGGGCAAGCAGCAGACAACTCAATTAAGTTCACGTATTTGGCTCCAAAGCCAGTACTCTTTTCCATTACAGCAGTGGTTTCAACTTGTAGGTGTGATTTTCCTCCCAGATGACATGTGGCAAAGGCTGGAGACATTTTAGATTGTCACAACAGGGGATGGGATGAACGGGTAGCTACTGGCATGTGGTGAGTGGGTAGAGGACAGGGATGTCGGTAAGTATCATACTGTGCAAGCACAGATCCCACAACAAAGAATTTTACATCCAGCCCAAAACGTCAGCAGTGCCGCTGATAAGCGTTGTATTACAGAACGCTCCCTGCCCTATTATGATCTTGTTTCCTGGGGTTCAAAGGTTAACTGCTTCAAAATTAAACAAATCGTAGATAGCCACGGATCAGCCAACGCCTTGTTCTTGTGGCAACTCTCTTCTATCATAAAGGAAAACAGACTGGAAACTTAAATACAAAAAGGCAGCAGTGGGGGGAGCAGAGGGTAACTCAGTAAGCTGAAGGGAAACGCAAACTCATAATTGAGGTCACAAATCAAGAAATAAGTATGTAAATGTTTTTTCATCCCCAGATTTTGAATAACTCAGATGTTCACTGCTTTGAAACTTAATTATTTGGGACTGGTTAAACGTTACCCTGACTTCAACCAGCGTTTGAATTTGATTTGTGCCGGGACCCAGGGGAATTGGATGCCAGATGAGACCACCTTCTCTCTCCGCTTTTCCCGCAGGGACAAGGCCTGCCTGGTGCTGGGTGGCTTGACGCCTGCCAGAAGGCCGTCCTGGGGACTACACGCCATCCCCTCAGCAGCAGACTGACGCTGGGCCACTTGCCCCGCCCCGCCCCGCCCCTCAATTCTCAACGACCCTCCTCTCGCTCCGGGTACCCCCGGGGGCGGGGCAGCGGGAGCGCACGTCCCTGCGCCATGACGTCACAACCCCGACGCCGCGTGCCAGCCCTTAGCAACGGCCCTGGCGACCGTTTCCCGCAGCTGCCACCGCCGGTTGAGCGGCTCCCCTTGCCAGTCTTCAGCTACTGGGGCTAGCCCGGCCCGGGAAGGACCGAAGGGGACCCAGGGTGTCCCCACCGCGGCTGCAAGGGGATCTCAGCATGGATGGCAGCCGAAGAGGTAAAGGGCCGCGCTCGCGGGCGATCGCTGCCTGGCGCCTAGGGGCAGCCGGTGGGTGCCCTGGGCCTCCGGTCCTGGATCCAGGTCGCGGGTGCGCGGGTGGAGGCCGCCTCTGGGCGCTCCGGGTGCCCTGATGAGTGGCCAGTGTGACCTGACTGTGGCTGCGGGCTCTCCAGAGCCCTCACACAGGAAGAGGCTCTGCTTGCCCGTTTGGCAGGTCCGCTTCTTGCCCAGAATTTGTCGCCCTGACTGCAGGAAGCCCGATTCCAAGAACAAGTGGTCGTGTATTCTTCCAATAGAAGGCTGTTTCCATCTACATTGAAAATCTGTTATTTAGTGTAGCCGCCTTCATTAATTATCTTGGCTAGATCTTCCGGATAACTTGTGGCAGCTTCTTCATCAGCATGTAACTGCTTCATGTGCTTTTACGTGGTGGAGATAGCTTCTTTCTTAAAACCTCATGATCCAACCTCTGCTAACTTCCAATTTTTTTTTCTGCAGCTTCCTTACCTCTCTTAGCTTTCATAGAATTGAAGAGATTTAGGGGCCTTGCTCTGGATTAGGCTTTGGTTTGAGGAAATGTTGCTGGCTTAATCTTCTATCCAAACCAAATTTTCTCCCTATCAGTAATAAGGCTATCACTCCCTCTCCTCCAACACCAAATGCAGTGGTGTATTTTTTTTCCTACATATATGTGTAACAATAACAATATTATACATAGCAGTAATAGTAGTATAACTTCATTCACGTTCCCGGACCCAGTTCCAATATGTGTTAAGAATGTGGGACACCCCCCCACACACACATACGTACACCAAGCAATTTTCAAACACCAACAGGGTATTGGAGAGCTCAACTCAATTCTGATGCTAGCTGCCCAGACACGGCACCAGATTCCCTGGAATAAGGGCTCCGTCCTACAAGACTGCCTTTCACCCTCCACTCCAGACTCCAGTCGCTAGCCCCAGGCAGTTGCCTGTGCTTCTGACCTACCAGCTACAGATTGGAGGTTCCCATGTCCTCCGCCTTAGTTTCCATTAATTTGCTAGAGCAGCTCACAGAACTCAGGAAAACACATTTACCAGATTAATAAAGGCTATAAGTTAACAGCCAGATGAAGAGATACACAGGGCAAAGTCCCAAATAAAGGAGCTTCTATCCTCGTGGAGCTTGAGGCCTGCCTCGGTGGCACGTGGAGGCTTTCTGGTTCCCCAAGCATAGAAGCTCTCTCCTACTGAGAAGCAGGATCCAACCCAGCAGAGCAGAGCAGAGCAAACTGGGTTTTTTTAACTCTTGCAGGGCTTTTGTGAGGGCTTCATTACATAGTCAATCATGACTAAATTATGTACCATTGACTGATTAACCTCCAGCCCCTACCTCCAGGTGAGGGTCCAAAAGTCTCTCATTAAGATGACAAAACACCCATGTCATCTTTAAGACTCTACAGTGTTTTCAGGAACTGCAGATGAATACCAAATATACCTGGGAAATACATACTCAGTTATATGAATGACCGACTATGTATTTTTTATAACTCATTATATCACAAAGGCTGTTTCACTTATCATTCATGTATTCACTGGAGTAGCACTTTTAATGTTCTCCAGGAACTTTTCCTTTGCCTTCACAACTTGGCTGATTGGCATAAGAGACCTAGCTTTCAGCCTGTCATGGCTTTCGACACGCCTTCCTCCCTAAGCTTAATAATTGCTAGCTTTTGATTTAACTTAAGAGACATGCAACTTTTCCTTACACTTGAACACTTAGAGGCCATTGTAGGGTTATTAATTGGCCTAACTTTAATATTACGTCTTAAGGACTAAAGAGGCCTGAGGAGAGGGAGCAAGACAGGGGAACAACCGGTCAGTTGAGCAGCCTGAACACACACGTTATTAAGTTCATAATTTTAATATGGGCACAGTTTGTGGTGCCCCCCAAAATTACAATAGTAACATCAAAGATTTGATCACAGAACACCATAACAAATAAAATAATGAAAAAGTGTGAAATATTGTAATTACCAAAATATGACAGAAACACAAAGTGAGCAAAGGCTGTTGGAAAAATGGTGCCAGTAGACCTCATCAACATAGGATAGCCACAACATTCAGTTTGTAAGAAATGCAATTATCTGCAAGTATAATAAAATGAGGTATGCCTGTAACAGACTTAGGAAGTTCTTGGTATTTGTTTATTGAATTTTTAAAATTAGATTCATGTCAAAATATAAAAAAGTTTATATTTTTATAACTTAATAAATTTAATTAGCTTCATTTTTAGGACATTATATAATATATAGTGTCAAATATTGTTAGTGATTTTGAATTTGTAAGATAAACGTAATATTTATCAAATATCTGGGATAGTCAATTCTCATATACCATAATTAGTAACAGGAAATCATAATTTTAGCCAAGCTAAAATACTTAATTGAAAATATTACACTTTCTAAATTTCTTAGATTTCATTAGGAGGTTACCTTTGATGATTACAGAGCACAAAATATTAAGAAAATTAATATTTTAATTTATTAAAGTAAATCTATTTTAAAATTTAAGTAAAAAAAAAATTATTTATCTTCTTTTGTCATTTATGCCCTCTTAATGCTAAGTTTTCTAGATACCTGTTTTTCATTTTTCTGTGAACTATGGTGAAACATGCCTATATTAGAAAAGAATTTGGAGGACATAAACTATATACAGTTAAGATACCTTCTTAGCTTGGATAATATCATATAATAGCTTGGGGCATGGTTTAAGTACTGAGCAATTTATATTGACCAAGACAGTGTGATGGTTAAGACTTAGGAGCTAGTCTGTCTGGGTTCAGATCCAAAATCTGTCTCATAGTAGTTGTGTTATCTTGGGAAAATTACATTCTTTACCTCTGTGCTTCATCTCTAAAGTTAGAAGGATGATAGTACCCATCTCATAGGATTGTGTTAGGGATTAGATGAATATAGAGCTGCAAATCACTTAGAACTTCTATTCATTCAGGTGCAAATCATTATTAGAACAGTACCTGGCACAGTTAGTATTAAGTAAGTCAGCATTTGACTACAAGCGGAAAAAAAAAACTCAAACTGGCTTACGCTAAAATGGAAATTTTTTAGTTTCTGTACAGAAAACTCTAGGAAGGATGGAGCTTCAAGCATGCAAGCATGTTTAGATCTAGGTATTCAAACAATATTACCAGGAATCTGGCTTGGTTCCACTTTCCTTTTTGTAGGCTTCACTCTCAGACAGGTTCCCCTTTTATGGTGGAAAATGGCCACCTGCTGTACCAGACTTACCTATGCCCAACACTGAATTTAGCAAGCCCATTGAAACAAGTATATCTTCCTTAAGATTTCCAATAAAAGCCCCAGAATTATGTCTCATTGGCTGGAGTTGAGTCACGTAGTTATTCCTCATTCAGTCAACATAGCTGGCTAGATTTGGGTTCTATGCGTGCCTCTGCGTAGGGGGATAAGCTCTAATTGAACCACCTGGCTAAGAGTAGTAGAGGAATGGTTCCCCAAAAGCAAGTTGAGATTCTGTTTCCAGATAAAGGGGCATTACATTCTGGACAAGCAAGTCAAACACTTCTTCCTCTGGACAAATTAGGTTTACTTGAGACTTTGTTAGTTCGTTTGCTTCGTTTATGTTTGTGTGTTCCATATCAGTTCCTTCTTGGTTCCCAGACCTGATTCCAATGTGTGTATGGGGAGCAGGTTGGGGGTGGGAGGTCTTCTCACACAGGACACCAAGAGGTTCTCAAACACCAGCAGGGTGTCTGAGAACTCAATTCTGATGCTGTCTGCCCAGGGGCAGCACCAGATTCCACAGGTGAAAAGCTGCATCCCACAAGAGTGCCCTCCACCCTCCACTGTAGATTCCAGTTGCAAGCCCCAGGCTGTTACTTGTGCTTCTGACCAACCAGATACAGATTGGAGGTTCCAGTGATCTCCCCCTTAGGTTGTATAAATTTGCTAGAGCAGCTCACAAAACTCAGGAAAACACTTAAATTTACCATAAAAGATACAAGTTAATAGCCAGACCAAGATGTTGTTAGGCAGCTGCATCTGGGTAGGTCTCTCCCTGCGCACTAGGTGAAACCTCAACCTGGGCTGGGGAGGGTTCTTGAATGAATGAGAAAGAACTCTCAGTAGGTCAGGTGAGATAGGTAAGGAAGGGAATAGCAGGGAATGGCAACTGCCTTTCAGGCAGTAGAGAGTAAGGAAGATCATAAAAAGGAAAGGGAAGCTCATTGAACACCTGCTTCGCATAGGGCCAATCCCTTGCCAACTCGTAAAGCCAGGAAAGAAAGAGCATGTCAAACAGCTGCAGACCTTTTTGGATCACCCAGGCAAAAGCAACTTGCAAAAGCCCAAATCAGAGATCTCAGTAGCCCTTCCCTACTTATCTGAATTAGGGCAGAGAGAGTGAAGACTTGTGCTTAAGTCTAGAAAATAGAATGAAATAGTGAAGTAACAAAGACACCACTGGACGAGCACAGAGACAAAATGCAATAATTTGAGCAGAGAGGTCTTTAAGGCAAAAAGTACATGCTCCAAGAAACGGGATTGTGGGCAACTTCAGAGAGGTGGTACATTTAAGGGTTTAGGATTCTGTCTTTTAAAGCTCTCAAGAATGGGGCAAAGGACAGGGGAGGAGGGGGCGATGTAGGCTTGACTTGTGGTCTCATGATGTCTCTCTCCAGTGAGAGGCATTATGTCGCCATCCACAGTCAGTCCTCTAGATATTCTGTAAGATAAACTTAACACAAGGAATTTATTGATCCTGTTCTCCAAGATAGTGGTTACCCTCAAGCACTGGGAACATAGCAGTTAGGACTCCTTCCCTACCTTAAGATAGATTATTGGTTGATTACCAAAGAATATGTTAGGAATCTTACCTCCTAACTCCATTTGGTTTTTATTTTTATTTTTAATAGAATCTTAGCCTTAAGATGGAGTTCCTCCTGTTCTTACTATATTGTGTATATCTTGGCATTTTTCATCATAGGCAGGACAAGTCAATCATGATGCTTGTTGCATGTCCTTGCCCTACCTCAGATACACAGAGCAAGGTTCTAAATAAAGGAGCTTCTAACCTTGTGGAACCTGTGGCCTGGCTTGGTGACACTTGGAAGCTTTCTGGCACAGAAACACTCTCTGACAGAGAAGCAGGTGCAAAAAAAAAAGAGAGAAAGATGCTCCTCTCATGGGTTTTTATGAGGGCTTCATTGCATAATCATGTTTTACTAAATCATTGACCACAGACTGATTCATCCTGCAGCCACCACCCTTGGGTGGGGGTCTAAAAGTCTCTCTTTAACATAACAAGACACTCATTCACCTTTAAGGCTCTGCAGTGTTTTCAAGAACTGTGGACAAAGACGAAATATACCTGAGAAATATAGTTGTGGTTATCTGAATGACCAAATGCATATTTCTTATAACTCATTATATTGCAGTTCAGGTCTCAGATCCCCTTCTTTCCTTGTAGAAACTATGCTAATTTCATGACTGTTTTTACCAACTCAGATGGTATCACCTTGACTTCTCTTTTCCTAAGTAAGTTAATTTTTTTCCTTCCTGCTCTCCGGTCTGTAATGAGAAGTAGATTCTTAGATATTCTGATCTCAAATTATTTTTCAATTTTAGTTCTACTATCTTGATACCTCTTTTTCTATCTTTAGTCATCCGTATTTCTTCCAGTTTTATCTGTGCTCTCCCCACAACTTTAGAGCTTATAGCAGCCAACCTTACAACAGATTGGCCATTTTACCCTCTTAAGACATGTCTTGGGGATATACTATTCATATTTTACATGCAAAATTCCATTAAACTCAGCCTTCCTATCTTGGGGGCTCAAAACACAATCACTTTTTTGGGGAGAGAAATTATTTTGTGATGAGGTATGTATCTTATTTTCTGACAGCCCATCTGGTCTGAGATAAGACACTGACTTTAAGGGAGATAGTGAGTTTTCCATTGCTGGAAGTGCTTTTAAATATAAGATATTCAGATAGGATCCAAGCAAGTGGGTTGGACTAGCTGAACTTTAAGCCATCTTTTAATCATTAAGTTCTGATTCTGACATTTTCGTATGCTTATTTTATACATAATAACAATATATTATATAATTTCTAGTTTATTAATCTACTTTGTGAGAGGATTATATTCTTAAAATTATTTTTAAGGCCATAATAGCCTCTGATTAACTGAAAAGTTAATACATGTGTATTAACTCAAAATCTCAGTTCTGTTATATATCAGCATTATTAAAAAATCTGATAAGTCAGTGGTGTACAGAATAATGTCATTATATATCAAATAAATCAAATAAAATAACTAAGAGCCTTTTATGTATGGCAGAATTGTTATTTGCTGTCATATTGCTGGTTAGTAATAGTGAATAAAATTTTAAATGATTCTAGTAGTTATATCAAAGATAAGTTTATTATTTTTTAAATGTTCAATTTTTTGTCTTTGTGAAAGTTGTGCTTCATTTATCCTAATTCATGTTTTTTTGTTAAAAGTCAGAGCAACTTCTGTCCTTCCGAAATATGGTCCACCTTGCCTATTTAAAGGACACCTGAGCACCAAAAGTAATGGTAAGTGAGGTATTTCAGTGGTAAAAAAATAATAATAATTAAAAGATTGACTACGTATCTCTTTCCTCTACTTATATATTATAGGACATGATGGGAAAACTTCATTTAATCAATATTTGAGCTTTATATTTTTAATTATATGTTATAATTAACTATTATAGGAATTCATGAGAAATTCTTGAAATTGGAGAATGTAAGAGTCCAGTTCAAACCGGATGAAGACCTGGCTTCCTCTGCTCCATAATGCAGCTCCAGCCCAACTCTTTGCTGGCAGACTACCCTGGCTTAAGGCATGCCTTCCTTGTTAAAATGACAACTAGGAGTCTTAAAGACAGGGCGCTGAAAAGGAAAAGCTGTTCAGAGAAAAAGAGCACTGAAAACATGCATTATGTATCAGGAGCAAAAACTTACAGGCCTCCTTATCCAACTGGATTTCTAAATGTTATGAAAGGAAAATCTGTATTTTCTTCAGTGTTTCACATTTTAAGACTTAAAATTTTAATGTGAACTTTAAATACACTTTTATATTTATAGCTTAAAAATTTTGCTTTTAAACAAAATAATTCCTTTTTTCTTTATTTACACAAAAAATCTTTGATAGTGCCTCCGAAATATGAAAGATCGTATTTTCTGTTAACTCACTTATAATAGAGTATATATACAGAGTCAGTATAATAGACTTTTTTTTGAGAAATAAATTTTAAGTAAAAAATTAAAAGTGGATTTAAAATATACATACATAAAAAAAGCAGGAGGAAGAACAATATGTAATTTACTAACTTTTTTTTAAAGAATGTGTTTGCAGAGTTCATATAGGTGCAGTGGTTGTAAGTATGAAGCTGCTGGTTCACGTCTGAACGGCATCCTATCAGCTGTGTGACCTTGAAGATCTTACTCACATCTTGGTGCTCCTGTTTCTATGAAAAGTTGATAGTAATGACTAAATGAGTTTTACATGCAAAGAGCTTAGAGCAATGCATGCATGGTATCTATTTCAATAAGTGTTTGTTGCCATAATAAGTAGTAGTGTCAAGCTTATTGTTATTGTACGTGCTTATATTATGCATAGAACTTTCCTGGAAGGATTTACCAAAATAGTTGCCGAGTATACTTCTGGGAGGTAAGACTAGAAGTCAGGGCAGGAAATTCATTGATTTTTCAATCTGTATATTCCATTTTAGCTGTGTATTACATCTCAAAAACTTTTTAATGTTTAAAAGTTATGCTTACAATTATGTTTTATACACTTACTTGTATGTAAGTGCTTAATTATTCCTAAGATTTCTTTTAAACAGTTTTGAGGAAGTCAAGAAGTTTAATGTCATGGAATATCTATTTGATTTGTACTTGTCTTAGGCTAGTCCTACAACTTCAAGAAGAATGCAGCAAACTGATTTGCAGACCTTGTTTTCAGCTATAAAATCAGACGTTTTCCTCTCAGAATGGAATCTTTGCATAGAGTTTTGGAATTTGGGATTTGTTTGATTTCCCAAACTCCATGTATTCAATTACTAACAATGCTAACATTATTTTATAATCAGGCAGGTGGCTGAACATTTTTAGCTATGAGATTGAGGATTGTTGATAAGAAATAGTTTGTAAGTGCAGTGATGGATTTTATTCTAGAATCTCTTCCTGAAACTCTCAGGCTTGTAAAAATTATTCTCAGAAAGGTTTGAACCCAGAGAGTCAATGATTCATCAGTTATCAGTGCAAGATTAAGGCCAGGAGATACTCAGCCTCACAGATATAATAATGTCAGCATCTCGTGGTTAAATTTCAGAACATTTTATAAAAATGAACTTAATAATCAGTAACTTGTTCTTCTGATGATTATTTTTATATTAGTTTTAAATATATAATGATTAAATATGTTTTAATTTTTAGCTTTTTGCACTGACTCCTCCTCTCTCAGACTAAGTACTTTCCATCTGGTCAAGAATCACATGGCTGTTCACTATAATAAAATCCTTTCAGCCAAAGGTAAAAATGTACAAATGTGAACTTTCTTTACCCAATTTAAATCTTCAGTTTCACTTCTAATTAGAGTGAATCTGTAGGAAAACTGAACACATTATACAGTTGACCCTTGAACAATGCAGGAGTTAGGGGCACTGACCCCCATGCAGTTGAAAATCCATATATAACTTTTGACTCCTCCCATATTTACTAATAACCTGTGGACCAGAAACCCTGGTAACATAAATAGTCAATTTACTGTTATTTTGTGTGTTATATGCATAGTATACCGTATTCTTACAAAAAAGCAAGCTAGAGAAATGTTTTTTCAAATTGCCTCAAATCTCAAAAGAGTTTTCCAGTATATTTATTGAAAAACATCCCTGTATAAGTGGACCTACACAGTTCAAACCTGTGTTGTTCAAGGGTCAACTGTATCTAAACAGGTTGTGTTTGGTGTAGTGAGATATTAATTACTAAACTCTATATATACATAAAAATACAGAATGCCATTTTTATTAACTATACTTAAAGTGTCTATAATGCCTATGTTATTTCATTTTATCTGTGTTATCCCAAATATATTTTTGTGGTTAGATAATGATCTTAATGCAATAAAAGTTTATAATCTGCTTTTTTGTTTTCAAACCTAGTTTAAAAAGTTACACAAAGAAGATGCCCACTACTATTTTATTCTTTTTTGCCAGCTTTAATGGGATATAACTTACATAAAATAAAATGTACTATTTTTAAGTGTACAGTTAAATATTTTGAAAAATATATACATTTGTATAACCACCACCACAGTCGTGCTATAACACAGGAATTCGCTAACTACAGCTCAAAAGCCAAATCCTCCAACCACCTATTTTTGTTCAGCTTGTGAACTAAGAATGGTATTTATATTTTCAAGTGGTTGGAAAAAATCTAAAGAACAATGTTTTGTAACATGTGAAAGTCATATGAAATTTGAATTTCACTGTCCATAAATAAATTCAGTCACATTCATTCTTTTACATACATCTATGGTGGCTTTTGCACTAAAAAGCAAAGAGTTGACCAGTTGTGACAGAGGCCATTTGACTTTGCAAGGTCTGAAGAATTTACTATGTGTATGTTTACAGCAAAAGTTCACTGACCCTGATGGAGAATTTTCCATCACCCCAGCAGTTCTCCGTAGTGCTTCACAATCAGTGTCTTCCCCTTAGTTCCTGGCAACTACCAATCTGCTTTCCATCACTCTAGTTTTGCCTTTTCTAGTATTTCATTTAAATGGAATCATGCAATATGTATTGTTCTGGGTCTGACTTCTTTCAGTTAGCTAATGCTTTTGAGACTAATCCATGCTGTTTGTGTGTCTGTTTCTTCCTTGTTGTTTAGTAGTATTCCATTTAATGAATATACCACCGTTTGTTTTCAGTTCACCAGTTCGTGGACATTTGGCTTGTTTTGACTTACTTCTGGCTATTAGGAATAAAGCTGCGATAGTCACGTATGGTCTTTGAACTTATGCTTCCATTTCGCTTGGATAAATTTATTTACTAGGAGTGGCATTGTGGGGCAATATGGTAAATGTATGTTTAACTTTATAAGAACTGCCAACCTGTTTTCCAGAGTAGCTACCATTTTGCGTTTCCATCACTTCCAAATCCTTACCAACACTTCCTTCTGGCAGCCCTTTTTCAGCCGGTAGTGGGTATGCTGTATCTCATCAGGTTTTTCATTTGTGTTTCCCTAATGCCTAATGATGTTGAGGAACTTTTCTTGTGTTTATTTGCCATCTGTATATCTTCTTTAGTGAAATATCTATTCAAATCTTTTGCCCATTTTTTAAGTGGGTTGTTTGTCTTTTTAGTATTAAGTTGTGAGAGTTCTTTATATATTAAATACAGGTCCTATTATATCGGATGCATGTTTTGCAAATACTTTCTCCCAATCTGTGACTTACCTTTTCGTTTTCTTTAAAAAAATTTTTTTAATGAAATAATTTTAGAAAAGTCACAAAATAGTGCAGAGTATCACAGAAATCCTTTACCCAGCTTTCCCTAAAGTTAAAATCTTACATAACCATAGTACAATTATTAAAACCAAAACCAAATATTGAATACATTACCATTAACTACAGACCTTATTGAATTTCACCAGGTTTTCACTAATGTCTTTTTAAATTATTTTTATTTTCTCACTAAAGAGCTAACAGTTTTTAAATGTTCATATTCATATTTTATGAAGTTTATATTTTAAATAATTGGAAAATCTAAAGAAAAATAATATTTTGTGACATGTGAAATTAAGTTCAACTTTTCAGTTTTTAATAGTTCATGCTTTTCATATCCTGTGTAAGAAATCTGCCTAAACTTAGGTCACTAAGATTTTCTTACATTATTTTCTTCTAGAAGTATTAAGTTTTAGCTTCCACATTTAAGTTTGTGACCCATTTTGAGTTGGTTTTTGTATATGGTATGATATAAGGATCAATTTTTTGCCTGTGGACATCCATATATTCCCAGGACTATTTGTTGAAGAGATAGTCCTTTCCCTATTGATGGCCTTGACTCTTTCTGAAAGACTGTTGACCATATGCAAGGGTCTGTTTCTGGACTTATTCTTTGGTTCCATTGATCTGTAGTCTTTATTACAATACTGCATGTACTGCCATAATTACTATAGTACTACAGTAAGTCTAGAAATCAGATGTAGGTCCTCCAGTTCTGCTCTTTATTTTCAAGCTTGTTTTGGGACTCCAATTGCAAGTATGTTAAGTGCATGATACAGTAGGTAAGTAAGGAATGCTCCATCCTGTTATTTTCCAGTCTTTCTTTCCTGTTTTATTTTGAGTAGTTTATATTGCTATGTTTTCAAGTTCACTAATATTTCCTTCTGCAGTATATAATGAGCTGTTAATCCCAACCAGCGTATTTTTTTATCAAGGATATTATGTTTTTTCTCTCTAGAAGAACCAGAAAAATCAAACCAAGGATTTGCAGGTTCTGGAAATTTTTGTGATTTCTACATTTGTTATTTGTTGTCGTTTACAAATACTAAGAATATTGTTAAATAATTTATGTCTCTCTTTCAGCTGCAGTGGACTGTTCAGTTCCACTGAGCATGAGTACCAGCATCAAATGTAAGTGATTTTTGACATACTGCCTTTTTAAAAAAAATTATGGTTAAACTACATATATCATTAAATTTACCATCTTAGCTATTTTTAAGTCTACAGTTCAGTGGCATTACATATATTCATATGGTCATGCAACCATCAGTACTATCTCCAGAACTCTTTTCATCTTTCAAGCAAGACTGAAAAACTCTGCATCCATTAAACAGTAACTCCTCCACTCACACCTGGCAACCCCCATTCTACTTTCTGTCTCTATGAGTTTGACCCCTCTAGGGACCTCATGTAAGTGGATTCCTCTAGTGTTTTTCCTTTTGTGACTAGCTTATTTCACTCAGTATAATGTCCTCAGGGTTCATCCATGTTGTAGCATGTGTCAGAATCTCTTTCCTTTTTAAGGCTGAGTAATATTCCATTGTACATCAATACCATATTTTGTTTCTGCATCCATAAATCAGTGGCTACTTGTGTTGTTTCCATCTTTTAGCTGATGTGAATAATCCTTCCATGTACATGTATGTACCAGTATCTCTTTGAGACCCTGCTTTCATTTTCTTAGGTATATACCCAGAAGTGGATTTGCTGGATCATGTAATTCTACTTAATTTTTTGAGAAACCACCATACTGTTTTCTATAGCAGGTGCATCATTTTACATCCCCCTCAGAAGTGTGTGTGGGTTCCAGTTTCTCTACATCCTCCCCAACACTTGTTATTTCTGATTTTTTTTGATAGTGGCCACCCTAATGGGTGTTGATGTATTGTCTTTTGAGGAACAATTTCTAACTGTTAAAAATTATCCATAAATAAAAGAAACTTGGATTGTCTTTCTAACTTTAGGAATTTAGAATTGAGCCCAGGCTTTGCCACTAAATTGCTGTGTGACCCTGGATGATTTATTTGACTTCTCTGTATTTAATTTTGTCTGTATATAAAAATTTGGGTAGTACTAAAAGGCTTGCCAAGAGTTCAGTTCCAAAATTCTGAGATTCTCACTGCCCTTGGCTTGTTGATTACCAATGATTTCATTAGTACCCCTGGCCCTTTTCTCCACATAAATATTTTCTGTTTATATCCTAATAATCTAACTGATAAACATGGTAGTTATATGTATCTGAAAAGCCATATTAACATAGTGTTATAGAATTATGGTATATCTACCCTTTGACCAAATATTTCTATTTTTAGAAGTGTTTACTAAGGAAATAATCAGACCACAAAATTTTAAATTCCTATTTTAAAATGTTCTGAAAGGTACCATTTGAGACCATTTGAGTTCAAGTCAAGTAATGTGTACTTTAAAATAGCCGAAGAGCATAGCCTGTCCTTGTCTTATTAGTAATCATATAAAAATCAAAGCATAAATTTTAAGTTTAGTGTTTTCTTAACTTACTATTTGAGCTTATTTATAGTTTAATTGGGAAAGGATTTCTACATTGAAAAGTAAATATCAACCCAAGGGAGTGCATGCTAAATGGTGAGTAAATGAGAGTGTAGGTAGGTGAATGCCCCTTAGGCGCAATCTGGGAAGGATCACAGCCAGCAGGACCCATCTCTTCTGTATCTTTTAATAGAACAGATAGGACTTAAGCTAAGCCAATGGCCACCAGCTGCCATTCAGTGAGCACAGTGTCTTGGGCCGGCCCTGGGCGTGGCACCCTGTATTCTCCCTGTTCTGTTCCCTAGGTAGGCTCTCATATTTCTGAAGGCATTTAGGGAGTCATATAATTTTATAGGAGGGTAAAGGGCATTTCAGGCAAGAGTGTGAATCTTACCTTTTTAAAGACCAGTTTGACCACAGTACACAATTTATATGGGCAGGTCATTTCACTTTTCTACCCTCCTTTCTTTTTTTTGTAAGATGAAAGGTAATTATATAATTTCTAAGGACCCTTCCAGATTTTTAATTTCTATGATTTATATTGTTTTATTCTGTTTCATATTAGTAAGTTTTTTTAAATAATTTATTTTGGTATCATTAATCTACAATTACATGTGCAATATTATGGTTATTAAACTACCTCCGTCATCAGGTCCCCCTACCAACCCCATTACAGTCACTGTCCATCAGCGTAGTGAGATGCTATAGAATCACTACATGTCTTCTCTGAGTTATACAGCCCTCCCCATACCCCCCCAACATTTCATCTGCTAATCGTAATGCCCCTTTTTCCCTCTTATCCCTCCCTTCCCACCCATCTTCCCCAGTCCCTTTCCCTTTGGTAACTATTAATCAGTTCTTGGGTTCTGTCAGTCCGCTGCTGTGTTGTTCCTTCAGTTTTTTTCTTTGTTCTTATAATCCACATATGAGTGAAATCATTTGATACATGTCTTTTTTGGCTTGGCTTATTTCACTGAGCATAATACCCTATAGCTCCATCCATGTTGTTGCAAATGGTAGGATTTGTTTTCTTCTTATGGCTGAATAAAATTCCATTGTGTATATGTACCACCTCTTCTTTATCCATTCATCTACTGATGGACACTTAGGTTGCCTCCATTTCTTGGCTATTGTAAATAGTGCTGCAATAAACATAGTGGTGCATGTGTCTTTTTCAAACTGGGCTGCTGCAGTCTTAGGGTAAATTCCTAGGAGTAGGATTCCTGGGTCAAATGGTATTTCTATTTTGAGTTTTCTGAGGAACCTTCATACTGTTTTCCACAATGGTTGAACTATTTGCATTCCCATCAGCAGTGTAGGAGGGTTCCCTTTTCTCCACATCCTCACCAACATTTGTTGTTGTTTGTGTTTTGGATGTTGGCCATCCTCACTGGTGTGAGGTGATGCTCATTGCGGTTTTAATTTGCATTTCTCTGATGATTAGCGATGTGGAGCATCTTTTCATGTACCTGTTGGCCATCTGAATTTCTTCTTTGGAGAAGTGTCTATTCATGTCCTCTGCCCATTTCTTAATTGGATTATTTGCTTTTTGTTTGCTGAGGTGCATGAGTTCTTTATATATTTTGGATGTCAACCCCTTATCGGATATATCATTTATGAATATAGTCTCCCATACTGTAGGATGTCTTTTTTGTTCTACTGATGGTGTCCTTTGCTGTACAGAAGCTTTTCAGCTTGATATAGTCCCACTTG
Organism: Smutsia gigantea; assembly: GCA_032199065.1. Taxonomy (NCBI): domain Eukaryota; kingdom Metazoa; phylum Chordata; class Mammalia; order Pholidota; family Manidae; genus Smutsia; species Smutsia gigantea. Next base: position 628,469 of record JAVSCE010015262.1, read on the forward strand.
TTCATTTTTGCTTTTGTTTCCCTTGCCCATGGAGCTTTGTTCATGAAGAAGTCACTCATGTTTATGTCCAAGAGATTTTTGCCTGTTTTTTTCTAAGAGTTTTATGGTTTCATGACTTACATTCAGGTCTTTGATCCATTTTGAGTTGACTTTTGTGTATGGGGTTAGACAGTAGTCCAGTTTCATTCTCTTACATGTAGCTGTCCAGTTTTGCCAACACCAACTGCTGAAGAGGCTGTCATCTCCCCATTGTATACCCAAGGCTCCTTTATCAAATTAATTGACTGTATATGTTTGGGTTAATGTTTGGATTTTCTATTCTATTCCACTGGTCTGTGGGTCTGTTTTTGTGCCAATACCAAATTGTTTTGATTACTGTGGCTTCGTAGTAGAGCTTGAAGTCAGGGAGCATAATTCCGCCTGTTTTATTTCTCCTTCTCAGGATTGCTTTGGCTATTCGGGGTCTTTTGTGGTTCCATATGAATTTTAGAATTATTTGTTCCAGTTCATTGAAGAAAGCTGTTGGTAGTTTGATAGGGATTGCATTGAATCTGTAGATTGCTTTAGGTAGTATAACCATTTTGACAATATTTATTCTTCCTAGCCAAGAGCATGGGATGCATTTCCATTTGTTAGTGTCCTCTTTAATTTCTCTTAGGAGTGTCTTGTAGTTTTCAGAGTACAGGTCTTTCACTTCCTTCGTTAGATTTATTCCTAGGTATTTTATTCTTTTTGATGCAATTGTGAATGGAATTGTTTTTCTGATTTCTCTTTCTGTTAGTTCATCATTAGTGTATAGGAAAGCAACAGATTTCTGTGTGTTAATTTTGTATCCTGCATCTTTGCTGAATTCAGATATTAGTTCTAGTAGTTTTGGAGTGGAGTCTTTAGGGTTTTTTATGTACAATATCATGTCATCTGCAAATAGTGACAATTTGACTTCTTCTTTACCAATCTGGATGCCTTGTATTTCTTTATTTTGTCTGATTGCCGTGGCTAGGACCTCCAGTACTATGATGAATAACAGTGGAGAGAGTGGGCATCCCTGTCTTGTTCCCGATCTTAGATGAAAAGCTTTCAGCTTCTCGCTGTTAAGTATGATGTTAGCTGTGGGTTTGTCATATATGGCCTTTATGATGTTGAGGTACTTGCCCTCTCTACCCATTTTGTTGAGAGTTTTAATCATGAATGGATGCTGAATTTTGTCAGATGCTTTTCAGCATCTATGGAGATGATCATGTGGTTTTTGTTCTTCTTTTGTTGATGTGATGGATGATATTGTTGGATTTTCGAATGTTGTACCATCCTTGCATCCCTGGGATGAATCCCACTTGATCATGGTGTATGATCCTCTTGATGTATTTTTGAATTTGGTTTGCTAATATTTTGTTGAGTATTTTTGCATCTACGTTCATCAGGGATATTGGTCTGTAATTTTCTTTTTTGGTGAGGTCTTTGCCCGGTTTTAGTATTAGAGTGATGCTGGCTTTATAGAATGAGTTTGGAAGTATTCCCTCCTCTTCTATGTTTTGGAAAAATTTAAGGAGAGTGGGTGTTATTTCTTCTCTATATGTCTGGTAGAATTCAGAGATTAATCCATCTGGTCCGGGGGTTTTGTTCTTGGGTAGTTTTTTGATTACTGCTTCAATTTCATTGCTTGTGATTGGTCTGTTTAGTTTTTCTGTTTCTTGTTTGGTCAGTCTTGGAAGGTTGTATTTTTCTAAGAAGTTGTCCATTTCTTCTAGGTTTTCCAGCTTGTTAGCATATAGATTCTCATAATATTCTCTTATAATTCTTTGTATTTCTGTGGGGTCTGTCGTTATTTTTCCTTTCTCATTTCTGATTCTGTTTATGTGTGTAGATTCTCTATTTCTCTTAATAAGTCTGGCTAGGGGTTTATCTATTTTATTTTTTCAAAGAACTAGCTCTTGGTTTCATTGATTTTTTTCTATTGTTTAATTCTTCTCAATTTTATTTATTTCTTCTCTGATCTTTATTATGTCCCTCCTTCTGGTGACTTTGGGCCTTATTTGTTCTTCTTTTTCCAATTTCAGTAATTGTGTCTTTAGACTATTCATTTGGGAATGATCTTCCTTCTTTAAATAGGCCTGGATTGCAATATACTTTCCTCTTAGAACTGCCTTTGCTGCATCCCATAGAAGTTGTGGCTTTGTGTTGTTGTTGTCATTAGTCTCCATAAATTCTTTGATTTCTGTTTTGATTTGGTCGTTCACCCATTGATTAATTAGGAGAAGGTTGTTAAGTCTCCATATATTTGTGAGCCTTTTTTTATCTTTCTACAATTTATTTCTAGTTTTATACCTTTGTGATCTGAGAAGTTAGTTGGTAGAATTTCAGTCTTTTTGAATTTACTGAGGTTCTTTTTGTGGCCTAGTATGTGGTCTATTCTGGAAAATGTTCCATGTGCACTTGAGAAAAATGTGTATCCTGTTGCTTTTGAGTGTAGAGTTCTGTAGATGTCTGTTAGGTCCATCTGTTCTAGTGTGTTGTTCAGTGCCTCTGTGTCTTTACTTATTTTCTGTCTGATTGATCTGTCCTTTGGAGTGAGTGGTGTGTTGAAGTCTCCTAAAATGACTGCATTGCTTTCTATTTCCTCCTTTAATTCTGTTAGTATTTGTTTCACATATGCCGGTGCTCCTGTGTTGGGTGCATATATATTTAAAATGGTTATATCCTCTTGTTGGACTGACCCCTTTATCATTATGTAATGTTCTTCCTTATCTCTTGCTACTTTCTTCGTTTTGAAGTCTATTTTGTCTGATACAAGTACTGCAACACCTGCTTTTTTCTCCTTGTTGTTTGCATGAAATATCTTTTTCCATCCCTTCACCCATAGAAGTCTGTGTATATCTTTGGGTTTGAGGTGAGTCTTCTGTAAGCAACATATAGATGGGTCTTGCTTTTTTATCCATTCTGTTACTCTGTGTCTTTTGATTGGTGCATTCAGTCCATTTACATTTAGGGTGATTATTGATAGATATGTACTTTTTGCCATTGCTGGCTTTAGATTCGTGGTTACCAAAGGTTCTAGTGTAGCTTCTCTACCATCTAACAGTCTAACTAACTTTCTTGTTAAGTTATTGTAAACACAGTCTGATGATTCTTTATTTCTCTCCCTTCTTATTCTTCCTCCTCCATTCTTTATATACTAGGTGTTTTATTCTTTGGTTTTAATTAGTATTTGGATGGTCTGCTTTCTTTGCTATGATTTTATTTTCTCTGGTGACCTCTTTTTAGCCTTAGGAATGCTTCCATCTACAGCAGTCCCTTTAAGATATCCTGAAGAGGTGGTTTATGGGAGGCAAATTCCCTCAGTTTTTGCTAGTCTGGAAATTGTTTAATCCCTCCCTCAAATTTAAATGATAATCGTGCTGGATACAATATTCTTGGTTCGGGGCCCTTCTGTTTCATTACGTTAAATATATCATGCCATTCTCTTCTGGCCTGTAAGGTTTCTGTTGAGAAGTCTGATGATAGTCTGATGAATTTTCCTTTGTAGGTGATATTTCTTCTCTCTCTAGCTGCCTTTAATACTCTGTCCTTATCTTTGATCTTTGCCATTTTAATTATTATGTGTCTTGGTGTTGTCTTCCTTGGGTCCCTTGTGTTGGGAGATCTGTGGGCTTCCGTGGACTGTGAGACTATTTCCTTCCCCAGCGAGGGAAAGTTTTCAGCAATTATTTCTTCAAAGACACTTTCTATCCCTTTTTCTCTCTCTTCTTCCTCTGGTACTCCTATAATGCGAATATTGTTCCGTTTGGATTGGTCACACAGTTCTCTTAATATTCTTTCATTCCTAGAAATCCTTTTATCTCTCTCTGCCTCAGCTTCTCTGTATTCCTGTTCTCTGATTTCTATTCCATTAACAGTCTCTTGCATCTCATCCTGTCTGCTGTTAAGCCCGTCGATCGCTTGTCTGATTTCTGCATTGTCTTTCCTCACTTCCCTCACTTCCTCCCTCAGCTCTTGCACATTTCTCTGTAGGTCCATCAGCATTGTTATGACTTTTATTCTGAATTCTTTTTCAGGAAGATTGTGCATGTCCATCCCTTCAGACTCCCTCTCTGGGGTAGTCTGGTCTGGGGTTTTCTGGGTAAGTTTTATTTGTACCATATTTCTCTGTCTTTTCATGGCGATAGAAGTGGTCAATAAAAGAAAAAAAGAAGAAAGGGAAAATAGAGGGGAAAAAAAAAATGCCTGGCAGGTGTAGTTTCTGTGAAGTCCTGTAGGTGGCGCTTCTGCTCCACTGTTCCGCCACCACGCCCCTCCGCCGGGCCCTTTGTGACTCTCTCTGGCCAGGGAGGGAATGAATGGGATCCTGCTGATTTCTGTGGGAAGTCTCTGTGTGACTGCTTTTCCCAGCCACAGTCCAAGGGGACCAAAATTCCCCAGGGCTCCCAGCCTGCTTGGCTGAGTGCACTGGGACGATCCTGCCCCTCCGTTGCCTGTCTCTTTAAGACCCCTAAAAAAGCACTTGCTTTTCTTTTGTCCCGGGGAACTGGCTGGGTGGACCTACCGTCTTGGAATCTGCACCTCTGCCTCTCCAATCTCCGATACATCGCGCGAAGTGTGTCAGTGCTCCCGGCTCAGATCACCAGTACTGGTTATTCGGCGGGCCTGTGCTTATACTCCCTCCCTACCCTGAATCCTCTCCTCCCGCCTGTGCGCTGGGGTTGGGGAGTGCTCGGGTGCCGTGTCGCAGCTCTGTATCTTACCTGCCTCGTGGGGTGCCGAGTCCTCTCAGGTGTAGCTGCAGGCTGATGTCGTCCTGTATCTTCTGGTCTCTCTTTTAGGAATAGTTGTATTTGCTGTATTTTCATAAATATATTTGGTTTTGGGAGGAGATTTCCGCTGCCCTGCTTACGCTGCCGTCTTCCCGGAAGTCATTCTAAGAAATCTTTGCCTTACCCAGAGTCCTAGAGATTTACTCCTATGGTTTCTTCTAAGAGTTTTATACTTTAAGCTGTTACATTTAGGTCTGTGATCCTTTTAAAGTTGATTTTCATATATATAGTGTGAGGAGGCTTTTCTTACGTGAATAGGTTGGACAGATTTGTTAATACATAGTATTTAATAACTGATAGTGTCTGAAGACACAGTCATGTCTTCTACTCAGTTGTTTTACTGTAATATAATCAATCTGAGAAAATTCTATTTCATTCACTCCACAAAGACCATCTGCTATAATTTAGTTAATACATTTATTAAGCAACTATTTGAGGATAGAATAAGCTAAAAGCAATATTTCAGTCTACATTTTAAATAATACATTTACTTTAGCTTATTACTTTACTTAATAATTATAGTTGAAACTTTAAATCTGTATATAAATCACCTTTGTTTTTTAAGCTTACAGAAATTTTTATAACTTCTGATTCAAAGCAGAGTGATTTGAAACTTGGAAATTATCTTGTCCATTAAATTTGGATCAATTTCAATAAAAAAGTGTATGTTTTTAATTTTACATGAAAATGTGAGTCATTTTACTTATAGCTAACCTTCTATTTAACATTTGACCAGCTTTCATATCATCATTATCAGTCTTTATACAATAAGTGTTTGATAATAGCCCACTACCTGACTTAAAGCATATACTAAAGTGTGAAACCAATTTTCATTTATATTTTAAACAAATAGCAGTTAAGAGAAATAGAGTCAGTTATCCTGATTGAAAATAATGTTTTAAATTTAATGCTATCTTATAAAAGTCATATAAAACTTAAATTTTTATGCTATGTGATGGTATTGACAATATTTTCGAGGACAGTCTATGAACTAATTCAGACTGCATTTAGTGATTACAGAGTAACCATGGTCAAGCATTTATTTCTAACAGTGATATCTCTATGAATATCTTCTAGGAATTACTTCCTTGAGCCCTTGAGCTTAGCCAGTTTGTCACATCTTGTTATGGTCTTTAAATAGTCAATCCATTTTAAGTTTCTGTAAATTAAATATTTGTTGACTTCTCTTTTTACAGAAATGTATATGAATTTTTATTGATGTATCAATAGTTTGAACACTATACTATTAGTATTGATTTTTCTATTTTGTTCTATAAGATATGTTTGCCCCTTCAGATGCAGACCAACAACGAAGAGAGAAACTCAAAAGGGAATTAGCACAATGTGAAAAGGAGTTGAAATTAAATAAAACTGCAGTGCCATCCAATTCTAAAAATAATCCCAAGTCATTACTTAACATTCTACAAAAGGTAAGATAGTATTTTTATCTGTTAAAAGCAGATGTTTCTAAGGTATTTCATTACTGGTACAGCCTAACTTTGTAGTAACATGGCTACTATAAATCAGTAGTAATCTTTTCCTGTGAAGAGCCAGATAGTAAATAAATCAGCCTTTTCAGCCACACAGTCTTGTTATAGCCCTTGTGCCACTGGAAAGCAGCCTTAGACAATACATAAATAAATGGGCATGAGATCAGATAATCGAAAACCTTTTCTTTCAATGGCCCTGCTCTCAGGCTGCTCTTTTACTCACATGCTCTTACCTCAGGGCCCTTCAGTGCCTTCGTTCTGCACCCTGTACACCCCCACAGTTATTCACCACTCACTCACATCACTGGTACAGCACTTACTAAGTGCTATGAAGATAAACTGAATACATGGATGTGGTCTATATTTCTAAAAAGACCTATGAAACATTTTTAAAGCAGTATAAAACAATGAAAATCAAGAGCTTTCAGTTTCTTTTATAACATATAAGTTGAAACTTTTTTGTAAAACAAATGTTAACCAAATTTTTCAATAATTTGTACCCATCCTATTCTGCAATTAAATTGATTCATCAACTGTTTCAAAAACTGACAACTGGAAAAATCTTTGTATTCTATTTCTTCTGATATTAACCCTGAAAAAGATTTAGTATGCAATTGTTCCATGATTATAAAATTGGATAGGTACTCTTAACATATAAACACGATGAATGTATAAACTATATAATGATTATCATTTTCCACAAATGCTTGAATCACATAAAGTTCACAAAAAAAACTGCATTGAACTAGAAGGATGACATAAGAAAGTGGTCAGATTACCACTAGAATTTTTGTTCCTTTGACATAAAGTTGATGAACCTTTTCTGATTTTAGATCTTTATACTGATCTACTATTCAAATTTTGGTGAATTTACCAGTGTGTTACACATTTTCTGGGAAAATTATACCCATCCAAGCTTTTTATATTCATAGCAAAAGAAAACAATCACGTAATGTCAAAAAAGCAGTTCTGCATAGTTGATTCCATAGTATCTTCTCCGGGTTTCCAAGGAGAGAAAAAGTAGGGTAAAGGAGGGATTATGAGACATAAAAATACAGAAAATTTCCATGCCTTCAGTCAGTTCAAAAGCAGTGTATCCAGCCAATTTCAGACAGATGAGAGTATGTTTCTGCCTTTAAAGACTTTCTTTGGTTTTTAATTTTATTAAATAACCATTACTGGGAAGAATTTTCTTACAGGCAATCTAATGCCTTATTCATGTCTGCTTGCTCTGATCCCCATATGTACTGTTCCTCTAAATGTAAATGTAATTCCTGTGATTATTATTTAATAGCCCTATAGGATTTTTTAGATAATACTTAGAAATTTCTTCCCAGAGAGACAAACTCTTGTGGTATATGAGCTGCAGTGTGGGTCTCCTTTGGGAGCACTTTTTAAAACTAACATATATATTGAAGTCATTAACCAATCAGTACTGTAATGAACTAAAATTTTATGCCAAAATAATTACTTGCTTTGAGTAATTTTGCCATGTATTTGGGATAGGGTTAAGGAAAGGAAATAGGTGACCTGATGTATATTAGGCAATAGTCACAATATCCAGTTATCTGCCTTCCTTAGATAAATTAGTACATAGGTTAGCTGACAGTTCACTACCAGGAAAAGAGTTAAAATCAGTTTAAAATACCTGGTAGTATAAAAAGTTTAAAATACACAAATTTCAAGTGCATCTTTAAAATAGATAATACAATGTAATGGTAAAGAGCATAGGCCCAGCCTGGGTTCAAATCTATAAGACCCTGCACCTCAGTTTCTTCATCTACGAAAGAGGTAATAATTAAACCACCATCTAGAAGCCAATGTGAGGATTAAATGAGTAGTATGTGTAAATTAATTAGCACGCTACCTGGCACATAATAAGACTACACATATTAGTAGCAATGATAGAAGTTCTTCTTCTTCTGTGTACTCAATGGCACGAACAGTACCTTACACATGGGAAGCACTTAGCTTCTCCCTCCCTCAGCTTGTTCATCTTCCTCCTGTTTTCTCCCTGTGAGCTTACAGAACAGATGTGATGGCTAAATCCTAGCCATTTTCACCTCAGCTTTTCTAACTACCCCCCATCTAATGAAGTGCCTCAGAGTTCTGTAAGGAATACACAGGTGTCCATAAAGTCTGAAATCATAGACAAGGTTTCTCAGGAATCTTAATATGTAAAAAATAAAATACTTATGTTTTTAGACTATGGATGCCCTGTAGGAATGGTTTTCCAGTTAAAGTACTGGAGCAGTCCCTACAGCACGGAGAATACAGTCAGTGATTCTATAACATCTTTCTGTGTTAATAGGTAGTGACCACATTAGAGAGGGTGAGGATTTAATAACATGGGTAACTATTGAACCACTGTGTTGTATATTTGAAACCAATATAAGATTCTATATCAATGACACTTAAGTTAAAAAAAAAAAAGAGAGAGACAGAGCAATCCAAAAACACCTTCCCTTTCAAAGCTTTCCCTACTCCTAAGGAGAAGTTCCTTTCATTTCGTCAAAGCCTTGAAGTCACAGGGGAACTGCTGTCACTGAGAACTGCCGTGATGACAAGACGGGGGCCGGGGGGAGGATGCTGTCACCACTGGTGGCTGAGAAGGGGATTAGTGCTCACCATGGGTTTGGAAACTTTCAGGGAAAACTGAGATCTGCCAGTAGACCTCAGTACACAGGTTCAAGGCCAAAGAGAAGATGTATGTTACTGTTATTTTAGTTTTAGAAAGAAAAATTATTGCTATTATTTATATTTAGAATTTCATTTGTATATATTAATAATTCAAAACTTGAATAGAACTTTGTGTAAATACTAACACCCTCAGGAACATACAAGTTAATTTTATAGACTCCTGAAGCAACCATTTCTGAATGTATAACCTGGAGATCCCCAATTATAAGAATCTGTAAATGTAATTGATGATATCAAACCAAATGTCTTCAGCCTTCAGGAGAATCACAACATGAAGATGACACGTTAATTGAAGAAGTGAATGGATTTCTGTCCTTTACAAGGTCACCAGTAACTTCTTCAGAGAGACTACACCTAAGTCGGCCTAATTCCGAGAAAGCCCTCCCAAATGGTACTGAGAAAAACTCCAGTTCCTCCCTGTCCAACGTGGATCACACTGCCTCTGGGCCCAGGAAACTGTGCTCTAGAGCCTCCTATAGCAGGCGACCCAGGAGCCCATTGCTAAATGCCCACCGGTTTCAGTTAGTTATTTCCAAAGCACCCAGTGGGGACCTTTTGGATAAACATTCTGAACTCTTTTCTAACAGACATTTGCCATTCACTCCACGCATTTTAAAAAGAGAAACAAAGTCTTTCCTGTCACAATATCGATATTATGCACCTGCCAAGAAAAAAAAGGATATTTCAGATCAGTGGATAGAAGCCGAAACCCAGACAGAGTTAAGCAGGTATGGCCCTTGAACAGCTAACAGTAAACCCTTCAGGATGTTGCAGAAATTAAATAAATATCCTGTATTTTATATCATGTACCTTATGTGCCAGACTTAAAATGCAGTTCTGCCCTTTGAGTGGAATGAGGTCAGCGTGACTTTTCCATTTGCATGTATCCCTAGAACTATCAGAGTAATTGTGGAAAAAATAAAAAGCTAGTAAACTTGTAAAGCTCCTTATAAACATGAATGTTACATATTTTAATGTATTATTTCAAGCAAGGTACTAGAACTTGTGTATGTTTTTAAATATACTTTGAGAGGATCCTTAAAATGTCATCAAACAGCATTTATGTAAATATGTTGATTCATGTTTAAATGGCAAAATAATGGGCTATAGAGGGAAAAAAACAACTGTTTATCTAACAGTTCTGTGCTCTGTCCTTGCAAATACTGAACCCCAGCTCTTATATGGCAACAACTTCCCAGGAATAATTAAGACAACTGGGATAATTTCTGGAAATTAAGTGTAACTTGCCTCATTAATGTTTTCATATATGACAGTGCCTGGAACATAATGAATATTCAGTAAAAGTTTGCCAAATGATTGAAGAAACAAATCTTGTAAAGTATTAAGTGGTACCTGATTTGTGATTGTTTTTCCTAGTGTTATATAAACAAATACTTATCTGGTACTAGGTTTTAGTTATTTTAGAATGTGAAAAAAAGCAATTTAAGACTAATATTCTTTTCTCTGGATAGAGATAAGAGGTACAGTAATATCAGTTGAGTCTATACATTTAATCAAAGAATTAAAGAATTGAATCTCTGATAGAATTTATTATCAAATGAGGGAGAAATAAGGGGAGCAATTATATCGTATCCTTTTCTGATTATGACAGCTTTTGAAGATACTAGTTCCTATGTCCCTAGTCCCATCCTGTCCGACTGTAATCTAGCTGCTCTTCAGAAAAAGGAAAAGAAGCATATGTAGTCCAAACCCTATCAATTTCCTGATTATATAATTAGAAATTACACTTTTTATAATAGATGGGTTTCATCTCTTATGTTTGAGTTTATTTTTTAGACAATAAAGTTCATTACTACAGTGTTTATATTTTGAAGGCTTAACAACTATTTTAAAACATTACAGCTTTAAATCTGATTTTGAGGCAGTTGAGACTAAGAACTTCACAGATTCAGACGTGAACATAAAGCAGGTAATAATAACGATATCTCTTTGTGTTCCCCTGTTTTAACCTAATAGAATATGTAGAGCTACTTGGACTGTGCAGAGTAATCTCCTGGTGACACTTCTCGCATATGATATAGCCATTATATGGAAGGATTGCTTATTTACAAATGGTTATGGCTCTCTGTGACTGGCCAGATGGATCCTGCCCAATCTGGGAAATCATTTGTTTGCATCTTTTCTAGATGTTAGGTTGGCTGACTGATAGATGGGTAGATGAATAAAATACCTTAAATGTTGATTTCAAAAATGCAAACTTGGATTACTAAAGGAGCCAGCAAAGTTGTGCAGAAGTTACTTTAGTTTCTATGCCTGTATATTTTTAATTGCCACTGGTATTATTGGGAATATACATTTTATAAGACTAGATAGATATCTCTTATGTTTATTTTTACTTTTTTCTAGACCATAAAGATTTTTACAGTGTTTATATTTTGAATGCTTAGAATCATTTCTTCTAAAATATTACAGCTTTTAGTCTGATTATGAGATAAACTGATTATTCCCCAAATAAAAATATTAATCATCACTTGTGTCCTAATTTAAATTTGTTATAAAAATGGTTCATCTATTAAATGTTAAATATAGATTCAGGGATACAAGGATAAGATATAATCACACTTAACTTTCCTCTTCCCCTCTGAAAATGGGTAGAGGATTGTAGGTTTCCATCTTAGCCATTAGCTGTTTGACATAGGACCTTGCTGCTTCAAGCCCAAGGACAAATAACTTAGCCTCTTCCAGCTTAGTTTCCACATCTAGAAAAACTGTACTTAATGTGCAGGATCATTGGAAGGAAGAAATGACATGGGTAAGATGCCTAGCCTAACAAGGCCTTACTAAACAATGGCCATGACTAGCTGAGATTTAGGAAGAGAATTAGTTCTGTAGGTAATAAATAAATGAAACCATAAGTCTAGTTTTATGACATTGTGCCCCAAATGTTTATCCATTACCCATAAGAAAATGGTTGTCTCCTTATCCCATAATCAATACCACCAGCAGTATACTTAAGGAAGCTAGTAGAGTATTAACTGCACTAGACCAACATTTTAACAGTACTTTTAAAACTGTAAAGCAGTATACATAAATCAGCATTTACAGATTCAATCTAACAATGCAAGTAAATGCTTGACATAGTGTGTGGCCCATAGTAAGGATTCTATAAAAGTAATCTGCCATTAGTTTTGCCTGCTTATTATTATTAATACTGCCAGAGTTACCACTGGATCCACATAATTTGTATGCTGGCATATGAAACAGGTGGGCTATTTGAATTTCTGAATGATGGGATATTTTTTCTCAAGTTTACTTGCAAATTTGCTTCATTTTCTCTTTATATGTTTATTTGTGGTATTCCTTAATGTTATTTAAAATATCCTTTATTAAAATACAAGAAATAAGGTTTTTTTAACCTCACTTTAAATAAATTTGAGAGAGAAGTCTTGATTGGATGGAAAATGTATTCTCCAACATCCTTTGTTGTAATGTATCAGTCACTTTTATCTATAAGATAGATAAAATCTCTAATCTGATTATCTTTCCTCAACTTTTTTTTGAAGTTTGTTGTTTTGCTTTATTTCTTTCATAATTTATTTTTGAAACAAAGGGTTCTTCTTCTCATTGCATTCCCAGGCGTCCAATTGTGAGACATACAGTACTGAAGGAAAAATCACTCCTTTACCTTTACAGGGGCCTGGTTTACCATGGGACGAGATTAAAGATGGTGCTGTCCAATGCTCATCATCAAGGTAGACAGCTTATTACAGGAGAATCATTTCAACTGTCTTCATCCATCTGCTTCCCTGTATAAGACACAGTATTTGGAACATAAGTACTGCTGTAATGGCATGCACTCTGATCTCTGCTGGTGTCATACGATTCAGAGGCAGTGTTAGTTTTACTAAGGGAAGTTTACAAAGGAGGTATTCAGTAACACTTTAAATGAATTCATCTTGTTAATTCATTAATAATAAAGGAAAAAGGGACACTGGCTTGTATTCATGTGAAAAAGGACTTTCCTCAAGACATGCCCTGGCTGTGATGCTAAGCTCATACTGCACAAACAGCAATGAAGGCTTGTAATCTGTGATTTTGAATATTCATTATATGCTAGTGCTTTATCTGTCCATGCTATGTATTGGCAGTGTTTTTCAAAGCTTATCGTTTTTAGTAATTGTGGAATGTGGCAGCTAAATAAAAATGATAAGTTAGCAGGTAGTATAAAACCTAAAATGCCTGTGATCGTTTCTGCTGTCAAAAGTCTTTCCAGTGCCAGAGATTAGATAAGAGATGAAGGATGTGGAACTGTACAAAGGGCTAGAGATTAAAAAGAGGGCAAGAGTGAGACAGACAGCAGACAGAAGGCACGCACATTGGATCCCTCAGGGCCCATGGCCTTTCTCAGGCCTTTCCTACGAAGGGCTGTGGGGGTTCATTGCTAATTTCTTTGTCTTGAAATTCATGATGTGTCAGTATTCATAACTTAAGATCTATAAGCTACTCTTGAGCCAGTGTACAATAAATATAAAGACCTAAAAAAAGGAATATTAGAATATGTATTCCTTTATTACATATTCCAGTAATATATAATATTATCGAACACTTATTGTACACCAAGGTTTTTTATGTTCAAATATTTTAATTTCCTTTTTCCAGGACAGTATGTCAGTATTCCCTACAGTCACCTTCAGGGAGAAAAATCCACTCTAAGATCTTTTTGACCTCTTCATTTTGCTTAATGGAAACCCAGAATTAAGAATCATATGAGCCATATTAAATAAGTTAGAATTGAACACTAATCTCTCTTACAACAAGCTTTGGGGTTCAATCATGTAATACAAGCTAAATTTGAGAAAATGACCAGAATTTTCTGAAATAATTATCAATCACTTCATCTTTAGATCCACTGGAAATTTGTCCTTAGATTAATAAAACCTGCTATTTTTTTATATTAGCACCCATAATTCATGTTTATTTTCATAAGTAAAAATAATAAAGAATAAAGGGAAAAGTTTTGGAGAAATGCAGACTTTTGATAGCTCAGGATATGCTTCCTGGAATTTCTAACCTCACCAGTACTTCACAGATACTATACTTCTAGGTTTTAATGTTGTTTTAATTAAGTGACATTTTTCAGGGAAAATAATCTTTCTGTGTAGCTTTGGTTATTCTCAACTTGCAGCTTAAATATTAGAGCCTGTGAATCAGTTTGAAAGTAAAACTTTTTATTCATTATAATCTATATGAATTGCATATTAACTATTCTTATATTTACTTATTCAGTAATTGAGTAATTACTTACATTTTTCTGCCAGTCCACTAATTTCTGCTAATTAAAATCAAACTTTAAATAGTATCCTAATGTTTTTGAAATAGCTACTAAAATACAGTTAGCTCATAAACTAATATAATGAAGTGTCCATGTAATTAAAAAGTTATCACTCTATTTATGTACACAGATTTTCTTATTAGAGTGTTTTCCTCCTCTCCAAACATTCTGAGAAAAAAAATTTTTTTTCTGCTCAGTAAATTTCCCAACCTTAAAACAAGATACTCTCCTAGAAGCAGGACAGGATTTTATAGCTGAAAATACTGCTTCTCCGGACAACTTTCCTCTTCCCTTCCTGCAAGTGCTGTGTGGAGAAAGGCTCACACCTCTGCTGCCGGACTGGCCAGGCGCTGAGGACATGCGGAATGCTGTAGGAAGCACCCGCCCCCGGGGGCCCCGTTTGGTAGCCCTCTTGCCCTTGGTTGCTCTCTGCTTTGTTTTGTTTTGTTTAATCCCAGCTTATTTTTACCCCTGGATTAATGTTGCAGACATCTGTGAAATTTTACTCTATTAGGGAATATTTTCTCATCTTTAATAAGTATTTATCTTTGCATAATTTCAGAAAGTAGACATATATTTGTTTTGGAACATTCCTTTTAACAATGTGAGATGGAAGTGCATTTGTAATAGTAGAGAAATATATTTCTAATTAAGTACTCTTCTTTCTATAGTCTAAATGGTAAGTCAGCAATAATTTTTACACTTTTCCTTCACAGAGAAGAACTTCTGTATCTGAATTTCATTGAAGATGTAACAGATGAAATTTTGAAACTTGGTGTATTTTCAAACAGGTTAGATGTTTTAAATTGTATTGTGATGGTTGAACAGTACATTACATACTCTTCATTATGGTGTTAATTTTATAAAGTTATTTCCACATATTAGGAAATGAAAACTTATATTGCTTTCTTAGGGGGCATGTTATTATAATAGCAAATTTTAAGGAGTGTTTAATGTATATTCTAAGGCAAATTCACAGTTTGGGGGAATTATAGAAAAAAAGAGATTTTACTATTTAAATAATATTATCTCTGTTAGATACAGAGAACAGATTGGTGGTTGCCAGAGGTAGGGGTCGAGGGTGGACAGAACGGGTGAAGGTGGTGTGAAAAGGTACAAACTTCCAGCTATGAAATAAATAAGTCATGGGGATATAATGTACATCATGGTGACTTTAGTCAGTAATACTGTATTGCATATTTGGAAGTTGGTAAGAGACATTATCCATGTAAAAATCCACAAAGTATACAAAAAAAATACATACATACATATATATACACACTATAATATGTTTTAGTTACAATAGACAAGTAAACTAAATTTTTGCTTCTGATTTGCAAAGATCCACCATCTCATTTTACTATTTGAAGTCTTCAGGAAAACCAAAGGCAAGCATTTTTGTTACATATGTTACCAGTGAGGATAAATTAGAAGCTAGTTTTGCATACTGAGTGAAATACAAAGTTTGCAAAACCAGATTCGGTATTGTGTATCTTAAGGAAACAGTGTTGTCCTGAATTAGTTTGAACAGTTTGACATTCACTGGGCACTAAGCCCCACTTTACATTATGTACCATAGGATCCCATTAGGTATACTGCATGCCTTTCATCTCATAATAATATGTCAAGTACAGACATTCCTAATGAATGATTTCTATTCCTATGTGGGGGGTTTTTTTTTTTCAGTTAAAGCAAACATTTTCATTATTGGTATAAAAAGACACACTAGAAAGACCAAAGTTTTTTGACAATAATTCTATTTACCTCTTTCATTTAAAAAAGGTGGTTTAAAATGCTTGCATAATGGGTATTGAGTTTAAGATTTGAAAGGTGAAAAAGTTCTTTTGACTTGTTTAACAATAAAATGTGAATATACTTAACTCTACTGAACTTAAAAATGGTTAAGATGGTAAATTTTGTTATGTGTTTTTTTTATCATACAATAAAAACTGTAAAACTCCAATGGTAAATCAAAAATTAAACAGGTTAGAAGCAAAAACAAAAGCAGAAATTTTTGAAAAAAACATAGGTATTTATGCTTTTGAAAAACATTTTTTTCTTAGATTATAGGGCTGTTTATTGCAGAATTTTTCATAATAGCACCAAAAAATTGAATCAGTCTACATGTTGAATAGTGAAGGTTTGGTTGAATTAATTGTAGAATACCTAAAAGAGTAAGTTCTGCTCCGATATTTAAAATACTGTGGTAAAAGTGAGTTTCAAAGATGTTCAAAATATATAGTAGATTAAAAAAGCAAAATAGGTACCCAAACGGTGTGTATGCTTTAATTCCAGTTTTGATAAAGAAGTACATATGCATAGAAAAATGTCTAGGAGTGAATAGTCCAAAACATCAACAGTAGTTGTAAAACATAGAACACAGATTTCTTGGGCTATTTAAAAATTGCTAAATAATTCAGGACTACTAAATCTAAGGTTGACTTTACTGATAATAACAAATGGTAACAAGTGAGTTGTTTTTCAAGAAACCTATTGATGTATTCATGTGATAGCAAGACAAGCATGATATGGTTGAAAGAATAAATTCCCTGCAGCCAGACACATTTTCTTAGAGATGTCTTTTTTCCCATCTTTATAAAATAGTTTTTAACAATATCTTTCTCTCCCAATATTGGTCACAATTAGAACAATGATTATGTGACTAGCACAAATGTGTACCACTTAGTTGTGCTTAGTAAGTGCTAACTTTAGGTTATTACGTAGATTTACCATCAGTGGAATGTTTTCAATGATTTAGGAATCCTTGTAAAATAATTCTAAGAGTTATTTTCTTTAGGGTTTTTGTTTGGGGGGTGGTGTGTACGTGAAAAGAGGGAAAGGAGAGGCTTTTAGTATTTGTGTATAATGTATGAGAAAAAAAGAGCTTCTTGGGGTATGGAGACAGAGGGAATTTTTGGACCTCATTTAAAATATTTTATTCACGGAAGTATAAGTAGCATGCAATCTTTCAGAAATATTGGCATCCATTATAAGACTTAAACACATAGAAGCCATCCTATCTTCCAAACTGGAGAACTTAACAGAATGGGGAAGGATTCATATTTAGCTTTGGAAAGAAAAAGAGTAATCTAAAAAATGTTTTCCAACCTTTATACTTTAGTCATTGCATGGCTGTATCAGTTGTTTTTCTGATTTTGAGACTAACATTTTTACTTGTCATTTGTAGGTTTTTAGAACAACTGTTTGAGCGACATATAAAACAAAATAAACATCATTTGGAGGAGGTTTGTCTTTCTTTAGAACTTCATTAGAAAAATGCTAATATAGAAAGAACTTCAAAGTTTTTCCATAGCCACACAGAATGCATTAATAGCAAGCGTGACTTTCCCTTACGCCTTTTTTGTGTGTTGGGTGGGGCCGGGGTGGAAGGAGAAGAATTAATCCTGCTGGAGATTAGCAGTAGTGCAGACAAAAGTAATACAATTTGACTAGCTTAATTACTGTAATTATTCTTTTTTTCTTATTTCTAGGGAAAAATGCGTCACCTGCTGCATATCCTGAAGGTGGATTTAGGCTGCACGTCCACAGAAAACTCAGTGAAGCTAGATGGTGTTGATATGTTGAATTTACATGATTTTGAAAAGATTGAGAATTCAGAAGAGTATAAAAATGAAAAAGAGACAATTCAACATGAACGGCGAGAATACCAAAAAGCTTTGGATATGTTATTGTCTGTACCAAAGGATGAAGATGAGATATTCTCTTCACCAAACGAATTTTCCCTGCCCATCTATAAATCAGAGCATCCAGAAGGGGTTATGATTCCGCAGGTGAATGATGAAACAGATCTTGGACCTTCAATTTGGGATGAAAAAAATCCAGGTATTTCAGACAGCCTAACAGGCCAGGACACCTCTGTGAATGTCCTTGAAGGTGACAGTGACACCGAAAAGGCCGAGACTTCAGATGACTCGAGTTGTGTTGGCACAGCACCCTCCCAGTGTGTTCAGCTCCGTGGTGTCAGAGGTGACAGCAGTCCTGACATGGAAGAACCAACTCTTAGAATCATGGAAATGAGCATTGAGGACTGCCCTTTGGATGTTTGATCTTCATTAATAAATGTCCTAAATGGCCAATGGTTGAATATCCTTTATATATATATATTAAGATTTCTATCTTCATTTCCTTGCTGAATAATAAATTACTACAAATTTAGCAGCATAAGACAACACACACGTATTATTTGCCCCACCATTTCTGTGGATCAAAAGTCTAAGCACAGCTAAGATGGATCCTCTGCTCTTGCTCTCACAAGGCTACAATCCAGGTGTCAGTTGGGGCTATGGTGTCATCTGGAGGTTTGACTAGGGGGACAATCTTCTAGGCTCTTACCAGGCTGTTGGCAGAATTCTTCTTGTAGCCATAGATCTGAGGGCGTTAGTCCATTGCTGGCTGGTGCCCACTGGCTATCCTCAGCTCCTGAAGGCCGCCCACTGTTCCTCGGCACTTGGCCCTTTCCATAGGCAGCTCGCAACACCGCTGCTTGTTTCTTCAAGTCTGTCTCTCCCTCCCTCTCCCCCTTCATCCATGCGACTATCTCAGACTCACTGCCCTGGCTCAAATGTTGCTCGCGTTGCTGGAGCTGCCAGGTTCTTTAAGGCATTCTCAGTAACTGCCACCCTGATGCTGCTCTCCGCTTTGGGCCCCGTCTCAGCCCTACTCCCACCTGCCCTGCTTTGCCATGTCCAGTCTTCTCCATCATCTAACTCTGGGTACAGCTTTTTGTCTCTGGGGCTATGACCGAGGCTAACTTCTGTACCTATTAGAGTATTTTGTTGTTACCATCAGGTTTCTCTTCAAAGGTTAAATTTAAAAAGATGAGTTGATTTAAATAAATAGTACAAGTAGTTCTTGGATAGGGCAGAAGTTGTGCAAAAGTAGAAAGTGAGTACATTTGGGAAACTTAAAACTCAAGCTGCATCTTAATTGACATCTTTTCCTCTGCCCTCGCCCCCTGCCCCTCCGCAGAGGGGGATTTTTGCGCCAAACTAGAAAAAACATAGGTGTGATCTTTATGAGCTGTGACCTGGTTACAGAGCATTTCTGTGCTTCCTTTTGTTGAATGGGGATAATTACAGAGCTTATACTGAAGGACTGTAAGAATTAAGTAGGTTGTATGAGAATTAAATACAGGCTGCTATTTTAAAAGAAACCATGCCACTCCCCTCTTTAAACAAAAATCTTTGAGATTTCCTCCTGCTAATAAGATAAAGGAAAAGTCCCTTTGCACTATATAAAGTCATGTTTTCCTTCCGAGCTCATCTCTTGCCACCCTCCCAAGCATCCTAAGTGTCTATGACATTGAACTGTTCACTGCCTAAACATTGCAGCGGTCTCTATCCTTCTGCACAGGCTGCTGCTTGGAATGTCACCCTCTGTGCTGCTCTCTTGAGCCTTCATTGACAGCCTAGCCTGAATGTGACCCTGAAACCTTGAGTGATGGCTCCACCATTTGTCCCACCTGTTCTGGGGCCTTTCATATCTACAGTATGAATTCTAACACTGCTTATGCACCCAATTTGCCTCCCATCTAGACCATTGGGCATCTCAAGATGAAGGGCTTATTTCTCTTTGGATCCCCAGGTCATTGCTTAAGAATGAATGCATGTTCATGGAGGGAGGGAGGGAGGTCAAGCTGAAGGGAAAGCTCTGCTACAGACAAGGTTATGGGGAAAAGAGGACAGATGTTCCCTCCTTTCTTCACACTCAGAAAGTGCAAATTCCCCATGGAGAAAGAGAATGTAGCACATTGCTAAATTACATGAAAATTTCCTCATCTGCTCACATTTTACGTGATATAAAATACAAATTATCATCTTCCAGAAAAGGCTTCCTTTAGGAGTCACATTTATTTCCAGTGAAGCCAATCAGAAAAGATCAGAGCAATATTTATAGGGCAAGACTACCAAGTGGATTACTATTTGCCAAGCTGTGTGGTTGCCGATGAATTACTTTACCCTGGGCCTTGGCTTAAGAGTTTGAACTAGATGACCCTAAGATTTCTTTTAGTTTTAATGTGCCAACATTAGTCTTAACTTAATTCTTAGGGTCTTTAGAAATTATAATTGAAATAATTTATGTCTAGAAGTAGACACACCTATTCCCCCTTCATGGGCTAATATAGTCTTAGAAAGCCATCTGCCAAATGGAGTGACACTTCAGTAACAGGAGATGCCACCTAGTGACTTTTCCCACACCTTTTAAAAGCAGCAGATGGAGCTAATAATGGCATATCCCAAAAAAGAGTAAGTGCACGTTTAAAGGCCCTAAAGAAGATACCTTTGACTTGAAGTAAGGATAGTTCCGCTCCAAAGCCAACCTTGTTGCCTTGGGAATTCTGTGTTGCACCAACATTCAAGATTTGAGATGACAACACCTGATAGTCCTGGCTGTAGGACTTCATACTTACCTAGTTCTTCCAAGATCTTCAAAGGGGCGAGCTGACCTTCAAGTTTTTCATAAGGGGAAGAATATACTGTTGTATTCATTTTCTACTGCTGCTATAACAAGTTACCACAAACAGTGGCTTTAAAATAAACATGCTTATTATCTTAGTTCTGGAATTAGAAGTCCCAAATTCTAACTGTCAGGGCTGCAGTCTTCCGGGAGGCTCTGGGGAGAACTTGTATCTGTGCCTCTCCCAGCTTCTAGAGGCCCCCCCCACTCCTTCACGTGGGGTCCCCTCCCTCCACTTTGATGGCCAGCTGAGGACATCATCCACTCTCTCCCTCCCACCTCTGCTTCCGCCAGTACTGCCTGTGGCTCTGCCTCCCTCTTAGAAACACCCTTTTGATTCCGTTGGGCCCACCTGGGTCAAGCCAGGACAGTCTTGTTGTGGATAAGATGAGAGTTCCTGTGGCCAGGATTCTCACCTGGTCCTGGTTGGCTAGCTCACTACACACGTGTGGGCAATATGTTGTTATTGACTCTATATAAAGGGCTCCGCCCAGTGCCCTGGGCAACACGGTGGCACAGCTGCAAGGCTGCAGGAGAGCAGAGCAGAGGCCCAGAGACCAGCTTGCTGTGTGCAGACTCGCTCTGAGTGGATGGGATTTTAGTGATTGACCTGCCACCATGGAAATAAAGTTGGATATAACCCTTTCACCCCAAGAACATTCTACTGTCATTTCTTTGGTCACACTGAATCCATAGTGAACTTGCCCGGGGCTGACATCCACTGGCAAGACACTTCCCAACTCAAAAACCTAAATCACATCTGCGAGGTCCCTTTTGCCGTGTAAGATAACATTCACATCTGGCTATATAATGAATCCCAAATTGACCTCTAGATTGAACATCTGTGGCTTTTTGATTATTAAAGCACTGGTGCTCACACTTTAAATCAGAATCACCTGGAGAGTGAGTTAAGGCAAATTTCTAGGCCCCTCCCATAGCTTCTGATGTGTTCAGAATTTTCAGATCTGGACTGAGCCTCAAGAATGTGTGTATCTAACAAGTCCTAGGGCTGCTCTGCGGGTTCAGAGACAACCCACGAGAAAATAAAGCAGACATTCAACAAATAACACCAAGTTCCACTACGAGGACAGCAGTGTGAAGAGCGTTATCAACCTAAGAAGTTGATATTGGGAAGTACATCAATAAATATTTATTCAAGTATGTTAATTGTTCCAGAAATGTCCTGAATGGTGAACGTAGCTATTTTGGCAAGATGCATTCTAACTCTGAAGTGACTGATTACTGTGGAGATGTGTGATTATAGATTGGCAACTACTAAAAGAAACATCTATTGTCTAGTACATTATTTAAAATAACCAGGTGGGGAAATAGAACTAATTATATGCTTCTATGCAATAAGATCTAGAGTGGAAAATAACTGAAGCAGAATAGCTTTAATTGCACTATTATAGTCACACACAAATCATATCTTGCTTCAATATTTTTATGGCAAAAATAGACTATTCATTTCACATATATTACATTCAAACTTTTTTGCCCAAATAAATGTACACTTTTACAAACCAATGACAATTTAGAAGTTCTTCTGATTATACATCTTTACATTATTGATCACACAGCATTTAAAATCGATTTTTAAACTAGAGGATGATACTAGATAACTATTTATATTAGCATTTCAAAAATGTAGAATTCCCAGCGCATTGCTTGAATTATAGGGCAACTTTCTAAGAAAATGTATTTCGTATAAATTTTCTCCACATTTTGGGTGTAATCTTTGTTAGGCCTATTAAATCATAATAACTCTGTTGGAATTTGTATTTAAATAGATTTGCCATGTAGATGTTTACTTTTGAAGTATGCTTTGCTAAATTTACTATGTATATGGTCTGGAGTGCTTCAATTTTTAAGCAGGTTATACAACTCAGAAATATATGTTTCTGGTTTGTTAGAGCATAATCTTCATCTGCAACTAAACAGCATGGACAACTCAGAGTATTTCCCTCTATTAAGCACAACAGAATGAAGCACTGAAGTGTTTCCACAGGAAAATATTTAGCATTTGCAAGATAAAACTTTTATGTGTTAATGTAAAAAAAGTCACTTCAGAATACAGTAAAAAGCAAAAATTATCTCCCCCCACTTTCAATGTATTGCTTAGAAATTGAGTTTACTGATAATTGCGACATGGCTCAATTCTACAAGAAATTAAGCTTACTTTTAAAATCCAATTGAGGAAAAAAAAATCTAATAGGGAGAGGGTATAAATTAATATTAGCAGAAATTTTTCAAAATATTAAGAATCCGTACACAATAACCACTGCTTCACTCTCTGTTGTGCCACAAAAAACAAACAATGCAAATAAAAGCCTTAGAGCTCCAACAATTAAAAAGTTGTTTGGTATAAAAAACTATAGTATTTTTTCTTCTACTGTTTTAATTCATTTGAGTTAATTCAACAGTTTTGTATTACTGTTAACCTTATTTTTTAACATCTATTCTGGAAATAAGTTTGTCACCTCTGGAGAATACTTACTTTTTTCAGGCTTTGTGGGAGTGAACCAATTTTGCACTGATTTTATTCCAGTTAAAACTCCAAAACTATTAGATCCTTCAAACTCTAAGATTACATTTCAACAAATATTACTACAAAATAAGTAACAAAAGATTTTTCCCATTTATGAGGTCTTAATACAAGTGATTTCTAAAAAACTGTTAAGGCTAAAAATTTGGACAGTTTCTTAGTGTTTATGATGGTAGTGTCACCTTGAGGTATTTGCACTCATGAGAAATGAGCAACTGAGCTTATGTCTCTCATTCATTTGTTGTCTTGCTCAGCTGATGAATGAGCAGACGGAAATGGAAAGCCAGTTATTATTAAATTGGTACCAGTCTCATGAACCTACCCCCAAAACTGAGGTCGGACAGATTCATGTTCTGGCTAACCTGGATAATCCATCTTTTTCAATTTCTTTGGCAGAATAGACCTGCTCCTATGAGTGAATACTGTAGATTTTTTTTCACTGTTTTGGATTGTGAATTTAAACTACACACACACACACACACACACACACACACACACACACACACTTAAAATGTTAATAGTATACACATCTGACAACTGAAATAAAGAACTAGTCATGTTACACAGCTGAAAAACCACCTACCAGCTCAAATAAAAATTGCAGATCACACTGGAATCATGTACTGCTATGGCCAGTGTATGTACACTACAGTATAGATTTAAAGGGAAGGATCTTAGAGATTTTAAAAGCTCCTTTTGTATGACATACCACAGAGTCATTTAATGGAAGTTAAGGAATAATCATCAAATTTACCTAATAAAAATTTTTCAGAAATTAAGAGCCACACAGTCCTAATTAGAAGTTCAAACACAATTATTCCTTTCTTTTCATCCATTTAACCTTATACTTTATAATATTAAAGCCTAATTTTAAAGAAACATAAGGTTACTATCAACATATTAAAAACTGTTTATAGATTTACTCCAGATTTTTGAAAACCAAGTGTTTTAATTTCTCAAATCAACAGAGTAAACACTTTTTGGCAACATGAGGTGCAGCCAGACCCTAAGACACCTGTGGCCTACAGCTGCCTTCCTTGGGGTTTTTGCCTTGGAGCTGCTGCTGCCTCAGCAGTGTCTGCAGAATCCCTTCGTGGCCCACCCTCTACCTCCCATTTCATGCCAGTGACAATCCAAGGGAGGATCCGCAGGGGCAACAGGAAAGGGAGAGGGAATGGACTGCCAGCTCACTTCCCCTCACCCTGCCTGCCTCACAGCCAGTTCCATAGGCAGCATCCCTGCTCACCTCATCTCCCGCCATTCTCTCCTTGCCCTTCATGTGCCACTCAAATCTCTGTAACAAATGCTGGGATATCCACTTGTACGGCATT